>JARQOC010000002.1:139447544-140047544 GCA_033576535.1 Allobates femoralis
TTTAAGGGATTACCTCGATTTTCACATACGCATCCACTAAGTACTGCTGTGTTAGTTTCCCCACCATTCAGGACAGGATTGAACTGATTGCGTACAGACAGCAAATAGCAGTAATACTGGAGCTGTGTAACCCTGCGTTGACGTTTGCCTTGATGCTTGAGTCCCTCATGCCAGCCTTGTTCTCCATGAGGAAAAAATAAAGGATAGAGTAATGCATCTAAATTGCTGTGTAGAATACTGACTTGCTGTGTTTTTGGGGCCAAGGGGTTATTTGGATCAGGTTTCAAATGAATTAAAATGTCTCTATTGAATGGTGGCTCTCCATCAGCATTTTCAAAGACCACAGCAACTTCATTGGCAGTAGGATTGTTATAGCGTCTCGGGTCTTGGCCTCTGTCTTGTTTAATGGCCATGATAATATTTGGCATTTTTGTGCCATGTTCTCTTGCCTTCTGTTCTTCTTCTACTTCAACTTGACGTAGCATTTTGTAGGCCGAAACAAAGGGATTAATATTATCCAATTGAAGAGCAATGATACTCATTAAAGTAGGATTACATTTAACATTTTCTGGAGACTGTAGCCGTTGGTCTGTAGCGCTTAGAGTATCTAAAATGTACAGTTGTGCATATGCTGGAGTTTGATCTTGAGCAGGATGGAGTGTTCCAGTGCGATGATAAATTTGCCCATGAATACGAAAGCAGTATGGTCCATGTCCAGGAGGTAGAGAAACATGGGCACCCATGGAGGCAAAAGCAAAAGAACTATTAATGCTCCTTATATTCTCCATCAAATTTTGACTGTACTCACTCTCTCCTTTCAGCAGGCGTTGGAACACGTGCGGGTATTGAGGTAATGGTACCTTTACTTTTCCCTTGTGGCAACAAAGAGTAAACTGTTGATCTGATGGTCGTTCAGCAGTAAAATGTCGAGCCTCACAATGTTCACATATTACATTCATGAAACCACAGAAATGTTCTACAATAACATGATCCTGATCAATAAATCCCCTTTCATGTAGGAGAGTTGAATAGAATGAACGTAGAAATTTATTATGTAATCCTACATAAATGAGACGTGGAAGGGATGTAGATTCCAAACATTCAATAAATGAAGAAGTGGAATATAAATTCCGTTCTGCCTGTTGCAATATAGAAGTGGAAGAAGAAGTTTGACGTTCTTCACGACGTAATGTAGCCAAATGGGCCAAGTGGACTTGTCTAGATGTAGGAGATTCTGTATCTTGACGCATCTGTCTTGTCCTTTTAAGCCTCAAAATTTTACACTGTTTGCTGTATGGCGTCTCCTCAGCACAGTGTTTTCGTTTTGATGTGGCCTTGCGATGCAGTAAAGGCTGTTCAGTTGTAGTCAAGATAGTAGAAGAGGTGGCAGGAGTCTGAGCATCAGACAAAGAGGTGGCAGCAGTCAGAGCATCAGATGAAGAGGTGGCAGCAGTCTGAGGATCAGACGAAGAGGTGGCAGGAGTCTGAGCATCAGACAAAGAGGTGGCAGGAGTCTGAGGATCAGATGAAGAGGTGGCAGCAGTCTGAGGATCAGATGAAGAGGTGGCAGCAGTCTGAGGATCAGACGGATCTCCTGCAGGCATTAACTTTTTCTGTTTGCGTCGTTGAGGCAGAGTGATAGATTTTTTACCTAATCGTTCTGTCCTTCCTTCTAAAGACTGTATTGAAAGGGGTGTTTTCAAAGCAGACTTTTCCTTGTCCAAGGGAAGTTGTGTTTCTTCAGAACTCTCCTCCACACCCTTCTTGCGCATACGCACAGACACCTTGCGAACCTTTCCTTTTTTGATTTGCATAGAGGTAATGGGAGGTATTAAAGGCAGTTCACTTGGTAAAATGTCAGTACACGAAGAGGCAGGAGTAGCATCTGTGTCAGACAGTTCTTCAGTGACTGGAATGTTTGTTTGTTTGCATGTGGAACGTGCAGTCATGGCTCTTGTTTCCATTCGTTGGCTTGTTTTTTCAGAAGACACTCCCGAAATACATGTATGTAAAGCGGTCTTTGCAGCATCCAACGAAAAACGTCTCAGTGGAGAAGAAAGTTTACCAAACCGTTTGAGTTTAGCAGCCTTAGCCCTATCTAACCGAATACGTCTCTCTGCAGAAGTCTCATTTGCAATACGTTTGGCGTAAGCAGCCTTAACACGATCTAAGCGAATACGTCTCCTTTCTAAGGTCTCTTCAGCAAGGCGTTTTGCCTTAGCAGCCTTATCACTATCTAAGCGAAGACGCCTCTCTTCTGAAGTCTCCTTTGCAGTACGTTTCTCCTTAGCAGCCTTACGCAGATCTAAACGAACACGTTTCTCTTCCAAACTCTCCTCTTCAATGCGTTTAGCTTTAGCAGCCTTATCTTGATCTAACCGACGGCGTCTCTGTTCCAAAGTTTTCTCTACACGCTTCTTCTTCGGTGTAGATGCAGCCTCCTTGGCAAGAGTGATATTTTGTGTTGGAGAGCTCATCTTACTAAGAATAGTCAGCGAATGAAATCCAAAATGAGCTAGAGTGTGTTAGTTAAGGAAACAATGAATAATAACTGTGTAAACAGACAAAAACAATAAAACTAAAGTATGGTTTTCCAAAACCTGTGATAATGAAATGATAGACGTATTTAAAGTAACAAATAAAGATGTAATGATGTTAACTGTATGGAGTATTGAATGGCAATGAGTGTGTTAAAATTCCTTAAACTGGCGTGAAGGGAAAAAAAAAGGATATAATGGGCCTTTGCGATACACGGTATCAAAGCAAATTTGCAACATTGTAATAAAAACGTTAATAGAATCAGGATGACATTAATTTCTGAATAACCACCAGCAAGGTTGTTGTTTCATAAGGCGTTGAAAAAAAGCAGAGTTACGGTTAATTTCTACCAATAACTAAAGGTTTTAATATTATATCAGAAGTAGTGGTTTTTATTTTTGTTGGTGGAGTAGGGGAAACAGCGGCCTTAACGTGAAGTATGAAATGTCAGAATGTGATAAAGCAGGGTGAAAAAAGAAATAAGGCAACTTGCGTATGAGATATTGTAAGAGTCAGGTCAATGTAAAAAGTAACGTAAATGCGGTGATGTAGTGTAACGTTACGCAACTACAGCCCTGGTGACGGGTATGGAGAAATCGAGTTTAAAATTTAAATCTTAGAGCATGTTATAAAAGTATGTAAATGTGCATATAGAATGGACGTGTGAAAGGGTACCCAGTCACTAATAGAGTGTTAAATATTATGTATGTAAAAGTAGTGAATATCCTACTGGAATGACAGAGACTTTGACATGAGCATTAATTTCAAATAGCATCATAAGCGTTGGAAAAACAGCATCTGGTGCATGTGGCGCATAGCCACAGCATAACTGCAGGACTTGCAAGCGTTTACGTGAATCCCCATACTCATTATAATTGGCATAATAGTCAGTATCTATTTATTTGCAGTAGGTGAAGCAATTAGGATTTTGCACTTGTAGCCGGTCCTGTATGGAAAAAAAAAGATTGGTGATCACGCTTTTTATGGTGGCGGGAGCTGTGGCAAGTTCCCCTATACGTACAATGGGGATTAGCGGAACGACACTGCAAGTGCAGCATTTATGCGGTGGCAATGCAGCAAAGCAAGCAGATGCAATTGTGTCAGGACATCTAGTGCAATTTCAAATAACTGCTGATGTCAACTGGGCAGGTAGCATTACCACCAAACTGTAAAAAATAAGAGAGGTAGTAGTGCAACAGAGTCATTACTAAGCAAAATAATAAAAATTGACATATAATGGGTTAACGTACTCGTAACCGTGTGATGACTGACTCCTAACTCCAAAAGAAAAAGTCAAATAGCCTGTAAGTAGTTAATATAGCATTGGCACGCATAAAAAATACTGGATGATGAATAAAAATAAAAATAGTATGAAAGTATATTGTAATTAAATGCCAGTAGTAGACCACATAGTGACATAGACAGTGAATAGGCAAAACAATAGAAGACGTTAATGTAGGACTTACATCCTATAAAAGATTGTGGATGTTAAAATAAATTTCAAATAGTATAGAAGAGTTTAAATTGCAAATGCCCTGAGTACAGGACGTAGTAAGACAGTTAGTGAATAGCAAACTGAAAGTAGGGGGTTAATGTAGCATTTCGAACCCTATAAAACATAGTGTGGGAAAACCAAATGGCATAGAAGATGAAAATGTATAAATAGCCTTAGGGGACCACATACTGAGATAGCAAGGGGGGCAGAAATATAATAGAATGGGTTAATGTACAAATTGCCTTATAGCCCTTTCACATCAGCTCTTTAGATAAAATTGCGGTAGATGCATTGACAAAAATGCATCTGCTGCGATAGCCACATGAACATTGCAGTCGCAGTGCGGTAACAGTAATCCCTATAGAAACCATAAGGGGACTTGCGGCCGGTGCGGTTTAGCAGTTGGGTGAAGTGTTGCTACCAAAAAAAAATGAACTTGGCGCACCAGCCGCAAGTATTCCTATAGTTTGTATGGGTATTCCCGCAACAGCGCAGCAAGTGCAAGTTTTAATCGGCAATCGCAGCAGATGGGTTTTTTTCAGGCCATGTGTGGTGAAGTTGTAAAACCACAGATGTGCAGCACATAGTGACCCAGTTATTGAATAGCAATTGAATAGCAAAGAGAATAGAAGGGGTTAATGTATGAGTGTAAAGCCTAAAAAAAAAGTCATGGTGCAACTAAAATAGAAAAGGCATAGAAGAGGTTAATGTAAAAATGTGCTTAGTACAGCAGATAGTGAGATACGGAGTGTGGCACTAATAGAATAGAAGGGGTTACTATAAAAAAGGCCGTAGTACAGCAGAGAGTGATATAGGCAGTGTAGCACTAATAGAATAGAAGGGGTTAATATTAAAATGGCCGTAGTACAGCAGATAGTGAGATAGGCAGTTTAGCACTAATAGAATAGAAAGGGTTAATATTAAAATGGCCGTAGTAGAGGACATAGTGAGATAGACAGTGTAGCAGTAATAGAATATAAAGGGTTAATATTAAAATGGCCGTAGTACAGCAGATAGTGAGATAGGCAGTTTAGCACTAATAGAATAGAAAGGGTTAATATTAAAATGGCCGTAGTCCAGCACATAGTGAGATAGGCAGTGTAGCACTAATAGAATAGAAAGGGTTAATAATAAAATGGCCGTAGTACAGCAGATAGTGATATAGCAGTGTAGCAGTAATAGAATAGAAAGGGTTAAAATTAAAATGGCCGTAGTCCAGCACATAGTGAGATAGGCAGTGTAGTACTAATAGAATAGAAAGGGTTAATATTAAAATGGCCGTAGTACAGCAGATAGTGAGATAGGCAGTGGAGCAGTAATAGAATAGAAAGGGTTAATATTAAAATGGCCGTAGTACAGCACATAGTGAGATAGGCAGTGTAGTACTAATAGAATAGAAAGGGTTAATATTAAAATAGCCTTAGTACAGCACATAGTGAAATAGAGAGTGTAGCACTAATAGAATAGAAAGGGTTAATATTAAAATGGCCGTAGTACAGCAGATAGTGAGATAGGCAGTGTAGCAGTAATAGAATAGAAGGGTTAATATTAAAATGGCCGTAGTGCAGCACATAGTGAGATAGGGAGTGTAGCACAAGAGAATACAAAGGGTTAATATTAAAATGGCCGTAGTACAGCACATAGTGAGATAGGCAGTGTAGTACTAATAGAATAGAAAGGGTTAATATTAAAATGGCCGTAGTACAGCAGATAGTGAGATAGGGAGTGGAGCAGTAATAGGATAGAAAGGGTTAATATTAAAATAGCCGTAGTACAGCACATAGTGAAATAGACAGTGTAGCACTAATAGAATAGAAAGGGTTAATATTAAAATGGCCGTAGTACAGCAGATAGTGAGATAGGCAGTGTAGCAGTAATAGAATAGAAAGGGTTAATATTAAAATGGCCGTAGTGCAGCAGATAGTGAGATAGGCAGTGTAGCAGTAATAGAATAGAAAGGGTTAATATTAAAATGGCCGTAGTGCAGCACATAGTGAGATAGGCAGTGTAGTACTAATAGAATAGAAAGGGTTAATATTAAAATGGCCGTAGTACAGCAGATAGTGAGATAGGGAGTGGAGCAATAATAGAATAGAAGGGTTAATATTAAAATGGCCGTAGTGCAGCACATAGTGAGATAGGGAGTGTAGCACAAAGAGAATACAAAGGGTTAATATTAAAATGGCCGTAGTACAGCACATAGTGAGATAGGCAGTGTAGTACTAATAGAATAGAAAGGGTTAATATTAAAATGGCCGTAGTACAGCAGATAGTGAGATAGGGAGTGGAGCAGTAATAGGATAGAAAGGGTTAATATTAAAATAGCCGTAGTACAGCACATAGTGAAATAGACAGTGTAGCACTAATAGAATAGAAAGGGTTAATATTAAAATGGCCGTAGTACAGCAGATAGTGAGATAGGCAGTGTAGCACTAATAGAATAGAAAGGGTTAATATTAAAATGGCCGTAGTGCAGCAGATAGTGAGATAGGCAGTGTAGCAGTAATAGAATAGAAAGGGTTAATATTAAAATGGCCGTAGTGCAGCACATAGTGAGATAGGCAGTGTAGTACTAATAGAATAGAAAGGGTTAATATTAAAATGGCCGTAGTACAGCAGATAGTGAGATAGGGAGTGGAGCAGTAATAGGATAGAAAGGGTTAATATTAAAATAGCCTTAGTACAGCACATAGTGAAATAGACAGTGTAGCAGTAATAGAATTGAAGGGGTTAATAATAAAAAGGGCGTAGTCCAGCATATAGTGAGATAGGCAGTGTAGTACTAATAGAATAGAAAGGGTTAATATTAAAATGGCCGTAGTACAGCAGATAGTGAGATAGGCAGTGTAGCACTAATAGAATAGAAAGGGTTAATAATAAAATAGCCGTAGTACAGCACATAGTGAAATAGACAGTGTATGAGTAATAGAATAGAAAGGGTTAATATTAAAATGGCCGTAGTACAGCAGATAGTGAGATAGGCAGTGTAGCAGTAATAGAATAGAAAGGGTTAATATTAAAATGGCCGTAG
Organism: Allobates femoralis; assembly: GCA_033576535.1. Classification (NCBI taxonomy): domain Eukaryota; kingdom Metazoa; phylum Chordata; class Amphibia; order Anura; family Aromobatidae; genus Allobates; species Allobates femoralis. The sequence goes on from JARQOC010000002.1 coordinate 139,454,609, forward strand.
TGCAGCACATAGTGAGATAGGCAGTGTAGTACTAATAGAATAGAAAGGGTTAATATTAAAATGGCCGTAGTACAGCAGATAGTGAGATAGGGAGTGGAGCAGTAATAGGATAGAAAGGGTTAATATTAAAATAGCCTTAGTACAGCACATAGTGAAATAGACAGTGTAGCAGTAATAGAATTGAAGGGGTTAATAATAAAAAGGGCGTAGTCCAGCATATAGTGAGATAGGCAGTGTAGTACTAATAGAATAGAAAGGGTTAATATTAAAATGGCCGTAGTACAGCAGATAGTGAGATAGGCAGTGTAGCAGTAATAGAATAGAAAGGGTTAATATTAAAAAAGGGTGTAGTACAGCACATAGTGAGATAGGCAGTGTAGCACTAATAGAATAGAAAGGGTTAATATTAAAAAAGGGTGTAGTACAGCACATAGTGAGATAGGCAGTGTAGCACTAATAGAATAGAAAGGGTTAATAATAAAATAGCCGTAGTACAGCAGATAGTGAGATAGGCAGTGTAGCACTAAGAGAATAGAAAGGGTTAATAATAAAATGGCCGTAGTACAGCAGATAGTGAGATAGGCAGTGTAGCACTAATAGAATAGAAAGGGTTAATAATAAAATGGCCTAGTACAGCAGATAGTGAGATAGCAGTGTAGCATAATAGAATTGAAGGGTTAATAATAAAAATGGCCGTAGTACAGCACATAGTGAGATAGGCAGTGTAGCACTAATAGAATAGAAAGGGTTAATAATAAAATGGCCGTAGTACAGCAGATAGTGAGATAGGCAGTGTAGCACTAATAGAATAGAAAGGGTTAATAATAAAAATGGCCGTAGTACAGCAGATAGTGAGATACGCAGTGTAGCAGTAATAGAATTGAAGGGGTTAATAATAAAAAGGCCGTAGTACAGTACATAGTGAGATAGGCAGTGTAGCACTAATAGAATGGAAAGGGTTAAATTAAAATGGCCATAGTACAGCAGATAGTGAGATAGGCAGTGTAGGAGTAATAGAATAGAAGGGTTAATAATAAAATGCCTTAGTACAACAGATAGTGATATAGGCAGTGTAGCACTAATAGAATAGAAGGGGTTAATAAAGTATGAAAAGAAGAGGGCAGTATGGCTAAAAGAAGCTGATATATAATTATTAAAAACAAAGGGTTAATATAAACATAGCCATTAGGAATATATAGTCTGATGTGATAATGTACTGTGAAAACAGCATTTTTACTTTTTCATTCTTGAGCAATTCAAATTTCCCGCGCTAAGATGGCCGACGCCAAATCTTCATTCATAAAATGGCGCTAGACTTCAGCCGCCGTGTGATTGGCCAGCGGAATCTTCATACACATGGCGCCGTGAATCCGGTTGGTCGGCGCTATTGTGTGAAGATGCCGCTGTCCAATCACAACTCAGCGGGGCGGAGCTACAAACTTCCAGCCGGCCGAACGGCATATCCGAAAATCGTACCAGGCGCTCGGCAAGACAATTTTCGAAGTCCCCGCTGTGCGGTGACCAATCGGAATCAAAGCGCCATAAAGAACAACCAATCAGAATCGCGGCTCATTTCTCAATGGATGTCTATGGGAAGTCGACATCCAATGAGAATCGCGGCGGGAAATTTGAAAATGCAGGGAACTTTCCTTGCCGAGCGCCTGGTTCTATTTTCGGAGACGGCGTTCGGGAGAGTGGAAGTATATAGCTCCGCCCCGCTGAGTTGTGATAGGACAGCGGCATCTTCACACAATAGCGGCGACCAACCGGATTGACGGCGCCATGTGTATGAAGATTCCGCTGGCCAATCACACGGCGGCTGAAGTGTAGCGCCATTTTATGAATGAAGATTTCGCGCCATCTTAGAGCGGCGAGTTGTACGGGCGGCGCGTGAATGCATGTTCGGACACAGCGGTCTCATAGACCGCGGAGGCCGCTAGAAGCGCCGAAGTTTGCGCTTGTAGCGCAGAAGTCGGCGCTTTCAGCGGCGAAGTGTCCGAACAGTGGCGGACGCTCCATGCAGCGGCGATTGGCGCTGCATGGCGCAAAATAGTAAAAGTGTTGAAAAAGAAAGATAGTAAAAAAGAGGTGAAAATAAAAGTCAGCATCAGGACTATAGCTTCTGATGTGAAAAGGTAGATTGTCCAAAGGATATCTTAGCTGATCAATGGTCGATCCCGATCCGGCGCTTGCTTCCCGACGTCCCGCACGAAGGATGGATATCTCGGCTCCAATGTAGTCGAACAGACGGTCCTGCGGTAGCTTCTCGTTGTCCTTGAAAGACCCTCAGGAAGGATGGATTTCTCGGCAGAAATATACTCCAACAGATAGTCCAGCGATCGGTTCTCGTTCTCCCACAAAGAGGATTCAAAGAGGTTGAAGATTCAAAGTTCCCGCTATAAATAAGCGGGCTTATCTGATTGGAGGGCGGCAACTTCAGAAAGCTGGCGCCATGAATGTGATTGGTCGCTATGTATTTTCAAAAAAGGCGCGGCGATTGTGATTGGACGGCGCCTTCGTATAGAGATAGCTAGAAGAGATCGAGAAAGGAGGCGATTTTATGGCCGAGCCGCTGGTTCTATTTGCGGGCAGGCGACTCGGCTCAGAGGCATCATTCGACGGCGGCGGAAAGTGTCAATCAGCGAATCGCGGCAATAAATAGCGTAATAACAACGACTGTGTGTTTTAGTTTAATTATTTTTTTTTTTGTTATTTTTTTTTTTTTTTTTTTATTATTGTATAATATTTTTTTTAAAATTTTTGTGATTATTAAAATTTTTATAAATTTTTTGTGATTGTTATGTTTTTTTATTTTAATTATTGTTTAATATTTTTTTTTTTTTTTTTTTTTAATTTTTTTTTTTTTTTTTTTTTTTTTTAATTGTTATTAATCGTCAAATGTTTAATATTTTTTTTCATTATTTTTTTTTTTTGTTGTTATAATTTTTTTGATATTTTGTAATTTTTTTTTTTGTTTTTTTTTTTTTTTTTTTTTTTTTTAATATATTTTTTTTATTATTTAATGTAAATTTTTTTTTTTTTTTTTTTTTTTGTTGATTATTTTGTAATTATTTTGTATTATAATTTTTTTTTTTTTTTCTTATTATTTTTAATTAATTTTTTATTATTTTTAATGATTATTTTATTATTTTTTATTATTTTTAAAGTATTTTTTTATTATTTAATTAATTATTTTTTTTAAGTTACAGGGAGACACAGTTCTCATTCAGGTCCGACTTTTTTTTTTTTTTTTAATAATTATTTTTAATTAATTATTTGATTATTTTTAAATGATTTATTTATTATTTTTTTATTATTTTTAAATTATTTTTTTATTATTTAATTAATTATTTTAGTTTAAGTTACACGGACACACAGTTCTCATTCAGGTCCGATGTTTTTTTTTTTTTTAATTATTATTTTTAATTAATTATTTATTATTTTTAAATGATTTATTTATTATTTTTTTATTATTTTTAAATTATTTTTTTTATTATTTAATTAATTATTTTAGTTTAAGTTACACGGACACACAGTTCTCATTCAGGTCCGATGTTTTTTTTTTTTTTTAATTATTATTTTTAATTAATTATTTATTATTTTTAAATGATTTATTTATTATTTTTTATTATTTTTAAATTATTTTTTTTTATTATTTAATTAATTATTTTAGTTTAAGTTACACGGACACACAGTTCTCATTCAGGTCCGATGTTTTTTTTTTTTTTAATTATTATTTTTAATTAATTATTTATTATTTTTAAATGATTTATTTATTATTTTTTTATTATTTTTAAATTATTTTTTTTATTATTTAATTAATTATTTTAGTTTAAGTTACACGGACACACAGTTCTCATTCAGGTCCGATGTTTTTTTTTTTTTTTAATTATTATTTTTAATTAATTATTTATTATTTTTAAATGATTTATTTATTATTTTTTTATTATTTTTAAATTATTTTTTTTATTATTTAATTAATTATTTTAGTTTAAGTTACACGGACACACAGTTCTCATTCAGGTCCGATGTTTTTTTTTTTTTTAATTATTATTTTTAATTAATTATTTATTATTTTTAAATGATTTATTTATTATTTTTTTATTATTTTTAAATTATTTTTTTTATTATTTAATTAATTATTTAAGTTTAAGTTACACGGACACACAGTTCTCATTCAGGTCCGATTGTTTTTTTTTTTTTTTAATTATTATTTTTAATAATTATTTATTATTTTTAAATGATTTATTTATTATTTTTTTATTATTTTTAAATTATTTTTTTTATTATTTAATTAATTATTTAAGTTTAAGTTACACGGACACACAGTTCTCATTCAGGTCCGATGTTTTTTTTTTTTTTAATTATTATTTTTAATGAATTATTTATTATTTTTAAATGATTTATTTATTATTTTTTTATTATTTTTAAATTATTTATTTATTATTTAATTTATTTATTTTTTTAAGTCAGAGTGAACGCAGTTCTCATTGCGGTCCGACTTTTTGTTTTTCCCATTGAATACATTTAGAGTGTTTCGCAGACATACATTAGCGGTGTGTCGGCGATTTTATGGCCGGCCACCTGGTTCTATTTGTGGGCCGTAAAATCGCGGAGACAGCGGTAATGCATGTCTATGGGCAGTGAGCTCGAATTCTGATTGGTCGGAGTTCAATCCGAAATCGGGCTGAGTGCCCATAGAGATGCATTAGCGGTGTGTCCGCGATTTTAGGGCCGACAAATAGAACCAGGTGGGCGGCCATAAAATCGCCGACACAGCGGTAATGTATGTCAATGGGAAAAAAAAGTCGGACCACAATGAGAACTGCGTCTCAGTTTTGAGGGGCTCTTCTGATTGGCTGAGGGCAGTATACATCGACCAATCAGAAGAGGACCTCAGATCTGATTGAGTTAGAATGGGGGATTTTTCTTCCATTGTATGTTAATGCGAACGAAGAGGACGTCGGAGGTGGAAGATCCACGGGGCCGGACGAAGAGGCGGAGATGGCGGAAAGAAGACAGAAGACCCCCGGGCCGGAGGAAGAGGACGGCTGGCCGGACGGAGGACTTGTGGATCGGATGGACGATCAGATGACTTGAAGGCATGTAAGTGATGGACGGGGACGTTAGCTAGGGCACGGCGGGGGTTTGAGGTGTAGGGCCTTAGGTGAGAGCGGCGTTAGGTTAGGGGACTGCGGGAGCTTAGGGTATAGGGCTTTAGCGAGAGGGTCAGGGGACAGCGGCGAGGGGCAGGGGCGGGAGGTTAGGGGCGGCGGTGCCTTAGGGGATAGGCGGCGAGGCTTAGGGGATATCGGCGGGTCGGGGCTTAGGGTATAGGGGTGCGGCGGTGCCTTAGGGGATAGGCGGCGGAGCTTAGGGGGTATCGGCGGGTCGGGGCTTAGGGTATAGGGGTGCGGCGGTGGCTTAGGGGATAGGCGGCGGAGCTTAGGGGGTATCGTCGGGTCTGGGCTTAGGGTGTAGGGGTGCGGCGGTGGCTTAGGGGATAGGCGGCGGAGCTTAGGGGGTATCGTCGGGTCTGGGCTTAGGGTGTAGGGGTGCGACGGGGGTTAGGGGGTATCCGCGGGTCGGGGCTTAGGGTGTAAGGGTGCGGCGGTGGTTAGGGGGTATCGGCGGGTCGGGGCTTAGGGTGTAAGGGTGCGGCGGGGGGTATAGGGGTGCGGCGGTGGCTTAGGGGATAGGCGGCGGAGCTTAGGGGGTATCGTCGGGTCTGGGCTTAGGGTGTAGGGGTGCGACGGGGGTTAGGGGGTATCCGCGGGTCGGGGCTTAGGGTGTAAGGGTGCGGCGGTGGTTAGGGGGTATCGGCGGGTCGGGGCTTAGGGTGTAGGGGTGCGGCGGTGGCTTAGGGGATAGGCGGCGGAGCTTAGGGGGTATCGTCGGGTCTGGGCTTAGGGTGTAGGGGTGCGACGGGGGTTAGGGGGTATCCGCGGGTCGGGGCTTAGGGTGTAGGGGTGCGGCGGTGGCTTAGGGGATAGGCGGCGGAGCTTAGGGGGTATCGTCGGGTGTGGGCTTAGGGTGTAGGGATGCGACGGGGGTTAGGGGGTATCCGCGGGTCGGGGCTTAGGGTGTAGGGGTGCGGCGGTGCCTTAGGGGATAGGCGGCGGAGCTTAGGGGGTATCGGCGGGTCGGGGCTTAGGGTGTAGGGGTGCGACGGGGGTTAGGGGGTATCGGCGGGTCGGGGCTTAGGGTGTAGGGGTGCGGCGGTGGGTTAGGGGATAGGCGGCGGAGCTTAGGGGGTATCGTCGGGTGTGGGCTTAGGGTGTAGGGATGCGACGGGGGTTAGGGGCTATCCGCGGGTCGGGGCGGTGGCTTACGGGATAGGCGGCGGAGCTTAGGGGGTATCGTCGGGTGTGGGCTTAGGGTGTAGGGATGCGACGGGGGTTAGGGGGTATCCGCGGGTCGGGGCTTAGGGTGTAGGGGTGCGGCGGTGCCTTAGGGGATAGGCGGCGGAGCTTAGGGGGTATCGGCGGGTCGGGGCTTAGGGTGTAGGGGTGCGACGGGGGTTAGGGGGTATCGGCGGGTCGGGGCTTAGGGTGTAGGGGTGCGGCGGTGGGTTAGGGGATAGGCGGCGGAGCTTAGGGGGTATCGTCGGGTGTGGGCTTAGGGTGTAGGGATGCGACGGGGGTTAGGGGCTATCCGCGGGTCGGGGCGGTGGCTTAGGGGATAGGCGGCGGAGCTTAGGGGGTATCGTCGGGTGTGGGCTTAGGGTGTAGGGATGCGACGGGGGTTAGGGGGTATCCGCGGGTCGGGGCTTAGGGGTGCGGCGGTGCCTTAGGGGATAGGCGGCGGAGCTTAGGGGGTATCGGCGGGTCGGGGCTTAGGGTGTAGGGGTGCGACGGTGCCTTAGGGGATAGGCGGCGGAGCTTAGGGGGAATCGGCGGGTCGGGGCTTAGGGTGTAGAGTACTATGGGGTTCTGTTGCGCGGCAGGGGCTGTAGTGTACAGCGCGATGGTATACTACAGTCCCATGGCGCTTATGGGCATGGGACTGTAGTATACTATAGCGGTGTAGACTACAACAGCGCGTAGTGGCTTAGAGCGGCAGGGGGCTGTAGTGTACAGCGCGATGGTATACTACAGTCCCATGGCGCTTATGGGCATGGGACTGTAGTATACGATAGCGGTGTACACTACAGCAGTATGGGCTTCGGTGGCTTGGTTAGCGGTGTAGCGACTCGCAATGCCCGCTTCGCGGGCATTGCTTCGCCAGGCTGCAACGACTCGCAATGCCCGCTTTGCTACGCGGCCACGGGGAGAGTCCAGGAGAAGCAGCTCGCTCGCGCTAACCAAGCCACCGGAAGCAGCGCCGCTCCGACGGAAGTCGCTACGGCAATTATATAATAGATACAGAGTCATTACAAACAGTGATCTATTTCGAGTGTTTATTTCTGTTAATGTTGATGATTATGGCTTACAACCAATAAAAATCCAAAAGTCATTATTTCAGGAAGTAGGGAGGATGAACGGTTAAAAACCGCACTGTCGTATTCTACGAGACATCAAAGGGTGAATATTATATTGATTTATTAGTCAACGTGAGTGAGGGCTCCCAGAAACGCCCTGAAACATGACAATTTTACATTGAGTTTTGATAACATTCTAATTAATTGAAATGCACTAATATGTGCAGATTTTCCCAATAGATCTGCAATAAATGCACAAAGAAATGCATATAAGGCCAAGTTCACACCACGGCCGGATCAGGTCTGGAGCTGTTCGGTGTAAACCTAACAGCCCCAGACCCGATTTTGACATTATGCAGCCCTATGGGGCCGGATGTCTGGGAGGATCCGGGTGAATTTGGATTTTTCTCCCGGACACAAAAACATTGCTTGCAACATTTTTGTGTCCAGGGCGACAATCTGCCCAAATCGGATCCTCCCGAATCCGGGTTGATCCAGCACTCCCTAACATGGGAGTCTATGGCGCCGGATTGCCCTGGTCCGACAAAAACATCGGATCCGTGAAATGGATGGTGTGAAGCCAGCCTAAAAAATACCCATGTTTTATCAAAGACCGGTTTCCGGACAGCCCCGGAACTGATTTTGGTCCCATGGATGATATGTGCCATCCGGTTTCCATCTGTCCAGGAGGATCCGGGAGAATTCAGATTTTTCTCCCGGACACAAAAACATTGCAGGCCACATTTTTGTGTCCGGGGGAAAAATCGGATCCGGGGTGATCCGGCGTACCCTAACATGAGAGTCTATGGCGCCGGATCGCCCCGGTCCGACAAAAACATCGGATCCAGGAACCGGACGCCAGCTGCTGAAGTACAGCAGCGAGTGCTGCTAAACTTCAGCACCACCAGCTGTCCCTGCAGAGATTTCAGGACCGTGGCTAGGATCTTGAAATTTCAGCAGCTGCGGCTGCGATCTGAGGCATCCGGCTGCAAACCCGACCAGAGAGCATATTTGCCCTCCTGTTCTGTTTGCAAATCGGGTCTGGGTTTCGGAAAGGATCACACCGTAGTGTGAAGCTGGTCAAAGCTAAATACTAGGATATATAAAAAACAAAGCAGCTTTGTTTAAACCATAATATACCAACGAGACAAAAAATGCAGCATCAAAAAAAACATAAAAATGCAGGTAAAAAGTGCAATTAATAAATTACATAACAGGTGCATAAATTAGGCTCCTTTCACACTAGCGTCTTTTGCAAATTGCGGCAGATTTGGCAGATTTACCACATCTGCAGCTTAACTGCCGCACTTGTGGCACCCTTGCGGCAAGCCCCATGCATTGTCTATGGGCTTGCGCCAGGTGCGGCAAGTGTGGTATAGCCGCGGTTCTGGCACTTGTGGCAGTTACGGCCGCAAAAACAAATGCTGCTGACCGCGTTTTTTTCGCGACCGCAACTGTTGTAAGTGCCGGAACCGCAGCTATACCAGACTTGCCACACCTGGCGCAAGCCCCATAGACAATGCATGGGACTAGCCGTAAGTGCGGCCGTAAGGCGGCAGATGCAGAAAATCTGCCAGATCTGTTGCATTTTAAAAAAAACGCTAGTGTGAAATGGGCCTTCTGCAGAAATTCTGCAGCATCAAAAACTCACCAAAAAGTCTCTGTGGGAAAATAGCCATAAGCAGACAGCTCACTTGACCGAAGTAATATATATTCATAAACCATATACTAGTATTTTGCTGTTATGGCAATGTATGGCATATTAATGATGCAGAAATGAAAGATTTAAGAATATAAAACACAACAAAAAGAAGCTGTTAAATATAATGTCTGTGCATTAATATTTTCTATGAACACAGTAAATAGTTCATTACAAAATATTTTTTAAATCGTAAAATGAAGGAATAAAGTTAAAGATGCATAATAAACTACTTTACAGTAACTGCTCAATGTTTGTTATTTTTTTATATTCTTAAAAAAAACTTTCATATCTGTCATTATTATGCCATTCAGTGTTAGAAAAATTAAAATATAGTAACAGTAAATGAAAGAATATTTAAAAATTTTTAAATTCTTTCTTTAAACTGCAGTCAGTAAAGTCACATTGAGTGTTTAAAATAAATTACCTTCAAAGATTTAGACAGTTTTCATTTTATTATGAATTTGTTCAATCTCTTCTGCTTATAAAACCATTTGTCAACTTATGTGGGTGTAAGTGGGAGAAATAAATGATTCATTTTTATGATGTTTTGAATATTTAAGTACTCAAGATGCAATATTAGTCTGTGTTTCAAGGAGATTTATTACAGATTAGCAGTCTTTAAAAATGCTGTTGGTTATTGTCTCTTTTCAGTACATTATAATTAATTGGTATGAATTTAAACACACTTTCAGCAATTTAGTATCATGTCATCCAGAAATCTGGATATTAAAGATCAGCCTGAAATTTGTTAACACATACCACACTTCTTATGGAGACCATCATTTTATAAAGACCATCATGGTTTCTAATTATAAGATTTGTTTGTGAAGTAAGGGTCCAAATCTATGTATCCGTATGTAATATTTATATTAATAATTGCTTCATATGGATCGTGTAGTCAAGTAAATTAGGTTCTGATGTGCACACACTTCAGTAGTTTGGAAAACAGACGTTCTTCGCATCACTTATACAATCTGTTGCCCAGCAATAATAAATGATATTTCATTATTTAGTATAGTTTCTCCTTCCATTTTTTTGTGAACACAGCAGTTCTTTGGTATTGTTGTAGCTACACATATAACATCTGTATAGTCATAGGTTGCAATACATTAATATACATGAATATATACATGTACCAATCACTAAAAGTTAAAGAATAACCTACCTTTTAATTTTTATTTCATGTATGCTTAGTACACCTGAAAATAAGCCATTTTGTAATATATCTTATTACACAAATGTGCTTCTTTCTCTGCCAGAATTTATCAGTGATTATCAAATTTTTCAGCTTTAAGGTAAATTCTGTATTCAGTGAAGACTTTCCCATTACTGATATAGGAGAGGGCAGCTTTTACTGATGAGATTCTATGATGAAGGGGGGAAGGAGGAGCTAAAAGCAGAGGAAGAATCTAGAGGCAGAAGGAGGGGTTAGAGGCAGAGGGAGGAGCTAAGGGTAGAGCTCCGCCACCTCATCCCCCTTCTATGTAAATAGAACCTCATCAACAACAACTCAGTAATGGGAAAGTCTACCCTGAATTCAGATTTTTCTACTGAATTAAACATTTTGATAATGACTGATCACTTCTGGTAGATAAAAAAGTTAATTTATCTGTCTAAAGCCTGGGTTACACGCTTCAATGTGTCGGCGAATCGACTAACGATCCGACTTGACCTACATCGCTGGAAAGACGTTCACTGATCGCTCGTGAGGTGTCACACGTACTGATATCGAGAATGATGCAGTAACGATTCCGCGACAAGCGAACGATACTTGCAGTTGTTTAATCGCCTGCGTCCTCCAGTTCTGAACAGGCGAGGTCGTTATCGACAGTTATCAAGGTGTCACCACACATCGATGCTGCAGGTTGGACGGACTATGATCACTTGGTTTAAGGTCCTGATCACAAACCTCCGATGAACAATCAGCCGACTTGATTTTATTGATTTTATCTACTTGTCACACGCAACGGCGTCGTTACAACATCGTTGCTCCACCCAAAAAGCCGTGACGAACAAACAATATTGTTCATGATATCGTAGCATGTAACGGGCCCTTAAGACAGGGGTCTCAAACTCCAGGCCTTGAGGGCTGCACACAGTGCAGGTTTTCAGGATTTCCATAGCATTTGACAGTTTGTAATCAAATTATGAACTGTGTGTGGCCCTCGAGGCCTGGAGTTTGAGACCCCTGGTTTAAGGAATATTACGAAGTTGCTTATTTTCATGTGTACTATTGATTTATGAAATAAACATAAAAAATATGGTCCCAATTTAACCCTTTCATAAACATCCGCCATACATATATCGCACCATGGAAACTGTGTTCCCACAAACTGTCATACATATACACCACTATGATCACGCTTGCGCAAATGCAGGTATCAACTATGTACCATACATGACACCCTACTTTAACACCCATAATCAGTGCTAGCACCAATTGCAGGCATTTAACCCCTCTGATGCTGCTGTCCATACCAACAATGACATCAATTGTCTTGTGGATGGAGGGGGCTCCTTCTCTGCTCCGATTGGCAAAACACATATGTGATCACCATCTGCCATATGTCCTCTATGCTAATTAATCTGAAATAAAAAAGTGACCTGCACAGCCTAACAGACAAGTGTGAACAGGTGCAAACCATAAATACAATAACTAAAAAAAAAACAGCTGCACTTTGTAGCCTGTAGCAGTCAAACATTAAATAAGGGAATTATGGAACTGCATTACTGCTATTGAAAATAGAAAAATTTAGATACTTAGCATATAAAGTAGCCAGTTTATATGAGCCAAACAGCCAGCAAAAAGGTGCATCTCTTTTCTGGGTACTTATACATCATATGCCTCTATCTGGTCTTAAAGCCTACAATTGGAATGGTCTCCATGCTGACCCCAGGCCTGAGTAATGACCTTCAGCAGGACATGACATGCCTTCTGTCTACATGTGATGCACTAATCTGATGATGGAAAAGCATTGCAGATCATTTAATTAGGGATCAGGGCAGGGAAAGTTGATGTCTTATCCTGGTACTAGGTAAAAAAATTAAAAAAGGTTAAAAATAATTGTAAAAATATATTTAACCCTGCTGTTCTGTTCCCATGTACACTTGAGCACTTCCCATGAGCATTGCTCATGGGTCACTATGACCCGGTTTATTAAATCTTGATTTTAGATACTCTAACTCAATTATTTTTATATCTTTTGCTTACTAGATTGTATGGGAACATGTTTGGAAATAAAAAAAAAGAAATATGAAATTGAAATTTTTTTTTTTTATTCAGAAAAAACTTAGTAATAAGCAAAACGAAAAATAGCAAACTACACATATGTGGTAAAAAAACAAACCAAAATAAGCAAATCAAACATTTTGTGAAAAAAAATTAAAGATAATAAACACTTCAATTTGAACATATTCACATGGTAATATTACTTTATGTATTCTTGCATGAAGAAAAATAATCATGGGCTTTGTATAAGAATTTTTGGCATCAGAATATGTAATACTTGTTTTATTATCACAAGAATAAGGGCAATAGCTGCCCCTTTTTCTTTTTATTCTTGAAGCACCACTGGTAGAGGCCATGGGGGTAAAAGTGGTTGTGGAGACCATGGTTTCACTTTCCTGAGCATGTTGCTGGATGCTCTGTACAAGGTCTGCTGCTTCTTCCGTTCTGGGTGTTACCTTTCTTTCCTCAATATACGGCCTAACCAGTGCTTTTCCAAGTTCTTCTATAAAGAGTCTTCATTTATGGAGTTTGTTTGTATTCCTATTCGTGTTGATTTCCCTCCACAACACAAAAGCATTGTATACCGACAAATCCAGAATTTTGTAAATCAGAATCATAGGCAGGTATGTGTACTAATGAGCTGATCTAATGTGTCTACACCACCTTTGGTTGCATTATCGTCTAAGATCATGCTAGGTTTTTTATTTTCCCGAGTACTTACTGCGTTATCATGGTGGTTCGTACTCATTAGTATTACTTGTTTATTTTTTTTTGGAACAAATTGTTGTATTTGCAGTAAAGTAGAACATGGAAGAAATACTTACTTAGCAAAAAAAAATCATTTGGAGGCCTTTAGAGCTCAGCTTTACAAAATAAAGCCCTCTTGAACAGTGCATTCTGCGCAGTCCGTTCAGCGCAGAATATACACGTGTAGTGCACACCTGGTGATCTCTCTGGATGAGCTCTACATTTTAGTATAGACAGCGCACCAAAAATAATCAATATAAAGACATTTTTATGGTGCGCAGATCTCAATGCAAGATCGTGTGTACGACCCCATTGAAATAATTTCGGAAATAAATAAATTGATATACAATAGTAGATGCAATAAATAGACCCAACTAAGGTTATAACTCCTTTATTTCACTGAAAATATGGCCTCACAGCTGTAAAAAATGATGACGGGTCACTATGACCCAAACACGACAAGTGTACTAATCGGCGTATAGCTAAAAATAAACACACAAAAAAAAAAATACTCATAGATAGGCCTCCCTGAATGAGGAAAAGTCAAGTGGAGCCGCTGCTAAGGTAAACAGTGGGTTTCTATGAGGCACCATTGTCTGGCACTGCTTAGCGTTAACGCTATGCACTGCAGGGAAAATTCTAAGTTTTAATCGGATGCACCATATGTGGGTCACCCTCCAAGTGTGACCCTAGCGTAAGGGGTGCACTTTTTGGAATTTCATCACTTTTGAGCATTTTCTGTCAAATAGGCCCCCAATGTCACTTCAAATGTGATGAAGCCCATATGAAAAATATTTTTTATAAATGTTGCTGGAAAAATGAGAAAGTCTTGATAAACTTGTAACCCTTCTAACTTCCTAACAAAAAAAATATTTTTCAAAAATGATGCTGATGTAGACTAGACTTGTGGGGAATGTTATTTGTTAAGTAGTTTGTGTGACATACCTTTTTGCTTTAAGGGAATAAAAATTACAAGTTTAAAATTTGCTACAATTTAAAAATGTGTTTAATTTCCAATATTTTAACAAATAAATGCAAAACAATATCATCTTATGTTAGCTACTATCAGAAGTACAATGTATCATGATAAATCAATCTCAGAAATACTGGGATCTGTTGAAGCATTCCAGGTTCTTACCTCATAAAGTGACACTGGTCAAAATTGAAAAAATTGGCTGATCATGAAGGTGAAAACAGGTTTCGGAGCAATGTGGTTAAATATATTGATCAATAATTAGACATTGATAACCTAACCCCAACTAAGGCCATCAACATCTAAGTAGTGGATAAAATATGTCATCAATATCAGATTGGGTGAAGACATTACAAATATCACCACCACAGATTAGCTGTTTGTGGGTTTAGAAACAGCTGGATGAAGAAAGGATACAGGATTGCTTCACCATGATTTCCTACTCTATACAGTGGCCATTTGCAGATACTGCAACTCAGCTTCTATTCACTAAACAAAATGTAATTTACAGAGATCTTCTGAACTAAACATACTGTAGACTACTTTACAACTGGAATACAAAAACCAAAGCAATCATTACAGATTCAATTTGTGTAGCATGGAAGAAAGAGTAAAAAATGTTTTTAAATGTAAAATAGGCTCTTCGGAGAGCAAGATAGCAGGAACTCTAGTGAAAACTATTGAAAGTAGCAATCATAAAAGTCAATATCAAGCCTTTAAGTGGCTTTGCCACATGACTTAGGATAAGAAGCCACACCAGAAACTCTATTTGTGAATATGGATTTTTGAGTATTTCATCACTACAAAGTAGATCTGATTTGACTGTGTAAGAGGTCTCTGATGGGAGGTCTAAAGGGTAAAGATTGTCCTTGTGGAGAATGCAGTTGGACATAATGAGCCTTACCAGCCAAGCAATACTCCTCCTGGAATTTACATATGCAAATAGCGCCTTCAGAGAGATCAATTTCTCTTCTCTTATGAAGCGGCTATTTGCATGTTTACGTAATATAATGTACATGAATATGTATAGAATTATGGTGAGGTTTAATTAAAAATGTATTTTGTATGTTAAATATTGATATAGTTTTAGTGAAATTGGTATGAGGAAATATATAAATCAATAACATAAAATATAATATAGTTACTAATAAAAAAGTATTTTAAATGTTTTATTAAATTTACCAGTTCGGTAAATAGTAAACATTTTTAACTTGATATCATGAAAAATGCCATTTAATATAATAATGATTGATTTTTATGAAGTACATGAGTATGTCATGCTATTTAATATGTCTTTATGAAATAAATGAACTGAGATATCCCATGATAAACTCAGAGGTAGGTAACAAAGTAATTCAATTTATAACTGTTTGTAAAGGATTATTGCTCAACGTAACGGTCTTTTGATAAAAAGAACAAAGATTAAATAGCCTTCTTTCTTAATACTTCTTGCAATATTGCTTATCGAAACTGTTAAAATATTCAAGAATATTTTTCATCTAAAATATGAACATACAAAATAATCCTTTTTAAGATTTTTTATAAACAGTCCTAAGTATCATAACAAGACAATATTATCCTTATGAGACAAATGAATTATACATTCTTAAAATAAGCAAATATTCCACCTAAATGGTTATTTCATTTCAATTTTTATTTGCTTTACTATTTACTTCCCATTTGCCTAGATCCATCTCTAATTAACCATGACTCTGGTAAGGTCAATTCTTGAGACCAGACTACTAACACCAAGCTTACTTCTCCTGGGAGTTCCCCCAAACCCCATCTCATGAATAAAAGCTCAGACAGCAATCCATTTTTCTTTGGATGCAAATGGCCACAACAGCCAATTTATTTATAAGAAAAACATATAATTAAACAATTGGTGAGGTCCTCGAAGCTACAAAAAATCTGGTGATTTTCCCATGACGTTGCCTCTCCCCTCCCTTACACCTAGCTGTGTTCACGGCTCAGGAGCACCGTGAAACCGAGGGAAGAGGTTGTCCTCCAATACTGTTATTTTGAACCCTACGTTCCATCGCTGGGTATCATCCAAATCTAACCAGACCACCATCAAATAACCATCCAATAAAAGGGATCCACGTATTTAATGAATCCCCAATCCTGAATTTTTAACCAACTTTGAGAACTCACCAACACCTCAAAAGCATTAAGAAAACTAAATTTAGCAAACCTCTGACTTACAAAGAGTCATCCTACAGCACTCAGGAGAGGAAAAAACCCCTGTGGAGGAAACCTCTAGGGAACAATGGCTGAAGGATCATCCTTCACTTGGGCTTAGAAGGTGAATGCCAAACTTAACTCTTCATAGTAATGATATGGTGAACATGGTAGCACGCCGCTAATTGCTGTCCAGTGATCCGAAGTCAAAGAGGGTCACTCAACCTCAGCAATTCCTATTTCCCCACCTATAGCTTATGTCATATCCTCCATACACTCAGACCTCTACCCCCTTGGATCACCTTTTGTCCCCCTCTCTACTATCCACCCAATCTTCTCCTATGGTCACTCTTCCCTCCCATCGTCATGTCAGGTCCCCGCACACCCTGTGTGGAGGGATCTGGCTGATACGTCATCATAGGTTGATCAGGCAGCAGGTGACATCATAGTACCATACAAAGGTCAGACGGGGCCCCTACTTCCTATGCATTTTGAAACTGATCGGGTATAGGAGCTGTCATAATCCAAAAGTGACAGTGCCCCATTATACATTTAACACATTTTCCTAATGATAATATTACAAAACACCCACAATGTTCATAATGACGCGTTACAAATATGACTTTTTGCATGGAAAAACACCATAAAACATGTTGTATGCATCACAAATACTCACAAATAATCCCTAAATTTTTTTTAGATATTTTAATTAGTCAATATAAAAACTAAATATAAAAAACTAAAACATGAGATAAATGCATCGTGATCACATTACTCACATCTTACATAAAGAATATACACATTAAAAATGAAAATATGAGTTCATAATTATGTTAAACTAGATGGCGGCCCGATTCTAAAGAATCGGGTAGTCTAGAATCCATATATAGTTTATTTACTAATAGATAGGGGAGTGCGGTGAAATGAATTGTGTGTATACAGGTGGCTCAGTGGTTAGCAGAGTATACGGTGGCTCAGTGGTTAGCACTGTATATAGTGGCTCAGTGGTTAGCACTGTATATGGTGGCTCAGTGGTTAGCATTGTATGGTGGCTCAGTGGTTAGCACTGTATATGGTGGCTCTGGGGTTAGCACTGTATATGGTGGCTCAGTGGTTAGCACTGTATACGGTGGCTCAGTGGTTAGCACTGTATGGTGGCTCAGTGGTTAGCACTGTATATGGTGGCTCAGTGGGTAGCAGAGTATACGGTGGCTCAGTGGTTAGCACTGTATACGTTGGCTCAGTGGTTAGCACTGTATACGGTGGCTCAGTGGTTAGCACTGTATATGGTGACTCAGTGGTTGGCACTGTATATGGTGGCTCAGTGGGTAGCAGAGTATACGGTGGCTCAGTGGATAGCACTGTATACGGTAGCTCAGTGGTTAGCACTGTATATGGTGGCTCAGTGGTTAGCACTGTATACGGTGGCTCAGTGGTTAGCACTGTATATGGTGGCTCAGTGGTTGGCACTGTATATGGTGGCTCAGTGGGTAGCAGAGTATACGGTGGCTGAGTGGTTGGCACTGTATACCGTGGCTTAGTGGTTACCACTGTATATGGTGGCTCAGTGGTTAGCACTGTATGGTGGCTCAGTGGTTAGCACTGTATGGTGGCTCAGTGGTTAGCACTGTATATGGTGGGTCAGCGGTTAGCACTGTATGGTGGCTGAGTGGTTAGCACTGTATATAGTGGATCAGTGGTTAGCACTGTATATGGTGGCTCAGTGGTTAGCACTGTATACGGTGGCTCAGTGGTTGGCACTGTATATGGTGGCTCAGTGGTTAGCACTGTATACGGTGGCTCAGTGGTTGGCACTGTATATGGTGGCTCAGTGGTTGGCACTGTATATGGTGGCTCAGTGGTTGGCACTGTATATGGTGGCTCAGTGGTTGGCACTGTATACGGTGGCTCAGTGGTTAGCACTGTATATGGTGGCTCAGTGGTTAGCACTGTATATGCTGGCTCAGTGGTTATCACTTTATATGGTGGCTCAGTGGTTGGCACTGTATACAGTGGCTCAGTGGTTAGCACTGTATATGGTGGCTCAGTGGTTATCACTGTATATGGTGCCTCTGTGGTTAGCATTGTATATGGTGGCTCAGTGGTTAGCACTGTATATGGTGGCTCAGTGGTTTGCACTGTATATGGTGGCTCTGTGGTTAGCACTGTATGGTGGCTCAGTGGTTAGCACTGTATGGTGGCTCAGTGGTTAGCACTGTATATGGTGGCTCAGCGGTTAGCACTGTATGGTGGCTGAGTGTTTAGCACTGTATATAGTGGATCAGTGGTTAGCACTGTATATGGTGGCTCAGTGGTTAGCACTGTATACGGTGGCTCAGTGGTTGGCACTGTATATGGTGGCTCAGTGGTTAGCACTGTATACGGTGGCTCAGTGGTTGGCACTGTATATGGTGGCTCAGTGGTTAGCACTGTATACGGTGGCTCAGTGGTTGGCACTGTATATGGTGGCTCAGCGGTTAGCACTGTATGGTAGCTGAGTGGTTAGCACTGTATATAGTGGATCAGTGGTTAGCACTGTATATGGTGGCTCAGTGGTTAGCACTGAATACGGTGGCTCAGTGGTTAGCACTGTAAATGGTGGCTCAGTGGTTAGCACTGTATACGGTGGCTCAGTGGTTGGCACTGTATATGGTGGCTCAGTGGTTGGCACTGTATATGGTGGCTCAGTGGTTGGCACTGTATATGGTGGCTCAGTGGTTGGCACTGTATACGGCGGCTCTGTGGTCAGCAGAGTACGGCGGCTCTGTGGTTAGCAGAGGACGGCGGCTCTGTGGTCAATGCATGAAGGAGGCAGATTGGTCAGCGCAGGAAGGAGGCAGAGTGGTAAGCGCAGGAAGGAGGCAGAGTGGTGAGCGCAGGACGGCGGCTCTGTGGTCAGCAGAGGACGGGGGCTTTGTGGTCAGCAGAGGACGGGGGCTCTGTGGTCAGCAGAGGACGGGGGCTCTATGGTCAGCAGAGGATGGGGGCTCTGTGGTCAGCAGAGGACGGGGGCTCTGTGGTCAGCAGAGGACGTCGGCTCTGTGGTCAGCAGAGGACGGCGGCTCTGTGGTCAGCAGAGGACGGCGGCTCTGTGGTCAGCAGAGGACGGCGGCTCTGTGGTCAGCAGAATAATACGGCTCTGTGGTCAGCAGAGGAGGGCGGCTCTGTGGTCAGCAGAGTAGGGCGGCTCTGTGGTCAGCATATGAGGGCGGCTCTGTGGTCAGCAGAGGAGGGTGCCTCTGTGGTCAGCAGAGGAGGGCGGCTCTGTGGTCAGCATAGCAGGGCGGCTCTGTGGTCAGCAGAGGACGGCGGCTCTGTGGTCAGCAGAGGACGGCGGCTCTGTGGTCAGCAGAGGACGGCAGCTCTGTGGTCAGCAGAGGATGGCGGCTGAGTGGTCAGCACAGGATTGAGTGGTCAGCACAGGATGGAGGGTCAGTGGTCAGCAGAGGATGGAGGCTCAGTGGTCAGCAGAGGACGGCGGCTCGGTGGTCAGCAGAGGACGGCGGCTCTGTGGTCAGCAGAGGACGGAGGCTCTGTGGTCAGCAGAGGACGGCGGCTGAGTGGTCAGCACAGGATTGAGTGGTCAGCACAGGATGGAGGCTCAGTGGGCAGCACAGGATGGAGGCTCAGTGGTCAGCACAGGATGGAGGCTCAGTGGTCACCAAGGATGGAGGCTCAGTGGTCAGCGCAGGAAGGAGGCTCAGTGGTCAGCGCAGGAAGGAGGCTCAGTGGTGAGCGCAGGACGGAGGCAGAGTGGTGAGCGCAGGACGGAGGCAGAGTGGTGAGCGCAGGACGGAGGCAGAGTGGTGAGCGCAGGACGGAGGCAGAGTGGTGAGCGCAGGACGGAGGCAGAGTGGTGAGTGCAGGACGGCGGCTCTGTGGTCAGCAGAGGACGGCGGCTCTGTGGTCAGCAGAGGACGGGGGCTCTGTGGTCAGCAGAGGACGGGGGCTCTGTGGTCAGCAGAGGACGGGGGCTCTGTGGTCAGCAGAGGATGGGGGCACTGTGGTCAGCAGAGGACGGCGGCTCTGTGGTCAGCAGAGGACGGCGGCTCTGTGATCAGCAGAGGACGGCAGCTTTGTGGTCAGCAGAGGACGGCGGCTCTGTGGTCAGCAGAGGACGGCGGCTCTGTGGTCAGCAGAGGACGGCGGCTCTGTGGTCAGCAGAGGACGGCGGCTCTGTGGTCAGAAGACGACGGCGGCAGAGTGATCAGCGCAGGAAGGAGGCAGAGTGATCAGCGCAGGAAGGAGGCAGAGTGATCAGCGCAGGAAGGAGGCAGAGTGATCAGCGCAGGAAGGAGGCAGAGTGGTGAGCGCAGGACAGCGGCTCTGTGGTCAGCAGAGGACGGCGGCTCTGTGGTCAGCAGAGGAGGGCGGCTCTGTGGTCAGCAGAGGACGGCGGCTCTGTGGTCAGCGCAGGAAGGAGGCAGAGTGGTCAGCGCAGGAAGGAGGCAGAGTGGTCAGCGCAGGAAGGAGGCTCTGTGGTCAGCAGAGGACGGCGGGTCTGTGGTCAGCAGAGGACGGCGGCTCTGTGGTCAGCAGAGGAGGGCGGCTCTGTGGTCAGCAGAGGACGGCGGCTCTGTGGTCAGCAGAGGACGGCGGCTCTGTGGTCAGCAGAGGACAGCGGGTCTGTGGTCAGCAGAGGATGGCGGCTGTGTGGTCAGCAGAGGACGGTGGCTTTGTGGTCAGCAGAGGACGGCGGCTCTGTTATGAGCAGAGAACGGTGGGTCTGTGGTGAGCAGAGGACGGGGGCTCTGTGGTGAGCAGAGGACGGGGGCTCTGTGGTCAGCAGAGGACGGGGGCTCTGTGGTCAGCAGAGGACGGGGGCTCTGTGGTCAGCAGAGGACGGTGGGTCTGTGGTCAGCAGAGGACGGTGGGTCTGTGGTCAGCAGAGGACGGCGGCTCTGTGGTCAGCGCAGGAAGGAGGCTCTGTGGTCGAGTGGTCAGCGCTGGAAGGAGGCTCTGTGGTCAGCACAGGAAGGAGGCTCTGTGGTCAGCAGAGGATGGCGGCTCTGTGGTCAGCGCAGGAAGGAGGCTCTGTGGTCAGCGCAGGCTAGGTGGGCGGAGCCATGGGGGGAGTCCTGCGAGGTGGGCGGAGCCATGGCGGGAGTCTCGCGAGGTGGGCGGAGCCATGCCGGGAGCCCCGCGAGGTGGGCGGAGCCATAGCGGGAGCCCTGTGAGGTGGGCGGAGCCATGGTAGGAGCCCCGCGAGGTGGGCGGAGCCATGTCGGGAGCGGTGTGTAGCGGGATGGCGGCAGAGTAAGTATACTGGAGTGTGTGTGTGTGTGTGTGTGTGTGTGTGTGTGGTGTGTGTGTGTGTGTGTGTGTGTCCCTAACGCACTTCCGTCACTTTGGCAGCCACGTCCACGACGACGGAAGTAGCGCCGAATATGACGGAAGTGCGCTACGGCACTTATATATTAGATAGAAGAAAAGAATTCTAAACTATAATTCACACTATTTGGTGCCAGGGAATTTAAAGTGTAAATGTCATGCCATTGAAAAAAGAAAAAAATCAAAACATAACTGCACTGGTTGTTAACGATGGGTTACATAGAAGCTAAGATAATGCTTTTTGGGCCATATGACTTATTTTCTCATATTTTTCTGCGCTCTTTTAAAAACTATATTTTATGGCTGTGTGGGAATGGCCAATGTCTGCCAGCACTGTGTGTGTTTTTCCAGAGTTTTTGAGAGCAGGCTGCAATGTCACAGCAAATAAAGGGTTAAAAGAGATTCTGACTGAGCGGTATATATATAGTTTTTTTCTGAAGTATAGAGTTAAGCCTCATAAATCAGTGGCCACATGATAGGTTAATGAGTTGTGTGGATCCAAATCCATATTATGGATATAATTTGCTGTCATTGGTGACTTGTCATTATTCCTTCTCCCTTTCCATTTGTTCTTACTAATGCTGATCCCTACAAACAGATATAAACAAACATAATACAAATGATTATTAAAGCTTATATTTTCTTTTATCTATATGATTTTATCACTGACAGTTTAGCACATACTATTTGTCATATACAGATCACACTTACTGAATTTTTATCATGAGTTCAATCCCAATTGTTCCATTTTTTTCTTTTTCACTATAACATTTATCACATATTACTAATTCTTCAAATTTTTAACCAATTTTATTGAACACAATTTCTAATTTCTTTTTAATTAATTTTTAAGATAATTTTTTTTCACTTGTCACTTTCCATTGATAAGTATCTATTATTGTTCCACAAGGATATTTGTGTAGACATTTAGCACAATAGACAGAGCATGTTTATATCCATGAGGTGGATCATCGTTTTCATTTTTGCTGATTTTATTCTTTTTTAACTTTTTGAAAAATAATATTTTGATCTCTTAGATGAATTTGACAATATATGTTTGTATTTTTCTCACTATAGAGTAATGCTTTTGCTTAATAATTATACTTTGTGACATAATGTATGGATCCACCCTGTTTGCTGAGGTCACTGCAATCTTATCTGCATCATCTTTTGGCACCTTTTTGTTGTTAAATCTGATTGTGTTCAGTGTATTCTTGATGTCCCTGAGGAAGGAGCTCGGTATGTGGCTCTGAAATGCGTCGGATAATAAGTCAAGTCATCACTTTGATCCAGACATCCTGTTGTTTCTGGTGTCCTCTGTATTCATTTGTCAGCAGCGCGGACCTTGAGGTACTTTGTCCAGAAAACCGATTGATAACCGCAGTGACCTGTGGAGGTACAGTCCCAGCAGCAGCTGCATTTCTGAGCGATCAAGCTGGTTGTGTGTGACACAACCTTATCAGGTGAGCAATTCTGATTTGAACCTTTTTATCTTGTGTAAAAAAGATAAGACCCTATTGCGCATTCTCAACTTTTTTAGATATTACACTGATCCTGACATTCTGACATTGCTTAGCAACTGTGCTGTACAGTTGCTGTAATCTGAGCTAATATAATAATACATCGTTTCCTCACCAGCTGCAGCCAGCAGTGTAGGCCATGCCCACTTTCCCTTATATGGTTACATGCCCCGTATTCAGTTTGAAGATGGATCTGACTGATAATGAATATACGTCTGCTTCACACACAGTGAGTGTAGTGTGGACACCTTGTGGAAGGTTTATGAATAGTATTTAACCAAAATTTTATTCCTTCCCTTCCGAGCCCTGCCGTGCGCCCAAACAGTGGTTTATGACCATATATGAGGTATCTGTTTACTCAGGAGAAATTGCCCAACAAATTTTATGATGCATTTTATCCTGTTGCCCATGTGAAAATGAGAAAATTGAGGCTAAAAGAACATTTTTGTTACAAAAATTAAAATGTACATTTTTTCCTTCAACTTTATTTTAGTACCTGTGAAGCACCTGAAGGGTTAATAATCTTCTTGAATGCAGTTTTGAGTAGCTTGAGGGGTGCAGTTTTTGGAATGGTGTCACTTTTGGGTGTTTTCTGTCATGTACACCCCTCAAAGGGACTTCAAATCTGATGTGGTCACTAAAAAAATGGATTTGTAAATTTTGCTGGAAAAATGAAAAATTGCTCATGAACTTTGAACCCTTATAACGTCCTACCAAAATTTTTTTTTTCTTCCAAAATCATGCTGATGTAAAGTAGACATGTGGGAAATGTTATTTATTAACTATTTTGTGGCACATAACTCTCTGGTTTAGCAAAATAAAAATTAAAAATTTGAAAATTGCTAAATTTTCAAAAATTTTGCAAATTTTTTTATTTTTTCACAAATAAATGCAAAAATTATCAACCTAAATGTAATACTAACATGAAGCCTAATATTTCACGAAATAACAATCTCAGAATCGCTCGGATCCAATGAAGCATTCCAGAGATATTACCTCATAAAGGGACACTGGTCAGAATTGCCAAAAATGCCTCGGTCTTTAGGGTCAAAATAGGCTCGGTCATGAAGGGGTTAATATATTAATTTAGTCTGAAACATGACAACTGGTGGCAGATAGTGATGAGCGTGTAGCAAAATATTCGCACTCGCTATACTCGTAACGAGTAGCTATTATTACTAGCATATTCATCTGGATTACGAATCTAATGTTATTTAATCAGTGATAAGCTTCACCCACAAACATCCAGCCTTAAAATTAGTCTTTTGGGGACAGGATGGGAGGGTGGGCTTTTTTTTGTTTCTACTGCATAAAACACTTTGCTGTGCCCCCCAGAGAGATCCTAACATTCAGTCTGCTATCACTGAGGTGGCAGCTTCCATTGTGTACTGAACTATAGAAAAAGAAAAAAAGGAGACACAGAGGCGCAATAGTGCCCTATCAATGCGACACTGACTGTGCATACAGGTCACACAGAGGTGCATTCACCTGATCTAGTTGTGTGCACCCACAACTAGTTTTGATGGCAATATAGCTGAAAGCTGCTGCAGGACCTGCACCGCCACGTTGCACGTGTAAGAATATCCACAGATCCAGGGAAGGTGTATAGATGGTCCGCGCTGCCTGACCTAGTTGTGTGCACCCACAACTAGTTTTGATGGCATGCCCTGGTGACGGTGCCCGGAGTGGTACTGAAATGCGTAGGTGGAAATAAAGAAGGGGGTTTTTATTTGAAGACATTTGACTGATTATTTCAGGCAGCGCGGACCATCTATACACCTTCCCTGGATCTGTGGATATTCTTACACGTGCGACGTGGCGGTGGAGGTCCTGCAGCAGCTTTTAGCTATATTGCCATCAAAACTAGTTGTGGGTGCACACAACTAGATCAGGCAGCGCGGACCATCTATACACCTTCCCTGGATCTGTGGATTGTTTAGTGAAGAGAGCTATCAATTTGTGTCAGATCAATAACGATCGACACATCACTCACGAGCAACAGCGATACTTGCCGAGTAGCGAATATCGCGAATACTGTACAGTCCATGCAAGTAGCAAATAGTAACGAGTATATTGGCTCATCACTAGTGGCAGATCAACTTTAAACCCTTCACGACATATGAAGAACAGTTATGCTATATGTCATTTCACTTTAATGAGTGCTGGCATCATCTGCCGTTAACAACTATTTGTAAAGCAGAGCTCCTCTTGTAGCTGTTAACTTGTTAAATGCTACTGTCAATCTCTGACAGCAACATCTAACATGAGCCTGTATGGGGATGCACCTATCGGCACACATAAGACATGATTGCGGGGTTCTATTAATTGCTATGTCTGCTGAAGACCCTTGTGCCTGTCATTACAGTACTACTGTGAAAGCCAGCATTTACCTGCCGTTCATAGGAGACCATAGTTTTCAATATATGTAGCATTACTGATGCACTGATAAACATAGTAAAAGCAGATGATTACAGTTTTAAGGTCACTAAGGGGACTAACAAATACAGTAAAAAATGGAAAAATATTTTAATAATTAGGAAAAAAATTCAAATACAAACGTTCACATCATTCCCATTTTGCCCCATTACAAATAAAGCAATTTGAAAAAAAAGGATATATTTAATATCACTTCATTCCTAAAAGTACAGTATATCTTTTTATGGAATACATTGATTTGATTGGTAATCGATGTAACAGATAGTAGATTAGAAATGTTAAAATTGCTGATTTTTGTTGCAGTATCACTGCAATAAAATGTAATAATAGGTGATTAAAATATCGCACCTACTCGACAATAGTGTCATTAAAAACATTCGCTCAAGGTGCAAAAAACAAGTGCTCACACAGCCCCAACTCTGAAATATCGAAAACCTTATGGATCTTGGAAGATATTGACACAAGCAAATGTTTGTTTGTACACATTTCAGATTTTTTTTCACCACAATTAAAAAAAAATTGTTTTGGGTATCTGTGTTTTTTCCGGCTTTCCAGTGTATCAGATGATGAGATGAATGGTGTCATTCAACAATTTGTCCCGTAACAGCAAGCTATGTGGAAGGTAAAATAAAAAAGATACAGCTCATGGGAAAGGAAGTGGCAAAAAACGCAAAAATAGAGAATCGCCCAGTCATAAAGGGGTTACAAATGAAAAAAAAAGTTTCAAATGTTTTCTGCAAAAGAGCGGTCCTGTCAGTAGCATAAATCCACATATTTGCCCTGACAGGTCTATTATAGATACTTTTTTTTCTCACCTACAATGACACAACTTGAATACCTATTGTTCATTCTAATAGAGGACTGAGGTTATAATTTATTTCTGGCCATATCTCAGTGCTATCTAGCAATGCTATTTAATTATAAACTTTGGGAAAGTATTAATTTGACTTGTAGCTAACTCATTAATGTGAATGTGACTGAATCGGAAAACTTTTTTTTTATGTAATCCTCACAGAATCATGCGGATATTATACATAATTAGGGATGAAAAATTCAAAAGAACAACTTAATATGCAGAAGACATTGCAACTGCAATATTTTACATGGAAAATCTAAAGCTATATAAAAAGACTAACTAACCATACACCAGCTTTGTCTGTACATGATAGATGAACTCATTTATCACTGCTTACAGATGCAAATCAAAAGAAGCATTCAATTGAAAATATAGCATATGTATCATCATCATAAGCCTCCTGTGTTTGGGCAATTTAACAGATGTGCATCAGTTTGTAAAAAAAAAAGCTCCTGGCTAAGTGTTTATTCAGTGACACACACAGGTGTCAAGTCCGCTTGCCTAGGACTTGAAATCTGTACAGGAAGAAGCCATTTTCCATAACTGCGATGACTAACACTAACGTAACCCCTTAACAAATAAAAATCAGGATATTGTAAAGTGCATTCATAAAGTGGATGCTTCTTTTCAATAAAAGTTCTGTGCTAGACTATCAAATTATTAAGAACTACCACAAATATTGTGAACAGCTGAACATGGGGTAAAAGTCAGGAATATTTTTTTAAAGATTTTCAAGCATCACCAGTTGGATGGTAGTAGGGTTTCATTAGGAAATCCACAGATCAGATAAACATAAAACATCACAAACATCCGGATTATTGACCTTAGGCTGGAAACACATTACGCATGAAAAATCTGACCGTTTCTCATCCAGTAGAGTAGTACAGCCAGGGCTCCCATTGTAGGTAGGATTATAGGTATGCACCACTGCACCACAGCACCCAGAACATCCATATTGTGGTCCGTGTGTCAAGCAAGTACTATGCGAGTGTGCTATTTTTTCCTTGCCTAACATTCGTGTGACATCCGTGTGCTGTCCGTGTTCAATGCATTTTTTTCTCAGCAGCTATTTCTGTACATTCATTTACAGGAACATTTTACAGTGGTCTGAGCTACAGAATGATAATGTATCAGTAAAAAAATGGATGACACTAGGATGGTCCGTGTGCTGTCCTTTTTTTTCTCGCACCGATTGTCTTTCATTGGAGAGTCTCGCACGATTATCTCATACAGTTGCAGCATGTTGCTACTTTTTTCTCATACGTAATCTGGATAAGAAAAAAGCTGAAGACACAGTTTCATCTGTCCTGGCTCATTTAGTAAAGAGAACCGGTCACCCCCCTGGTGCATGGCAATCTAAATGCACCACTGAATGCAGCGTGTAAGCTGCATTCAGGGAAGGGGTTCCCCATGGCTCTTTCCCCCTCTGTTCCCTGAGAAATAGACTTTAAAAGGTGTACATATAGTGAGTCTGAAGGGACTTACTGAGTGATGAGTCATTGCTGTTGCTGGTGTCCTCCCCACCTCCAGCTTTCTGTGTGCCACCTCTAGCCCCCTCAGTGCCGTCTTCTTTATTTGTCTCCAATCTTGGCCACTCAGTGCTGCTCTGCCTTTGAACTCAAGCAGATGCAGAGAAAGCAATGGACGGGACTTGCCATTGCCCAAATTCTCAAAATTCACAAATCAGGAAATCCAGGAAGACCAATCATTGCATGTGTGGGCACCCTCACCGAACATATTTCTGGGTAGGTTGAGGGTGTTCTCAAACCCCTGGTAAAAGAGACACCCAGCTACATTCAGGACACAACTGACCTATTGAATAAACTGTCAGCAATAGGTCGTCTACCAGAAGGAACCATCCTCGCCACCATGGATGTGGAATCTCTGTACAGCAACATCCCACACCAGGATGGATAAAATGCCTGCAAAACCTTCCTGGAAAACACAAGGATTGATGCTGATTCTGTGGTGAAACTTACAAAATGTATACTCACGCACAACTACTTTACATTTGACAAAAACATATATTTACAGGAGACTGGCACAGCAATGGGAAGCAAAATGGCACCACGATATGCAAATCTTTTCATCACCAAGCTTGAAGGTGGCTTTTTATTCTATTAGGTCTCTGGCATATTACAGTTATATCAATGACATTTTAATCATCTGGACAGAGTCAGAGCAACAGCTGAAGCTGTTCCATGAAGACTTTAATCAGTTTCATCCCACCATCAACTTAACACTCAACTACTCTTGCACTGAAATCAGCTCTCTGGACACCATTATTAAACTACGGAACAATGAAATAGACACATCCCTGTACCGGAAGCCAATTGACCATCCAACATATCTCCCATGGGACAGTTTTCATCCAAAACACATAAAAAACTCTATTATGTACAGCCAGGCCATCAGATACAATCAGATATGTTCCAACCCTACAGACAGAGACAATCACTTTGATGACCTCAGAAAGACCTTTTTGAACCAGGGCTACCATTCAAGAGCAATTGAAAACCAGATTACAAGAGCCACCAGGATATTAAGGAATCATCTCCTACACTACAAATCTAAAGAAGAAAACAACCGGGTCCCTCTTGTAGTCACCTACAATACAAGTCTGCTAAGAGGAGCTTGCACGGAAACTGCAACCACTCCTACAATAAGATACCCAAATTCAATCAATATTTCTGGATCCCCCACTTTTGTTTTTTATACAACCATCGAATCTAAAAAACATCACTGTCAGAAGCGCCCTGTCCTCTCCAGCAGCTACAGGGAACCTTTCCCTGCAACCAGAACAGGTGCAAAACCTGTCCATTTATAATAACAACGGACAAGATAAAGATTCCCAGGACAGGTCAGGACTACAAGATCCCAGGTAACTTCAGTTGCACCACAGGCAAAGTGGTGTATTTAATCATAGGTAGCAAATGTCCAACAGGTGGCATGTACGTGAGAATGGACAAAAATTCAGAACAAGAATGAATTCTCATCACCACACAATAAAAGAAAGGCGTATGGATCTACCTGGTGCAAAGCATTTTTGCAGCTCTGACCACAGGGTAACAGTCATGAGTCTGCTCATTTTCAAAAGTAACTTCAAATCTCATTTGAATTTAATTGAATTGATAACGACCTTTGACACATTAAAAACAGGAATGAATGTCTCACATGGATTCATGCGATTTTATATCAATTGAAAGGGCACTTTGGGATACCACATCTTCGAATAGACCCCAGTTAGAGGACAATGAACAATTGACATTTCTTACGTGAACTGTCTCTCATGGATTTATAGCTTTCTACACTCACTGAGGAATTTTCAGGTCTTCACAGATCACCAATCATAGAACAATAATACAATATGTTCCTCTTATCTCGGAATTTTGATTTTACCTCCCCAGCTCCCCTCCCCCTCCCAAGAGTGACTCTGTTTTACGTCACCTTTCATATTTACTGCATCATCTCACCCTGCTTATGTATATATATGTGTGTCTTCAGAATTTGTGTCATTATCAGCCTGATGAAAAGGCCAGTGTCTCGAAAGCTATCTTTACTTACCATCTTTTCAGTTAGCCATTAAAAAGTTTCAATCACTGAGGACTCTCAGATTCTAATATTGTTCTACTTTATTGTAAACACTGAAGTCCGATTGGCTTTTGCAGCCAGAGAGGGGACTTCTCTGTCTCTTCTACGCAATTTTCATAGGCGCGCAAGCTATGCCTATTCTGAAAGGTCTCTATGCCCTGAACTGTCAAAAGCAGCATAAAGTGCTCACCAATGCAAATTGCGTAGAAGAAGCACAGAAGTGCAGCTCTGGCTGCAAAAGCCAATGGGACTTCAAACTGTTTTTATAATAAAGTTAAAAAATATTAGAATCTGAGAGTCCTCAATGCGTGACTGAGTGGTTTTCTATCTACTGGCTAACACGGTATAAACTTTTTTTATTCTATAATTAAGTAGTAGTTTTTACGCAATCATGCAGCCCTTCACCAGGTCCACACAAATTAAATACATAATCCCAATTAATTTTAATCACATTAACAAACATTAACATAGGGCACAAGCCCTGCTTCTGAGGCAGGGGTTGGGGAATTTGTGCAATTGGTGCCTGAAAATGCGCAACAAGAATTGACATGCTGCAGATTTTTCCGCACTAAAATATGCAACATACAGTATCTGCTGTATATTTTAGTGGCATCTTACGGACAGAAATTAGCAAAACCCATAGGCTTTGCTGGGAAAACACGATACTACAGAGTTAGTGCAGATCTGCTGCTTAAACGCAGCAGACACCCAGCAAAAACGCAGCGAAATACGCATCGTGCAAATGGACACTAATGTATATCATACTGCTTCACAATAATCACAGGATTGCAACAAAAAGCTATAAATCAATAAACCCCTCTTCAACCCCAACCTACCCACCTACTGTAGTTTGACCCCTGACAACACAGATGCATATGCTATCTTAGGTATTTTATCAAATCCCCATCACTCTGTAGTAGCCATATTAAAATCTAATTATTTTGCACAGTCTCAACTTTAAAAACTTTATGACATCAGAACTTCTAAATATTAACATGCTTCTCCTGTTTGAAATCTCATGCCAATGCTGCTGGGTCCTGCTCTTATATTACCAGTTAGGTCACTTGACATTTGGTAAGGTTTTTAATATTTGATGCAAGGATAGGACTGTCCCGATGGAGTCATTGTTATGTGGTGGGATGGATTTTATTTTTTTTTATCAAAAAAGTTATAATGTTGCCATGTACCCTAATTTTTTTTCGTTCACTATTACAATTTATTGATTTGCTTATTTTAGGGTTTCTGCTAATTTTCATATCTTTTCTATGGTTTTGCTGTTTTGTGACCTGTGTAAAAATGCACTTACATAATTGCATGCATTTCCTTACATTCCAGTTCATGTTTTGGTTTTCTTTGTGTTTTTTTGTAGTCAATGCAATTGAGGTGTGGCCTGCTATTTTTGAGCTGGAAATTATATGTATATAGCTTCCCATTGCTGTTTTCTTTTCTGTTTGGGCCCTGGGTCCTTCTCATAACAGTTATGTGACTTGACATCCGGTAGAGTTTTTAATGTTTGATGCTAGGATAGTGCAATGGTCGTAAGGGCCGGGGTACTCGGTTGCCGGGCCGGCAGTCTTCTGGGTGGTCATGGTGGCGGTTTGATTTGCTCCACGGCCCTGACCGAGCAAATTATGGGAATATTTACAGGGGATAATAAAGTCTTTTGTGATGTCACCTGTGGCATCTGGTCAGGGACGACCAGCGCTGCTTGTGTAGGTTCCCAGGGGATAGATGAATAGGCAGTTTGTATGGAACACTCCCCACAGGTGGAGCGGGCCCCTGGGATTTAATATGAGTGTTTGTGTTGATGATTGCGGTGGTAGTTGTGGTGCAGGAAGGTGCACAGAAACAACTCGACGACAGACACAGGGATGCAGTTCTTACCAGGTTCTTTACTTGCAGCTTAGTTCAATGCAGACCGTGGTGGCCCTGCTCTAGTTTTACCCCTGCAACTCTATTCTATCCTGTTCTGTTCCTCTCTCCTCCTCTGTCTCCTGCAGACTCTCTAACTCCTTACTCACTGACCCCTCCCCCTCAACTACTCCTTCCTCCAGCCAGTAGATGCGGGCTACCCTCTGGAGGATTCTCTTCTGCCCTGTACCTCCTGGCCTGGAGTTGGGAATGGTGTTGGATCTAGGGTGTGTGTGTCTCATGTTTGTGCTCCTGTTTTACCTTGGAGCAATGGCACCATCCATGTGGAATAGGTGCAGTACCACTGTTTCGACAAAGACTCAGGGTCGCCACAATACAACCATTCTGATGGGGTCACCTTGAGGTGTTGGGATGGCTTTTACTTTTTTTTTTATCAAAATAATGTTACCAAGTATCCTATTTTTACTTTAATGCACTTTTGCAATTTATTGAGGTTTTTTTTAGGCTACCGTATATACTCGTGTATAAGCCGACCCGTGTATAAGCCGACCCCCCTACTTTTGCCCCCAAAACCTGGGAAAATCTATTGACTCGTGTATAAGCCGAGGGTGGACCCTAGCACAAGTATACAGCCCCAGCAGTGTGGTATACAGCAGTCCCAGAGGTAGATACAGCAGCCCCAGTGGTAGTATACACGCAGCCCCAGTAGTATATACAGCCCCAGTGGTATATACAGCCCCAGTGGTAGTATACAGCAGCCCCAGTGGTAGTATATATAGCCCCAGTGGTAGTATACAGGGCCCCAGCAATATATACAGCCCCAGTGGTATATACAGCCCCAGTGGTATATACAGCCCCAGTGGTAGTATATACAGCCCCAGTGGTAGTAGATTGCAGCCCCAGCGGTAGTATACAGGGCCCCAGCAGTATATACAGCCCCAGTGGTATATGCAGCCCCAATGGTAGTATATACAGCCCCAGTGGTAATAGATTGCAGCCCCAGCGGTAGTATACAGGGCCCCAGCAGTATATAGCAGCCCCAGCGGTAGTATACAGGGCCCCAGTAATCCAGGGCCCCCCCAGCCTCTCTCCGGTCACCTGAAAAGCAAACTATACTTATCAGTGTCCGCTGTCCGCGCCCGCTCGCCTCTGCCGTCTGCGATCCTCCATCTTCATGCGGCGTCTTCCGGTTTCCTGTGCTCGTCGCAGGGAATGACGTCATTCCCTGCGACGAGCACAGGAACCCGGAAGACGCCGCATGAAGATGGAGGATCGCAGACGGCAGAGGCGAGCGGGCGCGGACAGCGGACACTGATAAGTATAGTTTGCTTTTCAGGTGACCGGAGAGACGCTGGGGGGGCCTGGATTACTGGGGATGCGGGGGCTGCTGTATACCGATGTATACATCGGTATGTACCGATGTATACATCGGTATACAGCACTGACTCGCGTATAAGCCGAGGGGGGTACTTTTCAGCCCAATTTTTGGGCTGAAAAACTCGGCTTATACGCGAGTATATACGGTATTTGATTATTTTTCATTCTTTTGTTTGGATTTCCTTTTGACATGGGCGGCACATGCACCGATTGAATTCTCAGCTGGGATAAATTAAAATTACTCCGCCATTGTCATGGGTAGTCATGTCTAATAAATTTGGGGGGTGCGTCCTATAGTCAGGTGTGTCATAAAGCGAAAAATACGATATATGTGATAATATTTGTAAATGTATATGTAAATTTATATATATATATATATATATATATATTTGTATATATATATATATATATATATATATACCAAAAGTAAAAAGATAGACAGCACTCCAATTTTCTAGTTGAAAAAAGAGACCTTTATTGGTCTATGTGCAAACAGGCAATGTTTCAATCCTTGTTGGATCTTTCTCAAGGCTGTCATGGTAGGCCTGCACCCGTGAGTAATACCTCACTGTGCTGCTCTTACTTTTGTCCTTATATGTATATAAATAAAAAAAAAAAAATATATATATATATATATATATATATTTAAAAAAAGCAATAAAACTGGGCAGCACTACCAAAGTAATATACGAGTGCAAAACCTGAAGGACCAAAGTTCAAACCCTCATAATGTAGTAAATGAAAAAAAACAACAAGCAACACTCCCAAAAGGCTTATGACAAGCCGAAACGTTGCGGTCCGGGAATAAATCTACAACTGTACACTTTTAAAGTAAGTGCGTCTCTCCATTTTTTTGACATCTCTTCACCTAAGGATATATGGTAGGAGGGCTTGCACCCGAAGTATATAGTTTTTTGTGCTGTTCCATTTTTCTGCTCTCTCTCTCACACACATATACATATATATATATATATATACTGTATATACTCGTGTATAAGCCGACCCGTGTACAAGCCGACCCCCCTACTTTTGCCCCCAAAACCTGGGAAAACCTATTGACTCGTGTATAAGCCGAGGGTGGACCCCAGCACAGGTATACAGGCCTCCCCAGTGGTAGTATACAGCAGCCTCCCCAGTGGTGTATACAGGCCCCAGCAGTATTACAGCAGCCTCCCCAGTGGTGTATACAGGCACCAGCAGTATTACAGCAGCCTCCCCAGTGGTGTATACATGCCACAGCAGTATTACAGCAGCCTCCCCAGTGGTGTATACAGGCCCTAGCGGTATTACAGCAGCTTCCCCAGTGGTGTGTACAGGCCCCAGCGGTATTACAGCAGCCTCCCCAGTGGTGTATACAGGCCCCAGCGGTATTACAGCAGCCTCCCAGTGGTGTATACAGCAGCCCCAGAGGTGTATACAGCAGCCCCAGAGGTATATACAGCAGCTCCAGTGGTGTATACAGCAGCCCCAGTGGTGTATATGTTTCAACCAGAGCTGGGGTGCATGAGGTACTCGGTCACCGGGGCTTCTGTGTGGGATGTCACGGATGGTCGGTATCCCCGATGCCGTGCCCTGGCGAACAACTATACCAGGTGTTGATGGTAAACGGTGGGGGTAAAAGGGGTTATTTATAGGGGGACGTGACGCCACCTGTAGGGTCCGGTAAGGTGGTACCGGTGCTGCCAGCCGGCCGCTGAGGTGATGGAGGGGGGCAGCAGTGTGTGGTACAGCTACCCACAGGTGGAGCTTTACCTCAGGGCAGCTTTGGTGGTGAGACGGTGAGGGGGGACAGTGATGGTAAATGGTGGTGGATAGTTCTTACCCCTCTGCTGTTGATGTTGATGATGTTAAGTCCTTTGAGCTGCGGCAGGAAGAATAACAGAAAACATTTCCATTTTAACTTTACTTTACTCGGTACCGGCTGATGGCATAACAATACACGGTACAGTTTGGTTTAGGGTGTTGTTACCAAGTCAGGATTTCTCTTAAGGAGTCTATAGATGTTCTCTCTCTGTCTTTCAGGGTTTCTATTCTCTTTCCAGATCTTTCCTTCTTTCCCACCTTTGAAGAGCTCACCCGCCAGTCCTGCAGTCTGTGTCTAGTAGGCTTAACTTGACTATTACCGGTCCAAATAGGAACAGCAGGAACGCACAAGTTTCCCACCTGACACCGGGTTTCAGTCTTTCCTCACTAGTGTAGGACCGTCTTTTGGGCATGAGGGGTGAGGTACCTTTGTGGGGCTGTCAGCAACCCGGTCCTGTTGGGCCTGCAGCTCGTCGGCTTCGCAGTCAGGGCTGAACTCCTGGCTGCCTCGGTTGTCCGTGTCACCTGTGTACCCTCAACATGACCAGCTGGCTCCTACCAGTCTTGGTCCGTCGCCATCTGTCCTGGGCCCCCTCATAAAGATGGGGAACCCTCCACTCAGCTGAGCTGCCAGGCGTGACCACACTGTCTGCCTTCCCAGCACCGACTGAGGTAAATTCTTAATTGTCACTCTAACTGTATCCTAAGCTCCGCCCACCACCTGTGGAACCTACTATATTACAGTTCCCCCTACTCTAAGTGGTGCGGTCCTAAGTGAGTGCTAAAAATAGACTCCATAAGCATTAAATCCTAACCTAGCAACTTACAATATATTACATATAGATGTTAGATGCAATACCACTCTGTGGCGCATACCCGCAGGGGCGCCACACACCCCCTTGGTGAAACACACCCGTCCGCGGTTGTCAAACCAAACCTGGAATAAAAAATACATTTACATATAACATTGAACATTTAACAGGTATTAACAATAAGATTGCTTCTTTTCTTCCCTGTCAGGGAGGCGCATTGCTTATAACGTTACTTTAAACTTTGACTATAATCTAGTCCATACTGGCCCAACTGGGACCAGGTAACAAGTTCTTTGGTTACT
The DNA here is from genome assembly GCA_033576535.1 of Allobates femoralis. NCBI lineage: Eukaryota > Metazoa > Chordata > Amphibia > Anura > Aromobatidae > Allobates > Allobates femoralis. The sequence continues at coordinate 139,490,761 of JARQOC010000002.1, forward strand.
GTCCATCAAGTGCTGAAAAGGAAAAAGAAACATTGCAATTCCAGAAAAATATGCATTTTAAACAATTCTGCTCACACTTTAAACAGTGCAATACCGGGTTATCTCTTTATTGCTCAACTTACTGACCCGGATTGCAAAGCACCCGCGGGGACCTGCGTGGCGTTCATAAGTAATCACATCCCCACGGTACAGGTCCCAGTCCAGGTGACCCTGGGGAACTGCTGATAGATGGACTCTCTTCTCTCCAACCGCTACTGCTGGTACCGCGACCCTCCATAGCTCGCGGGGCCCGGCCTCCTCTGCGCCGCCGGCTGTTCCTTCCTCTCGGTCCTCCTCCCCAGTCAGGTCGGGCTCTACTGAGAACCGGATCAGGCTTCCCGATTCGGCGGTCTCCTCTCTTCCGGGCTCCATGCTCGCTGGGTCCTCCGTTACGGTGCTCAACCCGCCCCCTTGGTTGATTGAGAGCAATGGGGGCGGGGAGACTTTCTGACACCTCTTGAATGGCCCATGTTTGTTGAGGGGCTGAGGCACGCCCCTAGGCCGGCACATTGTTGTTTATGCACTTTTAAGCCCGCCCACCACGAAGTTCCTGTGGGCAAGTCCTTCGGGCTTTTCCGGAGCCCGCCACTGCCTTCGTCACTCCTCGGCAGAGCGGAGGGGGCGGGGCTTATCTTCCCGCTCTTTCTCCTGCTGTAGTGACGCAGTTTGAATTTTGTGAGGCGATGTAATGGCGGCTCAGCACAGTTTTTATAATCCACACAGTTAGACAGTAATAAAGTTCTTAAGGCACACTTCACCTGGTAGATACCAGGCTGGCTCGTCCTGTTCGTGACGTCAATTTGTTTCAACCAGAGCTGGGGTGCATGAGGTACTCGGTCACCGAGGCTTCTGTGTGGGATGTCACAGATGGTCGGTATCCCCGGTGCCGTGCCCTGGCGAACAACTATACCAGGTGTTGATGGTAAAACAGTGGGGGTAAAAGGGGTTATTTACAGGGGAACGTGACGCCACCTGTAGAGTCCGGTAAGGTGGTACCGGCGCTGCCAGCCGGCCGCTGAGGTGATGGAGGGGGGCAGCAGTGTGTGGTACAGCTCCCCACAGGTGGAGCTTTACCTCAGGGCAGCTGTGGTGGTGAGACGGTGAGGGAGGACAGTGATGGAAATGTGGTGCAGTTCTTACCCCTCTGCTGTCGATGTTGATGATGTTAAGTCCTTTGAGCTGCGGCAGGAAGAATAACAGAAACCATTTCCATTTTAACTTTACTTTACTCGGTACCGGCTGATGGCATAACAATACACGGTACAGTTTGGTTTAGGGTGTTGTTACCAAGTCAGGATTTCTCTTAAGGAGTCTATAGATGTTCTCTCTCTGTCTTTCAGGGTTTCTATTCTCTTTCCAGATCTTTCCTTCTTTCCCACCTTTGAAGAGCTCACCCGCCAGTCCTGCAGTCTGTGTCTAGTAGGCTTAACTTGACTATTACCGGTCCAAATGGGAACAGCAGGAACGCACAAGTTTCCCACCTGACACCGGGTTTCAGTCTTTCCTCACTAGTGTAGGACCATCTTTTGGGCATGAGGGGTGAGGTACCTTTGTGGGGCTGTCAGCATCCCAGTCCTGTTGGGCCTGCAGCTCGTCGGCTTCGCAGTCAGGGCTGAACTCCTGGCTGCCTCGGTTGTCCGTGTCACCTGTGTACCCTCAACATGACCAGCTGGCTCCTACCAGTCTTGGTCCGTCGCCATCTGTCCTGGGCCCCCTCATAAAGATGGGGTACCCTCCACTCAGCTGAGCTGCCAGGCGTGACCACACTGTCTGCCTTCCCAGCACCAACTGAGGTAAATTCTTAACTGTCACTCTAACTCTATCCTAAGCTCCGCCCACCACCTGTGGAACCTACTATATTACAGTTCCCCCTACTCTAAGTGGTGCGGTCCTAAGTGAGTGCTAAAAATAGACTCCATAAGCATTAAATCCTAACCTAGCAACTTACAATATATTACATATAGATGTTAGATGCAATACCACTCTGTGGCGCATACCCGCAGAGGCGCCACATATACAGCAGCCCCAGTGGTGTATACAGCAGCCCCAGTGGTGCATACAGCAGCCCCAGAGGTGTATACAGGCCACAGTGGTGTATACAGCAGCCCCAGTGGTGTATACAGCAGCCCCAGTGATGTATACAGCAGCCCCAGAGGTGTATACAGCAGCCCAAGTGGTGTATACAGCAGCCCCAGTGGTGTATACAGCAGCCCCAGAGGTGTATACAGCAGCCCCAGAGGTGTATACAGCAGCCCCAGTGGTGTATACAGCAGCCCCAGAGGTGTATACAGCAGCCCCAGTGGTGTATGCAGCAGCCCCAGAGGTGTATACAGCAGCCCCAGAGGTGTATACAGCAGCCCCAGTGGTGTATACAGCAGCCCCAAATGCTGCCACTTGCCCCCCCCAGGCCCTCCCGGCTGCTTATCTTACCATCCCTGGTCTTCTGCATCGCGCAGGTCCCGCTGTGCTTTCCGTCCTCCGTGCTCCCGACGTCAGCTGCATCCGGGGTCCCCGGCCGTCGCGTAGCGATGTCGTCATGCGACCGGCCGATCACATGACCCCGGATGCTGCCGAGGACGGGAACACGGAGGACGGGAGCACGGAGGGACCTGCGCGATGCAGAATACCAGGGATGGTAAGATAAGCAGCCGGGGGGGGCCTTACAACGAAGGAGGGCAAGTGCCAGCATTTGGGGGCCATATATTTAGATATGCACTGCTTCCCCCTGCTGCTGATTGACAGGGGGAAGCAGTGCATATATAATGAGCGGCCCCACGTGACGGGGCCGCTCATACAGCAGCCTCCCCCGCCTCCTCCAGCCTCCCCAGCCCCGGACACAGCCCGCACCACAGCAGCCTACCGTATTGACCCGTGTATAAGCCGAGGGGGAGACTTCTCAGCCCAATTTTTGGGCTGAAAAACTTGGCTTATACATGAGTATATACGATATATATATATATAGCACTCCTATGACATCTCAAAGTGGACTTTATTCCAGCCTTGTGTGCAATGTTTCGTAGTTAATCCTCCTTCTTCAAGCATATATATATATCTAGGAATCTGGGAATACATCAGGAAAATTGCACCAAAAGATGAGATGCTTAGAGAGAGCCTAAATTGGCAACAACAACAGTCCTGAAAAGAAGGACAGGAACATGAGGTGCCATGACAAGACAAGCCTCTGCATGGGATGTACCATTGACAGATAATTGAGGTGGTTGACATGGAGAAATCTCTCCACAACCAAGTAGCGGGAATTGTATACATAAACATCTGTACAACATATGTGCTAAGTCTCCCTAACGCAGGTAGGAGACCCGAGAAAAAGTGGTGGAGAATGAAAGGGTTAAAATCCTATGGGACTTTAAGATCCAGATGGATAAGCAGGTGTTGGCTAACCAACCAAATATTGTAATAGTAGACAAGGATCAGAACACAGCAATGACAATAGATGTGGCAATGCCAAATGGCAGCAACAACAGAAAGAAAGAATATGAGAAGCTGAGAAATACCAGGGCCTGAAAGAATAACTGGTAAAGATGTGGAAGATGAAGGCAACAGTGATTCCACTTGGAGTAGTGACCCCTAAATTAGAAAAATAGCTGCAACAGATTCCAGGAGCAACATTGTAACTCTTTGTCCAGAAAAGCGCAGTTTTTGGGAGCAACTAAGATCCTTGAAGAACCCTCAAATTCCCCAGGCTGCTCGTAGAGGACTCAAGAATGAGGTAGTACAAACAACAACCCCACAAGGGTGAGAAGGTAGTTTTTTTAAGTATATATACTGTTGAAACCAGACTAGGGATGGGCGAATCTACTCGCTAGGACTCGTTACTCGGCGAGTAGTAAGGGACTCGCAGGGCTCGGTACTCTGCGAGTTTCCCAGTGATTACTCGCACAGTAAACGAATCCAATGCAAATTAATATCAATCCTAGTTTTGTCACAGACTCTGACAAAACTAGGATTGCCTTTGACTTGCATTGGTGTGATGACTGTGCAAATAATCGCTGGGAAACTCGCAAAGTAACTGCTGTTACTTTGGGAGCCGAGTCCAGCTGTCTTCTGTGTGCAGGCTGCCGCAGCTCCAGGGTCCTAGAGCCCGCCTGCTCACAGAGATGATGTAGCAGAGCTGCGATTGTTCTCAGTCTGCTCATTCCCTGTGCATAGACATCTATATCTATACACAGGGGATGTAGCAGAGAGGACATCGTGTTTTGGACTACGTCGGACGGAAGAGGATTTTTTAAATTAAAGATGGAGTCCCTAATGGCTTTTTTTTTTTTATTTCTAATAAAAAAAATTCTCTGTGTTGTGTTTTTTTAACCCTTTATTTGAGATTCTTAGTGGCTGGGTCAAACGTGGCCTGACATTAAGAATCTCGGGCTTAATACCAGCTTGTATAACAAAGCTGGTATTAACCCCTTTATTACCCAGCGTGCCACCGCCACCAGGGCCGCTGGAAGAGCGGGGTTCAGCACCAGAGGATGGCGCTTCAATGAACGCGCCATCTTCTGGGGCGGCTGCGGACTGCAATTTGCAGCGGGGGGTGCCCAGAAAGCTTGGGCATCCCTGCGCTGCGGATTCCAGCCCCCAGCTGCTTAGCTGTACCTGGCTAGACGTAGAACTTGCGCGGAGCCCCACGCATTTTTTTTTATTATTTCATGAAATTCATGAAGTAATTAAAAAAAAGGGCTCCCCTATATTCTTGTGTCCGGCCAGGTACAAATAGGCACCTGGGGGTTGGGGGCAGCCCGTCGCTGCCTGCTGGATCCGGCTGGTTCCAGAAATACGGCGAAGCCCACGTGAAATTTTTTTCTGACAAATCCATAAAACAATGTAAATAAAAGGGACTGCATCTTTATTAACCCCTGGACCATGGGCGAGGGGTTAATAAAGATGCAGTCCCTTTTTTAGGATTGTTTTATTGATTTTTCAGAAAAAAAATTACATGGTCTTTCTGGAACCAGCCGGATCCAGCAGGCAGCGACGGGCTGCCCCCAACCCCCAGGTGCCTATTTGTACCTGGCCAGACACAAGAATATAGGGGAGCCCTTTTTTTTTATTATTTCATGAATTTCATGAAATAATTTAAAAAAAATGTGTGTGGGGCTCTGCGCAATTTCTATGTCTAGCCAGGTACAGCTAAGCAGCTGGGGGCTGGAATCCGCAGCGCAGGGATGCCCAAGCTTTCCGGGCACCCCCCGCTGCAAATTGCAGCCCGCAGCCGCCCCAGAAGATGGCGCGTTCATTGAAGCACCATCCTCTGGCGCTGAACCCCGCTCTTCCAGCGGCCCTGGTGGCGGTGGCACGCTGGGTAATAAAGAGGTTAGGGCCAGCTTTGTATTATCAGCTGGCCCTAAGCCCGAAATTTATGGCGGTCACGCCAATATTAGACATGACCGCCATAAATTTCTATTAAATTGTTTTAAAAAAAACACAACACAGAGAAAATTTTTTATTAGAAATAAAAAAAAAAAGCCATTAGGGACTCCATCTTTAATGAAAAAATTCTTTTTCGTCCGACGCAGTCCAAAACGCGATGTCCTCTCTGCTAAATCCCCTGTCCATAGATATAGATGTCTATGCACAGGGAATGAGCAGACTGAGAACAATCTCAGCTCTGCTACATCATGCAGCAGGCGGGCTCTAGGACCCTGGAGCTGCGGCAGCCAGCACACAGAGCAGACAGCCGGACTCTTATCTGTGCGAGTTTCCCAGCGATTACTTGCACAGTAAACAAGTCCAATGCAAATCAATGGCAAAACTAGGATTGCTTCAGGCTGAAGCTTCCGAGACACATCTGCGATTTGTAAATCGCACACTACTCGCTATTACTCGCTTCCCCATTCATTAACATTGGACTCGCTAGACTCGCAACGAGTAGCGAGTCCCGGGCTCGGACTCGCTAGAGTCAAGCGATTCCGAGTAATTTAGGATTCGCCCATCACTAAACCAGACAATTACATCCACTGTATAAAAACACACACATGCATGTTTTTCTCACTGACATTTGACATGAAATCAGAATAAACCTTTCCCGTTTTATGTCAATTAGGATTACCATAATTATTTATATTTGCCAATTGCCAGAATAATGAGAGAGAGAATGTTTTAAGGCATTTTTATTACAATCTGCAAAGTTTACATACAGTAATATTTCTATGCATTTATACAATTTGGGACAGACAGCCCATATGATACTTTTATGTGTTCTGAAGCTACTGAAAGGTTTATTGGCAAAGTCTGAGTTAATTAGAGTCACACCAGTAGATGTATTTTAATGCACACCTGAAACACACTACTTCTTTCTGTAGCATCATGGGAAAATCTAATGAAATCAGCAATATATCAGGGAGAGAATTGTGGACTTGCACAATTCTGAGTCATTCTTGGGTGCAATCTTCAGATATCTGAAGGTGCCTCATTCTTCTGTACAAACAATTATATGCAAGTGCAAAAAAGATGGGAATATCCAACCATCATACCGCTCAAGAAGGAGATGGTTTCTGTGTCCCAGAGATTAACGTGCTTTGGTCCAACATGTGCATATCAACTCAAGAACAAAAGCAAAAGACCTTTTGAAGATGATGGCGGAAGCTGGTAAGATTGTTTCATTATCCACTGTGAAACGAGTACTGTATCAACATGGGCTGAAATACCACTCTGCCAAGAAGAATCCATTATTCCCAAAGACATATAAAAAAGCCAAATTATTTTTTGCAAATGCACACGAGAACAAAGACCTACATTTTTGGAGATATGTCTTGTGGTCTGGCAAAACCAAAATTGAACTGTTTGGCCTTAAAGGGAACCTGACCCCTAAAAATCAGCCCCCAGCCTATATATACCTGTCCCTGCACCACCAGTATAGCATTGTAGGCATCACTTTGTGTCAAAAATGGGTATTTGTAAAGTTTATAAAACTGTTTTTTTACCTTCAGATCTGCGGCTTCTCAGTTCCTGAGAAAAATGACAAGCATGTTAATGATCAAAGTTATAAGACCATCTCCAAGCAACTTGATGTTTCTCTGACTACTGTTGCACATATTGTTCAGAAATTTAAGATCCATGGGACTTTAGCCAACTTCCCTGGATGTGGCCACAGGAGGAAAATTGCTGACAAGTCAAAGAGACAGATAATATGAATGGTAACAAAAGTGTCCAGGAAAACATCTATCGGGATTAAAGATTAACTTTAAGCTCAAGGAACATCAGTGTCATATCGCACTATATCTGTTTTTGTTTGAACCAAAGTGGACTTCATGGGAGACAAGCAAGGAAGACATTATTGAAAAAAAATCATTAAAAAGCCAGACTGGTATTTGCCAAACTACATTTTTACAAGTCACAAAGCGGGAGAATGTCCTATGGACAGATGAAACAAAAATTTAACTTTTTGGCAAGGCACATCAGCTCTATGTTCACAGACAGAAAAATGAAGCACATTAACAAAAAAACACTGTCCCTACTGTGAAACATGGAGGGGGATGTGTTATGTTCTGGGGCTGCTTTGCTGCATGTGGAACAGGGTGCCTTGAATCTGTGCAGGGTACAATGAAATCTCTAGACTATCAAGGGACTCTAGAGAGAAATTTTCTGCCCAATGTCAGAAAGCTTGGTCTCAGTCTCAGGTCAAGGGTCTTGCAACAGAATAATGACCTAAAACACACACAGATAAAAACTCCCAAGAACGGCTAAGAGGAAAACATTGGACTATTCTGAAGTGTCTTGCTATGAGCCCTGTCTTAAATCCTATTGAGCATCTTTGGAATGAGCTGAAACATGCCGTCTGGAAAAGGCAACCTTCAAACAAGAGAAAACTGGAGTAATTTGCTCTTGAGGAGTGGGCCAGAATACCTGTCAAGAGGTGCAGAAGTCTCATTGACAGTTACAGGAATCGTTTGATTGTAGTAATTGTTTCAAAAGGTTGTGCAACAAAATATTGAGTTAACATACCATAATTTCTGTCCAGGCCTATTTCATGAGTGTAATTCTTTAAAAAATCCAGTGGAAGCAGGTTTGAAAAGCAATGTCTGACTTTCATTTGTTCATTTTCATAGCTGTTTTATTTATTATTACTTTTGTCAGATTCAAGTTATTTCTATGACCATTGTGGGTTTTTCTTTAATTGTATATATATCTATATATATATATATATATATATATATATATATATATATATACAGGGGCGGACTGGCCCAGGTGGCAGGGGGGCAAGTGCCCCCTGGGCTGGTCATTTAGCAACAGTTCAGGGCCGCCCCACCCCCGCAAAGTTGATTCACTGGTAGCCGCAGCTATTCTTGGTGCAGGATATGTACACAAGTAAATTTGCATAAAGGGTTACCGAGCTAATTCACCCTGCGGCTGGAGCAGGGTGATGTACCTTTAAGGCTGAGGCAGCACCAGGTCCTGCGGCCCCCCAGAGCGGAGCGCGGCAAAGCGCTTATAGGGAGAGGTGGCGGGCAACATTACAAGCTGGCCGGTTCCTGCCTGTATGCTCCCCCAGCAGTTGTTAATGGCCTCCAGACCTTTCACTTATGAGGCCGAAGCTGCAGCTAATAACACTGTGTGCTGGGCCGGCCCCCTCACTGCCAGCAGGCGGCCCTGCTACAGAGGAGCTGAATGGCAGACAAGCAAAGGGGAGAGGTGAGCGATGTGTGCTGTGCTTCTCTAGCCCTGATTTTGGTGGGTAGTGTGTGTGTGTGTGTCTTTCTGTCTACGTGTCTGTGTATGGCTGGGGCTGTGTCTGTGTGGCTGACTATTTGTATGTGGCTGGGTCTCTGTGTGTCTGGGTCTCTGTGTGTCTGGGTCTCTGTGTGGCTGGGTCTCTGTGTGGCTGGCTGTTTGTGGCTGGGCTTTGTGTGGCTGGTGCTTTGTGGCTGGCTGTGTGTGGCTGGGGCTTTGTGGCTGGCTGTGTGTGGCTGGGGCTTTGTGGCTGGCTGTGTGTGGCTGGGCTTTGTGTGGCTGGGGCTTTGTGGCTGGGCCTCTGTGTGTCTGGGCCTCTGTGTGTCTGGGCCTCTGTGTGTCTGGGCCTCTGTGGCTGGCTGTGTGTGGCTGGGCTTTGTGTGGCTGGGGCTTTGTGGCTGGATGTGTGTGGCTGGGGCTTTGTGGCTGTGTGTGGCTGGGGCTTTGTGGCTGGCTGTGTGTGGCTGGGGCTTTGTGGCTGGTTGTGTGTAGCTGGGGCTTTGTGGCTGGTTGTGTGTGGCTGGGGCTTTGTGGCTGGTTGTGTGTGGCTGGGGCTTTGTGGCTGGCTGTGTGTGGCTGGGGCTTTGTGGCTGGTTGTGTGTGGCTGGGGCTTTGTGGCTGGCTGTGTGTGGCTGGGGCTGTGTGGCTGGGGCTTTGTGGCTGGTTGTGTGTGGCTGGGGCTTTGTGGCTGGTTGTGTGTGGCTGGGGCTGCGTGGCTGTGGCTGACTAAGTGTCTATGTTGCTAGGGCTGTCTGTGGCTGACTGTGTCTGTGTGGCTGAGGCTGCGTTGCTGGCTGTGTGTGGCAAAATGTGTCTGTGTGGCTGACTGTGTCTATGTGTGGCTAGGGCTGCGTGGCTGCATGTGGCTGTCTGTGTGTCTGACTGTGTCTTTATGTGGCTGGCTGTGTGTGCCTAACTATGTCTGTGTGTGGCTGGGGCTGCGTGGCTGGGGCTGCGTGGTTGTGGCTGGCTGGGGTTGGCTGTGGCTGCATGGCTGTGGCTGTGGGTGGTTGGGGCTGTTTGGCTGTGTGTGGCTGACTGTGTGTGTGGCTGGGGCTGCTTGGCTGTGTGTGGATGACTGTGTGTGTGTGGCTGTATGTCTGTGTGTGGCTGGCTATAGCTGTCTATATTGCTCGCTGTATGTGTGGCTGGCTGTGCCTGTGTGTGTGGGTAGCTGCGCCTGTGTGTGGCTGCCTGGCTTTGGCTGCGTGTGTGGCTGTCTATGTGGCTGGCTGGCTTTGGCTGTGTGTGGCTGTGTTTGTGTGGCTAGCTATATGTGTAGCTAGCTATGTGTGTGGCTGTATGTGTGTGGCTGATATTGTGTGTGTAGCTGGCTGTGTCTCTGTTTGGCTGGCTGTGTCTGTGTGTGCGGCTGGCTATGGCTGTCTATGTTGCTGGCTGTGGCTCTGTGTGTGGCTGGCTGTGGCTTTGTGTGTGGCTGTCTATGTGGCTGTGTCTCTCTGTGTGGCTCTCTGCGTCTGTGTAGCTGTCTATGTGGCTAGCTGTTTATGTGGCTGACTGTTTTTGTGTGGTTGTGGCTCTGTGTGTGGCTGTGGCGGGCTGTCTGTGTGGCTGTCCACTGGGACATCCAAATGCTGTGCGAGTGTCCGACAGTTTTCTTAGATCACATCCATGTGCAATCTGTTTTGTTTCTCAGCAGCTATTACTGCTATTTACAGGAGCATTTTACAGTTGTCTCAGCTGAAGAATGATAATGTATCAGTGAAAAAAACAGATGCCTCTCGGATGGTCCGTGTGCTGTCAGTGTGCGGTCCATGATTTTGTCGGACTCATAGACTTGCATTGGCGAGTCTCGCACATGAATCGCAGACTGTCGCAGCATGTTGTGACTTTTTTCCCATCCAGAATCTGGATGAGAAAAAAGCATCCGACACTCGCCAGTGTGTTTCAGACGTTGATTAACTGACTGCACTGCGATAAAATCACACATTGCACTCATCCGAGTTTCACCCCAGTGTGTCCGTGCCCTAATAATAAAATCCATATAGCAATCCTACAATGTCTGCTGGACATGGTATGGGGGGGTTTATGGCTCAGTTAGTACATACCATACTTCTTGTTATTAACCAGTTAATGCTCTCTTGTCCACCGCACTGCAGTGTCAAAAGAGGAAGACAGCGAGACAGGCAGCGACATGGCATCAGAGAGTCCCTGACCTCGAAATAGAAGATCCTCAGATCCTGGTATTGTGACGACATATGAAGAAATATTTTTTTACATTTACATTACACTATGAACTCCACAGCACTTTACATACATCATCAACACTGTCCCCATAGGGGCTCACAATGTAAATATCCTACCAGTATGTCTCATATTGTATATCGTCTTTCTTTGATATCACCTTCACAAATATTGCATTTGTTGAACTTGTCAGGTTTTGGATGTTTTAAGATTGCATTTGTTTGTAGGATGTCAGAATTGACTCCCAGAGCTGCTGGTTTGATGGTTAAGGTCTTACAGCATCTTAGATTTTTTTTGCTTAATGGTACTTCCAAGTTTCTCAATAGGGCTGAGATCAGGGGAGACTGGTAGCCACACCATGGTTTTCTCTACTTTTATGTCCATAGCAGCTAATTACTCAGGGCTATGCTCTGTACCAAGAGATGGTGCATTGTCATGCATGGGATGATTTTGTACAAAGAAAAAGTGGTCAGTCTAAAAGTATATATACTTTGCCGTGGTCCTTTTCACGCCTTCATGGACCCTATGGGGCAAACTAGCTCTCTCCACATGATTACGACCCAAAACATGACCGCCACCTCCTTGCTGATGTGACATGGTGGCCGTCAACTAGCAACCATCTACTCCAACCATAATGGGAACCTCTAGGCTCCCTTTAGCTACTCCTCTGTCTGCAGGGGGGCGTGGTGCGATGGGGGGGGGGCGCAACGCTGACAGTGCCTAGGGCGCAGGAACTTCAAATACGGGCCTGGCTGGAGAGGGACTGAGATGGGCCGCCGAGAATTACTGAATTTCTGACAGCACTCCCCCAACCCCCCCTCCCCCTGGTCCTCACCTAAGGGCTGGATAGACTGAGACGGGCCCCCGAAAATTTCCGACAGCACCCCCCCCCCAGTCCTCACCCAAGGGCTGTCTGAAATTTTGCCACCCAGGATTTGCGCCGCCAGTCAGCCCCTGTATATATATATATAGATATATAGATATATATAGTGGCAACACATTTTGATCTCTATATACATAAGGTGCTTAAGGGTATACACTGCAAAAGGGAAGATCAATAATACAAAAATATATGATGCATAATCTAAATTGGCATTGTATTCGTACTGTACAATAAAATGAAAAAATGCCCAAAAATACTCAAAGTGTCAATGGTGCATTAGGTCTAATAAAATACACCTATACAAATATATCAGGGATAATGTAACCAGCAATATCACAGCACCAATTACAGTTGTACTATATAATTCATTGACGCATAACGTAGCTATTTGAAACCTCAAAATTCCTAAGGAGCCAAACGGCAATATATCAGCCTAATAGTCTTCACACCAGGCAAAGAGAGGGCTTACGCCAAGAGATCCTAAGGCAATAAAGTGTATGAATATAAATGCCTTTAGCCATAGTCTCCTGCTATGCCGGCACCAAGTCCCAAAACAAGTTTTGGCGTATTGCCTTCATCAGAAAGCTATAGAAGCAATGGATAAAATTAATTCACGTTCAGGAAAGTCTAAAAATGTTATGATTTTTATAGGAGAGTTGTGAAATTTTATTTTTACAAAAAATGGCTTTAGGTGCACCTGCTATCTTCAATCCACTCAGGCTCTTGTACACAGCTACTATTTTCGTTGCCATTTATGAGAGCAAATATATTTTTTCTTCCACTGATGTTTTTTCGAAAAACATTACACTTTTTATTCGCTTTGCAGATTACAATTTAGTCATTAGGAATGGTATCCAAGAGGTTTTGAAAATGTTGACCATATTTATTAACAGTAGTAACACCGTGAATATGTTTTTCATTTCACATTTTGGATAATCAGCTTTAGCATTTTTGGCTGTGAAATTGAATATAAGGCTGCCTTCAGATTTGCAGATGCCTCCGCAGCGTTTTGCGGAGGCATCTGCAAGCATCTGCATGCAGACGGCAGTCCCTATGTTTATAATGGAGCGCACGGCGGTCTGCAGATGCTTGCAGACCGCCGTGTGCACCCATTCACACCTATATGTGATCTGTGCGCAGGCGGATGCCTGCGCACAAATCACACACTCTCGCCCGCACCAGGGAGGCAACATGTCGCGTCCCTGGTGCGGACGAGAGTGTGTGATCTGTACGCAGGCATCCGCCTGCGCACAGATCACATATAGGAGTGAATGGGTGCGCACGGCGGTCTGCAAGCATCTGCAGACAGCCGTGCGCTCCATTATAAACATAGGGGCTGCCGTCTGCATGCAGATGCTTGCAGATGCCTCCGCAAAACGCTGCGGAGACATCTGCAAATCTGAAGGCAGCCTAAGAGAGGATTATATCATTACTGAAATGTATAAACAACCTACTGCTATGAATGCATTACTACATTTCAATAGTTCCCACCCAGTACACACTAAAAATATCTCTACCATATGGGCAATTTTTGCAACTAAAGAAGATAAATAGTTATGAACAAAGATTTCTACAACAATCTAATGAATTGTATACAGCCAAAAGAGAGAAGTTCTTCTAGCATCCTTGACATTGCTTTCAACAAATCACAGAAGGCCTCAAGTAAAAACCTGTTGAAAGTAGGTAAAAAAAAAAGCACATTTGTGGGCATCGGGAAAGTAAAAGACGTGTTTAGTTTCAAACATGTTCTGAAGGACATATCGTACATATTAGGCTAGGCTCACATCATGATTTTAATGCGTTTGAACGGAATGTATTTTTCAGCTGCATTAATGCTATCAAACGCTATGCGTTTGATTGCGTTAACACACCCATAGACTTGTATGGAAAACACATTGCAAATGCAATGCAAACGCATTGCTGGCAACGTTTCCTGTGGGCTGGGTAAACACGCATGTGTACAAATACAACCGCAATGCACTTCCCATACAAGTTTATGGGTGCGTTAATGCAATCAAAAGCAAAGCGTTTAATAGTGTTAATTCAGCTGAAAAATGTAATGCTTTAAAAAGCATTAAAAACGTGCTGTGAACCTAGCCTTAAAACATCATTGTTTGGACTGTCTGCCACTGGAATACTATAAGAAGCTGATGCCCTAGTCATCTACCCCATTCTTATCTGCCTTTAACAACATCGCAGATGCCCTAGAGGCTGTGATTCCTAGAGACGCCCTCAGAGCTAACATAGTTGTAATTCTCAAAGAGGGAAAGACCCCTTGAATTGCGCGAGCAACCGCCCAATTTCCCTTCTTAAAGCGGACCTGAAAATATTTACCAGAATTTTAGCGAATAGACTGTTTCGACTCATGGGGGATATAATTCACCCGGACCAGTCGGGCTTCATGTGAGGGAGGGAGGCTCGGGACAATACAGTGAAAGCCCTAAACCTTATTCATAGGTCAAGATTGGTCGGCCCGCCTATGCTGCTGCTTTCTACAGACGCCTAAAAGGCATTTGACCGAGTCAGTTGGGATTTTATGAGAGAAATACTACGGTCCATAGGACTAAAATCTTCTATGTTGCGCTGGATTGAGGCGATTTATAGATGTCCTACGGCCTGTGTCAGAGTAAGTGGGGTACAATTGGAATCTTTCCCAATCCTTAATGGAACACGTCAGGGGTGCCCCATCTCACCTTTGATATTCATTCTGACATTGGAGCCACTCCTGTGCCACATCAAAAGCAACCCGGACATTACTGCAACAGGAGCCCCTGTGACCTCTCATAAAATAGCAGGCTATGCGGATGACCTTTTACTTTTTATCACCAACCCAGTGGTCTCTCCTCTTTGCCTGATGTCTGAGTTAGACAACTACTTAGCTTTAACTAACTTTAAGATCAACTGGTCCTTATCCGAGACTCTTAATATAAATCTGACTGATAAGATGTTGAAAAGCGTCAAATCGAGCTTTAAATTTAGGTGGGCAGGGTGTTCACTGAAATATCAGGGAATCAATTTGACAGCCGATTTGGATTTGTTATATAAAGCAAATGTTATGCCTCTATTACAGAAACTACGGGAGGACTGCCATAGATGGATGAAGAATCACTTCACCTGGATTGGGAGATGTGAAATTTTGAAAATGAATACTCTGCAATGGGCCCTTTACCTGCTACAGACAATCCCAATTAAGATCCCGGAATCATTTTTCCAGGAGTTCTCCTCTCTCCAAACCAGATTCATTTGGGCCGGAAAGTTGGTCAGATTGGCAAGATCTCTATTGTGTAGACAAAATGTCGAAATGGAATTTGGGTCTCCCAGACCTGAAGTCGTATTATGTTTCAGCGCAGTTTGTAAGGGTGGTGGACTGTTGCAGACATACCTCGACTAAACAATGGGTACACATGGAGCAAAGCTTCACGGACATCTCTTGAAGGCCCTTCCATGGTTACCCAACATCCCTGACCCTGGGTTGAGAAATCATCCTACCATAGGACCCACCCTACACTGTTGCTCCTGTCCAGAGATACGCTCTCCCATAATTCCTTACCTGTTACCCTTGACTCCAGTCCTTGGATCACCTGACTTCAGCCTGGAACTGACGGACCCGACTTTTCAGAATTGGACTGAAGAGGTGTGTTTTAGAGTAGGACAGTTTATTAGAGATTCTGCCTGGGTAGGAGAGAAGGACATTCGTTCAGGGATGGTGTTGTCCCAACTAGGACCCTGGAAGACACTACAACTGAGGCACTACATGAAATCTTTGCCAGAGGCATCATCATTTTTGGGCCCCCCCACTAAATTTGAGGGTATAAGTCTGGAGCAGGAACCTCTGTCCCACTCTTTATCAGTAGTAAAATCCATACTGGTTCGGAGGATCTGTCCCCACGAAAATTCCTATTGAAATGGGAACAAGAGTTAAACATTCAACTTACCCACGAACAGAGGGAGAGAATCTTGACCCTGGCTCATAAGACCACGATCAGCTCAAACCTCCAAGAGGCAGACTACAAGATTTTGACCAGGTGGTATAGGGTCCCCCAGAGAATTCATTCTATGTTCCCGTCTGTCAAGCCAACTTGCTGGAGATGTGGGAAGGAGGAGGTGACTTTCTTGCATGTCTTTTGGGTGTGTGAGAAATCGACCCGTTTTTGGGCGGATGTGAAGAGTATAATATGATGGGTTACAAAGACTGAGCAAGTCTTAGGACCGGAGCTTTTCCTGCCCCTGTACTTTGTGTAACCGCCATCCCGTTGTAGATTGTAAGCTCCTTTGAGCAGGGTCGCCTTTAGTTTTGCTCTAATTATTGTATTAATTATTGTATTTTGTTTTTACTTTGTTTCTCTGCTTTAATTATTGTACTGTATTTTATACTTGCTACTTATGACCGTTTGTATATGAACCAATGAACTGTAAAGCACTGCGCAATATGTTGGCGCAATATGTTGGCGCTTTATAAATAAAGATTACACTGGTCAACAGCATTTTTGGTGCCAAAGATATTTCATTGAATTTAGGGTAACTTTGGGGTGCTGATTCTGAATATGTCATCGGTTTTGCCAGATTGGCTCAAGTTTTTGAGATTTTTCGTAAAATGTGTAACAAAAAAGACGTTTTTTGCTACTTTTTTAACGAAGTCTGTTATGTTTCTTCTATGTTTTGTCAGTGTATATTCACCACAAATGTAACAGAATGTGTCTGGATCGTTAAGACAACTTCTTCTTGATGAGTTCATGCTTTTCACTGGACAACAGAAAACAACATAAAGTTAGTGCAAAAAATCAAGCTATGGACAAACTTTTAGAACACTAATTAACACAAAACTATATTGAGAACTGCTCAGTTCAAGTACTAATCCAAAGAAATTAATGAGATGATGCGTCGCATTTACCAACAAGTGCTATAAATAAGATACCAAAAATCTCAAAAACTTGAGCCAATCTGGCAAAACTGATAGCATATTCAGAATCAGCACCCCAAAAATACCCCAAATTCATTAAAATATTTTGGGCACCAGAAAAAAAAATTTTTTTTGTTGACCTGTGTTATTTATTTATTTATTTAAAGGGATCCTGTCACCCCCAAAACACCTCTAAACCTATTAAAAGCTGTCCCTAGAGCATATTAACACTTTCCCTACACTCCTTTTAGCTCCTAAATGCCCTTAGTCAAAGTGAAGAAAAACGTTATAATAGTACCTCATTACTGATGATAATGAGTGACTATGCTATTCATACCAGTCCCGCACTGCGCATGCCCAGTGCGTATTTTGATGCTGACAGCGCGGCGCGGCTGCAAATACGTCACCCGGCACCGGGAATGACGCGGATCGCGTCATACAGCCCCACAATGAAGCACGGACGCTATGGGAGAGTGGGGAGGCGCGCAGGGAGGCGCGATTTTGAATCTAGGATGACGATCACGCCTGAATAGGCGTGATATGAAGAAGAGGGGCTGCCTGGATGAGTGACTATGAATAGCATAGTCACTCATTATCATCACTAATGAGGTACTATTATAACGTTTTTCTTCACTTTGACTAAGGGCATTTAGGAGCTAAAAGGAGTGTAGGGAAAGTGTTAATATGCTCTAGGGACAGCTTTTAATAGGTTTAGAGGTGTTTTGGGGGTGACAGGATCCCTTTAAGACTATTCAAAGTGTGCCAAAGTATATAGATGACTGGAATAGTCATGGTGATGATGGCATCATCAGCGATAACCATGTTAGCATCCATATTGTGCTGCACTAGTGCTCTGGAATGCACTACCCTAAATCATCTAGTCCCCATATTTTTAATCTTGCATTAAAAATACATCTCTTTAGACTAGCCTATCACCTCAGCTCCAAAACCTAACTTTCCCCTCTCCCCTGATCCATCCTACCAAATGTTAACTACAACCTGTTCCTTCCTATTCATCTGTGTCCACATCCACCTTAAAACGTGCGGCGCGGTGGGTCAATGGTAAGCCCTACAACCTTGCAGTGCTGAGGTGCAGAGGTCCTGTGTTCAATTCCCACTAAGTACAACATCTTCAAGGAATTTGTATGTTCTCCTCATGTTTGCATGGGTTTCCTCCAGGCACTCCAGTTTCCTCCCACATTGCAAAGACACCCTGATAGGATGATTAGATTGTGAGCCTCAATGGAGACAGCATTACTAATGTATGTAAAGTGCTATGTAAGTGAATAAATATGAATAATAATATTAAAACCAATATCACGTATGCAGATTTTTGGAATTCATTATTGTGTGCATTCAGCAAAATGAGATATTGTCACTTTTCAGTGAAAAATGCCTGTGCAAATCAAATTTTACCTAGTCCTCTCATGTTATTCAGGTCACCTTTCACCACAAATGTATCTAGAATGCTGAATTAAACCACTGGGCACTGCAGGAATGCCTGGACAACTGGAATATGCATTGTACATGAAATGTGAGCCCCAATGGTGACAGTGCTGCAAATGTATGTAAAGCACTATGGAATAAATAGCGCTATATAAATGAATACATATTATTATCAGTAGTATTATGATTATTATTACATTAAGGACCGGACCATCAGCGTCTCGCACTCCCACACCTCCTCCTCACCCTACCCCCTTTCTGTCGGACTCCCCCAAAGTTCGGTCCTGGGACCCCTACTTTTCTCCATTTACACTCTCGGCCTAGGTCAACTCATTGAGTCCCATGGCCTCCAGTACGACCTCTACGCCGACGACACCCAAATCTACCTGTTCGGCCCTGACATCACCTCCCTACTCTCGAAAATCTAACAATGCCTTTCCGCCATCTCATCCTTCTTCTCTGCTCGCTTCCTTAAACTCAACATGGACAAAACTGAATTCATAGTCTTCCCCCCAAGAAATTCCACCCCACCTCCCAACCTATCAATCTGCATCAACGACTGCGCCCTCTCCCCAGTCCCCCAAGCAAAGTGCATCGAGGTAATCCTTGACTCCTCCCTATCCTTCAAGCCCCACATCGAGGCCCTCACCACATCCCTCCAGCTCCAGCTCAAGAACATCTCACGGATCAGCTCCTTCCTCACCCAAGACACCGCTAAAACACTCATCCATGCTCCTATCATCTCCCTCCTTGACTACTGCAACCTCCTTCTCAATGGCCTCCCGGCTAACTCCCTTACACCTCTCCAGTCTATCCTCAGCTCCGCTGCCCGACTAATCTACCTATCCTCCCGCTACTCCCCTGTCTCCCCCCTCTACCAAGCCCTTCACTGGCTCCCCGTCTCCAAGAGATCCCAATTCAAAACACTAACCATGGCGTACAAAGCCATACACAACCTGGCCCCACCATACATCTCTGACCTGGTCTCCTGATACCTACCCTCACGCAACCTCTGCTCCTCCCAAGAACTCCTCCTCCACTCCCCCCTCATTACCTCTTCGCACAACTGAGTCCAGGACTTCTCCCGGGCATCTGCCTTACTCTGGAACTCCCTGCCCGAACACGTCAGACACTCTCCTACCCTGAGTAGCTTCAAGTGTCACCTGAAGACTCACTTGTTCCGTCAAGCCTACAACCTGCCATGAGACCCAGGCGACCGCCCCATACCTGACATTCCCCCATCCTACTGTATCCTAACCCGCCCCTCCTAGACTGTGAGCCCTCGTGGACAGGGTCCCTGCCCCTTCTGTACCTGTATGTCCTGATCACCTAGATTTAGTGTACTTGTTCTTGTCTCCCTCATCCTCACGTAAAGCGCCATGGAACCTAATGGCGCTATATAAATAAATAATAATAATAATAATAACCTGTCACCTAGATATAACTCCCTGCACCTTCCTATAACTAATCTAACCATCCCTCTCTCTGCTCAATCTGCCCTGTGACTATGTAAGAAAATGTATTTCTAACTTACATGGGCATATGTTAATGATCCCGGGGGCTACCATTGCTAGCCCCCCTGAGCGTCCTCTCTGTGTCTCTGTTGCCACCTCCTGCTGTCTCTTGCACGCCCCTATGGGCGTGCTATTGAAATCAAAATGTGCACTCCCCCAGCCAGGCTCGGTCGGCTCTGCCATGCAGCTTTTCCCTTATGATGCCGAATACATCATTTCCGGAACCGCAGGGCCGCATAGAAACCCACTGCTTACCTTAACAGCGCAAGTCCTGGAGCTTCGCGTGGACCCACTGTTAAGGTAAATAGTGGGTTGCTATGGGGCCCCGCGACTCCGTAAATGATGCGTTCGGCATCATAAGAGGAAGGCTGCATAGCAGAGCCGACCCATCCTGGTTGGGGGAGTGCGCATTTTGATTTCAATAGCACGCCCATAAGGGCATGCAAGAGATAGCAGGAGGCGGCAACAGAGACACTGAGAGGATGCCCAGGGGGGCTAACAACGGTAGCCCCCGGATCATTAACATACCCCCATGTAAGTTGGAAATACATTTTCTTACATAGTCACAGGGCAGATTTAGCAGAGAGAGGGATAGTTAGATTAATAATAGGAAGGTACAGGGACAGGTAGTGATAGCCTGGGGGCTTAATCTAGGTGACAGGTTCCCTTTAAATATTGATTGCACATTTTTAATAAGCAATAGCAATTTTATGAGGTTTCATCAGTGTGAACAGACCCATAAGATCATGGATGTGAAGCATATAATGGCCATATGCTATTTTTATATGAATTGCTTTCACATACATATAGAACAAGATGGCCTCGCAATAATAAAGGTTTGCTCTATAATAATAATGAAATAAAATATTCATAAACATTTCCCTTATAAATATAAAGCTCTCTTAAACTGATGTTGTAAAGACATTGTAGGCTTAGTGGACTTCCCAGCCGCTGCCACATTTGGCACTGTCTATAAAATTCAGACCCTGCAGGTGTCAAAACACCTGCAAACTCTAGGAAGCTTAAAACAATTTAAAAAAAAAATCCCAAAATTCTACAGCTTAACACAAACCAGTAGACCTGATGGCTTGGGACACTCCTAACTATGGTGTTGTTCCCAGTCAGCGGGTCTGACTTTTGGGAAAATTGTTTGGGTTTTCGATCATCTAATCGAATCAGCCATGTTCTTGTCAAATTTTAAATTGGCGATCATGTTCGAGCAAAGTTTGCTCATCTCTACTGTCAAGCAAGTGAATAAAAATAAATAAATAAAAAAAAAACTCACAATAATATCTATGTAACCAGGACTCTATGCTGTAAAAAGTCAACTCTTCATTGGTCTAATAGTCTTTAATCTGTGGTCATCTCACAAAATTTAATATTTCACCTGCTCTGTATGCTAATATATGTACAGTCATATGAAAAAGTTTGGGCACCCCTCTTAATCTTACTGTTTTTTCTTTTGTTTAAAATTGTTTATTTGCAACAGCTATTTCAGAGTGATATCTACTATATAATTGCCGTAGCACGTTTTCTGTCGGACCCCGGCACGCCGTGGCTTTGTCACTATGTGACGTCACCACGCCGTGCGAGGCATTGCCCGCGTAGCGGGCATTGCGACCGCCGCTGTCATCCCGCCACTCGGCATGAGGGGCCCATTGCCTCCACCCCCTGGGGGGCCCCGTGCTGACACCAGTCTCCCCTGTGATAAGGGCACACGACTGCCCCTCACAGCCTGGAAGAGGTTGTGCAGCAGCTGTAGTCTCCCCTGTGATAAGGGCACATGACTGCTACTCCCAACCAGGAAGAGGTTGTGCAGCAGCTGAGGTCTCCCCTGTGATAAGGGCACATGACTTCTCCTCACAGCCAGGAAAAGGTTGTGCAGCAGCTGGGGTCTCCCCTGTGATAAAGGCACATGACTTCTCCTCACAGCCTGGAAGAGGTTGTGCAGCAGCGTAGTCTACCCTGTGATAAAATCACATGACTGCCCCTCACAGCCACGAAGAGGTTGTGCAGCAGCTGGAGTCTCCCCTTTGATAAAGGCACATGACTTCTCACAGCCTGGAAGAGGTTGTGCAGCAGCTGGGGTCTCCCCTGTGATAAGGGCACATGACTTCTCCTCACAGCCTGGAAGAGGTTGTGCAGCAGCTGGGGTCTGCCCTGTGATAAGGGCACATGACTTCCCCTAACAGCCAGGAAGAGACTGTGCAGCAGCTGGGGTCTCTCCTGTGATAAGGTCACATGACTGCCCCTCACAGCCAGGAAGAGGTTGTGCAGCAGCTGTGGTCTCCCCTGTCATAAGGTCTCATGACTGCCCCTCCCAAACAGGAAGAGGTTGTGCAGCAGCTGGGGTCTCCCCTGTGATAAAGGCACATGACTTCTCCTCACAGCCTGGAAGAGGTTGTGCAGCAGCTGGGGTCTCCCCTGTGATAAAGGCACATGACATTGCGACCGCCGCTGTCATCCCGCCACTCGGCATGAGGGGCCCATTGCCTCCACCCCCTGGGGGGCCCCGTGCTGACACCAGCCGCCCGCCGTGCGCCCGGAGAGGAGGGAGGACGGAACTTCCTGTCCGGCAGCTCTGCCCGCCCCTCCTCTCCTCCTACAGCACACGCACGCCGGTGGCGGTGAGTCTGCACTCCCCCCGGCCCTCACATCTGTATGACAGCACCCCCCCCCCTCCAGCCTCCGCTCTCCCCTCCAGCCTCCGTTCTCCTCTCCAGCCTCCCTTATGCCCTCCAGCCTCTGCCATCCAGCCTCCGCTCTCCCCTCCAGCCTCTGCCATCCAGCCTCCGCTCTCCCTCCAGCCTATCCCCTCCAGCCTCCGCTCTCCCCTCCAGCCTCCGCTCTCCCCTCCAGCCTCCGCTCTCCCCTCCAGCCTCCGCTCTCCCCTCCAGCCTCCGCTCTCCCCTTCAGCCTCCGCTCTGCCCTCCAGCCTCTGCCCTCCAGCCTCCGCTCTGACCTCCAGCCTCCGCTCTGACCTCCAGCCTCCGCTCTGACCTCCAGCCTCTACCCTCCAGCCTCTGCCCTCCAGCCTCCGCTCTGACCTCCAGCCTCCGCTCTGACCTCCAGCCTCCGCTCTGACCTCCAGCCTCCGCTCTGACCTCCAGCCTCTGCCCTCCAGCCTCCGCTCTGCCCTCCAGCCTCTGCCCTCCAGCCTTTGCTCTGCCCTCCAGCCTCCCCTCTGACCTCCAGCCTCCCCTCTGACCTCCAGCCTCCCCTCTGCCCTCCAGCCTCCGCTCTGCCCTCCAGCCTCCGCTCTCCCCTCCAGCCTCCGCTCTCCCCTCCAGCCTCCGCTCTCCTCTCCAGCCTCCGCTCTCCTCTCCAGCCTCTGCTCTGCCCTCCAGCCTCCGCTCTGCCCTCCAGCCTCTCCCCTCCAGCCTCCGCTCTCCCCTCCAGCCTCCGCTCTCCCCTCCAGCCTCCGCTTTCCCCTCCAGCCTCCGCTCTCCCCTCCAGCCTCCGCTCTCCTCTCCAGCCTCCGTTCTCCCCTCCAGCCTCTGCCCTAAAGCCTCTGCCCTCCAGCCTCTCCCCTCCAGCCTCTCCCCTCCAGCCTCTCCTTTCCAGCCTCCAGCCAATCCCCTCCAGCCTCCAGCCAATCCCCTCCAGCCTCCGCTCTCCCCTCCAGCCTCCGCTCTCCCCTCCAGCCTCTGCTCTCCTCTCCAGCCTCCGTTCTCCCCTCCAGCCTCTGCCCTAAAGCCTCTGCCCTCCAGCCTCTCCCCTCCAGCCTTTCCCCTCCAGCCTCTCCTTTCCAGCCTCCAGCCAATCCCCTCCAGCCTCCAGCCAATCCCCTCCAGCCTCCGCTCTCCCCTCCAGTCTCTGCTCTCACTTCCAGCCTCCGCTCTACCCTCCAGCCTCTGCCCTCTCCTCCAGCCTCCGCTCTGCCCTCCAGCCTCCGCTCTTCCCTCCAGCCTCCGCTCTCCCCTCCAGCCTCCGCTCTCCCCTCCAGCCTACGCTCTCCCCTCCAGCCTACGCTCTCCCCTCCAGCCTCCGCTCTCCCCTCTCCCCTCCAGCCTCTCCCCTCCAGCCTCTGCCCTCCAGCCTCCGCTCTCCCCTCCAGCCTTTCCCCTCCAGCCTCCGCTCTCCCCTCCAGCCTCTGCCCTCCAGCCTCTGCCCTCCAGCCTCCGCTCTCCCCTCCAGCCTCTGCCCTCCAGCCTCTGCCCTCCAGCCTCTCCCCTCCAGCCTCCGCTCTCCCCTCCAGCCTCCGCTCTCCCCTCCAGCCTCCGCTCTGCCCTCCAGCCTCCGCTCTGCTCTCCAGCCTCCGCTTTCCCCTCCAGCCTCCGCTTTCCCCTCCAGCCTCCGCTCTCCCCTCCAGCCTCCGCTCTCCCCTCCAGCCTCTGCCCTCCAGCCTCTGCCCTCCAGCATCCGCTCTCCCCTCCAGCCTCTGCTCTCCCTTCCAGCCTCCGCTCTCCCCTCCAGCCTCTGCCCTCTAGCCTCTGCCCTCCCCTCCAGCCTCCGCTCTCCCCTCCAGCCTCCCCTCTCCTCACCCCTCCATATGCAATGTACAGTATCCACTATATAATTGCTGTAGGCACTTTCGTGTGGGTCCCCGAAAAGACCGTGGCTATGTCACTCTGTGACGTCAGCACGGCGAAGCATTGGCCGCGTAGCGGCCAATGCGAGTCGCTGGCCTGCGCGAGCAATGGCCGCGAGGCCATTGCTCGCGCAGGCTGAGGACGAGCAATGCGAGTCGCTGGCCTGCGCGAGCAATGGCCGCGAGGCCATTGCTCGCGCAGGCTGAGGACGAGCAATGCGAGTCGCTGGCTTGCGCGAGCAATGGCCGCGAGGCCATTGCTCGCGCAGGCTGAGTACGAGCAATGGCCGCGAAGCGGCCATTGCGAGTCACTGGCCGAAAATCGAACCAGAGGCTCGGCCTCAAAGTTAACGATTTACCGGTCAGGTAGCGCGAGCAATGGCCGCGAGGCCATTGCGAGTCGCTGCCTGAGCCGCGCTTCTAATTGGTCGGCGCCAGCGAGTCGTTACACTTGCGGCGGTAATCCTCATACAAAGTATAGTATTCTAGACACCCGATGCATTTGCATCGGGCTCACAGCTAGTATGTAATAACTGATGGACACAGTAATATTTCTGGATTGAAATGAGTTTTTTTCTACTAACCGAAAATGTGAAATATGCATTATTTCAAAAATTGACAGGTGCAAAAGTATGGGCACCCTTCTGATTTTCATGATTTGAATACTCCTAACTACTTTTTACTGACTTACTGAAGCACTAAATTGGTTTGGTAACCTCATTGAGCTTTGTACTTCATAGTCCGGTGTATCCAATTATGAGAAAAGCTATTTCAGGTGTCCATTTGCAAGTTGTTCTCCTATTTGCATCTTCTCTGAGGAGTGACATCATGGGCTCCTCAAAACAGCTCTCAAATGATCTGAAAAAAAAGATTGTTCAACATAGTTGTTCAGGGGAAGGATACAAAAAGTTGTCTCAGAGATTTAACCTGTCAGTTTCCACTGTGAGGAACATAGTAAGGAAATGGAAGACTACAGAGACAGTTCTTGTAAAGGCCAGAAGAGGCAGCCCAACAAAAATATCAGAAAGGCAGAGAAGAAGAATGGTGAGAACAGTCAAGAACAATCCACAGACCACCTCCAAAGACCTGCAGCATTATCTTGCTGCAGATGGTGTCACTGTGCATCAGTCAACAATACAGCGCACACTGCACAAGGAGAAGCTGTATGGGAGAGTGATGCGAAAGAAGCCGTTTCTGCATGCACGCCACAAACAGAGTCGCCTGAAGTATGCAAAAGTACATTTGGACAAGCCAGTTTCATTTTAGAAGATGGTCCTGTGGACTGATAAAACAAAGATTGAGTTGTTTGGTCGTACAACAAGGCATTATGCATGGCGCCACAAAAACACAGCATTCCAAGAAAAACACTTGCTACCCACTGTCAAATTTGGGTGAGGGTCCATCATGCTTTGGGGCTGTGTGGCCAATGACGGCACCAGGAATCTTGTTAAAGTTGAGGGTCGCAAGGATTCCACTCAGTATCAGCAGATTCTTGAGAATAATGTTCAAGAATCAGTGTCAAAGTTGAAGTTACGCCGGGGATGGATCTTTCAGCAAGACAATGATCCAAACCACCGCTCCAAATCTACTCAGGCATTCATGCAGAGGAACAAGTTCAATGTTCTGGAATGGCTATCCCAGTCCCCAGACCTGAATATCATTGAACATCTGTGGGATGTTTTGAAGCGGGCTGTCCATGCTCGGCGACCCTCAAACTTAACTGAAGTGGAATTGTTTTGTAAAGAGGAATGGTCAAAAATACCTTCATCCAGGATCCAGGAACTCATTAACAGCTACAGGAAGCGACTAGAAGCTGTTATTTTTGCAAAAGGTGGATCTACTAAATATTAATGTCACTTTTCTGTTGAGGTGCCCATACTTTTGCACCTGTCAATTCTTGAAATAATGCATATTTCACATTTTCGGTTAGTACAATAAACCTCATTTCAATCCGGAAATATTACTGTGTCCATCAGTTATTACATATATCACACTGAAATAGCTGTTGCAAAAAGCTATTTAAAAAAAAAAAAAAAAAAAAAAATAGAGTAAGATTAAGAGGGGTGCCCATACTTTTTCATATGACTGTAAATATAAGCTGTATACATATAAATATATATATATATATATATATATATATATTGTGAGGTAGCGATGTTGATTAACAAGTCAGGAGGCAGGGACCCAGGCACTGGGTTGCACAGTACACAGTTTAATTGGCAAAGTCCACAACAGTACACATATCCAGGTTCCAGGGGGCAGCCAGGTACAACTTCATACAATCTCAATAGCCGATATAGACGCTCTGTACCTTCTCACGGGTTCTCTCTTGGCTAGGTCCCAAGCAAGATGAAGCCCTTCTAGCTAGGCTGTGTTATCTCAGCACACAGCCTCTCCCCTCTCTTCACCGTCTGCTCACTAGCTTCATGAATGTCCACTCTGAGAGAGAGCCTCCACAAAAGAACCCCACCCTATATTCCAGTTTTGCTTTTAACCCCGTGCCCACACCTGGGGAATCCTCCAAGATTCGGACTGGAGGGCTCCTATAGGGATATGGAGCCCAGTTTGTTAGGCACATACCGGCTGTCATATGTCATCCCGGTCATTGCCTCACATATCCCCCCCCTCTGTTCAAGCTTGTGGGGTTGAACACAGGCCCAAAACCCAGGACCCCGAGACAGGGTCCCCACCAGTCGCGGGGATTGGCCGAGCCAACGAGGCGCGACCGCAGTCGACACGGGGTCCCCGTCCGGCACCAACTGTCTTGAGCACCGGCATGCGGGAGGCCACCCACTCCCCCCAAGGGCCATTGCAGTAGCGCAGTCCACACAACCCCTTTAACATAGAGCGTCCTGGTGCTATTTCCTCGGCCATGCGACGAGACCCGACGGGTGAGCCCCGGATCCCCAAGTCCATAGTGGAGTCACCAGCAACAGCTTTACACGGGATGCAACCACGGGTCATAGGATGACATCGTTGGCATTCGCCCCCAACACCATGGGGTATAGGAGGCATCCCCCAAGAACCCCACTGGCAGAGCAATCCTGTACCTCTTGCTTCCTCTTGCTTCCTCCCGCTGGGGTACTGGAGACAGGATGATTCCACACACCCCCCTATACTGGGCCGCCTCCGAGTCCCTGACCCCCGGCACTGCCGTTTGCATCCCTATACATGAGGACCGGACACTCTGAGTCCTCCTGCCTTTACCTCTAGGGAACATCTATCGGGTTTACATTCTATCCCTCCATTGGTGACCCCTACGGCAGGTATCCCCGAGTTAGGATTTTCAGGCCTGGGGCCCGGACTGTCCAATACCTGAGAATGCCTTTTCCACAAAGTCCCGAACAAAGGCACATCCCTCCCCAAAATCACATCGAAGAGCAGTGTCTTCACCACCCCTACTTCTTGTCGGACCTGTCTGGACAGGGTATTAAATGTGACCATCCTTGTCGGATACGCACGGAGGTCCCCATGGACACCAAGCACCTTCACCTTACGGCCGATGGGTTTGCTTCCAGAGACCAATGAGGCTCACACCAGGGCCATTAAGCCGTACCTTTCTCAAAACACTCCCTTTACCCCCAGACACATAGCGTCTGCCCCGGCAGATGGGGCGAAGATGGACATCCGTCAGGTATATCCACAATCCATAGGCTCTGTGTTGAGGGGACACCGCACCATTAAGTTTCCCGCCTCTTGGTATTCAGGTACAGCCCTTTGTGGTAACAAACCCTCGACAACATATGATATGTTCTGTTCAACCGCGTTTGCAGGTCGCAAATGAGTTGTTAATCTGTCAAATTAAAGTGGTTTTGCAGCACTGCAAGACCAGCAAAAGCGTCAAAGAATGGCGTAAATGGGCAATAATATGGCACACCTTCTGATTTATGTATGGCAAGTCAGGGTATGTTTTTTATCATTTCTGAACAACTACCATATATACTTGTGTGTAAGCCGACCCGTGTATAAGCCGACCCCCCTACTTTTGCCCCCAAAACCTGGGAAAACCTATTGACTCGTGTATAAGCCAAGGGTGGACCCCAGAACAGGTATACAGCCCCCAGCAGTGTGGTATACAGGCCCCCTCAGCAGTATTACAGCAGCCCCAGCAGGGTACACAGCAGCCCCAGCAGGGTACACAGCAGCCCAAGCAGGGTACACAGCAGACCCAGCAGGGTACACAGCAGACCCAGCAGGGTACACAGTGGCCCCCCCCCATCAGTGGTATGCAGGGCATACAGGGCCCCCCTTGGTGCCGCACACCTGTAAAGTAAAAGATCATTATACTTATCCCTGTCGCCGCCGCCGCTCGGTCACCGCGCTCCTCCGGGTCTTCATGCTTCCTCCTCCGGCGCACAGACAATGACGTAATTTCCTGTGCTGTATACCGCTATGACTCGTCTATAAGCCGAGGGGGGACTTTTCAGCACATTTTTTGTGCTGAAAAACTCAGCTTATACACGAGTATATATGGTAAGCTAAATTTGTGAGCCATGCATGGCACGTGTAGCAGCTTCCTGACTTTTAAAGCTGACACCATTTTACTGCCATTATCACATACACAAGCAGGTCCATAGATGAGGGCCCTTCCAAATGTATAGAAAAGGGCCCTCTTGAATGTATAGAGCAGGGCCCATCTTAAAGCATAGAAGAGGGCCCTCACAAATGTATAAAGGAGGACCCTCCCTAATGTACAGATGAGATGACCTTCAGTGCCAGAAACCATTGCTTTGCTTATGCTGTGTTATTCTTAAGGCAAAGGTTTCAGCACCAAATGAATAGAGGAGGGCCCTCCAAAATGTATAAAGGAAGACCCCCCAAAATGTGTAGCGGGCCCTATCAAACGAATAGAGGAGGGCCCTCTCAAACATATGTTACAGGACCACCTCTGTGTCCTCACCAAAACTTAGGTTTGCAGGCATTCTGAACAATTGATTTGAGGGCTGCAGAATGAAATGGACGAGGAGGATAAGGAAGAGGAGGAAGAAAGTAGGCAGAAACTGGCATACGAGTAGATGGAAACCATGATGAAGTTGGGCTTACTATTCTTGGCATGGGTATGATGTGTGATCTCCCAAGCTGTCACTCTGCCCTACCCTCCACCAGTTTTCCACAGTGTGCCGTCAGAGGAATTTATTGTCCCTGACTGTCCCCAACATCTCCACATGTCTGTTGCTACTTGGACCATCCCGGTTACAGCATTGCTGACAGCACAGTTGATATTGTTTAACACATGCTTCTTTAAAGCAGGGTCACTGGGTACAATAGTGGGTGCTACTGGCTAGGAAACCAGTATCCTGGGGCAGCCACAGCCAAGAGATCATGCAAAGACTCCATTACCACAAGCCTAAAGGGAAACATCTGGACGGCTAGCAATTTGGCAATGTGAGCATTTAATGTTTTTGCATGTGGGGACAGTTTGTGTATTGACGCTTCCTTTCCAATATCTGGAACAATAACACACTTCACTGGGACAAAAAAAGTGGACATGGTTCATGTAGGTTGCTGTGTCTGTTGTGAGGTAGCAACCGGGGAACCCGCTTGCAAAACGACAAGAACACGTGTTTATAAGTTAACCAATGTCTACCTGTTTATTTTCACATATAATAACAGAACCCGGGTAGCATGTTTGACACATAGCACATTGATTAACAACACTTTACATCATAAATACACCATACATTTACATTTAACATCACATAACACTTATATTGCACATAACGTTTTATAGTAACCCGGGACCTGTAACCATCTCTGTCCCCATTGGAGCTCTACCAACAGCTCCCGGGGTGGCTACGGCCTCCGGCCTACTCACACTATACATACGTTACAGT
The DNA here is from genome assembly GCA_033576535.1 of Allobates femoralis. NCBI lineage: Eukaryota > Metazoa > Chordata > Amphibia > Anura > Aromobatidae > Allobates > Allobates femoralis. The sequence continues at coordinate 139,520,798 of JARQOC010000002.1, forward strand.
ACGATGATGACCTTTCCGGGTTCATAACAGGGATTGGCAAACCCTAGTAACCCGTGGCTGCGGCCTCAGGCCTAACCACGCGTTACCCAGTACGGGAGCCCTTCTAACCCCTGCTTCTGACCTTCGTTACATACGCCTCAACGGGCCCTGTGGGTCCCAATGGCGGTACCTGCCGCCTGGCTTTAGTCACCCCAGCATGATGATATACATTCACCCGTAGTCAGGAATCCTGCCTGACCGGGTCCTTACATACCGTATGTGATCCATCATTCAAACGTCCATGGATCACACACCTGCTCACAGCCCACATCCATGGACTGTGGCCCCTCCATGGCCCATTACAGGGACTGGCAAACCATAGTGCACGGGAACCTCTACATCCGTTACCTACTAGGAGCCCTATTACCCCTGTGTCTGGCACCACAGGCACACCCACACCATTAGAGGTCGTGGTTGAGGGACGGGTACCCTCTGCAAGCAGCAGGGCAAGCCTCCCTCTCGTCCCAAGGACGGAACGCCTCCAACATCATCCATACTCGCTGGGTCACTCTCTCCCCACATCTTTATACATGGGTCTTACATATAGGCCATCATCTCTCATTCAGAGCCATTACTTAAGCCCTCATACACATAGTTCATCGGGTCCCTTAACTGAGCACTCTGACTCGGACCCAAAGGCGGTCTATGCCCGCCTGGCACACTACATACAATTGCCTCCAAGGGCTACATACATTCCGGTTCATCAGGACCTTTACCGGACTCCACTGAGTCGGTCCCAAGGGTGGTCTATACTCGCCTAACATGATTTACGCACACAAGGTGCACAGTTCACACTATCGCTCGGGAACTGCTTTCTTACCGGGCACGGATCCGGGTCTCGCTACCTGTGTCCCAGGTTCCACCAGGCATCCCCACAGGCTCTTTCCCGGACGTGAGGTGAACCACGTCCGATCTAGCGTCCACGGGTCAACCACAGCTTCCCCCTCCAGGTGCGGACACGACCCCGGACCTCGGCACCGGCATGGAGCTAGCATGCTCCCATCATGTACTCAGAGCCTCTAGACTGCTCTGCACTTGGCTGGTCTCAGCTTCCATCTGAATCAATCTCAGCTTCCAGAATCAAACTCAGCCTCCAGAATCTCTCTATCACTCAGGTGGCCGGCTCTTATCGTGCCAGCCACTCCCACATGGACACACCCCCTCAGCTGCTTGTAATCAGCCTTTCACACAGTTCAGGTTAACTCCCTGTGTTCCGGGTTGTCAGCACTCACTCATTACATCCTATTCCTCATGGATCTCATCCCACTCTCACTGCCGCTCATTAGGCTCATGAAACCTCATTGTGTTCAGGTTGGTTCACACAGTATTATCATCACAGGAAAACCGGCCAGTGTGCACAGGATCATCCTCTGATCCTACATGTGATGTACCCCGGCCATGCGGATCATGCCGGCGGTGCCTCACACTGTGTAACCACAGCTTGTTGGCTGGAGGTGGGAGCGCCGGCTTCATGGACAGCAGATTGTGAAGGGCTCTTACAAATGTATAAAGGAGGGCAGTACCAAATGCATAAAGGAGGGTCCTCCAAAATTTATAGAGGGCCCTCCCAAATGAATAGAGGAGGGCCCTTCCCAAAGTATAGAGGAGGGACTGCCCAAATGTCTAAGTAAGAGCTGTTCCTCCAAAATGTACAGTACGTTACAGGGCCATCTCTGGACGCTCAGCAATGTAAGGTTTCCTGCCTACTGTAGGCCCTCTGAATATTTTAATTTAGGGCCGCAAATGTCATAGAGGTGGAGGAGGGTGAAAATCAATGTTACAATGGGCACATTTTAAAGTGCTATGGAATATTTATTCTCCTATTACAGTGTCAATGAGCGAGGAACCCCCAAAATGTCCATGTAAGAGCAGTCCCTCCAAAACGTACTGTATGATACAGGGTCCTTTCTGAGCCCTCGACAAACTCAGGTTTCCTGCCTACTGCAGGCCCTATGAACATTTGAATGCAGGGCCGCAAAATGTCATAGAGGTGGAGGAGAAGGAGGAAGGTATTGCCCAATGCCAAAATGAGGCACACTGTAAAGTGCTATGGAATATGTATTCCACTATCACAGAGTAAAGTGCTATGGAATATGTATTCTGCTATTACAGTGTCAATGAGGGAGGGATCATTCAAATGTCTAAGAAAGAGTGGTCCTTCCAAAACGTACTTTAGAGGGCCATCTCTGGCTATCTCATATTTCCTGCCTACTGCAGGCCATCTGAAAATTTAAATATGGGGCCGCAAAATGTCATGGAGGTGGAGAAGAAGGAGGAGGAGGAGGGTTTTGCCCAACACTAAAATGGGCACATTGTAAAGTGCTATGGAATATCTATTCCACTATCACAGTGTCAATGAGGGAGGGACCGCCAAAATGTCTAAGTACATTGGAGGGCCCCCTCTGGGCCCTCAGCAATCTCAGGTTTCTTGCATTCTGCAAGCCCTTTGAACATTTGAATTTAGGGTCCACCCAAATGTTCAGTTAAGAGCGGTCCTTCCAAAATGTACGTTACAGGGCCTTCAGCAAACTCAGGTTTCATGCCTACTGCAGGCCCTCTGATCATTTGAATTTAGGGCCGCAAATGTCATGGAGGTGGAGGAGAAGGAGGAGGGTGAAGCCCAACGCTATAATGGGCACATTGACACTATGATAGCAGAATACATATTCCATAGCACTTTACAATGAGGGAGGGACTGCTCAAATGTAGAAGTAAGAGCTGTTTCTCCAAATCGTAATGTTACAAGACCACCTGAGGCCTCTAAGGTTAAAGTTCAATATAGCTACCGTAGTGTTGTAGCTAGCCTTGTAAAGTGCTGGGGAATAGCTAACTAAAAATGATGTATGACAAAATGTATCAGTCAGGGCTCTTCCACCTGTGAAAGGCGAAGAAATGCTACAACAGTACATGTGAAGAAACGGTAAGGCTAGGGTCACACCTGTGGTTCTGTTTGCAGATCCTGATTCGGTTTTGAACATTAAAAATGCTCAAAACTGGATCAGGATCCACAGCCCATATGCTCCCATTAAAAAAACGGATTGCCCAAATGGCAATCCGGTTACCTGATCCGGTTTTGTAGCCTGCGGGTAAAATCATGCAGGCTGCATTTTTGGAGCGGTTGCAAAACTGGATCCATTTTTTTTTACATTGGGCACCTATGGGAACCGGATCCGGTACCAGAAGGTACATAGATGTACCTTGCGGTACCGGATCCGGGTGCAGTTTTGAAAATTGCAAAAATCCTCATTCCAAATCCAGATGCATTAATGCATCCAGATCCGGAAAGAGGGTTGCAATTTTACTATTTAACATAAGTATGAAGGCTCAATCCAATACCGGGTCCGGTAATGGATCCGGTTACTGGATTGTGCCTTCCAAGTCTGACCCTAGCTTAAAAGAGATATTTTTTTCCTCTAGTTTATTTAGCCTTGTATGGCTGGGGTCACATTTAAAACTAGAATTGCATTCACAGCATCCAGATCCGAATGCGGTGAACGCAATACCGGTCACACACATTTTTTTACAAAAATGTGTGCAGAATACCGCACTGCAGTAACCGGATGGCTCAGGATGTGTAATCCTGAGCCATCCGGCAACTGCATAGTTTGCTGATCCTGGCTATTGCCGAGATGAGCAAACTGTACTATGAATAGTAAAGAGTTAAATGTAATAAATTAAAGCATGCTTGAGGTCTCTAGGGGGGGGGCTTAGACCCCCTAGAGACCGGACGCCCACTCTGGTGGGCTTCTCCTACAATGGCCCCATGCCACGGGCTCCTTCGAGCTCCATGCATGTCCCCCAAACTCCCCCGCCCCGTATCTCTATAGAGGGGTCCCTGCACCCCTCTGATATAAGTATCCCTACTTGTGCCCAAACTAAATATTACAGTACAGAATGATGCGGGTTATAGTTACGTGGTGCTGTGGGCTGAAGTGTCATTCTCCCTCCATGGGCGGGGCTGTGTGCTGCAGCCTCCACCTGCTCATCCATTATGGCCGCCCCCTTTGGGCTTGATCCAGTGTTGTGAGGGCAGCCGCGTCATGAAAGGGGCGGGGCTAAGGGTATGACGCGAACTTAGCCCCGCCCCTTCCATGATGCGGCCGCCCTCACAACACTGGATCAAGCCCAGAGGGGGCGGCCATAATGAATGAGAGCGGGTGGAGGCTGCAGCACACAGCCCCACCCATGGAGGGAGAATGACACTTCAGCCCACAGCACCACGTAACTATAACCCGCATCATTCTGTACTGTAATATTTAGTTTGGGCACAAGTAGGGATACTTATATCAGAGGGGTGCAGGGACCCCTCTATAGAGATACGGGGGGGGGAGTTTGGGGGACATGCACGGAGCTCGGAGGAGCCCGTGGCATGGGGCATTGTAGGAGAAGCCCACCAGAGTGGGCGTCCGGTCTCTAGGGGGTCTAAGCCCTCCCCCCTAGAGACCTCAAGCATGCTTTAATTTATTACATTTAACTCTTTACTATTCATAGTACAGTTTGCTCATCTCGGCAATAGCCGGGATCAGCAAACTATGCAGTTGCCGGATGGCTTAGGATTACACATCCTGAGCCATCCGTTTACTGCAGTGCGGTACAGAGAACCGCTCCGAAAACTGCAGCCTGCATGATTTTTAACGCAGGCTGCAGTGCCGGAGACGGACACCGGATGGCTTGTGAAGCCATCTGGTGTTTAGCATTGGCTCCTATGAGGAGCGTTTCCTGGTCCGGTTTTGAGCTTTTTGAAAACTCAAAACCGGATCAGGATTCTATAAAAAAACGGAGATGTGACCCTGGCCTATACTAGTAATTATGCATGAAAAACTGTTTGTGAAGCTTTTTGGCCTATTAAATGTGATTTAGGTTAGGTTTGGTAGTTGTTTTTGTGTATCTGTTAGGCCAGGGTCACACTTGAGAGGTTGCATCAGTTTACTGGATGCAATAATGGATCCAGTTTTTCCCTTTGCCATTTTTGAGGCATTTTTACCGGATCTGGTACCGGATCCGTTAACACATGGCACATACATGTGCCATGCGTTAACAGATGCATTGCCTGTAGACTCCAATGTTAAAAAAAAACATCCAGTTTTGAAAATGCACCAAAAAACATTGCAGACCATGTTTTTACTGGATTTGGGAAGAACACAATCTCGTAAATGCATTGCACTTTTGCAATCAGGTTTTTGCATTGGAGTCTATGGGTGCATTAATGGATCTGGTTTTCAAGATTTCAACATGTCTAAAACTGGATCCGGTTACTGGATGCATGACGCAAGTGTGACCCTAGCCTAAGGCTAGGGTCACACATGCCAATCAGTTTTTTCCACTGGTTTTAATAAGAAATCCATTTTTAGGCTATTTTTGAGCCTATTGTGCAGCTATGCATTTTTTGGACTAAACGGATCTGTTTTTTTTTTACTGCACCAAAAATGGATCCGTTTTCCCATAGGGCCCCATGTTAAAAAAAAGGATCCCTTTTTTTAATGCACCCAAAAATGTTTTTAGCATCAGTTTTTGGACTTAGAAAAATAAAGTTAAAAAACTGATGCCAATAACGGATCCAGGGCTTGTGTGTGACCCTAGCCTAACAGTGGCGTAATCCTGAGACAAAGTTATTTCAACAAGCTATATGTGAGTCAGAAATGCATGCAGGCATATTCTCCAGGCTTTTTCCATTCTGTTTCATCACTTTCCCATCCATTTCAGCCTTTTCTATAAGCCCCAGACACCTTTTTTAGGGTCCAACAGAAAATCACTTGCGTTTCTTATTGATTTACATTGTACTCGCTATTCAGGACAAATACGCGATTCTTAGAAAGTATAACAAGTATAGCGATTACGAATATTACGGTACTCGCTCATCACTAATTATCACGTTTTGTGTAAAATAAAAGTTTGAAGTTGATAAACACTGTTCTAATGACATGATGTACCCCTTACACAAAAACCTTAAAATGGTGATCAGTGTAGATTACATTCTGTCTGAAAAAATCAAGTAATCATACATTGTTATCTAATGTTGATCACCAGTCTATATAGATGTAAAGATGTAAAGCACCATGGAATAAATGGCGCTATAATAAAGATAAATAATAATATAGAAATAAATTTATATATCTATATTTACCTTTATATCTAGATAGATAGATAGATAGATAGATAGATAGATAGATAGATAGATAGATAGATAGATAGATAGATAGATAGATGTACTGCTCAGTTATATACTGTTATTTTTAATGCTGTTTAATTGTATTTAATTGTTAGATTGTTTTGTTAAAAAAGGCCTGGGGGACTTAATTTTATTTAGTTGTGTGTGGCTTAGCCACTAGGGCTAGGGTTTAACTACTTGCATCTTAATAAAATGTTATTGGATTACCGAGTTTTAATTACAAATCTTTTCAGGAAATTTAGTTAGGATGCTGATAGGTTATATTTTCTATTAACAAAGAAACAGGGGGTCCAAATGTTAATGTGAGAAAGAGAATATCTTTATTTAATACCCATTGCTTTGAACGGATCCTGCTGGCAAGGGAGATAGATGCCATATGCCCTAGTAAGTGCTTTCACTATGTTGATGTTCAGTATGTTATAGCCTACTTATGTGTATGCTCTTATCTATAAATGTTATAAGTATAATTTTTTTTAATAAAATGTACAATTACAGCCTTGAAAGAGAGAAAATATTTTTTTCATGATATAATAATAATAATAATAATAATAATAATAATAAATCTTTATTTATATAGCGCCAACATATTCCGCAGCACTTTACAATACAGTGGGTAATAGATGAAAATACACAGTATAATGCAGTAAGAAAATACGCAATATAATACAGTAATTCCAGTGGAGAAAGAAAACAGTACAATAATAGGAAACAATACAATAAGCATAAAATCAATGTAAAAAATACAATACAATAGATAAAACAAAAAAAATAAGGGTGGCCCTGCTCAAGAGCTTGCAATCTACAACAAAATAGGGGTTATTCAATGTACAGGGGCTTACGATGGTACTGGAAGCCAAATCTGCTGATGTGTGTCCAATCGGGGCTGTGTAGAGAGAGAAGAGAAGAGGTCCAAGGACTGAGGGACCCCAATAGTGAAAGGAAGAGGGGGGGAAGTAGAGCCAGCAAATGATACACTGAAAGAGCGGTCAGAAAGATAGGAAGAGAGCCAGGAGAGTGGTGTCCTTTATACCAATGGAGTGCAACATAGAGAGTAGGAGATGGTGGTCAACAGTGTCAAAAGCTGCAGAGAGATCTAGAAGAATAAGCAGAGAGTGGTCGCCATAACATTTTGCTGTCAGTAGGTCATTGGTCACTTTGATGAGGGCAGTTTCTGTAGAGTGAAGGGGGTGGAAGCCAGACTGTAATGGATCTAAAAGAGAGTGAGCGGAGAGGTAACGAGTGAGGCGGGAGTAGACCAGGCGCTCCAGGAGTTTAGAGATGAAGGGGAGGTTGGAGACTGGTCTGTAGTTATTTGTGCAGGATAGGTTAAGGGAAGCTTTGATAATGGAGTAATGATCGAGTGCTTGAAGGAGGAGGGGAAGATGCCAGAAGAGAGGAAGAGGTTGAAGATTTTGGTTAGGTGAGTGGTGACGACCAGACGGAAAGACTGGAGTAGGTGTGAGGAGATGGGGTCAGTGGTGCATGTAGTGGGACGAGAAGAAGAGGGAAGCCTGGTAACCTCTTCTTCTGTAACTGGGTCAAATGTGGAGAGTGAGCTGGAGGAGATGTGGGGAAGAATGGGAGTGTCAGCGCTTGGAGGCCGGGAGTTGATTTCCTGGCTGATGTTGTCTATTTTCTCCATAAAGTAAGAAGCCAGATCATCAGCACAGAGGTCGGTGATGGGGGCCTCCACTTTAGGACTGAGGAGAGAGTGACAGGTGTCAAAGAGTTTTTTTGGATTGTTAGATAGTGAGGAAATCAGGGTGGTGAAGTAGGTTTGTTTGGCAAGGTGAAGGGCGGAGTTGTAGGTTTATAGCATGAATTTGTTAATGGATAAAGTCTTCTGGTGAGTGAGTTTTCCTCCATAGGCGTTCAGCACTCCTAGAGCATCGCTGGAGAAATTGAGTTTGTGATGTGAGCCAGGGCTATTTTGTTCTATGTTTGGAGGTTCTGAGGGTGAGGGGCACTACTTGGCCCAGGGAGCTTTTGAGAGTGTCATTGTAGTGATTTACTGCCTGATCTGGACAGAAGATTGAAGAGATTGGGGACAGTGATGAGATGAGGGAGTCTGTGAGTGCATGAGGGTTAATGGCCTGTAGATTTCTGGATGTTTGATAGGTAATATATGTATACACAAAAGGCTTGTACATAAAAGGCCTTTCTCTCTTAAAAATTGTTTACAAATTTGTCTAAATCAGTGTTAGTGACCACTTCTTTGCCGAGATAATCCATCCACCTCACAGGTGTGACGTATCAAGATGTTGATTAGACACCATTAGACTGGCCCCAATGAATGGCTTTTCTGAATTGTGCAGTGTTATCACACAACACAATGCCATAAATGTTGCAAGGTTTGAGAGAATGTGCAATTGGCATGCTGAGTGAAGGAATGTCCACCAGAGCTGTTGTCCATGAATTGAATGTTTGTTTAAACACTATAAGCCGTATCCAAAGGTATTTCCAAGAATTTGACAGTTCATCCAACTGGCCTCACAACTGCAGACCACGTGTCACCACACCAGCCCAGGACTTTCACATTCATCTTCTTCACCTCCAAGATCAGTTTAAACTAGCCATTCAAACAGCTGTTACAACAATTTCTGCACATACAGTCAAAAATCATCTCAAGGAAGATCACCTACATTCACCAAATGACTGCAGTTTATCATTGTAAACAACTTGAGTGAGCAAATGCTCACATAAAGACATTTGGCATGCTGGAGAGGTATTCTCTTCAGAAATACAGTGTACAGGGCCGATGGCAGACTGATAAATGGTTGTCACACCATATACAGACTGGTTTTAAGACCTCTCCAGAGCCCCAAGTACTGTAAAACTGCAAATTTTGAAGTAGAAATTTAATTGTGGCCAGCCTTAGGCACTAGAGATGAGTAAACACCTTAGTGTTCGGGTTTGGTTCACCGAGTAGTGGGTTGTTCGCTGAATTGTTCGTCGAACTCTTCGTCTAATCCCCCAAAACTCATTGAAATCAATGGCAGACAACATGAAACTCATAGAAAACACCTTCTAAGGTGTTTAAAAGCTACCAAAGTGCTCATATTTGTGCTAGAGACTAGGGCAAGTGAAAACAATCTACACAGAGTACAAATAATCTCATGGCATAGCAAGTGTGCATGAGACACTTTCTATGCCAGCCTGCACACTCTTGAAAATCAGTTGAATATAAGAGGTGACTCATGTTCACCTAAATTTCAGAGGTGGGTGAAACTCATTTAGAATTGACAGATGGATGAGTCACAGGAGAAAAGTGGCAGCAGATTTCTACATTAAGTAAAAGGAGGAGGAGAAGTAAAAGGAGGAAGAGTAACAGGTTTAGGCATGTCACTTAGAGAGCCATGCTTAAGTCATAAACCACACAGAAAGGGGACCCCAATAAGAGTCCTCGCTTTTCCACAAATTAGGGTCAGATCATAGGAAAGTGGCATCAATTTACCCAGACCAAAAATTGCAGAAAGGCCCAGCCTGCATGCATGGCACAGGGCATTTCAAAGTTAAACATTGGGGGATAAATGACAGGTGTAAGACTGTTGGGCAGTGAGCCCTCAAACCTCATTCAAAAGCTCCAATGAATTTTAGGCTTCACCATACTCATGTGGCACCAGTATCAGCTTCACAGATTAATATAGGAGTTCAGATTCAAATGGGTCAGTGACCTGTGTACGTCTAGTGGGCAGAAGAGATTTACCAAACAATGATTTTAAGACAAAAAAAGCTGTGGATATGAATACAGCAGATTTGGAAAAACTTAGGTATATGCCTAAAAAGAGTTTACACCAATATTTAAAGAGATTTAGCAAACACTGCTTTTAACCACCAATAAACCTTGGATGTGAATACAGCAAATTTGCTAACCACTGGTTCTATGGACAAAAAGGTTCAATATTCAGAAAGTGGTGCAGGAGTGTTGTGAGTAGGTTTGTGCTTAGAGAGTCATGCTTAAGTCATGCACCACAGAGTAAGGAGACCCCAACAAGAGTCCCCACTTTTCAAAAAATTGTGCCAGACCACAATAAAATAGTATCTATTTAAACATTTTTTTATTGGGCCACAGTGGCAGCAAGGAGGTCTAAGCCCGGCTTTTCAAGATTAATTATTTAAGAACAGGTACAAGAGTCTCAGGAGTAGGAATTGTGCTCAGAGACCTCCATATCCACATATCTGTCAGGACACCACCATCAGTGCTGAAGACTAGGGATGAGCGAGCACTAAAATGCTTGGGTGCTCGATGCTCGGGTCGAGCATCTCGAGATGCTCGGGTGCTCAACCGAGCACCGAGCCCAATGTAAGTCAATTAGTGGCAGGCTCCGCCCACAGACTTCCGGCTATAAAACGAGTGTTTCAGGGAAAGGGTGGGAGGGATGGCCTTTTCAAATTGTCACAACATACAACACCTTGCTGTGCCCCCCAGAGGGACCCTAACAATCAATCTGCTCTCTGTGAGGTGCCAGCTCACTGTGTGCACTGAAGGGAGCTGTGTGTATTTGTGTCAGAGCAATTATTAGTGACTAGATGGCGGCCCGATTCTAAAGAATCGGGTAGTCTAGAATCCATATATAGTTTATTTACTAATAGTTAGGGGAGTGCGGTCAAATTAATTGTGTGTATACAGGTGGCTCAGTGGGTAGCAGAGTATACGGTGGCTCAGTGGTTAGTACTGCGTGCGGTGGCTCAGTGGTTAGCAGTAAGTGCGGTGGCTGAGTGGTTAGCAGTAAGTGCGGTGGCTCAGTGGTTAGCAGTGAGTGCGGTGAGATTGGTAAGCACAGCGCCGTGGGCAGAGTGGTAAGCACACACATACACAGACACTCCGCTATACTTACCACCGACCCTGCGTCTTTCCCGCCGCCTGGATCCTGAGTCGACATGTCGCCGCCTTTGGACGACTGGATCCAATATGTCGGCCGGGTAGTTTGGCGAGACATCTTGGACGCTATATTGGATCTAGTAGTTCGGGGGCGGCGACATGTCAACTGAGGATCCAGGCAGCAGACGCAGGGCCGGTGGTAAGTATAGCGGAGTGTGTGTACAAAGTTGAGGGAAGTGCGGAGAAAGTGACGGAAGTGCCTACATACACACATATATACACATACTGTCCCTTGCATATGGAGTGGTGAGGAAGGGGCAGAGGACAGGGGAGGCTGGAGGGGGCAGAGGACAGGGCACAGGCTGGAGGGGGCAGAGGACAGGGCACAGGCTGGAGGGGGCAGAGGACAGGGCACAGGCTGGAGGGGGCAGAGGACAGGGCACAGGCTGGAGGGGGCAGGGGACAGGGCATAGGCTGGAGGGGCACAGGACAGGGCACAGGCTGGAGGGGGCACAGGCTGGAGGGGGCACAGGACACAGGCTGGAGGGGGCACAGGCTGGAGGGGCCACAGGCTGGAGGGGGCACAGGCTGGAGGGGGCACAGGGCACAGGCTGGAGGGGGCACAGACTGGAGGGGGCAGGGGCTGGAGGGGGCACAGGGCACAGGCTGGAGGGGGCACAGGCTGGAGGGGGCACAGGGCAAAGGCTGGAGGGGCACAGGCTGGAGGGGGCACAGGCTGAAGGGGCACAGGCTGGAGGGGGCACAGGGAACAGACTGGAGGGGGCACAGAGCACAGGCTGGAGGGGCAGAGGCTGGAGGGGGCACAGGCTGGAGGGGGCACAGGACACATGCTGGAAGGGGCACAGGCTGGAGGGGGCACAGGACACAGGCTGGAGGGGGCACAGGCTGGAGGGGGCACAGGGCACAGGCTGGAGGGGGCACAGACTGGAGGGGGCACAGGGCACAGGCTGGAGGGGGCACAGACTGGAGGGGGCAGAGGCTGGAGGGGGCACAGGGCACAGGCTGGAGAGGGCACAGGCTGGAGGGGGCACAGGGCACAGGCTGGAGGGGGCACAGGCTGGAGGGGGCACAGGGCAAAGGCTGGAGAGGCACAGGCTGGAGGGGGCACAGGGCACAGGCTGGAGGGGCAGAGGCTGGAGTGCGCACAGGACACAGGCTGGAGTGGGCACAGGACACAGGCTGGAGTGGGCACAGGACACAGGCTGGAGGGGGCAGAGGACACAGGCGAGAGGGGGCACAGGAAACAGGCTGGAGGGGGCAGAGGCTGTAGGGGGCACAGGGCACAGGCTGGAGGGGCACAGGGCACAGGATGGAGGGGGCACAGGCTGGAGGGGGCACAGGGCACAGGCTGGTGGGGGCACAGGCTGGAGGGGGCACAGGCTGGAGGGGGCACAGGCTGGAGGGGGCACAGGCTGGAGGGGGCACAGGGCACAGGCTGGAGTGGGCACAGGACACAGGCTGGAGTGGGCACAGGACACAGGCTGGAGTGGGCACAGGACACAGGCTGGAGGGGGCACAGGACACAGGTGGGAGGGGGCACAGGAAAAAGGCTGGAGGGGGCACAGGCTGGAGGAGGCACAGGGCACAGGCTGGAGGGGCAGAGGGCACAGGATTGAGGGGGCACAGGCTGGAGGGGGCACAGGAAACAGGCTGGAGGGGCACAGGCTGGAGGGGGCACAGGGCACAGGCTGGAGGGGCACAGGGCACAGGATTGAGAGGGCACAGGCTGGAGGGGGCACAGAACACAGGCTGGAGAGGGCACAGGGCACAGGCTGGAGGGGGCAGTGGCTGGAGGGGCACAGGCTGGAGGGGGCACAGGGCACAGGCTGGAGGGGGCACAGGCTGGAGGGGGCACAGGCTGGAGGAGGCACAGGCTGGAGGGGGCACAGGCTGGAGGGGGCACAGGGCACAGGCTGGAGGGGGCAGAGGCTGGAGGGGGACAGGGTGGAGGGGGCACAGGCTTGAGGGGGCACAGGCTGGAGGGGGCACAGGGCACAGATTGGAGGGGGCAGAGGCTGGAGGGGGGACAGGGTGGAGGGGGCACAGGGTGGAGGGGGCACAGGGCACAGGCTGGAGGGGGCACAGGCTGGAGGGGGCACAGGCTGAAGGGGGCACAGGCTTAAGGGGCACAGGGCACAGGCTGGAAGGGCAGAGGCTGGAGGGGGCACAGGGCACAGGCTGGAGGGGGCACAGAGCACAGGCTGGAGGGGCAGAGGCTGGACGGGGCACAGGCTGGAGGGGGCACAGGACACATGCTGGAGGGGGCACAGGCTGGAGGGGGCACAGGACACAGGCTGGAGGGGGCACAGGGCACAGGCTGGAGGGGGCACAGGCTGGAGGGGGCACAGGCTGGAGGGGGACAGGCTGGAGGGGGCACAGGGCACAGCCTGGAGGGGGCACAGGCTGGAGGGGGCACAGGCTGGAGGGGGCACAGGGCACAGGCTGGAGGGGGCAGAGGCTGGAGGGGGGACAGGATGGAGGGGGCACAGGCTGGAGGGGGCACAGGCTGAAGGGGGCACAGGCTGAAGGGGCACAGGGCACAGGCTGGAGGGGCAGAGGCTGGAGGGGGCACAGGGCACAGGCTGGAGGGGCACAGAGCACAGGCTGGAGGGGCACAGGCTGGAGGGGGCACAGGCTGGAGGGGAGACAGGCTAGAGTGGGCACAGGGCACAGGCTGGATGGGGCACAGGGCACAGGCTGGAGGGTGCACAGGCTGGAGGGGGCACAGGCTGGAGGGGGCACGGGACAGGCTGGAGGGGGCACAGGGCACAGGGGGCACAGGGCACAGGCTGGAGGGGCACAGGGTACAGGGGGCACAAGGCACAGGCTGGAGGGGGCACAGGCTGGAGGAGGCACAGGCTGGAGGGGGCACAGGCTGGAGGGGGCACAGGCTGGAGCGGAGGTGGCGGGCACAGGCTGGAGCGGAGGCGGAGGCTGGAGGGCAGAGGAGCGTGTGGGGGTGCAGAGAGACTCACCGTGGGCCGCACGTCTGGTGTAGGAGGAGAGGAGGGGCGGGCAGAGCTGCAGGACAGGAAGTCCTGCCCTCCCTCCTCTCCAGGCGCGCGGCGGGCGTTTGGGAGCACGGGTACCCCCAGAGGTTGTGTGGCCCCCCGAGGTGGCGGGCAATGGGCCCCCCCTGCCCCCCCCCCGGTATCTAGCTACTGGCTGGAGGGCAGAGGGTGGAGGGGAGAGGCTGTAGGGCACACGGAACTTCCGAGGTCGGAACGTTCCTGTGCCGGTGCCTGCAGTGCACTGGCTGACGTCACCAGCCCTGGCTGTAGACCATCACGGAAGTGGCCTTCGGCTCTTCCGGAAGTGGCCTTCGGCTTTTATATAATAGAAGATTCTGAGCATCTTGGCGGTACTCGGTGCTCGCCGAGCATCCCGAGTACCGGGATACTCATGCGAGTAACGAGTAGCACCTAGCATGCTCGCTCATCACTACTAAAGACACATTCTGAGAGAACGCTGGCTGCCAGGCAAGACAAAATCTCCAAGGCAGGAGTGGCGAGCTCAAGCCACTTTTCCACTTTTGAACCCCAAAATGACAAGGTTCAAGTTCCCCAGTCATGCCATCGATATTGAGCTGTAGATACTCTGGCACCATCCTCTCTAGGCATTCCCTATGTGTCAGACTTGGTATTTCTTCTGGCATTGCAAAGTATGGTCTAAACAAAAGGTCAAACGACTCCCAGAAATTGCTTGTACGTGCTGCTGAAGTGTAGAACTGCAAAGTGCACTATGTCTGTCACTGGTGTTTTGGAGAAAATCAATAGTAAGATTGTTTAAAAGCCTCTTTTGATACTCCTGCATACGTGCATTTCTTTTTAGGGCAGGAAGCATTTGGCCAAAAATCGCTCTTGTACTGGGGATCTAACAGTGTGGCAACCAAGAAGTCAGCATAACTTTGAATCCTAACAATCCAGGGATCATGTTGCAGATAGCGTAGCAAGATGGCACTCATGTGTCTTTCGCATCAATGAGACCCAAGTCCTTGTTGTGTTAAATCAGACAAAGGTGGTTCTATAATTGTAATAAAGAAAACAGATTATATAAATAGGATACTTGAACTGTTACACGACGATGCTACTTACTGCTCCCTAGAAAATAATCCCACCACAATTGTAACTAAAATGATACATAAATTAATTGACGAAGGGTGAGAACTGGGATGGTTTACTTTTAAAGAATCCAAATATCTGAAAGCGTCTAACATTCAATGATCAATTCTTTGTACAACGCAGCAGAGTTTCAATGGGGGGAAAATATTCCCCATCAGTTACTAATTTAACTATGAGCTGGTTAGAGCAATTGTACATTTTTCCAACAATAATCCCTTTAGTGAACATATCATCCATTACAGCAGGTTCATCAATGATATATTAATTACATAGTTGTCAGGTGAGGCTGGTATATTCAGATTCACAGATTAGTTAAACAATAATGTTTTAAACCTCTCATGAATGTCAGGAACCAATTTTCCAACTACTTCATGAGTGATGCTGGACGTCTTACTGTTCCTTAAGTATAACTTTTTCCGTTACTTTGGCGCGTGTAATAAAAATACCTGCTTTGTTTATTTTCTATTGAACAAATAAGAGATGTTGCAAACACAAGAAAAAACTGTGCTGTAAAGTGCACTTTGGCATGTGTCGCCATTCATGATGAAGAGGGCCAATAAGACCTTTTTGGAAAGCTAACATACACTAAATTTGCGAAGACACACAAGAATGTGTGTGTGTGCCATTGGTAAAGGTACATATGGAGCACGCCACATGAAACACACAGCATGAGGCTTTGTGAGGGGGAACAACATTGAATGGGTGCAGGGGATGCCACATGAAATACATCACAAGTTCACTTCAAACACACGTGTTTGTTTACATGCATAAATTTGGTGATTACACAAGTTTTCATTTTTGAACTTGTTAAGGCCAAATGAAGAATTGAACATTTGTCATCATGTCTGTATGGCAACCAGCAGATCGCTTTGCTGAGGGACCATGACGTCACATTAACAAAACAACAAGACACTTAACGAATGCCGCATGCTGGTGTTTGTTTGGGGAGTAGCACACATGCTGTCATATGGGAACTGAAGAACCACATATCTGTAAATATATGTTACAACATGGAATAGATACTACACAAGACTGTACATGTGCAGACATTTATTAGGCAACTGTTTACACATAAACACAGTATGTATGAGTTACTTACAGACGAGTCTGATGATGATTTGTCCAACGGACTGTCCCTCTCACTTATCTCGGAGTCTGACATCTGTGCAGCTGGAACAAAGATAAGGAGACATTACTTGTGGGTAGCATGTTGTCCAATTACATCTTTGATGAGCACATGTGCAACACTTTTGTATGTACCATGATCTTAGATGGGCAATGACACAGGCAGAATCTCCTGGGTGAAGTCCACGCTTCCTGGGTTACACCCCTCCCCCCTTTGTATGGCTTCCTCATGTCACATGACCTTTCAAGATTTACATTTTGCACCTTCAGGAGAAGTTGTTTGTAAAAGGATCCATTAACGCATGTGTCCAATATTGCAATGCGTTAGCGGATCCGTTTTTAAACGGCTGATAAAAATGTTGGCTCAAATGTTTTTAGCGCCTGTTACAAAAACGGACACGTTTTTCTTTGGACACTTTGCACAATCCGTTTTTTGTATTGAGCCCTATAGATCCGTTAACGGATCCATTTTGGGAAAAAAAAACTTCAAAAAATGGATTGGAAAAGCGGATCCAGGGCTTATGTGTGACCCTAGCCTTTAACAGGCAAAATTTTAAAAAATAAATACATGCACACATAGAAAGGAGGTGGCAGGAAAAATGATTCTGAATGCAACTAGCTATCATCTGTTACATGCCATTAAGACTATACCAATCAGAGAGATTACAAGATCTAAGTGAAATTATAACACAGAGAATGCACTTGAAATGGAAAATAATATTAGAAAAAAAGATTAACAAACATGGTGTGCAAGAGATGGATAATACAAAGGGTGATAAAAATTGTCAGTTGTAAAAATCCACATGAAATTAAAACCAGTACAGTTGAACAGAGATCTTGATCTCCACTGACATTTGTTCTTCAAAGTAGCAAAAATATTATTCCATGAAAGGTATGTTTTTTTTAATAATTTGGTATTGCTGACTGAGGATCCAAAAATATCAACCTTTATAATATTAAATAATTTACAAATTGTAGAACTAATATGGTTGTTTATAACATTGAATGTGCAAAATAAACTAAAATATGCAGAAAGCACAAAACGTCAAGCACATATTAGGTTTAAAGAACACGTAAATGATATTAAAAATGGCAATATATCTATTGGTATGTCTCAAGCATCAAAGCATTTTTTTTAAATTCCACAGTGGAAACACTAGTACCATTTGTTGCAAACCTATATCATCAAAAAAAAAAAGTAGAGAGGGAGATCTTAAGAAAGTTCTCAGACTCAGGGAGGCATGCTGGATACTTTAGTTAAATACACGTTTACCTTAGAAACTTAATTTAACAAAAGATATAATGCTGCATTACTGACTTCGGAATCCATCTGTCTCCCTTGACTGGCAATTCTCCTATTATATCACAATTGTGACACATGATTATATAAGGCACCAAATTGTATTCTTAGGGTATTTGATTTTACATTATGTATGAGAATAATTTTGGATAAATATACTGAATATTAATCACAAATTATTACTTATGAAAATTATTACGTCAGTTAAACTAGCATCAATTATTTTTTCTTATATTATTGTTATTATTATTATTATTATTATTATTATTTATTTCTTATCACTCATATTATTTCACTTTTTTATTTAATTTTATTATTACTTATGTTTAGTTCTCCCACCTCCAATTTACCATTGTGGAACTTTTATGTTACGTTGCAATGCCTTTGATTATGGTCGGAATTTAACCTCCTTGTTCTTTGTTCTACAAAAAATGAAAATTATCACTATTTTGTAGACTTTCCTCAATGAAATTTTCTAACTAAAAACGGTATTTATCTATATACTATATGGCTCTCTATGTTGAAAATTGTCGTGGAAAGAAAATTGAAAGTTTTCAATGAGTTTGGATCTTATAAAGGACTAGCTGTACTACCTAGCTACGCCCGGGTTAATAAATAACTGCTGTTAGCTATAACAAAATAGAATTTGAATATGTCATATTAATGACCTGTATGAAAATAGAAGCTGAGCTGTTATTGGTTGCTATAGGCAGCCTAATAAATCTCCAGCCAACATTAAACCCTCCCCCGGCCGGGGAGTATATATTAGCTCACACATACACATAAAAGACAGCTCATGTTACTGACATCAGCCTTAATTCCCTATATGGCACATGTGTTGCACATTGGCTGTTTTTAATCAGATGTTTATTTTTGGAAATTAAAGATACCAGACGTATGAGGCGAGTTGCGTGAGGCGATTTGTGCACATCTGTGTCTGTCTGTGTGGTGTGTGTGTCCCTGGGGTGTGTTTGTGTCCCAGTCTGTAGCTTAATGATGGTGTCCAGAAAGTTGATTTCAGTGCAGGAGTAGTTGAGTGTTAAGTTAATGGTGGGATGAAACTGATTAAAGTGTTCATGGAACGTCTTCAGCTGTTGCTCTGTCTCTGTCCAGATGATTAAAATGTCATCGACATTCCAGTAGAAGGCCGGAGGATTGATTGGACAAGAGGATAAAAAGTCACCTTCAAGCTTGGCCATGAAAAGATTTGCATATTGTGGTGCCATTTTGCTTCCCATTGCTGTGCCCGTCTCCTGTAAATATATGTTGTCGTCTAATGTGAAGTAGTTGTGCATGAGGATGAATTTTATAAGTTTCACCACAGAGTCAGCATCAATCCCTGTGTTTTCCAGGAAGGTTTTGCAGGCATTTAATCCATCCTCATGTGGGATGTTACTGTACAGAGATTCCACATCTATGATAGCAAGGATGGTTGCTTCTGGTAGAGGACCTATTGCTGACAGCTTATTCAATGGGTCAGTTGTGTCCTAAATGTAGCTGGGTGTCTCTTTTACCAGGAGTTGGCGAACACCCTCTACCCACTCAGAAATTTGTTCGGTGAGGGTGCCCACACCTGAAATGATTGGTCTTCCTGGATTTCCTGATTTGTGAATTTTGGGGACCATGTAGAATGTGCTTGTTCTTGGACTTTCTGATATTAGGTCATCAGCTCTTAAGGATATGTCAGGTAGACAAGAAACCAGCCTGTTTATTTTTTGTCCTGTGTGGGGGTCAGACTCCAATTTCTTGTAGTAGCATGTGTCCATCAGTTGTCTGTTTGCTTGATTCTGGTAGTCAGATTTGTTCATCATGGCTATTGCATCACCCTTGTCTGCAGGTTTGATTATGATTTCTTTGTTGGTTTTTAAAGACTGTATGGCCCTTCTCTCCTGGGCATTGACGTTGGATGCTTGACTCTTGTGTGTATCTAAAATATTACTAACTGAAAGAGACCAAAGTCTCAATCAAGGAATTAATTCTCCAATCAAAACACAGTAATATCAATAATTAAATCTTTATTCTCAGGAATATATAAAATCAAAAACAGAGCTGATTCACAAGGAAAAACCACATAGCACAGTAGTAAACCTTCAATAATACAGACTCAATACAAGTATTGCGCAAAAAACCACTGTAAACAGGAATACACCAAAGGGTACATCCATAAGGCATAGAAGCAGCCTAATTGCTTCTTATTGGAACCATGTCCAGATACCTATCAATTCCCTAGTGTAAGGCTTTATTCCTCAAAAGAGGATGACTTATGACGTAAAAAATATCCAAAAGAGGTATCCTGGTCCTATACACAGAAGGTTAAATGATAGTTTACCTGCTAAGAAGGAACGCTGTGCCTGGGCTTCCCACCCCTACGCCGTTTCGCTATGGAGCTTCTTCTGGGGGCGGGAGAATTCATTCCTTGACTGAGACTTTGGTCTCTTTCAGTTAGTAATAGTCTGTTTGGAGTGACATATTGAAATTGGGGACTGGTTGTTATATGTGTATCTAAAATAGTGGATTTCACCAAATGTCTGAAAGTATCTATATATTTATCCAAATGGGAGTTATGATTAGGATCAGGTGTCCAGTCTGGCCTTTTCTTGGTTGTCAGGATCTTTCTTCCTTCAGCCTAGTTGGTTTTGGAATCCTTTTTGTCGCTGAAATATTTCCTTAGGCATAGTCTCCTGATGTGATCCTCCATGTCGCTGCACAGTTCAATTTTATCCAGAGCTTTAGTAGGACAAAATGAGTGTCCCCTAGAAAGCACAGCAAGTTCCAGTCTGTTGGGTTTGTAATCCGAAAGATTGATGACACAATTAGATGCATTTGTGTCCTGACAGGAGTAGTGGTCCAAGTTGTCCAGATTGGTCTTTGTTTTGTTTGATTTGAGTCCTGAATTGATGCGCGATCTATCTAATTTCTTTTCCTTGTTAGAAATCAGACAAGTTTGTAATTTATGGTAATATTGTTGTAGATTCTGTTCCATGGCTTCTGTAAGTGTATTCCTCCGTGTTTCGAATTCCCCTTGGATGTTACTTTTGATGCTGTAGTAGACATGTAAACGGTGGTTCCTTAGTCTCTCAGAGGTCCTGTGGCAAAGGTTTTGTGTATAATGAGTGTTACAGGTATGCAGAAGTGGATTTGTAATCCAGAGTCCTTTGGGAATCAGATTCTCCTTCTTGCATTTAGAAAGGAAAAATATGTCACTGTCCAATTGTGCATGTTTCTTCAGAAGTGTCTTTGAATCCATAAAGATTCGGTACATTACGATATCTTCGATTTTGATAAGGTAAATGAATTCATGGGTTTTTATATAAAACTAGCTGTACTACCCGGCTACGCCCGGGTTAATAAATAACTGCTGTTAGCAATAACAAAATAGAATTTGAATATGTCATATTAATGACCTGTAGAAAAATAGAAGCTGAGCTGTGATTGGTTGCTATAGGCAGCCTAATAAATCCCCAGCCAACAGTAAACCCTCCGCCCGGCCGGGCAGTATATATTACTCCACACATACACATAAAAGACATCTCATGTGACTGACATCTGTCTTAATTCCCTATATGGCACACATGTTGCACATCGGCTGTTTTTAATCAGATGTTTATTTTTGGAAATTAAAGATACCAGACGTATGAGGCGAGTTGTATGAGGTGATTTGTGCACATCTGTGTCTGTCTGTGTGGTGTGTGTGTCCCTGGGGTGTGTGTGTGTCCCTGTGGTGTGTCCTTGTGGGGGTAGGGATGTCTCTGTGGTGTGTATCCATCCCTATGGGGTCTGTGTGTTCCTGTGGGGTGTGTGTGTGTCTTTGTGTCCCTGTGGGGTGTGTATGTGTGTATGTCCCTGTGGGGTGAGTGCATGTGTCCCTATAGGGTGTGAATGTGTGTGTGTCCCTGTGGGGGGGTGTCTGTGTGGTGTGTGTCTCTGTGTTGTGTGTTTCTCTTTGTGGTGTGTGTGTGTTTGCGTTCGGTGTGTGATGAGTATTCAATGTTGGGGCTCCACCTTAGCTGTTACTCTTTGTGTGCATGTGATGTGTATACATGTCCCTGTGCGTGGTGAATATTCCATGTCAGGGCCCCACCTTAGTGACTATTTGCTGGTATATGTTGTTAGTCTTTGGTGCTGTCATTAAGCTCCTCTCATTCACAAATGTCAACTGGTAGCTGTCACCTTCTCTCCATTATGTAGATAGGGCCAAAATTGTTTGGTGAACTGGAACGCGCGGGGTTAAAATTTCTCCTCACAACATAGCCTATGACGCTCTCGGGGTTCAGATGTGTGACTGTGCAAAATTTTGTGGCTGTAGTTGCGACAGTGTAGATGCCAATCCCGGATACACATACACACACGCATACACACATTCAGCTTTATATATTAGATATATCAAGGAATAAGTCACAGTATATGCTGCTACGGAATGTAAGTATTTAAAATGTAATAAGTAAAACCAAATCAGATGACTTTGTATATAAATCTTTATTAACTAGATGGGTGCCCGATGCACAATGCATCGGGATTCTAGCAGAGCGAGTCTCTGACTCGCAATGGCCGCTTCGCGGCCAATGCTTCGCGCTGCTAAGGCGACTCGCCATGCCCGCTGCGCGGGCATAGCGAGTCGCCTTAGAGCTGCTCGCAATGGCCGCTGCGCGGCCAATGCTTCGTTCGTATCCACATGACCACGCTGAATCGCAGCGAGTGTGGACTCAAAAGGTTGCGCGAAATCCATTCGTGATTATATAATAGATACAGGTATAAATTACCAGATATAATATGTGAAAAAAATATTTTTAATATGATAGGCATTGTATAAGAAATATGTTATTGAAAAAATATTTGTAATACTTTTTGTAATATATTAATAGTACAGTGTAAGTTTATAATTTTTTCAATATAAATGTATTATAATATCCATGTAATTGCCATTACATTCACGTAAATAATATTTTTTTGTAATTTTCTGTATATTTCTTACTTATATATATGCACATGCATTTTGCATTAAGTATTCTATGCACAAGGACATTGGCAAAATGGAGCCATGTTTTATATCTATTTATTATGGAATATATGTAAAAGAAAGAATAATGGTTTATTATATGACCTTCATGTTTTCAGTTCATAGAATTGAATAATACTTGAATTAGTAAAAAAAGTATTTTTCTTGTAAATATATTTAGAGTCATTGTAAATTAGGCTTGCATTGATATTTGTAAAAACATATAACATTACAAATAATGGTCATAAAATTTTAAACAATAAATTGAGTTAAAGACATTCTGCTATTCTGTTCACTAAACTTTGAATTTTTGAGGTTCTCATGTCATCGATGTGTATTGCTTTAATTGCAAATGTAACATTCCGTTCTGACCTTCACTAATTCAGTGGTTCACAGTGGAAGTAATGATTACACCTGTGAATACAATTGTAATTGAAGATATAAAAACCTTGCAATTCAGTCAAACCGCTAGTCATGAGTACGGATGCATGTAGCATTCAAAACGCATTGACCTAGGTCACACTGACCATGAATTTTATCTTCTGTATGCACTTCATTCAAGAATAATTAAAAAAAAAATCATTGTTAGATGATGGAATAGCCATGCTGATAACAACATAGTACTAAACATCTTAGTAGCCATTTCAAAATTGAGCAGAAGGGTGCAGAGGTCCTTGATGTGTGGCCACTCCAGCAGCATGATTTGCCCCACCCCTGAGTCGCATTGGCCAAGGCTATACGTTGTGACACACTGCACCAGGGTTTGTCGGTGCTGCCACAGTCACTGCAGCATGGGCAGAGTGGAATTTCATTGTGCTGGCACATTGCATATCATGTAGTTGACTAGCACTCCAAAGGACTTATGTAGTGATGCAAGTCATTGTGCAGTGGGTTGTGAACGGCAGAAATGAGCATGCAGCAACCATGCCCTCTGCAGCAGCATATCTAGGCTGGCATAGTGGCCTAGAAATTGCTGAACAATGAGGATCAGGATGCAAGCCATACAAATCACATGTATGACCTTGCCCCACATTAGGGCTGTATCCAGGTTTGCAGCATTGTTGCACATGGTCTTCCTTGCATGCAGGTTCAGGGGAGACAGACATTGATTAAACGTAATCTCCAAAGCTGACCACAACTCCTCAGCTGTGTGACTCACATTCATCAGGCATTTTAACATAAACTCATCCTATGGCGTTGAGCTGTATTGGCAGTAAAGTAAGGAGGTATGCTGGATTACTTCTGCACATTTGGAATGCATGACACAATAACAGAAATGTTTTCGGTGCAGGTAGAGGCCCTAGAGGAGATGGAGGAGGCAGAAGTAGTGGAGGAACTGGTAGTTATGGAAGTGTTACCCGCAAGCCATGGGCATTCCAAGACTTATAGAGCAGCCCATTCTCCAACAGCCACCAGTGTCACCCAGTGCTCAGTCAACAACCTATAATGCCCCTGGCCATGCTTACTCCTCCAGGTGTCAGTAGTAAAATACACCATCTCACACACAAAGTTTTTCAAGGAACCTGTGATGTTGTTTGTGTAGGGCAGGAACAGCTTTTTCCAAGAAGTAGTGGAAACTGGGCATATAGTACTGGGGGACTGCGATGGCCATGAGCTTTTGAAAACCATCTGTATCAATAGACAGAACGGCAGCATTTACGTGGCCAACAGCTTTGAGATCAGGAAATTCAAGCTCTTAGTTTTGGCATGGATAGGAGGAAATGGCATTTTACTTTACCACATCTGCCAGACTGAGGTCTGGCTGCTTTGCTGAGACAGGGTGGAGTATAGTGTACCAGACAAACTGCTGAACCCTAAGGCTAAGGTCGCACATAAGTCCTTGGTCCGTTTTTGGCTTAATTTTTAGCTATTTTTTCTAAGTCCAAAAACGGATAGAAAGACGGATTAGATGTAATAAACACCCTATCCGTATTTTATGCACCTAAAAACATTGCTAGCACCGTTTTTGGGGTCTGTTTTTAAAAAAAAATAAAATTTTAACATGGGTTCTATGGAAAAACGGATCCGTTTTTTCAAGAATCTTGGTCAAAATATGACTAAGTCCAAAAACGTCCAAGGTACAAGAGGCTCACAAAGCACCCAAAAAAAAACGGATTGGTCATGGAAATCACTTCCAAAAACGGATTGCTATGTGTGACCCTAACCTAAGGCTAGGGTCACACATAAGCCCTTGGTCCGTTTTTTGGCATCAGATTTTGGATTTTTTTTCTAAGTCCAAAAACTGATAGAGGCTAGGGTCACACATAGCAATCCGTTTTTAGAAGTGATTTCCATGACCAATCCGTTGTTTTTTTGTGCTTTTTGAGCCTCCTGTACCCCTGAACGTTTTTTGGACTTAGTCATTTTTTAACAAAAAATTCTAGAAAAAAACGGATCCGTTTTTTAAGGCACCAAATAACGGATCCGTTTTTCCATTGGGCCCATGTTAATTTTTTTTTTTTAAACGTTGCTAGCAACATGCAGAAAAAAATGGATAGGGTACTTATTACATCTAATCCGTTATTCTATCAGTTTTTGGATTTAGGAAAAAAAAATCCAAAATCTGATGCCAAAAATGGACCAAGGGCTTATGTGTGACCGTAGCCAGAAAAACGGATTAGATGTAATAAACACCCTATCCGTTTTTTTTCTGCACCTAAAAACATTGCTAGGAACGTTTTTGGGGGCCGTTAAAAAAAAAAAAAAAAATGTAACATGGGGCCCTAAGGAAAAAATCAGTTTTTTCTAGCATTTTTTGACAAAAAGTGACTAAGTCCACAAACGTTCAGGGGCACAGGAGGCTCAAAAAGCACCCAAAAAAAACGGATTGGTCATGGAAAACACTTCCAAAAACAGATTTCTATGTGTGACCCTAGCCTAATGGAGATGAAGGTGGACATATGATGTTTCCTTCATAAAGAGGTGGTGCTCTCGATGTCTGACAGCGCTTAACACCAGCAGGTGTATCCACTTCCAAAACAGCTGATGGACTTTCAATCACACTGCTGTTTCTGGTAAAGAGATGGAAGACTGTGTGAGAACAGTTCCCACAGTCACGGAGGATGTAAATACATTTGGTGGCTAGATTTTGGCCTATCTAGCAGAAAAAAAACTTTTTAGCAATTAATTTGTGAAGATTTGTGAAGATTTAAAGAGAGCACTACACCAGACCTTACTTGGCAAAACACTGGTATTAGACAAAAAGTATTTGGTGGCTAGATTTTGGCAGATCTAGCAATAAATGCTTTTTAACACTAGCTTTGTGGAGATTTAAAAAGAGCACTAAACCAGACCTTACTTGGCAAACATTGATACTAGAGAAAGAACATTTTGTGACTATATTTTGGGAGATCTAGCAAAAAAAGGCTTTTTACCACTGAATTTGTGGAGATTTTAAAACAGCACTGCACTAGAACTGATTTGGCAAACATTGGTTCTAGACAAAAAGTATTTGGTTTCTATTATTTGGTTTCTAGACAGCAAGACTGTCCCTGAGATCTAACACTGAGAAAATTGTGGTGATGGGAAATGGCCAGTTCTCATATGCCATGGACTTATGATTTACCCAGCTAATCCAAACTCCTTCCTCAGGGAGCCAACATAGTTGGCTCCCCGAAAAAGCAGTTTGGTTTAACTCTGAAAACCGTCATAAGAATTGCAATAAAAGCCATCATTGCATGCTTACTGTGTACTCTAATTTATCTCATCTTGTGAGCAGCATGGATGCAGGAAGCACAGTCCGGTTCTTTTTGTCTTTGCCTTTGGTCACCACTATTGCAAATGGAGTGCAGGTCCTGCAACAGCCATCGTATACCTTCACACCGGTTGTGCGTGGCAGGTGAGCAGTGACAATTGTTTAAGTGATGTAAATTGTTAAAAAGATAAAAACCCTAAAGTCGTTCTCTCCCCTCTTTTCACAGTTCATTGTTACCCATCTAATGACACAAACTCTTGTGTGCAAAATGTTCTATTTGCTTTATGAGCATTGTGAGGCATTGGCTTTGGTTAGCCAAGACATAAGGCAGTGACCCAGGCTGTTGTTCAAACCACAACAGTATTTATTTACAAAGTTGAGTTGCTGCCAGTGGCGTAACTACCGCAGTCGCAGCGGTCGGGGGGCCCGTGCCCTGTGCTTCCACCCGCTCGCTGCGACTGCGATAGTGTTTGCCCGAGGACAAGGAGAGGAGGGAGGACGGGAAGTGAGTGTAGCCTCAGTTCCTGCAGCTGTGCCCACCCCTCCTCTTCTCTCAGCGGCGCAGAAGCTGGCTGACCGTGGGAGTCACTTGCCTGCAGGTACTACTGGCTCATGTAATGCCGATCCACCAAATACCCCCCCCCCCGCTCCTCAACCTCCACCAGCACCCCCCGCTACCCCCGAACCTCAACCTCCGCCAGCACCCCCCCTCCACTGCTCCTCAGCCTCTGCCAGCACCCATCCCCTACCGCTCCTCAACCTCTGCAAGCACCCATCCTCCTCACCTAGGGGCCCCGGTAAAATTCCTGCACTGGGGCGCGCGGCCATGTTGTTACGCCACTGTTTGCTGCTGACCTAAGAGATCCAGGATGCAGCTGAAACAATCCTGTACACGCTTGACAAAGCCCTATTAAGTCTCTGTACCACTGTAAGTTCCCTTCTAGGCCAGGTCCAGTTGTGAGGACCAGGTTCACACTACTGGGCTGTGTTTCTATGCACACAGCCAGCTTATCTTGCACATGCTGCTCTGACCACTTGGCTCCAAACTGTGACACACCCTGCTTTGCTCTGCTTTGCTCTGCTGGATTAAATGCATTTTCCATGGACATGAGCATGTTAAAAGACCTAGAGAAGTGGAGGTAGAATCCATCTCACTTTCATTCCTTCAGATTCTTCAAAGTAAAGACCCTTAGCTGTTTTTTCTAAAAACGCAAGTCACATAGCTTGACCTAGTGCACACTCCTTTATCTTTTTGATGTATTCACAGCAATACCTGTGAATACATTACAATTTGGCATGTCTTAGGGTACCTTTACATGCCGCAACCACGGCGAGAAATCTGACCAGAAATCTGTTGCTCCATCACCATCGCCGTAAAATTGCCTCACAGTTGCGGCGTGTAATTGGAGAATTTGGCGGCGAGAAAAAAGGTTGCGCCTGGTTCCGATTTCACAGCACTGCTCCAAAATCAGATGCAATCATGAAGATGAAATTCCCTGATTTTGGCATGTGAAGGGCCGATAGGGATGGTATCTGCGTCACCTACAGATTTCCCGGAGGTGTGCCACAGTATGCTGGAGACCACGCCCTGTCAGCAAGGATTGGTGGTGGCTACTGTCTTCCCATTGGCTGTCAGTTGACACCGCGTCATATTTGAGTGTGTATTGGTGCCAAACTCTGAAAGAAAATGGCGTCATGTATTAGCCAGCCTTCCAGAGCAGGCTGCCCAATCATAGCACTATTGCGTTGCCCAATGAGCGTGTTTGGGGAGCGGTGTAGACCAGTGTGGCATGCCTATGTTCTCGCCGCTCTACACATGTACTCCCACATTCCTTTGGGGATTGAGGCGTGTGAAGCGGCGACCGGAGTCTACAGGATGTTTCCCGCTGTTTGTGTGGCAACTTCCAGGGAGACACGTCGCCTTGGGTTGAGGGTGAAATTGCGGCGTGTAAAAGCGCCTTCGGCATTCGGAGGCAACCATGAAAAATTTGCATGCGCATGTTAGATTGCCTCCTATCGCCACCAAACGTTGCGGCGTGTAAAGGTACCCTTAGAGAGTTTCTGAACAAATTCTGGGAGACACAAGGCGACCTTTACATATCACGCTGGTCTCTTCCTCACAATGCTTATTGGCTGCCAGACTGGACCATGCACAGTAAATGCAGGAAAGAAAAAAATGGAGAACTGGGCCTATCTGATCTGAGATCTATCCACACCCCCTACCTTCATCAACCACCTCCAGCCCGCTATCCTATACAATGACACTCATGATAACTTAGAACAAAAGCATTATGGTCCATTTACACGCGGCCACAGGGAGGTAGAAACCGACAGGCATTAGACACAATTGTGCCTGCGGCCTTGAAAAGACCACGATGTGGCGGCGTGTAATTCAGGACTTTTCTTCCTTCAGGGAAGACACAGAAAGGAAAGTCCTGAATTACACGCCGCCACATCGTGGTCTTTTCAAGGCAACAGGCACAATTGTGTCCGATGCCTGCTGGTTTCTACCTTCCTGTGGCCGCGTGTAAATGGACCATTACTGTGTTCGAGGGGTCAATGGAATATTGCTAAATTTGGTCAGGATATGAAATTGATGAACATGTTCGACCAAAGTTTGCTCATCTCTAGTGCAAAGTCCATTGAGGGCACAGTTCTTTAATGGCTTTGAGGTGTTTCTCAAAGGATGCAGTTCCACTAATCAAGCATATGGAAGGTATTAAACTTAGGAATGGGAAAAAAAATGAACAAAAAAACAGGCCTCGCTCTTCTAAGAACACAAAAACAACTTAAAAAGTCCTTCTCTGGACAGAATGCCAACTAAAGGATGGGTCAGCAACTCAACAACATGCCTTGTTTACGGAATTTGTATCTTTAATAGGAGGAAAAACTGTCTAGCAGCTTTTTCATCGCTGCACAGGATGGAGGTCACCGTTCCTCATGGTACTCCCCTGCCACAAGGTCTCATGGGGTTGCAGGGGCTATTCTTCCAGGGGCATTCTCCACCACCACCTGCTCTCAGCAGACCTCATCATGGCCCCTGCTGGAGAAGAAGAAGGAGGAATTAGGGGACGAACACCCCCCCCTAGGATACACAGGAGAAACTTGGGCAATACCGACAGGCCCTTCAGGATCAATGACCCCTGTGGGTTTGTGTTCAGCGGGCTGGTTAACTAAACGAGGCCTGGCATCTAGCTGATATCACATTCTCTCCTGGTTGGCTCCTGATGTCAGTTTTTAAAATCGTCGGTGGTGGCAACCTGACTTATACCAAATGCAAACGACCCCTTGCTGCCCATAACCTTCATGAAGGTGACCTCCTCCTTAACATAGAGGGTACAGAGTCTTTTGGGAAGACAGATACCCAGCATGATTGACTTGTTGACATGGCACTGATGACCAGTACCTTGTTCAGCGATGATGCCAAATGCCCTCTCCCGGATTAATGTCGTCACCATGACTTGGGTACTTTGGTCATTAAAGTCATTTGCCTTAGGCCCATGCACACACTCTCAGGCGATGTTATCTGTGAGTCTAATTTCCTCAAGAAAGAATACAGGCCGGGGTGGTTCACACCTTATATGATAGTTGCTGGGATGGGGTAAGGCTCCACACATTGCATACTTGCATTCAAAGGCATCTGGCATGGGTTCTACACAAGATGGGAAACAGAGTCTTCTGCCTCTCTTATCTCCTCTTCCTCATTCTCATTCTCCTCATCATGCTCATGGATTTGCCTATCCATTGGCTTTAGCACCAGCTGCAGGTGAAATAACATCAGGCATGCTGAAAGATCCTTCTGAGTGTGACATCTGCTGCTCCCAGCTGGCATAGCCGAACAGTTCACCTTCTGACTATGAGATCCTCAGGACGACCTCTGGCAACTCAGTTCAGTGCTGGATCCGGACCACGCTGCATATGAGGACCAATGCAGGTAGCATTGCCAAGATGGCACATGGCTCCATGGTGATGCCTCTGTGCTTTGCGTGGGGGCCCACCTTTTCTAGTGCCAGGACCCAGTCACTTACAGGATATTATTGTTTGCACAATCTTCTTTCATAGCTCCTCATTAGGGGGAGGGCTGCAGAAATTTCATTCCCAATGCCAGAGGAAACACCTGAGCTTGCAGTTGGGTGGGGTGAATATTGAAGCCTTACATATTTGGAGGAAAAAAAAGAAAAACAAAATAATTTATTCAGCTCAACGCCAATTCATCTGGAAAGTTGAATAAGGCTTATGGGCTGCAATGCACGGACAAGTCAAAAATTAATGATACATATAACACACTTGTGCATGTGCCAAACATTTGTATTCTAAACATATGGAATGAAATGAAATAAAGTTATTGCACATTTTCAAGAAGCAA
Organism: Allobates femoralis; assembly: GCA_033576535.1. Classification (NCBI taxonomy): domain Eukaryota; kingdom Metazoa; phylum Chordata; class Amphibia; order Anura; family Aromobatidae; genus Allobates; species Allobates femoralis. The sequence goes on from JARQOC010000002.1 coordinate 139,551,451, forward strand.
TTTCCATTGTACGGTGTTTCATGAGTGTTAACAGACCTATAAAACCATGTATGCGAAGCATACAATGGCCTTATGTTGTTTTTATATGAATTGCTATCACATAAGTGTCGAAGAGTTTGTCTCACATGCTGCTGACCCTCTGTAACAATAAAGGTTTGCTCTCTCTCAAAAAAAAATTAAAATAATAATAATGTAAAAGAAAAATATACCATTCATTTTTTTTTATATATTAAGCTCTCTTATATGGATGCTTAAAGGGCATTGTAAGATTCCTGGACTTTACTCCTGCTGCCACATCTGGCACTGTTTCTAAAATTCACACTGTGCAGGTGTCAAAACACCTCCAAACTCCAGGAAGCTAAAAAAAACTGTTTTGGAAGGATTTGTGAAAACTGAACCCATCTAACAGAAAGAGACTGTAGAGTGTCTTTGAGGAAACCTTGACTTTGTTTACATTATTAGCCTAGAGTTCATAAGTATCCAAGGGAGAGGGTCCTCTGGATCAAGACACTAAAGTCCAGTAGAGGAGCAACCGGTAATTTTGACTCAGGCTATATGGGAGATGTGTGGGAAAGAATAAAGAATGCAGTAAAATAGAAAAAGATGTATGTCAGCTCACCCTTAAGATGATGTTCTCTGTGAATCCTTAGCCAGGTGGTATGTGCAGGGCTGAACAATGCTATAAGATGGCCAAAAACAAGTGCCGCGTTCTCTACAGTGGACTTCCCCAAGAGGCGCTTGAGTCTGTTCCAGGTCGCGTATGAGATACGCTTCAATCTACAGTCAGGTTACTGACCGTACACACCAGTGTAAGCCTGATGTTTTGTATATCGTTTGTTGGTGGACTTCTTCGGAATCACAGCAGGCTCACGGACACTGCCAAGGCTATGACAGAGAAGCTTCTGAGCCAAATTCAAGAAAAGGAAATTCTAGAGTCTGGAGGAGAAGACTAAAAAATTAAAGTTTTTATTGAAAATCCACTAAAAAGTCCATTTCCCAGCAAGATGATGGTACGGGTACAAGCACATCATTCCAACAAGTTTTGGCGAGAATTGCCTTAGTTGTTCAAACATTGTATACCAAGTAATGCTGTTATTTAAAGAAAGTATCTGGGACCAAAAAGGAGGTGATGCACAGCTCTCGAGTAAATAAGGGGTGCAAGACTGCATAGAAGAAGTATATGTCAAAAAAGAGGAAAGAATATGCAGAAAAAACTTGCACACCCGAAGTCAAAACACAATTTTTATTATAAGTAATAACAAAGGCGAACAACACAAAAACCACAAAAATTAAAACCACTTAAAACAAAGTAGGTCCCAGTATGCCAGTTGCAATCATATACTATAACAATTAAATAGCTGATGAATGTCAGGATGGACAAAATATCCAGTTTTGGTATGACCCCTTATTCATGATGTATGTTCATAGTGTCACCTTGTTTACACCACTGTAATTTGGTTGCTTCATGTTCATTGGAGACCTTGTTGATTATGTGGTTTCACTGCTTCCATATGGTGTGATATTTTGTCCATCCTGACATTCATCAGCTATTTAATTGTTATAGTATATGATTGCAACTGGCATACTGGGACCTACTTTGTTTTAAGTGGTTTTAATTTTTGTGGTTTTTGTGTTGTTCGCCTTTGTTATTACTTATAATAAAAATTGTGTTTTGACTTCGGGTGTGCAAGTTTTTTCTGCATATTCTTTCCTCTTTTTTGACATTTAAAGAAAGTAAGGAGATGAGAGAGTGGGCAATGTTTCACAGAAAGCAAGAAATGCAATCAAGGATTAAAATCAATTAACAGAAGTAATCCACTCCCATGATTGAAACCCAGGCACCGGAAAAAATGCATGATAATATATGTGATAGAATTCACAAAAAGAGCAGAATATATTGCATTATGTAGTAAATAGCAATGATAGCTCATTGAGTACATGGCAAAGGAATAATCAGATTATATTTATATGTTTCATAAAACGCTGTCTGCAGCGTTTCCTGTGCGGCGCTGTAAAGCACACTCCCAGCAGCTTCCTGTGTGACTGGTTGGGAAGGTAAATATCGGGTAACTAGGGGTAGCATTATCCAGCACCGCATAGTGGTAACGCTATGCGGTGCTGGGAAAAGTACTAAGATAAAAGCACAATCCGGTAGGCTAGGGTCAAAACGTAAATGTGACCCTAGCCTGACACTTGAATGAGCAAACATGGACTGGGACATTACACACCCCTAACTATGCACTGGGTGACTCTGGTAGCTGCAGGACAAGGAGGGAAGGGGCTACTATTCAAGTTTTCAAATCCACAAGACTTTTGGAACAAAAATTTGAATGTACCTTTTCATTCATTACTTCTGCTTCGTCCACCTCAGTTCTGGTAAGAATCCACCCCACTTCCGTACTGCACTGCCAGGGCTCCTCACCATCAGGCATTGTTTAAATGAAAATGCTCTTTCATAGCTGAAGAGTTGTAGACAGCTATCCAGGCTGAGTTTCAGTAATGGCTGTCTCTGCTAAACCGGGAGCCAGGGAAGGCCTTGTGTAATAACATTGTGAACCTGATAGCGGCCTTATGCCACTGGAGAAAAATTATATGTATGACTTGCATGGCTCATGTCCTCAACCTGGTTGTCCAGCAATTCCCATGCAACTCTACTGGCTTGTATGAGGTGTTGAACAAGGCACCCATTGTAAAATCTGCAACGGAAGCAAACGCAAAATAGGGTCTTATTGCTATATAAAGAAGGCTGTGAAGCTGCTCTATGAAACTGCTCACCTGTTCAGGTTGTGTGACCCACAACCAGTGTCAATCACATAGGGTAGCTGCTGCAGACACACACTTCCATGTGCAATGTGGTAGGTAATCCTAGGATACAATAGGGACAGTGTGTTGTAGGTCCTTGCGGCTACAAAGACCACGAAGACCATCGTGTTTCAGAGCCTGCTATGCTCCTTCATTAGGGATATATCCTGCATCAGATACATTCCCTGATAAAGGAGCATAGCAGGCTCTGAAATGCATTGGATAGATTTAATAAACCTCCACAAATAGAAGACTTTGGCTTCATGATCTTTGTAGCAGCACAGACCTACAACCCACCGTCCCTATTGAATCCACTTCTGCTGTTTTCTCCCCATGGCTCATCGACTAGCATCACTACAGAGGTCTTTCGGACAACTGGTTAACCATTTGATATGTGAGTTGCCAACACAGTGGAATTCTACTCTGCACATGTTGCAGTGACTTTGGCAGCAGCGACAAGCCCTGGTGCAGTATGCAATGACGTATATAGTGACTCAAAGTGAGTTGAATGTATTGCAAATGACACTTCCAAAGTAGGCACAGATAAAGAACCTTCTGTACAGTTTCAAAATGGCTACTAAGATGGTTAGTACTGATGATGCCATCATTAGCATCACTATTCCGGGCATCTACATGTTGGAGAAAACTTTGAAAAGTCTGTGTGATGAGGTGGTGGTACCACAGGAAAAGGAGGAAGAAGAGGAGGATTCGGAAAGGATATCAAGATCTCAAAAATCTGGACTCTCGTCACACAGCTCGGTGGCATTGCAGGGTGGAATAGAGTTACTCACAGTACCAAACAAAGTGGTAGCTAAGGTGTAGAAGCTAAGGGACAAATGGAGGAGTATGATGAGGAAGAGTTAATGGGCAAAGAACAGTTAGGGAATGAGAAAGAAATGATTCTCCTTTCTGATGTCCAAGGTTGGCTGGAGAGGATGGAGGAAAGAAGCTCAGTTTTTACTATGCATCCTACACAAGAAGGATTTGGGCTTCATTGATGCATCAGACATATAACTTGTCTCTTGCTGCACTATCTTCAGCATGATGCCCATATCATTAGGATTCGAATTAGCAATGACTACTGGGTTGCCACACGCTTTGATCCACGTTACAAGAATAAATTTAGTCAGATGCTTCCTGCCTTGAACAGGGACATACACATGCTGCAGTATCAAAAACAGCTGGCAGAAAATCTTAGGACTTGTTTTCCCCAACACATCAGTAAAGGACACAGTATACATGGCAGATCTATACTTCCAATTTGGGGGATGTCTAGTCTTCAGCATATAATGATTAGCAGGAGCAGTTTACCTGTCAGTGATTAGTAGGAGCAGTTTACCTGTCAGTGATTAGCAGGAGCAGTTTATCTGTCAGAAGCAATTTTAGTGAGACATCTGACCAATTTTTTTAAACCAGCCTGTCCACTGACAGAACTAAGTACAAGTCTGACACATAGTTAATGAATTGGAGAGGATGGTACAAGAATATCTAGAGTTCAATATCAATTCCATAAGGGGGGTATGGACCCTTTCGCATTTTGCATTTCAAAAGAGAAGGAGTGGCCTGAGCTCACCAGTCAGGCCTTGGAGGTAATGCCCACCAGTCAGTGTTCTCTTAGAATTTGTCTTTAGCGCTGCTGGTGGTATTCTAATAAATAAGCGAATCCAGCTGTCCCATATAAGTGTAGAGGGCCTAACTTTCATCAAGGTGAAAAAGGCTTAGATCTCCAAGGACTTTCCCCCCCAGTGGCATAGAGGGCAGAGTAATCTATGTTGTACTTTCCAGCGTCCTAATTATTTGAAATGTGGAGACTCCTCTTGGAGAACTACTTACTGTTTGTTTCCTGAATTTAGCATGGCTTTGATAGTGAGATGCTGACAAATATCACTCATCCCCCTGTTATTCATGAATCTTTAAACTCGAAATGCTAGGCCAGGCCCTGTTCCAGACCCTGAGCCATGCATGCAGGTTGTGCTATTATACAATTTATATTCTGTGTCCAATGATGCCACTTTGGTTGTATCTGGCCCTAATTTTTTAACATGTGGAGACTCTTCTTGGTGTTGTCCTTCTTGTTTCTTTCCTGAAGTATGATGCCTACATGTGTCACTCATCCCCCTGTTACTCATGAATGTTTAACCTTGAAATACTTACCCAGGCACTTTTCCATACTCTGTGCCATGCATGCGGGCTTTGCCATTCTACAATTTTTATTCTGTGTCACTTGATGTCACTTTGGTGGTATGTAACGCTAAGTTTTTGAAATATGGAGATTCTTCTGTTTTTTTTATTCAGCAGGGTTTTCTGAGCACCATGCCTACATGAGAAGCTTGAAATACTGGGCTAGGGCTTGTCCCATGCATCCATAATGCACAATGATGACAATTTGAACTTTAGGGAATATATGGCAATTTTCCTGATGTTTGTCATTAATTTAAACTGTTTTTGGCTTGTGTGCCCCTTTGAAGGTGTTTCATAGGCCCTTTATTTTGGCTCCCATTGATTTGAACGGGGTTTCAGAAGTTTGGCGAACATATGCTGTTTATCAAACTGAATCCGAACTTCTAAAGGTTCTCTCATCTCTACTATTGTTTTCCTTGCTATCACGGTAGTTTATTTATTGTTGTCTTTGTGCCAACAAATCATTAACAGACAAACAATTGTTTAAAGTACAATTATGTTGAAATCTTTTTAATAAATGACGTCTGCTTTTTTATATCTTTTCCTCTCTGATTATTGACAAGTTGTTATTGATGAAGCCATAAAATATGTTCTGATTTCAATCTCTGGTATGGTACAAGCAGATGGTCTAAGAGGAAACCTGAATATTTTAACTTTGTGAAAAATATTTATCTACTTCTACAGATGACTGTCTTTCAAAATCTATTTGAAACGCTCAACATTGATTATATATAACCACATATTTTGTATTCCTGCGCATATAAATCTTTATTCAGATGAGTTTATGCCTATATTATTACATTATTGTAATTGCTGTTTGGTTTTTGTTATAAGCTAAAATGACAGTGTTTACTATTAAGGAGTGATTAGACTAAAATTTATACAGATTGAATATGCCATGAAAGGATACAAAATAAACTGTTGTCTTCTTTCCTGTGCCCCTGTGCTTTCAATTCCATGTAAAATCCTCCGATTAGCTTCTCTTCCTTTTTCCTACCAGTGGGGGCTTCTAAAGAACTTAGCCACAGGTGACCGGGCATCAGTTATCATATAAGGTTCAAAGTAATGCCAATGAGAGGACCAGGGAAGAAGAAAGAGGTGGTGGTGGGACAGGCATGTGGAGAGCCTAATAAAGCTGAAAATCCCAGTTTTTATTTTTTAACTTCATCCCTGCACTCAAAATAGAGTTTCGGAGAATATGAATAAATTCTTTCAATTCTTTCATTAGATTTTTATCGCTCAACCTATTTAAAACCTATCACTACTAGTATATTCAATGTATTCTGTCATAAAGATGATTTAGTAAGGATTTCCAACCTTTTCATAAACTACTCTCCCTAAATGAACAACCGTAAAAACCTAATCAGAATTATCACAAACAAGCCCTAGACGGGAAAGCAAGAGGATATCAAAGAGATAGATAGCTAAGATTGTTCCAATAATATATTGCATTGCACCATCTAGTGTTAAAACACTACCTGTGTAAAGTAGCAAAAAGAATGGACTTACATTTCTGCAATCTACATACTGTTCAGTGAGAGTCCTTAACCATAACCCCACCAGTTCGGACCCCACACGTAAATCCTGTTGGGCTACTCTGGGGCTATTGTATTTGAAATTCTGGTGTTTTTGTTGTTTGTTTACTAGACTCTCATACGTCTTTCATGTGCTTTTTTTTTTTCCAATCAGACCTTGAAGACAAGTTTAAAAAAGTTTTTCATTTCGGGTCCAAAAAGACCCTAAGGTCAATACTGTTCGCCATTGCCTTTTTTGATGAGCCAGATTGGCATGTGGCATTTGAACAACTTTAGTGAATTTTGGCCAAAAATCTTGAAGTAGTTTATTTTACATATTTTATAAATAATTTCTCAATATGGTTTCAAATCTACACTTTTTCACTTTGGAATGAACTTTTCCTGGTTTTCATGACTGCAAGACAATCATTTTTATTAAAAGTGTATGAACTGTTCGGGAGCTTTAATTAAAGTTTACAATGTAGCTTAATTTAATTAGTTTTTTTTAGCCCATTGTATGATTATTTCATTAGAATTCAATAATTTGAATGTCTATCTTGCTATTTTATTTAGGTATTGATGACATTCTGTAACAGATATGCAAAAAAAATTTGACCAGACAAACAGCTTGAATATTTCAGACCCCAGCTGGTAAACAAAGTATAGTATATATGCTGGCAGGATGAGGGTTTTAGGCTACGTTCACACATAGCGTATTTTGTTGCGCTTGCTTTTTGCTGCGATTTTCGGCCTCACAAAAAATCGCAACAGGGGCTTTCACACACTGCGCTTTCTTTACTCCAGAAAGCGCAGGTGATGTCACAGAGAAGAGGAAGAATCCTGCTTCCTCCTCCCCTCTGTGACAGCTGTGACCGCCCATTAGATTTCGCAGTGTATTAATATACACTGGGAAATCTAAATTAAACAAAGCCAAATGTAAGTAAAATAAAAAAGAATGAAATACTTTACCTCTCTGATGCCTTTTCCCGGTGTCTGGTGGTGAGGACAGGTGATGTGCATCTTGCAAGAGCCTGCCGGGATGTCAGATGGGCGTTTCCGGCTCTGATTGGCCGCTCGTGGTCATGTGATATGTATTACATGACCGCGAGCGGCTATTCAGCGCCAGGAACGCCCCTCTGACATCATGGCAGGTTCTGGCAGAACACACATCTCCTGGCCTCACCACCAGACACCGAGAAAAGGCGTCAGAGAGGTAAAGTATTTAATTATTTTTTATTTTACATACATTTGCCTTTGTTTAATTTAGATTTTGCAGTGTATATTAATACACTGCGAAATCTAATGGGCGGTCACAGATGTCACAGAGGGGAGGAGGAAGTAGGATTCTTCCTCCCCTCTGTGACATCAGAGGGAGAAAACACAGGAGCTCCTGCATGAAGAATTGACAAGTCAGTTATTTTTCTCCCAGAAAGGCGCAACGCGAAAATATGCGCTGTCTGAATGGCAAAGTAAATTTTACACTCACTTTGCTGTAGACAATACGCACCTAAGCATTTTTGAAAAGTGCTCGTAAAAAAGCGCTCAAAAATGCGCAGTGTGTGAACGTAGCCTAAGGGTGACAATAGAAGTTAGAAAACGTCTAGGAAGATGGGAAGGCATTGTAATTAGAGATAAGTGAACCATTTGAAGTTTGGTTTGGTACACGGAACATCCATTTACCCAAATGGATTGGTGAACAGTTTGCTGAAATTCTGTGCCCGGTTCAAATCAATGGAAGGCAAAATAAAGAGTGCAGAATACACCTTCAAAGGGGTCAAAAGCTCAAACACAGCTCAAACCGTTTTACAGTGGAGCCCTGCTGTTTTTGCACAGACATTGTCCCCCTACACAATTACTTAGCAGGCTTCAGCGCCGCTGTCACCATGCTTCCGGGCCCACTCATGAACCTTAGGATTCCTTATGACTTCTCGGAGGTTGTCTCAGTTTACACAGCGACTATCACAAAGCAAGGAATCCTGCTGTGTGGCCTGAGATAACCACAGTAGCAGCAGTGCTTGTAACACTAGCTGTCTCATGAAATGCACAATATCACGTTAAATGTCGCAGAAATATCTTGTCAGTATCGCGAGAGGAGCGGTGAGTGCATGGGAGTAGCTGGGAGTGCAGTGCAGTTCAAACTTGTGGGATAGCCCCTTTTTGACCCCTCGAGTCTGAACTGCAGTAATGTTTGTGATGGCACCGTTTGTCACACTCGTGCCTGCTCTCTCAGCATATGGGGGATGCTTTGTGTGAACATGACTCAAATATATTGTTCTAAGTCGCCATGCCCACGCTACATTGACATTGTTTGATAAATCTTTTGAAGCAGATTTTGAAAATCTGCATCAAAATCTACATGTCTATCCTGAAGCTAGTAAAGTCTATGAGAGTTCAGAAGTGCTGTGCCAATGTATTTTTTTCCTTTCAGATTTGGCAAAGATTTTGGGGAGGAAAAAAGAAATCTGGACAGCATGTGCATGTATCAAGGTCTGAAAACAGTGCAAGTTTTTAGGATTTCCTTAGCATTGCACTTGTGCTAATTTCATAACCTGCAGAGGTGTTGATTCCAGCACGATGTGCAATGTTAAGGAATTCCTGAAAACATGCACTGTTTGCGGCTCCTGAGTAGTGCACTTGGCTAAACCCTGTTCTACAGGAGTATGTGTAAGGTCTTCCATACATCAGATTGTCAGGTCAAAGGTCTGTTGCGTGTTCACCAGTTTCTGTAGGGCAATATGAAAGCACCTCTTTGCATAAATAGTCCCAGCACCAGGAATGGAGTAAAAAAACTTTACTGTAGCACAGACTAGAATAAATCTCACAGACACATAATAATAATAATTATAATAATAATAGTTATTATTATTATTATTATTGTTATTTTATTTATATAGCGCCAGCATATTCCACAGCGCTTTAAAATTCAGAGGGGACATATACAGATAATTTGAGACAAACTATAGTAACAAAAATTTTATAAACCATGAGGAGTATATAAATATTCACAGTATATTTAAGAAAAGTCCCACAAGGATGAGTAGAATCCATTACAATGGTGGAAAGTCCATTAAAGGCAGAGTCCATTAAGGGCTTTGAGGTGTAACCCAAATGCTGCAGTCCTGCTAATCCAGCAAGGGGAAGTGCCACGGACTCTCAATTTGGGAAGGGAAAAAATAAAATTAACAATAAAATAGGCCTCACTCTTCAAAGAACTGAAAAACAACTGAAAAAGTCCTTCTCCGGACAAAATACTAACTAAGGGATTGGTCAGTGTTCTAACAACATGCCTTTTTAGGTTAGTCCTTTCTTTATGCAGAGTAGAAAGACTTGAGTAGATTTTTGAACTTTGCCTGAGATGAAGGTTGCTGTTCCACATGGTACTCCGCTGCCGGACGGTCTCAGAGGAGTTGCCGGGGCTACTCCTCCAGGGGCATTGTCTGATACTACCTACTCCCAGCACACAACATCATGGCCACCGCTGTAGAAGAGGATGGAGGAATTAGGGGTGCCTGGTCTCCATTCGATGCATCATCCTTGCTTGGTCTGCCCCTTTTTAAACTCGTCGGCAGTAGCAACCTGGCTTTCACCAACCACTTCTTGCTACCAATTACCTTCATGAAGGTGACATTCTCCTCAAAATAGATTGTGCAGAGTCTTTTGGGAAGATAGTCACGTAGCAGGGTGTACCAGTTGACGTAGCACCAATGACCAGTACCTTTTATGTTATGAAGCCAAACCCCCTCTGCTGTATAAATGATACCATCTTGCCTCAGGTACATTGGTCATCAAAGACATTGATCTTAAGCCGATGTAACCTCTCTGGGGTGATGGCATCTGCGAGCCGAATCTCCTCAAGAAATTAAACAGGCTGGGGTGAATTATGCCTTATCGGATAATTGCTTGGAGGGGGTAGATGTCCCCACATGGCATTCCCCCCAGTTGAAGGCATCAGGTAGTGCTTCACAAAGCAGAGAAAAAGGACCTTCTGCTTCTACTACCTCCTTCTCTTCCTCATCCACCTCGGCCTCTCCATCCTCCTCATCTTGCTCCTGGTCCTGGATTTGCCAATCCAGTAGCTACGGCACTGGCTGCAGGTGTAATGCCAGGCATGCCACAAGATTCTCCTTATTATGACATTTGGTGCTCCCGGCTGGAATGGGGAATGGCTTACCTCCTCACTGTGAGCTCCTTAGATCCTCCTCTAGCATCCAAGCCCAATGCTGGATCATGACCTTGGTGCATGTTAGGTCCAATGCGGGTAGTGCTTTGTAGCGCCAAGTAACAAATGTATCCTATGTTGGCTGCTCGAGTTCTAGTGCTTAAACACCCTCTGTCTCTGCGGTAGTGAGGAAGATGACATCTTCCAGAGCTGGCATATCTTACAGTAGATCCATCATTAACATCACTGCAGACTACAGGCACACAGTAGCAAAATGTAGCAGAGTGTAACTGTGTTGTACTGCATTGCTAAGATGGTGTTGAGCTCCATGGTGACTCCTCTTTACACTGCCTAGGGGGCCTTCTCCTTCCAGTGCCAGGACTCAATCGCTTACAGGATATTATTGTTTGCACAATCTTGTTCCCTAGCTCCTCAATAACACTCTCATTTAATAGGTTGCAAAAGGCAACTGACTTATATTGCAAATATCAATCCCCATGCCACAGGTAACACTTGAGCTTTCAGTTAGGTGGAGTGATTACTGAAGCCTGACATATTTAAAGCAGAAACAAGGGAAAGAAATAAGTTTATTCAGTTCACCACCAGTTCATTTGAAATGCTGAATAAGGGTACTGAGCAGCAATGCACGAGCGAATTCAGTATTATTCATAAATATAACGCAATTGTGCACATGCCAAAAATCTTTATTCTAACTGTATGGAATGAAATTGAGTAAAATGATTGCACATTTTCACAAAGCAATGTTCATAGTGTGGTGTTTCATGAGTGTGAACAGACCTATAAGACCATGGATGCGAAGCATGTAATGGCCATATTCTATTTGCATATGAATTACTATCACATAAGTGTAGAAGAGATGGCCTTGCATGTTGATAAACCTCTGCAACAATAAAGGTTTGCTCTCCCCTCCCAATAATAATAATAATAATAATAATAATAATAATAATAAGTAAAATAAAAAAAAATATTTCCCCCCGAAAAAAAAACTAAGATCTCTTAAGGCCCAGTTACACACAGATTATTGTGCAGAGATTGTTGCAGATCTCTGGTTGCAGTGAAATCATGGACACATTGTTCCATTTGTATAAGGCCACAAAATGGAACAAAGTGTCCATGATTTCACTGCGAACAATCTCTGCACAATTATCTGTGTGTGTAGCTAGGCCTTTAAACAGATGTTTTAAGGACTTTATAAGATTCCTGACTCCACAGCTGCTGCCACATCTGGCACTGTTTCCAAAATTCAATGCAGGTGTCAAAAACATCTGCAAACTCCAGGGAGCTTAAAAAATTATTTTATAGCTTCAAAATATTCTATAGGTTGAAAGAAAACTATACACCCGATGGTGAGAAACACTCTTGACCATAAGGTTAGGTGTTATTCCCAGCCAGTGGGTCTTCCAGTGAGCACTTTGACTCCAAACAATGAGGAAAAAATTTTAAATTTATAATTTTTTCCCCAAACAAAGCTGCGTTCAACAATTTTTGGGTAAATTGCTTGGATTTCCAAACGCGAACAAAATCAGCAATGTTTAGGTTTTAAATTGATGAACATTTTCGGGGAAAGTTCGCTAATCTCTAAATGAAATAGGATATTCCTTTTTCATGTCCTGAGTAGGGATGGGCGAATCTACTCACTAGGACTCGTTACTCGGCGAGTAGTAAGGGACTTGCAGGACTCGGTGCTCGAGTTTCCCAGCGATTACTCGCACAGCAACGAGTCCAATGCAAATCAATGGCAATCCTAGTTTTGTCAGAGACTTTAAAGTAATCGCTGGAAAACTCGCAAAGTAACTGCTGTTACTTTGCGAGCTGAGTCAGGCTGTCTGATCTGTGCAGGCTGCCGCAGCTCCAGGATCCTAGAGCCCGTCTGCTCTCCCTGTGTACAGACATGAATGTCTGTGCACAGAGATGATGTAGCAGAGCTGAGATTGTTCTCAGTCTGCTCATTCCCTGTGCATAGACATCTATATCTATGCACAGGGGATGTAGCAGAGAGGACATCGCGTTTTGGACTACGTCGGACGGAAGAGGATTTTTTTAATTAAAGATGGAGTCTCTAATGGCTTTTTTTTTTTTTTTTTCTAATAAAAAATTTTCTCTGTGTGGTGTTTTTTTTAACCCTTTATTGGAGATTCTTAGTGGCTGGGTCAAACCTGGCCTGACATTAAGAATCTCGGGCTTAATACATGCTTGTATAACAAAGCTGGTATTAACCCCTTTATTACCCAGTGTGCCACCGCCACCAGGGCCGCTGGAAGAGCGGGGTTCAGCGCCAGAGGATGGCGCTTCAATGAACGTGCCATCTTCTGGGGTGGCTGCGGGCTGCAATTTGCAGCGGGGGGTGCCCAGAAAGCTTGGGCCTCCCTGCGCTGCGGATTCCAGCCCCCAGCTGCTTAGCTCGCCTATATTCTTGTGTCCGGCCAGGTACAAATAGGCACCTGGAGGTTGGGGGCAGCCCGTCGCTGCCTGCTGGATCCGGCTGGTTCCAGAAATACGGCGAAGCCTACGTCATTTTTTTTCTGAAAAATCAATAAACCAATCCTAAAAAAGGGACTGCCTCTTTATTAACCCCTCGCCCATGGTCCAGGGGTTAATAAAGATGCAGTCCCTTTTATTTACATTGTTTTATGGATTTGTCAGAAAAAAATTTGACGTGGGCTTCGCAGTATTTCTGGAACCAGCCGGATCCAGCAGGCAGCGACGGGCTGCCCCCAACCCCCAGGTGCCTATTTGTACCTGGCCGGACACAAGAATATAGGCGAGCCCTCTTTTTTTATTATTTCATGAATTTCATGAAATAATAAAAAAAAAATACATGGGGCTCCGCGCAATTTCTATGTCTAGCCAGGTACAGCAAAGCAGCTGGGGGCTGGAATCCGCAGCGCAGGGAGGCCCAACCTTTCTGGGCACCCCCCACTGCAAATTGCAGCCCGCAGCCGCCCCAGAAGATGGCGCGTTCATTAAAGCGCCATCCTCTGGCGCTGAACCCCGCTCTTCCAGCGGCCCTGGTGGCGGTGGCACGCTGGGTAATAAAGGGGTTAATACCAGCTTTGTTATACAAGCTGGTATTAAGCCCGAGAATCTTAATGTCAGGCCAGGTTTGACCCAGCCACTAAGAATCTCCAATAAAGGGTTAAAAAAAACAGTACACAGAGAAAATTTTTTATTAGAAATAAGAAAAAAAAGCCATTAGGGACTCCATCTTTAATTAAAAAAATCATCTTCCGTCCGACGTAGTCCAAAACGCGATGTCCTCTCTGCTACATCCCCTGTGCATAGATATAGATGTCTATGCACAGGGAATGAGCAGACTGAGAACAATCTCAGCTCTGCTACATCAGGCAGCAGGCGGGCTCTAGGGCCCTGGAGCTGCACAGAGCAGACAGCTCTTACTCTGCGAGTTTCCCTGCTATCACTGGCACAGTAGGGAATCCAATGCAAGTTGATTTGCATTGGGCTGGTTACTGTGGAGTAAACGCTGGGAAACTCGCAGAGTAGCAGATAGAGCCTGAAGCTTCCGAGACACATCTGCAATTTGTAAATCGCACATTACTTGCTATTACTCGCTTCCCCATTCATTAACATTGGACTCGCTAGACTCGCAACGAGTAGCGAGTCCCGGGCTCGGACTCGCTAGAGTCAAGCGATTCTGAGTAATTTAGGACTCACCCATCACTAGTCCTGAGGTACACTACCGTTCAAAAGTTTGGGGTCACCCAGACAATTTTGTGTTTCCATGAATACACATACTTTTATTTATCAAATGATTTGTAAAATGAATATAAAATATAGTCAAGATTAGAAATAATGATTTTTAGTTGAAATAATAATTTTCTCCTGCAAACTTTGCTTTTGTCAAAGAATGCTAGCAATTGCAGCATTGCAGACCTTTGACATTCTAGCTGTTAATTTGCTTAGGTAAACTTGAGAAATTTTCCACCATGCTTCCTGAAGCCTCTCCCACAAGTTGAATTGGCCTGATGGGCACTTTTTTCTTTTCAGTTGTTCTGCGTCTCACAAATGTTCTTCTGTGTGATCCATGCACCTCAAACTTTGATTTGTCTGTCCAGAAATTTTTTTTCCAATCTTCCTCTGTCCAATGTCTGTGTTCGTTTGCCCATATTAATATTTTCCTTTTTTTAGCCAGTCTCAGACATGCCACTCTACCCTGAAGACCAGCATCCCGGAGTCGCCTCTTCACTGTAGACGTTGACACTGGCGTTTTGCAGGTACTGTTTAATGAAGCTGCCAGTTGAGGAGCTGTGAGGCGACGATTTCTCAAACTGAAGACTCTAATGTACTTGTCTTGTTGATCAGTTGTGCAGTGGGCCCTCCCACTTCTCTTTCTACTCTGGTTAGAGCCTGTTTGTGCTTTCCTCTGAAGGGAGTAGTACACACCGTTGTAGGAAGACTTCAATTTCTGGGCAATTTCTTGCATGGAATAGCCTTCATTTGTAAGAACAAGAATAGACTGTCGAGTTTCACATGAAAGTTCTCTTTTTCTGGCCATTTTGAGAGTTTCATAGAGCACACTAATGTAATGCTCCAGATTCTCAAGTTGCTCAAAGGAAGGTCAATTTTTAGCTTCTCTAATCAGCCAAACCATTTTCAGCTGTGCTAACATACTTGTACAAGAGTTTTGTAGGGTTTTCTAAACATCCATTAGCCTTCTTACACAGTTAGCAAACACAATGTACCAATAAAACACTGGAGTGATGGTTGTTGGAAATGAGCCTCTATACACCTATGTAAATATTGTATTAAAACCCAGATGTTTGCAGCTAGAATAGTCACTTATCACATTAACAATGTATAGAGTATATTTCTAAATTATTTAATGTTAGCTTCATTTAAAAAAAATGTGCTTTTCTATCAAAAATAAGGAAATTTCTAAGTGACCTCAAACTTTTGAACGGTAGTGAACTATCAGAATCATCACCAGCTGCTTTTCCCCAATTAATTGTTAGACAAGGACATCATCATTAAAAGGTAAACCAAAAAGAAAAAAAATATTAAAAACTTGGGAAAATCTTTAAAAGCATTGATTCCTGAACAAGTGACTTCCTAGAGCCATGTTACAGTAAATAAGTTTTATACATGATAAAATGGGAAAAAGAAATTAACTTATAAGGCTGAGTCAAAGATTATTACACTATAGAGGAGGAAGTAAAATAAAATGAACATTTATACCATTTAACCTAGCTGATAGGAATCCAAGATTACAATATTGGAAGGCTACAGTTCTAACCCCAGGCCACTTAGGGTACTTTCACACTAGCGTTTTTTTTTAAATCGCGGCAGATGCAGTGAAAAAACCGCATCTGCCGCGATTAACGCATAGCCGCGACACCTGCGGCACAGTTGCGGCAAGCCCCATGCAAAGTCTATGGGGCTTGTGGTAAGGGTGCGGCAGGTGCGGTATCGGCACTTGCGGCAGGTGCGGCCGTAAAAAAAACGCAGTCAGCTTCGTTTTTTTTTCGCGGCCGCACCTGCCGCAAGCGCCGAAACCGCACTTGCTGCACCTGCCGCACCCTTACCGCAAGCCCCATAGACATTGCATGGGGCCTGCCGCAACTGTGCCGCAAGTGTCGCGGTTATGCGTTAATCACGGCAGATGCGTTTTTTTCACCGCATCTGCCGCGATTTAAAAAAAACGCTGATGTGAAAGCAGCTTTAGGCTGGTATCACACCACAATTTTGTGCATCAGGCTCTATCCGGTTTGAACCGGACAGAACCTGATCCTGTTTTGCCTCCCATGTATCCCTATGGTGCTGGATTTGTCCTGTTTGGCCATTAGGTTTTGTGTATTCTGTACCTGATCTGGTTTTGTCAGGTTTTTCACCATTCCCAAAATCGAAGGCTGCAGAATTTTTTGTCTCCGTGGTAAAAATCAAACAAAAACGGACAGAATCGGATCTGACACAATCCGATTCCCATGTAATGGGATTCTATGGTGAAAAAATGGAATCGTTTCCAGGATCCATTTTTTTGCACAAAGCATGCTCAAAAATCCTGCCGTTCTAACTTTAGCACCATGGACAGCAGTACTTCATGTACACGCTGTGAATTTTAGCACCTAGGACAGCGCAGAGAAGACACAAGCAGACTTCAGGACTGTAGACAGTAGCAGAAAATGAATCCTTCAAAAAACAGGATCCCGGATCATATTTGGCCACACTTTGTGCACATCCTGTCCTGTCAGGATCTGTCTGGTGGATTATGCAAAAAGCAGGATCAACCCTGACAGACAAAAACTGTGGTGTGAAGATAGCCTAAGTTACATCTGGCTACATATCTTTTGTTTAAGTTCATAATTCATGTAGTATTTATAAGGCTGAAATGCAGGTATTATGTGTTTATTTTAAAAAATAAGTAGAATGTAAATAGATATTATAAAATACAGGAGACAATGGAAAGACAAATGTTTTTCAAGATTTCCATATTTTTTTCATGGTTAATAATGATTTCTTTTTTTTTTCTGATTTATCACTTAAATAGTGGTGTCTGGTACTAGTCACAAAAGTGGGAACAGGATAAGCTGATATGAATGTGCCTAGGTACCTACATCTACATCTCCAGCTGAGGTGGTTAAGAGTTTACCAGAGACCAAACATCTATCCAGCAACTTCAATAGTCCTTTCTGCTGTCAATACCATAAAAATGAAACAATTGACTTCCTTGAATATACAGTAGAAGATAGAAGTCTAGGTTGATGGGATGCACAACTGTGCGGCTTGTTGTGAAATAGTAGCACCCAGGCAAATAGAGATGTAGAAATAGTAGCACCCAGGCAAATAGAGATGTAGAAATAGTAGCACCCAGGCAAATAGAGATGTAGAAATAGTAGCACCCAGGCAAATAGAGATGTAGAAATAGTAGCACCCAGGCAAATAGAGATGTAGAAATAGTAGCACCCAGGCCATTATTCTGACAGAAATTACTCAACTAACTACTTCCCTGGCTCACCAGTCAATCACTGGGTTATGTGTTGTCAGAAAGAAAGGCCAAAGACGATGGGAGTAGGCAGATTCTCTATGATGTAACAAGATAGGAACTTCTTGTGAAGAGTCCCTATAGACAAGTTCACATTGTGTACAACTTGGGAAAAATCCTTCTGGCTGGGAGTAGCTGGGTCAATGGCACAGATAGCAATAGATCTCATTAATTTACTACAGACTATGCTTTTGTGTCTGAGCAAAGCGAGAATCCTTCAGATTGACTCAGACTCCAATTATCTATAAGAATTGGCACAGTCTCTACTTTACCACTGATCATAACGTTAGCAGTAAGTGAAAATAGAGACTTCGATAAGAAGGAGAGATAAACACCCTGGTCATCTCCTTCCAACAGACCAGGGGAACACGGCTTTTGAGATACAGATTTGGAGCGATATGGACTGACGTAAATAAAATTATTCATTTGACCACAATAGAAACATGCCCCCTACTCTGATTAACTGCAGATGGTTTAGCATGAGGAACTACTCTCGCCAACTGCATGGGTTCATCAAAGTCTACCTGTGGTACCTCCTCAATAGGTATGAACTCAGGGATAAGGATGGTCTCAGTCTTTCTCTAAGGCGTCTATCTAACATGATGGCAAGGGCCATCACATCAATCAATGACTCTGGACTAGCATGATGAACCATAGTGTCCTAAAGTGTAGCTCACTCTGCTCCCAGAATTATCTTTGAAGGTGAGAATGTCTGGGCTCCCAATCTTGCCCTTGTTCCTGATCAACCCTAGGCTAAAACTCCCCACCTCCACCCATGGACCGGGGAGCACAGCAACTCCCACAATATAAGGAAAACTCATGGCAAGAAAACAGCAGGAAGGCTTCAGCACAAACTGCACTAACATCTTCACAACTCACTGTCTTTGCAGAAAATAACTCTATCAGTGACAAAAGCTGTTAGTTAATGTAAATATTTAAAGGCTGGGGAAGTGGACAATCATGTCACCAGACACACCCAGCAGCAGCAGCTCACCTGCACCTCCAGAGACACAGACGTTAAACCCTTAAGGCTGCTTTCACATTACGATATTCGGATTTCTGATACTGTCCGATAAAAATCGGACAGCATCGGATCCGAATTTGGCCATGCAGCCCTATGGGCATCGGACCGAATCAGATGTGCACTAAATGCCATCCGATTTGGTCCGATCCGATTCTCTCCGATTTTTTTATCGGTGCAAAAATCGGAGACTGCTCCGATTTTTGCACCGAAAATAAAATCAGACAAAATCGGATCAGACCAAATCGCATGGCATTTAGTGCACATCCGATTTGGTCCGATCAATTTAGTATGGGGCCCTATGGAGAGGGGTCCGAGGAAACATCTGATGTCTCCTCGGACCCGATTTTACTGTACTGAGCATGCTCAGTACAGTAAAACTTCTCCAAACTGGGAGAGAAGGGGTTAAAAAAAAAAAAAAAAGTTTATGCTCACCTCACCCCGAGCCCCCGCCGTCTCCCACCATCTTCCTGCAGGCTCCCGGTGGCTCCCGCAGGCTCCCGATGTCTGCTGAGGTCTTCTACTGCAGTATAGGACCTGCGGTGATGTCACAGTCACATGACCGCAGGTTACCATGGTGTAACCTGGTGTCACGTGACTGTGACATCACCGCAGGTCCTATACTGCAGTAGAAGACCTCTGTAGACACCGGGAGCCTGCGGGAGCCACCGGAAGCCTGCAGGAAGATGGCGGGGAACGGCAGGGGCTCGAGGAGATGTGAGCATAAACTTTTTTTTTTTTTTTTTTTTCAGCACGGAGGCTATAATTTAATGCCAGAATCGGATGCCTATTTGGCATTCGATTCCAGGCATCAGAAGGGGGCCGATGCTGTCCGAATTTATCGGACAGCATCGGCTCCCTCATAAATCGTAATGTGAAAGTAGCCTAAGAGTACTATTCTCCTGTACATAGATTTTCACCTTAAGGATGCATAAGAACAAAATTATTAAGCCTTCTTACTGCATCATTTTATGTTATTTTTTACAATTAAATGATATCACATTATTGGATGAGCTGTTATATAACATTTTTTGCAGGTTAAGCCTCTCCAAATGGGGCTGATTGGCTTAGTGTAGGTAGACCTATTCCTAAAGACAACCTTAGAATCATGAGGAGAATATGCACTATGAGCTAAAGTTGGCATCTCCTTTTTTGGAAGCCCAATATTAACTATCCTGTTCCGTATGCCAGGACAACCAAAACGATACATCACGTTATTTTAAATAAACACTGACTTGAAAATGTGTAATCTCTTAATATATTGCAGTCATTATATGTATACTTAAAATTGCAAATTTTGCCCTGCTACTTAGTTAATTTTTTCAATGACATCCCATGATTAAAAATAGATTAGCTGAACATTTCTAAGTTCTTTGGAGAAACAAGAAGTCTCTTTTCCATGCATAAGTCATCACTGCAAAGGTCAATGGCAGAGGGGAGGGGCAGAGCAGCTGGGTCAGGGGATAACAAGGTGCATGAGTCATGCAGGGAAAAGGGATTTCCAGTTTTTACATTAAGTAGACAAAAGAGAAAAATTAACTGGATAGAAAGCCAAAATGACCAACTGTAAGTAAACAATGCTCTATCATGTTGTGATTGCAATATACTGTTTTAAGAGAATTTAAGCATTCATGGGAGTGCTTTTTTATTATATAGAAACAGATGTTTATGCCAAGAAAAAGTAAAATAAGACAGTAATAGAAGTAGAAACTTCAATTTTGAGAAATAGAGATAGATAAAAGAGTTATAAAAAATAAAGGAATGAATTCTCAGATTTAAAAAATAGTGACTAACTGACTGTCTTATTTCTGAACAGTAGAGGGCTGACAAAATGTAAAAGAAAATTAATTTTCACCCTACCACTTACCTGTCCTACTGTGCCGCCATCTTAGGCCGGCTTCACATTACGATTTTGAGGCATCTGAGTGTATCCGTGTTAAATCGGATACACTCGGATGTGATTTTGCCTCCCATGTATTCTTACGGGGCTCGGATTGTGCATAAATTGGATGGCAAAAAGGACACATGTGTGCCCCATAGCAATACATGGGAGGCAAAATCGGATCCGAGTGTATCCGCTTCGACACGGATACACTCGGAAACTCCGAAATCATGGTGTGAAGCCGGCCTTACTCTGTGTCAAAGACAGCAGAGAGTGAAGCAGTCCAAAGTGGATGTACGTGACGGGGAAAGGTGAAAAGATGAAGATGCTTTGTGGGGTCACTGGGAAAGGTGAAGGGTGAGGTGCGTATTGTTTATTTTATTTTTTCTTCGCATTGTGTGGTTTAGAAAGATCCTCAGTAGATAATACGGCACATTCTATTTGCCTCGCATTACTTCCATATAAAGTGAATATCCTGTTAATTTTGTGTGATTTACTATTTGATCATCCTCATTTATAATCCATTGCCCTCTATCAACTTAGAACTGCCGCTAGACGACCTATCACCTATGACACATTAATGGGACAATCTTAAACATAATATTTATGCAATATAATTATTTCCTGTGTATGATTCCGGTTGGAGCAGTCAGTTGCATTTTTTTCTGTATGAAGGATCCTGCTACAGAAACAGTGCCACTTAACTGGCATCCGCTATAGTGGATCATTTAGTTCAAGTATTATTCTCTTAAATTGTCGAGAAATCCTGCATTCCAAGAGAAAGCACTCAGAACAAAATAGGTCCACAAGATATTAAGCTGATAGCTACATTATTGCAAACAAAAATAAAAGCAAAAGCAGGGGAAGGGAAGAACAAGGTAGCAATGTGTGCATTTCTGAGACAGCATCATATTTTAAGAATAAGCACTGAGGTAAAGCATTTCTTTATGAGACAGGGAAAAGCTTATCTTTTTGAACATACAATAGGGAAGTGCTCACAGCTGGAAGCTTCTCAGAATGACAGAATATATCTATAAAATTGCAAACTTCATACTTTTTTTCTGTATTTATTTTGCTTACAGAGCTTTTCTGATTATGTCTTGGAGCCATCAAAGTTACTCGAAGCTGACACCACTTCCAGTACATTTTGTACCGTAATGAATTTACAGCACTTCAATACATCAACTGCATAGAATTCACATAATTAAGCAGAACATTTTTCTGTTTTAAGGCAACAAGTGATAATGTAAAACCTTGTGAAAATGTAAAAATAAATATTTAGTAGATTAAAGCTTGTGAAAGTCCTTGTGAGCCACACAGCTTATTGTTTTGGTATTGCAAGTATATTTGCTATCAGTTTGCTATAACCTATTAAATCTTGCTAGTTTTAGGCTAGGGTTACACAGAGACACTTGTCATGCAACATTGAAATCACCTTGACACATTGTAGCATTGGATGTAATGATCTCCTCAGGTGTAATGTTGCGAACTGCGAAATGCTGTGACTGTGACATTCAGTCACAAATGTTTCCAAGTTTGTTGGGTTTCTTTCGCTAATCACAAGGTGCAATACTCTACATTTGCCTTAAGGCCCAGTTACACACACAGATAATTGTGCAGAGATTGTTGCAGATCTCTGGTTGCAGTGAAATCATGGACACATTGTTCCATTTGTACATGGTCACAAAAGGGAAAAATGTGTCCATGATTTCACTGCAACCAGAGATCTGCGAATAATCTCTGCACAATTATCTGTGTGTGTAACTGGGCCTTTAGACTTCAATGCAAGTCACATTAGACATGTTGTCTGCAACTTGGCTATTTTATGTACAGCAAAATCAGAGCTCTAAGGCTGGTTTCACACCACGGCACAATCCGATCCGGGGCTGTCCGGTGTAAACCGGACATCCCCGGACCTGATTTTGGCCCCATAGCATTCTATGGGAATGCAACTTGGCTATTTTATGTACAGCAAAATAAGAGTTCTAAGGCTGGCTTCACTGCACAGCACAATCCGATCCGGGGCTGTCCGGTGTAAACCGGACAGCCCCGGACCTGATTTTGGCCCCATAGTATTCTATGGGGCCAGATGGAGCTGGATGGCAGCTCTCTGCCATCCGGTTTCCATGTGTCTGGGAGAATCCGAGAAGAATCGTATTTTTCTCCTGGACACAAAATCGGAGCATGCACCATGTTTGTGTCCGGGGAGAAAAATCTCCCCAAATTGAATCCTCCCGGATCCGAGGCAATCCGGCGCTCCCTAACATGGGAGCCTATGGGGATGGACTGCCCCGATCTGGGAGGATCCAGGAACCGGACACCTGCGGCTGCATGCTGCTGTAATTTCAGGACCACGGCTAGCTCCCCGCGAGCAGCGGTCCTGAAATATCAGCAGCGGCAGCTGCGTCCAGCTGCACACCGGACCGGAGGGCATATTAGCCCTCCAGTTCTATGTGCTGATCCAGTACGGGGATGTCAGGTTCATCCCTGACAGCCCCGGATCAGATTGTGCCGTGGTGTGAAGCCAGCTTAAAATAGTGAGAGAAGTGATTTCATGTGACACATGTCTTGTAGCCTGGTAGTATGTCACCAGCTAGGCCTGTGCTGTTAGTAAATCTTGGCAATATATATGGAAGAGACAAGCGTAAAAGGTCTTATATGTGGAAATAATACAAATGATAGGAGACAAAGACTTGCTCACATGCAGGAAACAACTACCTTAATCGCACAAAATTGGCTGCCGCAGCCCCAGCAGTGTGGAGAAGCATATAATTAAGTGAGAATGGTTAAAAGCCACACTGCCATTTTAAGATCAATGCAGAATCCTGGGAGAGTTATTTATTCTATGTGTTTTGGCGTCGACACTCCTTCTTCAGGGTAGGCACATTTCTGATAATGAAAAATACGTAGTATAAATCACTAACTCAGGATCCTGCATGCATCTTCTTACAATGGCAGCGTTCAACCTTTCTCACCCCATTATATTTGTAAAGCTTGACACTTATACTTCTGATTTAAATAACTAGAGATGAAAAAATCTTCTCTAATTTAAAATTATAAGAATTCTTAGATTTCGTAGAATTCAGGTAGGACAGGTAAGACATTCAAATTGCCTTTAATTTGTGTGATTGCTAATTAAGGACATTTTTTATGCTTGAAGGTGACTCAAGTTCTATGAACTTTATAAATGCATATACATAAATAGTCCACTATTTATATTGTGCTTCACCATAAAACATTCCACTTTATAAAAATACCATGGTACCCTCCCAGGTCTCACAGAGTATTTTAAAGTGAATTTGCACACAAGTTTTTATAGGCAAACAATTCTCTCTTTATTAAATATAGTTTAAAATATTGCACATATTCAGAAGGCTAATATTCCAAATACATTTTTGTCATAAAAAAGACATATGGGATTCGGCATATACCTGTATTTAAGGACACATATCACAGTTTCATAAATTGCAGCTAATTACCTGCATGGAGTGTCAGTTTATACTGCAATTTTAGTCATACAGTGTCACTTTTTAGAATATTAGCAAAATAACTACCGTATATACTCGTGTATAAGCCGAGTTTTTCAGCCCAAAAATTGGGCTGAAAAGTCACCCCCTCGGCTTATACACGAGTCAATACGGTATGTGTGGTGTGTGGGGACTGTGTCCGGGTGCTGGGGAGGCTGGAGGAGGCGGGGGGAGGCTGCTGACAGAGCGGCCCGTCACATGGGGCCGCTCATTAGATATGCACGGCTCCCCCCGCCCATCACAGCGGCAGGGGGAGCCGTGCAATACTGTGCAGCCCTCAGATGTATACAGGCCCCAGCGGGGTATATAGCAGGCCCCCAGCGGGGTATGTAGCAGCCCGCGGTAATAGCAGGCCCCCAGCGGGGTATATTGCAGGCCCCCAGCGGGGTAATACACCCAGCGGGGTATTAGCAGGCCCCCAGCGGGGTATATAGCAGGCCCCCAGCGGGGTATATAGCAGGCCCCCAGCGGGGTATATAGCAGGCCCCCAGCGGGGTATATATGCAGGCCCCCAGCGGGGTATATAGCAGGCCCCCAGCGGGGTATATTGCAGGCCCCCAGCGGGGTATATAGCAGGCCCCCAGCGGGGTATATAGCAGGCCCCCAGCGGGGTATATAGCAGGCCCCCAGCGGGGTATATTGCAGGCCCCCAGCGGGGTATATAGCAGGCCCCCAGTGCAGAGCCCCCCCCTCGGGCGTCATTATCTACAGCCAGCCGCGTGTCATCACGCCGGTCCTCCCTCCATCCTCTGCGCTTATTTCGGGTCTCATGACCCGGCGCGATGACGTCATCTGACTGCGACCGCCGGGTCACATGAGACCGGGAAGCAGCCGTCAGGATGGACGCGAGGACCGGCGGGATGAAGACGATGGCGATGGTAGATAATGCAGCCGGAGGGGGGGGGGCTCTGCACGGGTGCATATACCCGCTGGCGGCCTGCTAATATAATCCCCGCTGGGGGGCCTGCAATACCCCTGGGGGCCTGCTATATACCCCGCTGGGGGCCTGCTAATATACCCCGCTGGGGGCCTGCTATATACCCCGCTGGGGGCCTGCTATATACCCCGCTGGAGGCCTGCTATATACCCCGCTGGGGCCTGCTATATACCCCGCTGGGGGCCTGCTATATACCCCGCTGGGGGCCTGCTATATACCCCGCTGGGGCCTGCTATATACCCTGCTGGGGGCCTGCTATATACCCCGCTGGGGGCCTGCTATATACCCCGCTGGGGGCCTGCTATATACCCCGCTGGGGGCCTGCTATATACCCCGCTGGGGCCTGCTATATACCCCGCTGGGGGCCTGCTATATACCCCGCTGGGGGCCTGCTATATACCCCGCTGGGGGCCTGCTATATACCCCGCTGGGGGCCTGCTATATACCCCGCTGGGGGCCTGCATATACCCCGCTGGGGGCCTGCTATATACCCCGCTGGGGGCCTGCTATATACCCCGCTGGGGCCTGCTATATACCCCGCTGGGGGCCTGCTATATACCCCGCTGGGGGCCTGCTATATACCCCGCTGGGGGCCTGCTATATACCCCGCTGGGGGCCTGCTATATACCCCGCTGGGGGCCTGCTATATACCCCGCTGGGGCCTGCTATATACCCCCTGGGGGCCTGCTATATACCCCGCTGGGGGCCTGCTATATACCCCGCTGGGGCCTGCTATATACCCCGCTGGGGGCCTGCTATATACCCCGCTGGGGGCCTGCTATATACCCCGCTGGGGGCCTGCTATATACCCCGCTGGGGGCCTGTATATATCTCGCACGTGGGGGCTCTGCATTGCGGGGCCTGCTATATACCCCACTGGGGGCCTGTATATATCTGGGGGCTGCACAGTGTGGGGGGCTCTGCACTGGGGGCCTGCTATATACCCCACTGGGGGCCTGTATATATCTGGGGGCTGCACAGTGTGGGGGGCTCTGCACTGGGGGCCTGCTATATACCCCCGGGGCCTGTAATACTGGGGCTCACAGTGTGGGGGCCTGCACTGGGGCCTGCTTATACCACTGGGGCCTGTATACTCTGGGGCTGCACAGTGTGGGGGGCCTGTATACCTCTGGTGGCCTGTATACCTCTGGGGGCCTCCTGTATACCTCTGGGGGCCTCCTGTATACCTCTGGGGGCCGCCTGTATACTATACTGCTGGGGCCTGTATACCACTGGGGGGGCCTGTATACTTCACTCCTGGGGGCTGTATACCACTGGGGGACCTGTATACCTTACTGCTGGTGGCTGTATACCTGTCCTGGTGGCTGTATACCATACTCCTGGTGGCTGTATATCTCACTGCTGGGGGTTGTATACCTGTGCTGGGGTCCACCCTCGGCTTATACGCGAGTCAATAAGTTTTCCCAGTTTTTGGGGGCAAAAGTAGGGGGGTCGGCTTATACACGGGTCGGCTTATACACGAGTATATACGGTATATTCTCCCCTAAAACCTTTGTTTTAATTATGGGGTGAGGCTGCTTCCCTACTGCTGGGACCAACCAAGCTCAGCAGTGTACTGCAGTATATAAAGATAATCAATTATATCATAACTTGTACACCAAGCTGCCTAGTGCACAGTTTTTAGCAGATAGAAAACAAGCGGTGTCAGAGGTTTGGAGCGCTAAAGAAACCACGGGTTGGTGATTAAATTACCTATAATGTATTGCACGAACAGCAGGGGTCCAGTATGCCACAACGCGTTTTGACGCACAGATGCGTCTTTCTCAAGTGGATCCACTTGAGAAAGACGCATCTGTGCGTCGAAACGCGTTGTAGCATACTGGACCCCTGCTGTTCGTGCAATAAATTATTGGTAATTTAATCACCAACCCGTGGTTTCTTTAGCGCTCCAAACCTCTGACACTGCTTGTTTTCTATCTGCTAATTTCTTTCTCCCTTGTTAGGAGTGTGGTGTGTGAGCTGCTCTAAGATCCACAGTACCTGGCAGTACATCATAAAGACCCACCCTTGAATGATCAACTGATACACAGTGTGGAGCTGGGACGGGAGCCAGTGCCTCTTCGGGTGGAGGAGTGAAGGAGCTCACCTCCATCTCCAGAGGAACTAAGGAGCCAACCACCAGGCCCGGAGTATCAGAGGAGGAGGGAATATTGGCCCCTGTCACTACAGTGACCCACATTAAGCCATCAGTCTGGTTGTGCGGGGTGTTGCACAACCAGTAAAGGTTAGTGCAAACATAGTAAAACCGTGTATTAAGTTCCTCCAGTTGCAGTGTGGCGCAATATCTGTTTTTTCTTTTAGTGCACAGTTTTTGTCCGTCCTCTGAGCCGCAATCCCCACTGCCGACGTACGTTTCAAATATAAAAATCTTCCTCAGGGTGACAGTAGACCTGAAGAAGATTTTTATATTTAAAACGTTGACTCATCTAGTCCATCAAATCTGATTTATTGTAGGATAAAATAAAATGTGACTTTGACATTAATTAGAAGAAACAGGCGATCACTGAACAAGTGGAGGTTTTGAAACCAAGCCCCTTTTTTTTCTACTTTTCTTGGGGAAACTTTTTTATATATTTGTTGTATTACATTTTTTATAGCTTTTTTATATTTTTACATATGTGTGATTTTTTTTTTGTGTGTATGTTTTATGTATAGTGGAAATTTGTGAACAATCCTGCGTCTCCACGACCGGGATCAGCGGTTTTGGACACAAAATATATATAATGTATAGGTTTGGAATAATTTGCAGCTCATAAATTGTAACTGTCTGTACTTGGAAGGTTTTATTTAAATGTATCCACTTTGAAACAAGATATAGGGTGGTGGAAAGTAGTGCACCTCTATAAACTAATTTTCATTAGTTATACATTAAGGAGTAGTCTTTTTTTGTGGCAGAAAGGGTGACGGCCAGGGTGAGGTGCAGCAACTTGGGAGGATTATAGTGTTTCAACCAGAGCTGGGGTGCATGAGGTACTCGGTCACCGGGGCTTCTGTGTGGGATGTCACGGATGGTCGGTATCCCCGGTGCCGTGCCCTGGCGAACAATTATACCAGGTGTTGATGGTAAACGGTGGGGGTAAAAGGGGTTATTTACAGGGGAACATGACGCCACCTGTAGAGTCCGGTAAGGTGGTACTGGCGCTGACAGCCGGCCACTGAGGTGATGGAGGGGGGCAGCAGTGTGTGGTACAGCTCCCCACAGGTGGAGCTTTACTTCAGGGCAGCTGTGGTGGTGAGACGGTGAGGGAGGACAGTGATGGAAATGTGGTGCAGTTCTTACCCCTCTGCTGTTGATGTTGATGATGTTAAGTCCTTTGAGCTGCGGCAGGAAGAATAACAGAAACCAATTCTATTTCAACTTTGCTTTACTCGGTACCCGGCTGATGGCATAACAATACACGGTACAGTCTGGTTTAGGGTGTTGTTACCAACTCAGGATTTCTCTTAAGGAGTCTTTAGATGTTCTCTCTCTGTCTTTCAGGGTTTCTATTCTCTTTCCGGATCTTTCTGTCTTTCCCACCTTTGAAGAGCTCCCCCGCCAGTCCTACGGTCTGTTTCTAGGAGATAAGGTCTGTCCACTACCCGGTCTGGACAGGGCAACCCGAGACTACAAAGTTCCCTTCCAGCACCGCAGTAAATGTCTGTCCCTTTTTATTTCTCCTAGTGTCTTGAACCGGTTTTCAGTCCTGAGGGGAGAGGTACCTTTGTGGTGCTGTCAGCAACCCGTTTCTGTTGGGCCTGCAGTTCGTCGGCTTTGCAGTCAGGGCTGAACTCCTGGCTGCCTCGGTCGTCCGTGTCACCGGTGTACCCTCAACATGACCAGCTGGCTCCTACCAGTTCTGGTCCATTGCCATCTGTCCTGGGCCCCCACATAAAGATGGGGTACCCTCCACTCAGCTGGGCTGCCAGGCCTGACCACTCTGTCTGCCTTCCCAACGCCGTCTCAGGTAAAACTGTCAACTGTCACTCTACTCTATCCTAAGCTCTGCCCCCACCTGTGGAACCTACCATATTACCAGTTCCCCCTACACTAAGTGGTGCGGTCCTAAGTGAGTGCTAAAAATAGACTCCATAAGGTTTAAATCCTAACCTAACAACTTACAATAATATTACATATAGATATTAAATGCAATACCACTCTGTGGCACATACCCGCAGGGGCGCCACACACCCCCTTGGTGAAACACACCCGTCCGCGGGTGTCAAACCAAACCTGAAATACAAAAATGCATTTTACATATAACATTGAACATTTCTATTAACTGGTTAACCGGGTAACTTTCAAACATATAATAAAAATAAAACTTTTATGTTCACTTATATTTTTCCTTTGCAGGAGGCTCACTTCTTGTAACGTTACTTTAACTTTTGGGAATTTTTGACTATAGTCTAGTCCTTGTCGGCCCAACTGGGACCAGGTAACATGTCTCTGATTACTGTCATCAGGATTTAACACAAAACAAAATCTTCGCATACATTTATATTCATGTACTGCAAGAGTTAAAACAAGAAATGAGAACAATTGCACTTTAACAATTATAGGTCCCGTCTGGGTGGCCCTGCAGTAGGTGTTCCTTCACGTTTCTCCGACCGACATGGACTTCCTGATAAAGGCCCTCCTCCTTGGCAAATCCGTACCCGGTACTAAGATTGAAAATAGTGACCACCCCCCGTTTACGTTAGTCTAGGGGCAGTGGGGCGGATTACGGGCCATGACGCGAGCTTGGCGGGTCTCAAGTTCATTTGCATACCAGGTCTCGCGTCGTCGATGTCATTCAGCCTCATCGTCGGTTCAAGGTGGGTAAACCAGGGACGGCCTACCGGTTGCCATGTATGTCCGCTGTTATCGGTGCAGGACACTGCTCTCCTTCCTCTGTCCATTGTTGTTGGTGCTGGTACCGCGACCCTCCATAGCTCGCGGGGCCCGGCCTCCTCTGCGCCGCCGGCTGTTCCTTCCTCTCGGTCCTCCTCCCCAGTCAGGTCGGGCTCTGCTGAGAACTGGATAAGGCTTCCCGGTTCGGCAGTCTCCTCTCTTCCGGGCTCCATACTCGCTGGATCCTCCGTTACGGTGCTCGACCCGCCCCCTTGGTTGATTGAGAGCAATGGGGCGGGGAGACTTTTTGATGCCTCTTGAATGGCCCATGTTTGCTGAGGGGCCGAGGCACGCCCCTGGGCCAGCACATTGTTGTTTCTGCACTTTTAAAGCGAACCTGTCACCCCCTCCAGACATCTAAAAATACCATAGCCACCTTCTGCAGCACTAAGGCTGCAGTCTGACAAGGTGTCTATAGCATTTATGCTCCCTTGATTCACTGAAATAAAGACTTTTATAAAATCTGTTTCAAACCTGATCCAAGACCGGGAGGCGGGTTTTCAAGTGTCTCTCTCCCTCCTCTGTGGTGTCAGTCATCCCTCTCTGCACTCTGTGCACCGCCTCCAGGGCCATCTCCCTGCATTACAGAGCTTTGTCAGCTCTGCTACAACACAGAGCTGCTGTTATAGGAGACCCCACAGTAGTAAATCTAGCAGGAGGATACTGCCTGCTACGTAGCAGCCCTTGAGCTGAGCAGTTTTCACTTTCAGTTTCTTGTACCCAGCAGCATTGCTCGTCCTCAGCCCCTGATCTAAAGCACAAACTCAACTCTGCTGCACTGCTGACAGCTCAGCTCAAGGCGATATGTAGCAGGCAGTGCTTTCTCTGCTCAGGGTCCTCCTGCTAGATTTACTACTGTGGGGTCTCCTATAACAGCAGCTCTGTGTTGTAGCAGAGCTGACAAAGCTCTGTAATGCAGGGAGATGGCCCTGGAGGCGGTGCACAGAGAGCAGAGAGGGATGACTGACACCACAGAGGAGGGAGACAGACACTTGAAAGCCCGCCTCCCGGTCTTGGATCTGGTTTGAAACAGATTTTATAAAAGTCTTTATTTCAGTGAATCAAGGGAGCATAAATGCTATAGACACCTTGTCAGACTGCAGCCTTAGTGCTGCAGAAGGTGGCTATGGTATTTTTAGATGTCTGGAGGGGGTGACAGGTTCGCTTTAAGCCCGCCCACCACGAAGTTCCTGTAAGCAAGTCCTTCGGGCTTTTCTGGAGCCCGCCACTACCTTCGTCACTCCTCGGCAGAGCGGAGGGGGCGGGACTTATCTTCCCGCTCTTTCTTCTGCTGTAGTGACGCAGTTTGAATTCGTGAGGCGATGTAATGGCGGCTCGGCTCAGTTTTTATAATCCACACAGTTAGACAGTAATAAAGTTCTTAAGGCACACTTCACCTGGTAGATACCAGGCTGGCTCATCCTGTTCGTGACGCCAGAAAATGATGAGGCCAGGGCTGTCTGGGGGTACTCGGTCACCGGGTCTGCTGAGTAGGGAGTCACAGTTGGACGGTATCCCGGTGCCGTGCCCTGGGGATCATTTGAAGGGGGTTGTGAGGGAATTATTTACAGGGGGACGTGACGCCACCTGTAGGGTCCGGTAAATTTGGTACCAGCGCTGCCAGCCGGCCGCTGAGGTGATGGAGGGGGCAGCAAAGTGTGGTACAGCTCCCCACAGGTGGAGCTTTACCTCAGGGCAGCAATAAAGGAAGATGGTGAGGGAGAGCAGTGAAGGAGGAAGATGGTGGGCTATAGCCGATGAACAGTCACACATACACACAGGGATAGTTGTTCCGGTACCTTTTACTGGTAGTCACAAAACAGGTACAGTTCTGAGTAATAACCAGGTCCCTGGTGCAATTTAGGATCAACTCCTTAAAAAGATATGAGGCCTCCTTTATCTCTATTCTTTCTCTTGAAGGATGAGTCTTGCCTGAGTTTGAGCTCTCCAATGCTCTATTGTCTAAAACTAACAATCAGGCCCTTCTGCGGCAACCCGGTTTATCCTGTGGCCCCTGGTCCTCTGTTTGGTTAGTTTTTAATGTCTTTACTATCTCCTTTCAGGGCTAAACTTCACCTGAAACTGCTGGGCTTTTTACTGTGGCTCTGTAAGCCCACAGCATCGGACTCCAGTGTCCGGTTGTGCTCAAGGGGAATGTCTTTTATTCCCTCTTCTTATTCCCTACCTCTTCTCCTTGCCTCCGGCCCCTTCACTGGGGTGTGAACAGCTGACAAAATGGTCCCTTCTGGTCCTGGCATCTGTCTTTTCCAGAGACCAGCAGCTTTGCCTCCACCTTTCCCTTCTCCTCACACGAACTAACTGCCTAGAAACTGTCTCCTAGGACCAACTGTCTCCTCCTCTCAGCCTGGATCTCCTTAAAGGGGAACTGACTTAATGCAGCCAGTAGAGCTCTCCCTTCAGGTCTGGAGTGGAAGGTGTTGTGTGCTGAACAAACCAAGGTGTCAATCCTATCTTGCACCAGTGTAACCTGTGGCAATCCCCCGCAGGGGTGCCACAATAGCACGAATCTAGTGAGAAGCTAAATCTATAACCTCCCAGCTCCATCTAACTGGATCGAGGTAAAGGAAATTCATCTTTTGATCAGAGATTGTTGAGATAAATGTTAAACCCAGGGATTATTATTCAATACTGATACAAAGTTGAGGGCTTGCTCTTCAGTGCCTCGCCAGATAAAATCATGTATGAAGCGTTTGTACATCATTATATAAGCAGCTGCCAGAGGGGACTGTGCATGGAGTCCTTCAAGTCCATCCACATTGCACAGTCCCCCTTGGCAGCTGCTCACATAAAGATGTACAAACGCTTCATAGACAATCTCTTTTTTATCTGATGATGCACCGAAAAGGAAGCCCTCAACTTTGTATCAGTATTAAATATAAATCTCCATGGGGTTTAATGTTTATTTCAACAATCTCTGATCAAACGATGCAGGTCCTTGACCTCTCCATCCAGATAGAGGGAGATGGGAGGGTGTCCGCATCAACACACTTTAAGGCAGTTGACGTTAATAGTTATCTAAGCTTTGATAGTGGAAACCTTCCCAGCTGGATTGTAAACATCCCTTATGGTTAATATTGGAGAGTAAGGAAGAACTGCACCAAAGAGGATGATTTTCAAGAAATTAAAACTCCTTACAAAGAAATTTGTATCTAAGGGTTACCCCAAAAATTTGTTAAATGATGCCCTCACTAAAACTAATAATAATATATTCATTTATATAGCGCTATTAATTCCATAGCACTTTACATACATCAGTAATGCTGTCCCTCTTGAGGCTCACAATCTAAATATCCTATCAGTATGTCTTTGCAATGTGGGAGGAAACCAGAGTGCCCAGAGGAAAACAACGCAAACACGGGGAGAACATACAAACTCCTTGCAGATGTTGTCCTTGGTGGGAATTGAATACAGGACCTCAGGACCCCAGTGCTGCAAAGGCTTCAGTGCTAACCACTTGAGCCAGCTAAGGCACTGAGACAAGAAACCTGTATAGTTCAGATTGAGTCTGTCACTGTCATTGGCAAAAGAAACTCTCGTGTAGCGAGTTGCAATCTGATCACCACCTTTGGCTTCTTTTATCAAGCTTTGCAGAAAACTGGTAAATAAATATTGGTTTATTCTATGTAATAACCCAATCCTTTCAGATCATTTACCAAAACATCCAAAAATCATATACAGGCGAAGTTGGAAATTGCGATACATGATTGCCCCTAGTAACACCTCCATCATATCTAAAAAATCTGATTGCCTCAAAGGCGGGGTACTTTCATTGCAATACGCCAAAATGCCTTTGTTGTACTACTGTCGCTAATGGCGCACAATCATTAATTTCACAGACTACAAGAGAGCAGTTCCCCATAAGATGTAATGTATCCTGTCAATCTTCCTATGTCATTTACCTGCTCCAATGCACATGCGACCTGCAATACGTAGGCCACACTATTTAGACAATGCATGCCAGGATAAATAGGCATGGGCAAAATATTCGTAATGGTTACATGTTTCACAGTGTCTCCAAGCACTTCCTTACTGAACACCAAAAGGATACAAAATCTTTGAAATTGATTATTATTGACCAGATTATGGACACTGTACATGAAAGGCTTAGTTGCCTGACCAACAGAGAAAGCTATTGGATATACAAATTGGGGAAACTTACTCCTGAAGGATTAAATTTAACATTGGACAATGTGGTGAACTAGCAATGATCCTTTGATTGTTTATTGTTATATATATATTTTTTATATATACTTTTAAAATGTTACTTTTAATTATTTGTATTTCTATGTATTTTTAATCATATATTTTACCATATTTTACAGTATTTTATTAGATTTTTATCAATATTTTACATATTTTTAAATGCTCCTTTTTATGATGCTTTCTTATAAATTTGGTCCAATGCGATTGGCATTGTATATGTAAACCCTTTTGGGTCCTATAGGGTTAATTGCCATCCCCTCTTAATTACTATCCATGTGATTGGTGGCTGTTTGCAATAAATATGTATTCACTTGTAATACACCCCATATCTGAAGAAGGCAGTAATCCTCCGCCGAAACGCATTGTGAATTTCCCTAATAAAGGTTTGTCAGTCAGGATCCTTGTCCTCCTCCGTTCCTCCAGTGCTCTATAGATCACATTTTCTCCTAACCTACTGACTACAGTAGGTCTCATTTCATGTTATGACAAGTTTCACTGTATCATCATGATGTCATGAGTCAGTAACAGTGGTGATGTTGCTTGTTGATGTATGGCATGACGTTCTTTAAGGTGATGTCACTGCCAAGGCAGAGTAGGCATCTGAGTAAGCCCCAATTGAAGAATGGGCTTGGATTAGAGAACCAGATGAGAAGCTTTTGGCAGGACACAGACTAATAATAAACTTTCACAGTAAAGAATAGTGCAATAGTGCAAGTTGGTTGGCATACGTCATGTTGCCACCATCTACCAATTTGAAATTTGGCAGGAGGAATCCAACCTGAAAAGACATTAGCGTCGGATGCGACCCATGCGTCTCTTGGTTTGCCAGCCAGATGCACACAAACCCAGAGGGCCTGTCGGTGTTCCCCAAGCTGGTCCTGTCTGTCCTGTAGGGCGTAGCCATCTCTTAGTTCCTCCATCGTCCTTGCAAGCAGAGGCCTTGATGGGGTATGCTGAGGGGCAGGTGGTGGCAGATAATGACCCTAAAGGACAAGCTCCTGTGACCCCCAATGACTGTCCATCAGCAGAGTACCAGGAAAAACTGTGACCATCATCCAAGGCATAGCTGAAAATGATGAGATTCAATGTCAGAGGACCTTCCTAAAGGCATGTTGGTGGGTCGGTGAGAGAGTGACCAATCCCTTAGTTGGCATGTTGGCTAGAGAAGGACTTGTCGAAGTTGATTTTTTTCAGTTCTTACTTGACCTGAAAATTGCATGTCTGCTCACAGTGACTAGCAGGCTGACACTGACAACTGGGTGCTGTGAGAAAGGTCATCTAAGTTTACTGCTAAGCCTCATCAGAGGTGAACTCAGTTGACCCCATGAACTGCATTATGGCACACAGATCCCTGCCATAAAGTGAGTGCTTCTCTCACTCACTTACAACTGGAATCTGTGCGCCTTGATGCAGTTTATGGGGTCATCTGAGTTCACCGCTGATGGTGCTGAGCTGTGAACTTGGATGGCCTTTCTCTCAGCACCCAGTTGTCAGTGTTAGCCTGCTAGACGTGTTTCTGCTCACAGAGATATAGCAAAGTCGAATATGTTAGTAGTAAGGAGTCTGTATGATCCGTCAAACGAAATCTGACAGGTGCCCCGCCCCCTATCAAAGTGTATTAAACACGCCCCTTTTTATATCAAATTGATATCAAATTGATCTAAAAGGGACGTATTTAATACATTTTGTTATCAAATTTTTATATTAATTTGATATAAAAAAGGAATTGTTTCATAAGGCTTATTATTTATTTGCCCGTTGATTCCCTTTTTTATAACCTTTTTAATAAATCCGTATTATTTAATTGGGAATATTATTTTATATATCCAATAATTATTCCCTGGTATTAAAGGTGTACCATTATAGATTTTGATACAGCCTATCAGCTTTGAATCATAGTAATGGCTTTTTATAGCATAGGATTTTTATACTTTAATCAGGTTTGATTCATTGGGCCTATTATTTATAAAAAAGGTATTGTTTCATGGGGCTTATTATTAGGGATAATGATTCCCTTTTATAACCTTTTTAATAAAACAGTATTATTTAATTGGGAATATTATTTTATATATCCAATAATTATTCCCTGGTATTAAAGGTGTACCATTATAGATTTTGATACAGCCTATCAGCTTTGAATCATAGTAATGGCTTTTTATATACTATGATTTTTATACTTTAACCAGATTTGATTCATAGGTCATAATATTTATGTGCCCCAAAAAGAATTCACTGGTATTAAATATATAACCAATAATTATTCCCTTGTATTAAAAGTGTACTTATATTGTTTATTAATCAACAATCAAATACATGTTATAATGCATTACATTTTACAAATGACGTTTACTTAGGTATTTTAGAATGAGACACAAAAATATGTTATTGAAAACAAAAATCAATTACAATTTATAAAACAGCATATTAACTTGTCATTTTCACAACGAATTTTCATTACGAAGCAACTTGTCATTTTCACAACGAATTTTCATTACGAAGCAACTTGTCATTTTCACAACGAATTTTCATTACGAAGCAAGTTAGGTTTTTAGGTGTAGCTTGCACATTTGTAAGATCAGAGAAAACTAATTCCCTCAGAAGTACAGGAGATAAGGACTCCGCCTAGCTTTGGGTTTACAGAATACAGTGGAAGATAAGATCAAAGCAGCAGCCACAGATGTTGAGCAGTACTGACAGATAATGTTGCTCTTAGTTTTTTGTTTACATCACAGTTTTTTCATCACATAAGCAATATTGTGTAACACGAACAAACATATCAGGTTTTCTTATACTATGCATTTTTTGCATCAGATCACTTCTTTTTAATGAAATAGACATTTGAAACTGTATGTCATGACATGTTATTTTACTGTATCAAAAACATTACATAGGGAAAGACAACACTGATTAAACATAAAAGAATTCTTGCAATAGCAGTTTGATTCAAGTAAATCTTGCTTTACAGATTTATATACTAAATTATCATTATGATTTAAGTCATCAGTAAATGGTTGCAAAATCTCACTGAATGTCAAGCCCCTTGCAAGAATTCTTTTATGTTTAATCAGTGTTGTCTTTCCCTATGTAATGTTTTTGATACAGTAAAATAACATGTCATGACATACAGTTTCAAATGTCTATTTCATTAAAAAGAAGTGATCTGATGCAAAAAATGCATAGTATAAGAAAACCTGATATGTTTGTTCGTGTTACACAATATTGCTTATGTGATGAAAAAACTGTGATGTAAACAAAAAACTAAGAGCAACATTATCTGTCAGTACTGCTCAACATCTGTGGCTGCTGCTTTGATCTTATCTTCCACTGTATTCTGTAAACCCAAAGCTAGGCGGAGTCCTTATCTCCTGTACTTCTGAGGGAATTAGTTTTCTCTGATCTTACAAATGTGCAAGCTACACCTAAAAACCTAACTTGCTTCGTAATGAAAATTCGTTGTGAAAATGACAAGTTGCTTCGTAATGAAAATTCGTTGTGAAAATGACAAGTTGCTTCGTAATGAAAATTCGTTGTGAAAATGACAAGTTAATATGCTGTTTTATAAATTGTAATTGATTTTTGTTTTCAATAACATATTTTTGTGTCTCATTCTAAAATACCTAAGTAAACGTCATTTGTAAAATGTAATGCATTATAACATGTATTTGATTGTTGATTAATAAACAATATAAGTACACTTTTAATACAAGGGAATAATTATTGGTTATATATTTAATACCAGTGAATTCTTTTTGGGGCACATAAATATTATGACCTATGAATCAAATCTGGTTAAAGTATAAAAATCATAGTATATAAAAAGCCATTACTATGATTCAAAGCTGATAGGCTGTATCAAAATCTATAATGGTACACCTTTAATACCAGGGAATAATTATTGGATATATAAAATAATATTCCCAATTAAATAATACTGTTTTATTAAAAAGGTTATAAAAGGGAATCATTATCCCTAATAATAAGCCCCATGAAACAATACCTTTTTTATAAATAATAGGCCCAATGAATCAAACCTGATTAAAGTATAAAAATCCTATGCTATAAAAAGCCATTACTATGATTCAAAGCTGATAGGCTGTATCAAAATCTATAATGGTACACCTTTAATACCAGGGAATAATTATTGGATATATAAAATAATATTCCCAATTAAATAATACGGATTTATTAAAAAGGTTATAAAAAAGGGAATCAACGGGCAAATAAATAATAAGCCTTATGAAACAATTCCTTTTTTATATCAAATTAATATAAAATTTGATAACAAAATGTATTAAATACGTCCCTTTTAGATCAATTTGATATCAATTTGATATAAAAAGGGGCGTGTTTAATACACTTTGATAGGGGGCGGGGCACCTGTCAGATTTCGTTTGACGGATCATACAGACTCCTTACTACTTATGTTCGTCTATGGATTTATCATCAGAGGGTTTGTTTTTAGTTAATAAAGAGGGAAACCAGGGATGTGTTTTGTGTTTTGTTTCAATAAAAATGTTTTTTTTTTCTTGGTATTGTCTTTTTTACTGTTTACTAGAAATTCATAGTGGCGGGTCTAATATTGCCCTGACACTATTAATTTTGAGTTTAGTGCCAGTTGAAAATACAAAGCTGGCATTAACTCCTTTATTACCCAATGTGCCAACCCCACCAGGGCGGCTGGAAGAGCCAGGTAAAGTGCCCTGAAAATCGCGCTATGAAAGAATGCACCATTTTCTAGGGCAATTGAGGGCTGCAATTTTTAGCATGGAGGGTCCACAATACTTTTTAATTATTTAATTAATGAATTTAAAAAAAAAAATTGGCTTTCCTGTATTTTGATTACCAGAAAAGATAAAGCCAGGCAGGTGGGGGTGGCAGCCTGTAGCTGTCCACTTTATCTGCACCAAGAATAAAAAATACAGCAAATCGCTGCACAAACTTTTTCATTTTTTTTAGTTATACAGTACTATGAAGTCAGTTATTGGGTAAGGGGCCCAACAACCAATCACAGACTCTGTCACAGAGAATGGGCATCTGTGCTTGGTTGCTGGAGTAACCTGAAATCAGACCATACATTCTAGCATCAAGAACAGCCATTCGCAGATGCCGATTCTCTGTGACAGTGTTTGTGGTTGTCTGCTGTGCCCCTCTACATTGTATATCCAGGAAGTTAATGAACGGCCCAGGAGTTCAGCAGTTGGACGATGGGGCAACGTAAGTGTGATTCTGTTATTTAATAACTGTTTGCTTTTTATTTTATAGCACCCTCCCTCCTCTCATAACTATAAAATCTGTATTCGGGGTTCAGACTCAAGTTCGAGTCAAGTCGGGCCCTGAACCCGGACTTTAAAATAAAGTACAGGCGAGTCAGCTGAACCCGAACAATCAATATAACAGAACACTCAAAGAAGTTTTGGAGGGTCCATGCTTCAATGTGTCAGGCTGTTCTGATAAAAAATAGATAGATCTCAGTGGGAGAAAATGAATAATAGTCTTGTAGGTGTAATACCTTTTAATGGCAATCAAAAATATAATAAATAATGCTACAAAGCAAGCTTTCGAGACTGCTTAGGTTTCTTCATTAGGCATGGTATACATTTAATACCATGTCTGATGAAGAAACATAACCAGTCTCGAAAGCGTGCTGTGTTACATTTATTATGTTTTTGTTTGTCACTAAAAGGTAGAAAACTGACGAGATTATTATTTTGTTTCTCCCACTGAGAATAATTTATCTTTTTTCAACTGACCAACACGGCACCAAACTTTTTTTTCTTTCAGGCTGTCCTGATGGTACTGACGGCATGTAGGAATCCAACAAAATGTTAGTCAGGTGCCTTTATCAGCTGATTGGTGTATGTATTATGTACTGCCTATTATATTTCTTTGGCCTTCTTCAAATACACATTCAGTTGGTTATTATATGAGTGATCCCACAAAATCCTCTATTTTTGTCCAGCCACTAGCACATAGTAATAGTCGCAATTTTACATAACTTTAGCTTGACCTCTTTTTCTTATTGAAATGATAACTAACATAAGGTTAATTGAATCCACAAACGGAAAATTGTTTCTGGTCTAACCCCTTCATACTTTCAGAACATTTGCATAAATTGCATTGTAAAAATTGTGGATGAAGTTAATTAGTTTGCCAATTGGAACTAAATACAGACAGATGATTAATGTTTGGCTCGCAAATCAACTTCGAATAGTTTTACTTTATTGGACATTTGAGCTCTTCACTATGTTGAAGTTTAGTGATTTAGGTAACTTTTGCTTTATTTTGAATCCCAGCCTGAATTTGTTATTAATAAAAATGATACTTTTATCAGTATGGGATGGAAAGAGAAAGGAACATACTCCTCAGCAGTCCCTGATTTCTGTATGAAGTCAATTTTATAAACTATATTCCGATTGAAACAGTTTCTGTTGCAGTGAAGTACTTGTAGCCTGTAGCAAGGAATACTGAAATTATTGCTACTAGAAATCTTATGAGCGTTCCATGTTCACAGACTTGATTTTATTGTCTAAAAATATGGTTGAGTTGAGTTTTTAGAGTAAGTATGCAAAGATTGAGCAAGACAAATTAGTAATCCTTCTCAAACTTTTTTGTATTATTCTTTTTATTTTCATCATACTATTATTTGAAATATGAAGCATAATGCAAATTATAAAAAAGATCCAGAATTAATTCAAATTTTCTTTTCTTTTTTATGTCATTTTTTACGTTTCTTGATGATATATTATGTTGTTCTCATTTGAAACCAGAGACACATAGGTTTAAAAATTGAAAACTATTTCTGCTCTCATTCCTTCTTGTCTTTGTAGATAAAACCGTTATTGATTTTTGTTGTTCACTTTGGTCTAATTTTTTTTTGTCTCTGCCTTATGTACACTTTAATATTGATTCTTATGGGATCTTTAGAAGTGTACATTTATATGATGATGTGAATGCAGTAGCCATTTATCTATGTCTTACATTAAAGGAATTTCAAAAATAAGGGATTGGATTGAACATTAAGTTTTGTATTTTTTGCATTTAATTTCATTTAAAAGGCGGCATGGAAATACAGAAAGAAAATACTTGTTTTCAAAGTACTATTTTATTCAACATGATCACCTTTCAACTCTAAATATTTAATTCATGCATTGAACAAACTGAAATAATAGTCATTAAAAAAAAATCACAGTTTCAAAACTACCGTATATACTTTTTTCTGCTAGAACTATGCATGTTCACTTGTCAAAGTTTATAATTGTTTCTTTAGCAACAGGATTTGTCCTCTAGAAATACTCAAGGACCCATTTATCAATACCTCCTATATGTTGTATTCATAGAAATTACTGTTAATTGTCAATGGTAGCTTTTAAAGGCTATGCACTATAGCTGTCGATTTCTTTTTATTCATTGTTTTGAATTTCAAACATACAAAACATTGTTACATTGCTAAGGCTTCGCTCCAACTTGTGATAATAAAAGCATTAAGTTCAATATAATGAAAACTCAGATCACACTTGCACCAATATCCCTCTGCAAGTTTTTCCTAATCTGGAAATGGGCCGAAGAAAATATTGCAGCATGCTGCATATGGTGCTTTTATTGCACAAGACTAACTATTGCAAGTCTATGAGTGCAGGAAAAAATTGGTCTGTACCTAAGTTCATAGCCTAAATCTGCCTGGCAACCAATTAAAGAAATATATATAGTTAGATATATAGATGACAGATAAAACAGATAGATATCCTGAAGAGATGGGCAAACCCAAATTGTAAAGCATTGCATATGGATGGCATACGCATGTCAACCAAATACTATGCAAGAAAAACACCGAACACGCGCATAACATACACAATAAAATACGCATGCAAATCACCTCACTTTTTGGGATAAGTATTGGAGCAAATACCTAAAAGCAATTATGTATCACATGACATTTTGCTCAGAGATCGCAAAGTTTCATGGCGGCATCTTATACTGTTCACACTTCAGATTCTGACACTCCACACTGAGGTCTTTCCCTTGTTTCTGCCGCAGGCAGGCTTGGGCGTCGACCAGCTGTGTTCTCAGTGTGATTGGGCTAGCAGGAGTTAATCTCTGTATGACTCCTGGTTACTTTTGGATTGCATGTTCTGGGAGACCAATCACAGTAGCTCCCTGCCTTTTTAAGATGGATGGGTTTGGTCTCTGATGATGACTATAGCTTCTGCTTTGCTCCAGCAATACTGGTCCTATCTTGGTGTTCCAGTAATCTGGTATCAGTAGCTC
Organism: Allobates femoralis; assembly: GCA_033576535.1. NCBI lineage: Eukaryota > Metazoa > Chordata > Amphibia > Anura > Aromobatidae > Allobates > Allobates femoralis. The sequence goes on from JARQOC010000002.1 coordinate 139,593,875, forward strand.
CTTGTCAGGTGTTTGGTTAATACTTATTTGTTGTATTATTAACTCCAGCTTGTTCTTGTTTTCTCCCTTATTACTTATTGTTTTCTCCTTGTGTGTATGCAGTGAGCTTGTGTTTTGATTCTCCCCTGTTAGTCTTCATATGTGTGTTCCTTAACTTCCCAGCTTCAGGGGAAGGGGGAGTGGGAATCAGCTTACGGCTGTACACCATGTTCAAAATTATTATGTAAATGTTCTTTTTCTCTGATTTTCCTAAATGGTCAGTGCAAATGACAGTCAATGTAATAAAAGTCATCACCTATTAGAGTATACATCAAATTTTATTGAAGAAACCTCCCAATGATAACAGTGAAATTAAAGAAATTAAAAAAAACTCTAAAAGCACTGTTCCAAATTATTAGGCACAGTAGAGTTTCTAAACATTTGATATGTTTGAAAGAACTGAAAATGCTCATTTGTTGAATTTGCAGCATTAGGAGGTCACATTCACTGAAATAAAAAGCTATTTAACTCCAAAACATCCTAACAGGCCAAGGTACATATTAACATAGGAACTGCTTTAAAACCCTTTTTTCGGGTTACATTACAGCCAGAATGGGGGTGATGGAGGCCGACAAAGGCACCGTTTTGCGGTAATTCACTTCAACGGGTCAGTACTCCTTTACTGTAACCTCATTTTCTATGTGTTTCTCTTATTTTTTTATTTTTTTTTTATTTTTTTTATAGTTCTCATCTCTCTTAGGAAATTACAAAAACCCCGTATTCAAACAGGGAGATGATTATAAAAGAGTACAATTCAATAAAATTGTGTTGTACTTTTGAGGTAAAAAGGATAAAATTGATAAAAATTATAAAAATCATTAGAGTTATTTATCCAATAGCATCTTAAATAAATATTTATTTTTCTTAGTTTATTCAATATATCTCTGGTAGGACAAAACCATTTATTCAACCAGTAAATATGTTAATTTCATTCTCTTAATTTCATCACTAGGGACCATAAGATTACCTAGTATCTGTCAAGACAAGAACTCATATATGCTTATTCCTATATCCTTACCATGCTTACTTACTTACTCTACAGAGTCACCCACAGGTCTTGTCTCTGTGTGCTTAATTTCTTTCAATAGGGTTTCTAGCCAATTTATTAAAGGCCACAGATATTTGTGTTCAACATAAAACATGATCATATATATAAAAACAAGCATCTCATCAAAAATGACATGTGATCACATTCTTAAGGGGGGATTCAAAGACTAACCAGCAAAAAGCCGGTGATGACTATTTTAGACTTAGGACAACCGGAAAAATACAAGGACATCATAATAATGTATAAATGTTTTATAGATGACTTAATAATCATCTGGAGGGGTGACATAGAACAAGCCCATATGATGGTAGGAGAAATGAACCAGAACACATGGGGGATTTCTTTCACGTCCACAATCAGTGCAGAAAAAATAGTCTACTTGGATCTAGAGATCTCACACATGGGAAAGAAAATCGTAACAAAAACCCTTTTTAAAAAAGTAGATGTCAATGGATATTTACACTACAACAGTGCACACAACACTAAATGGAAAAATAATATTCCATTTAGTCAATATCTAAGAATAAGGAAAAATAATAGTAGAGAACAGGACTATATAGCACAAAGTAAAATCCTGACCAATAGGTTTCGTGAAAAAAAGTATCCAAAATCCCTAATACAACAAGCTTCTAAGGTAAATCTAGCAAAAACCCAGGGAGAATGTCTGAAAAAAATGCTTGAAAACACCATGGAAAAAAGCATTGAGAAAACCGTGAGGGAAAATGCTGTTACAGATACAACTAAACCTCACCTGAAACCTGATAATGAAAAATGGCAGTTTAATTTTATTACAGCCTATAATAAAGACAAGAAAACAATTTGTGAAATTTTGAAAAAACATTGGTATGTCCTGAAACAAGACCCTCTGCTACGAAATGTATTACCACAAGCCCCGAATATTACATTTAGAAGGGGAAAAGCAATAAGGAATATTGTAGCTCCCAGCCGATTGAAAAACCCTTCAAAAAATCGAAATTCCTTAAAAAACTATACAAAAACTAATGGAATCATACACCAAAACACTGTCAATAAAATTGGGGTATATAAATGTAAACAGAAAAAATGTCAATGCTGCTATAATATAGCAGACAAACAACAACAAATAGTCTCCAAGAGTACAAGTGAAGTGTTCCAAATTGAACAATTTCTTACTTGTACAAGTGACTTTGTAATATATGTCATCAATTGTGACTGTGGCCTCCAGTATTTGGGGAGGACCACACAAATGGTTCAAACTGGATTGAATGGCCACAGACACAATGCCAAAGTCAGTCTACTTACTCACAGTCTATCAAGACACCTCCTGCTAACTTATAAGAAAGAATTCAATGTGACCCTGACACCGGTTGAACAGATTCCTGGAGATGTTTCCAATAGGATACAACAGTTAAATAAGAAAGAGGCTTTCTGAATATACAGATTGAGGACTCTGTATCCAAATGGCCTCAATGATAAGTTAGAAAATATATAGTACGGTTGTCCTAAGTTTAAAATAGTCATCATCGGCTTTTTGCTGGTTAGTCTTTGAATCCCCCCTTAAGAATGTGATCACATGTCATTTTTGATGAGATAGTTGTTTTTATATATATGATCATGTTTTATGTTGAACACAAATATCTGTGGCCTTTAATAAATTGGCTAGAAACCCTATTGAAAGAAATTAAGCACACAGAGACCAGACCTGTGGGTGGCTCTGTAGAGTAAGTAAGCGTAATAAGGATAAAGGAATAGGAATAAGCATATATGAGGTCTAGTCCTGACAGATACTAGCTAATCTTATGGTCCCTAGTGATGAAATTAATATATTTACTGGTTGAATAAATGGTTTTGTCCTACCAGAGATATATTGAATAAACTAAGAAAAAATGTTTTTAATTAAAATGCTATAGGATAAATAACTCTAATGATTTTTATCATTTTTATCAATTTTATTCTTTTTACCTCAAAAATACAACACAATTATATTGAATTGTATTCTTTTATAATCATCTCCCTGTTTAAATACAGGGTTTTTGTAATTTCCTAAGAGAGATTAGAATAATAAAAGAAAAAAAAAAAAAAGAGAAACACATAGAAGATGAGGTTTATACTAGATTCTAAGTAATATAGGCTCCCTCTACAATTAGTCTCCCAACACTCTGGAGAGGTGAGCATGTGTTTTAATTTGATGATAATTGATTGAAGGGTTGAAACCTTTTTTTCTCTCCTTTTTCCCCTATATAAATGTGTCTTTTTAAGATATATATATTTTACCTGATGAAGGCTAATGTTATGTATAGCCGAAACGCGTTGTTTTTATATGTATAATAAATTTGGAATTTCCTTGAAATAATCAGAGTAATTAATGAACCATCTGGAAGCGCTCCTTGACAAACTGGAAATCCTTCTCTACACTCCTTGATGAATCTCCTGCAAGGTGGTTCATTTCACCTGTTTTGAGCTGCAGGCCAGAGGATCCAGATGATTACTCCACTACCCAAACACAGGGTTACATGCTGAACAACAAGGCACCAAAAAGGTGAGGAGAATTCCTATTTCTGTCCAATATAATCAAAATTCTGCACTTAGATCTGCGCCCCCCTTCTCTTTCTCCCGCTCATCCCTGTCTTGCAGACTTCACTGTCTTCAAAGACGTTACTGATTTAAAAATCAATTTGCATAATAATTAGGAACATGGTGTATAGGAGCAGGGCCAGGGCGGAGATGTAGGCCTCTCCACCATCAGTAGTACCCTTGAGTTAAAGATAGTTCAGGGCTCCCTAGCTTGAGGGGCAGATCAAGCACCCTGGTTTCCATTCTCCCCACAGTCCCTGTGACATTAAGAGTGAGACCTAATAGTTATAAGTAAGAAAAAAATATACAGGTCATGTGTCATGCAACTTACTTTGCTCCATACATTAAATTTGAAAAAATGACATTATCAAACCCATAATTTGTATATCCAGAGCTCCATAGATAATCGAATTAGGCAATGTCTGTGCACCCAGTGCACATATGCAACATATATGGTAATTTACTAAATCTTTTCATTTATGTGAGTTAGGCTGGGGTCACACATAAGCCCTTGGTCCGTTTTTGGCATTTTTTTTTTCTAAGTCCAAAAACTGATAGAAAAACGGATTGGATTTAATAAACACCCTGTCCGTTTTTTTCTTCACCTAAAAACATTGCTAGGTCCGTTTTTGAGCCAAAAACGTTGCTAGCAATGTTTTTGGGGTCCGTTTTTCAAAAAAAAAATTTTTTTACATGGGCCCTATGGAAAAACGGATTCGTTTTTTTGGGGTGCCTTAAAAAACGGATCCGTTTTTTTAAGAATTTTGGTCAAAAAATTACTAAGTCCAAAAACGTTCAGGGGTGCAGGAGGCTCAAAAAGCAACAACAAAAAAAAAAACGGATTGGTCATGCAAATCACTTCCAAAAATTTATAAAATGGATTGCTATGTGTGACCACAGCCTTATGGTGTGTGTTAGAAGTAAATTGGTCCAGGACTAAAATTGCCACATATTCTTCATCTAAGATACTTATTCAAATGCTAAAATATACATCAAGTATATCCTGATACTGGAGAGAATGTGAAATTGAATACACCATAACATTAACTCTATTACACTCTTCTTTTTTTATAGATAATGTTCCTAATAGTTAAAAGACTTGTCTAAGGCTCTGATATTCATGAGCAAGGAATAAATATCATGATGATAGGTATCCAAAACCTGGCATCCCCCACAATCAGTTGTTTGCAGGTCTTGTGCTGATTAGAAATCTACACTAATTAAGGATTGGTTATCAATTTGGTAATCCTGGACAACCCTTTTAATGTCATCATAATGAAATCATGCAAAAAACAACATGCTTAATACAGACATGTATAGCATTTATTGTGATTTATATTTGACCCAGACCACTGTAAAGTCTTCTCTCAATAAAGGTTTGTGGCTGCAGAATTTATTGCTTAGACAACTTTGAGCCTTAGTTTTCAAGCTTCCCAATTATAGTTTTCAATTAACACAAAATCTCCATTCTATTCATATCCTCAATGATGTTCCTATTACTGCTCTGTTTGCCCAATGTTTCTGCACATGCTGTTTTATATTGATCGCAAATACTTTTCTATTGATATTCTTGTCACAAACAAAAAAAACAACCAAATATACAAGCCACCTTGTAGAAAAGTGACACATACAGTAGAAGGTGTCACTAAAAGTAGTAGTACTGATAGTATTACTGATACATTACTACCAGGAACAGTTCCAGTAATGCAAGCCTATATTTAAAATGTATCACCATGTTAACTCTAAAAAAAAATGAAACAAAAAAATTATATATAGAGTCCAACAACATAAAATAAAATCAAGTGATACTTTATTAGAACAAACAAAAATAAAAGAGGTAAGAAACCAAAAACATGAAAATTAGACAATAATCCACCAAAAAAATAATAAGTATCAATTATTCAGTATAGGGACTAGTGAAATAATTCATATGTACATTGGAAATTAGTCCAACAGAAAATTAGTAAGTCAGTATAGAGTAGATAACAAAAACTACAATAACTGCCTAAGGTCTTATAAAAGTAGAGAATGCAATTTATATATATACTAGTTGTAGAGCCTGGTATTGCCTGGGCATAATGCCCATGTATGACCACAATGGTCATATATGGTAATTAGAGATGAGCCACCACCCTAGTATTCGATTCGATTCGTCGAATTGGCAGGTGCGTTAGTCGAACAACATCGAACACTAATGAATGAGCTGTGCGGGTCACTTTCACTTCCGCAATGTATATACATACATTGCGGAAGTGAAAGTCAGTAAAAAAAAGGATAAAAAAAAAAAAAAAAATCTCTATGCTCACCTGTCCGGCGATCCACCGATGCCTCCAGCACCTCCGTCCTGATGCCTGTAGGACCTGCCGTGATGTCACAAGCCGGCAGCGTCATTGGGTCACATGACCGGTTACCGTATTAACTTGAGGAGATGAGGAACAGATAGGAGCAGTATAAGTGGCCACCAACCATTATTTGTGATGCATTTGAGACTGGTGGAGTGACTAGGCTATGTCTAGATGACTTTGACTAGGGATCATGATAGACTGCCCTAAAAAGATGTGTTTTTAGGGATTGCCTCAAGCGATGTAAGTTGTGGATACACCTAATTTCTTGGGGTATAGCATTTTAGAGAATTGGTGCAGCTCAGGAGAAGTCTTGAAGTCGGGAGTACTAGGTTCGGATTAATGCAGAAGTGAGTCTAAAGTCACTTTCAGAGAGAAGAGAATGGGTGGGGAGATAGACAGAGATGAGGGTAGAGAGGTAGGGTGGTGCTGCACTGTGAAGAGCTTTGTGGGTGAGAACAAGCAGTTTTTGAATTGGATCCTATAGTGTACAGGCAGCCACTGCAATGTCTGGCATAGATCAGAGAACAGTTAGCTAGATAGGTGATCCTGGCTGCTGCATTAAGGATGGACTGGAGAGGGGAGAGTCTAGTGTGGGGGCGGTCAATTAAAAGAGAATTACAATACTCAAGGTGGGAGTGAATCAGGGCCACAGTGAGGGTTTTTGTGGTTTCCAAGGTGAAAAAGTGGCGAATTCTAGAGATGTTCTTCAGGTCCAATAAATATTCAGGTCCAAAGCTTTAAGTATAAATAGAAGAAAAAGATATACAGATAAGAGTATAGCAGAAGTCTAAAGAAGTGTAAAGCTGAAAATAGCCCTAATGTAAAGAGTAACTTTAGATGGAAGGGCACAGAATAGAAAAAGTATAATATAAACAGCTAACTAAAAGAATATACTGTATATACATTTACAGCACAAAGACTCAGAATGCTATTAGATCATTTCAATTGTGTTGAAAAGGTATGTATAATACTCAAAGTAAAAGTCCAAAGAATCAAAATGCTATTATATGAGATCTACTGTAGTTGCCAGAATACAATAGATACACTGATATAATTCTATTTTATTTCTATCCACTTGCACTTTGAATATCTTGCATACCTTTAGAACACAATTGATTTGCTCTAATAGCATCACCAGTCTTTGTGGTACAGGTGTACACATATTTTTTAATTATCTGTTTATATTAGACGCCTCCTGTTCTGTGCCCATTTTTTTCTGTTTATACTTATAGCTTTGGACCTGTATATTTATTGTACTGTGAAAACCAGACATCACACAGTACCATTTTCATACATGATATGATTATATGCACTTGAACTATGAATATCATAGTTACTCTTTGAAGGCAATTGATTTGGTCACATAGCATCTTGAGTTTTTTGCTTCTTTGGCTGGAAGAAAGTCTTTTGACTGAAACGTAGCACGACTCTGCCTGAAGGCCTAATAAAGGCTGATACATCTTTATTGGAGAGCTGCAGACTTTTTGGAACATGATTTGTATATACGAGGGATTGAACCCCACTTCAGACCGAATTTGCAACCATCTTATCAGAAAAAAAGAAGTGCTGCTCCAGTTTTTTCTAATGTATATACAGTGTTGGCCAAAAGTATTGACACCCCTGCAATTCTGTCAGAAAATACTCAGTTTCTTCCTGAAAATGATTGCAATCACAAATTCTTTGGTATTATTATCTTCATTTAATTTGTCTTCAATGAAAAAACACAAAAGAGGGGGGCGTGTCCTGCTGTGAGCAATGCCGGACGCTTAACCAGAGAGCTCTCCCAGCGGCCTCCACAAACCGAGGACAAAGCGGCACATACCGGGATATTTCCTCCCCCCTCCGGAGACGACCCGGCTCCCTAAGCACTGGTGATGCCGCGAGCAGGCTCCAGAAACCGCGGACCGAGCAGGAAGGTATCGGATTTCTTTTCCCCTGAGCGCCCGGGTGCTGCAGGACAAACACCTAAGATGGCGCCGACCAGGGAAGCAGCTTCCCGCTCTCCCCGCTCCCCTCACTCACAACAGTCTCACTCTAGCTCACATAGCGACGGAGGTGAGCGCTCACCCAGAGGGAGACAGGATGACTCCACAGTTATTACTTATGGAGCCTTGAGAGGTCTCCTGGGGGATCTACGGGCTTCCATTCAATCAGACATTAGGAATATAGTGGGAGAAATAAGAGCGGACATGGCGTCCATGAATGAAAGGACTGGCCACCTAGAGGAGAAGATGGCCGAGTTTGCTGGGGCCCATAACGAGTTAGCAGACAGCTACCAAGACATTACACAAGACCTTAGGAACATGAGAGCGAAAGTCTGGGATTTAGATGATAAATTGAGAAGAAGTAACATTAAAGTGCGGGGCATAGCTGAAGCTGAGGAAGATGAGGACTTAATAACTACTGTACTGCCTTTTTTTCAATTAATCCTCCCCATGGCATCCTCTGCTGATTTAGACATTGAAAGAGCATTCAGACTTCCCAGGTCACAAAGAGCTCCCCCAGATGTTTCTAGAGACGTCATGGTGCATTTAACATCATCCAAGCTAAGAGACTTGCTTATGCACACGCTACGCAAGAACCCAATACTGGAAGGTCCTTATGCTAAGTGGTCTCTCTTCCCAGATCTCTCCCAGGGAACTCTTGCTAGACGGAGAGACTTTGCGCCTTACTGTGCTGTCTTAAGAGATCGTGGAATCAACTATGCGTGGGGCTCTCCTGTTAATGTATCTTTCAGGTACAAAGGGAAACGCCAGCTATTTTCTTCACCGACTAAAATGAAATCAGCTCTGATAGACTGGAGATTAATGCTGAAGCCGGGCTCGCTGCCAGAAAACTCTTCACCGCATGAGAACAACCGCCCTACTACGTCTCCAAGAGGGAGTTCAGGACTGAAATGAAGACTGATCCTCGGAGAGTGGATCCAGCCGCTGGTATGACTTAAGTCATATTTCTCTGTTGAAATTTCAGATCTTGTCTCTGATTGATAAGATCTAGACGTTTATGTGGGCTACTCCATCGCCCTATATTTTTTCCCCCCCACAGGGGCCCATATTGGAACTTTTCACTTGGGTGCGATATTCACCCTGGGCCCGACGAGTGCCTTCAAGAAGGCCTCTACGTTAAGTGTATATTTCATTCTGTTATTTTGAGGTTATTGGATACTCGATAATATTTTCTTTCTGATTCTATTCTAACCCTATCACTTTTCTCACTTTTTTCTTCGCTACTATTATTCTTTCCCTCTCACCTTTACACCTTTTTTTATGTATTTACCTTCCCTCTTTCTCCCCCCACCCTGATCTTGTTCTCTATTACTCAGACTTCTTACCCCCCACATGTCATACACCCTCTGAATATATCCTCACGCTCCACATTTCTTTACTCTCTCACTAAATCTTTCCTTTTCACATTTGCACTCTCTTCACCCTCAAGACTTCAACGTTGCTGCCGGTCCAAGTAACTTACTAGTGTTGACACCTCAATGTTTAACTTGAATACTGTAAATATGTTATTACTGGTCTGAAAATCAGAATTTTATTTTATTTTCAGGACTTAGTATACTGTTCTGTATCCCGCACTTTCTCTTCTCTTTCCCCCCTTCTTTCCTAACCCGTCCCTACCCCAAAGTTGTGATTTAATATAAGGCATTACCATCTTCGACAGTTGATAGTTGTGTGCCACTCCCTCTGTGCCGTGCTATCTGCCAAAATGAGTTTTCAGTGCGCTTCAATTAATGTGAATGGGTTAAATTCCCCACAGAAGAGAACCCTGATGTGGCAGCAGCTCACCAAATTGAAAGCTGACATTATATTTATCCAAGAGACTCACCTCCTTGAGGCGGATAATTTCAGAATAGGGTCTATAAAATATCCCTTACAATACTTCGCTAACGCCCCGACAAAAACCTCTGGAGTGGCTATCCTTGTCCATAAAACACTAGCATTTCAACTGATAGAAAGGGTGACTGATCCTATGGGTCGATATTTGGTGATTCGAGCTTTAATTAATGGTAACCAATACACCTTGGTGTCAGTATACGGCCCTAACACAAACCAACTAAAATTTGTCCGCTCACTATTTAATACATTAGACTCATTGTCTAAGGGATTTCTTCTACTTGCAGGAGACTTCAACATCCCGGTAAACAAACATCTTGATTGCTCAACCCCTTCATCCTGCCGGGGTGATTTAGGTGGTTTGTTATTCTCCCACCATCTGCACGATATCTGGCGGTATACCCATGATGACGAGAGAGACTATACCTTTCTATCTCCTAGATTTCAATCGTACAGCCGATTATTTTTTAGTTGGAGACTCCCTTCTTCCAAGGTGCCAAAAGGCATCTATTGGACATATCACATGGTCCGACCATGCCCCAATTTTGCTTACCATAATGGATGATCTGCAAATTTCTCCGTCTCCCACATGGACAATTAATGATCAGCTACTAACGTCACCTGACAACATAGCACATATTGATTCCCAACTCGACCAATATTTCGCACTAAACCAAACCCAAGACATAGACCCTGAAGTAATATGGTATGCGCACAAGGCTGTCATACGGGGCCAATTTATCCAGATAGCAGCTCGAGCAAAGCGTATTCGCAACGAACGACTTGAAAGTCTTACCAGTAAACTAGCGACCCTAGAGACACTATACAAACAAACCCAAACTCAACAGCTGCGAACGGATCTAGAGACTACTCGTAGAGATCTCAAAGCTCTCTTACTTTACAGAGTGGAATTTAACCTTAAAAAACTTAAAGCGCGTTATTACGGGATGGGCGATAAAGCAGGTAAACTCCTGGCCAACAGAATTAAAAAAAAAAGAGCTACCACCAAAATTGATCATATCCTCCGATCTTCCGGAGAGAAAATCAGACACCCCTTGAAAATTGCTGCCCAATTTAAAGATTACTATACCTCCCTTTATAACCTGCGTGATGACCCTTCCACCCTGCAGCCCAATAAAGATACGATCCAGTCCTTTTTGGCCCACACATGCTTACCTAAACTGACTGACCTTCAACTGGCTTCACTGAATACCCCCTTCTCTATTGAAGAGATCGCGTCAATAATCCGCTCAACAAAGAAATCATCAGCCCCAGGCCCAGACGGGTTTTCTAACAAATATTACGCGACTTTTCAAACTAACCTGATACCTCATATGCTTTCCCTCTTCTCTTACTGGAGAAGTAAAGGAAAAATTCGTCCTGAGGGTCTGGAGGCTACAATCGCCACAATTCCAAAACCAGGTAAACCCCCCAATTTACCTTCTAATTTTCGCCCAATTGCTCTCTTGAATGGAGATGTAAAAATATTCGCTAAACTTTTGGCCCAACGCTTAGCGACAGTGATACCGGACCTGATTGGCCCAGAACAAGTGGGTTTCATCCCAGGGCGACAAGCTTCTGACGGGACGCGTCGAGTGATTGATCTCCTAGAGGTTCTGGAGCGCGAGGGGGCCCCCAGTGCACTCCTGTCATTAGATGCCGAAAAGGCGTTCGACAGGGTGCACTGGGGATACCTAGAGGCGGTTTTAAGCGAATTCGGCTTGGTGGGCGACTTTAAGACGGCAGTTTTGGCCCTTTACTCCTCCCCAACAGCGAAAGTCAGAGCATCGGGATTTACATCAGACTCTTTTTCGTTGACTAACGGGACCCGACAGGGGTGCCCACTATCCCCTCTAATCTTCGCCCTCATTATGGAGCCATTGGCGGCTAGGGTAAGACAGGACCCTCTTATTACTGGCCCATGTATAGGAGGGGTAGAACATAAAATTGGACTTTACGCAGACGACGTAATTTTTATTTGCACGAATCTCACGGTTTCCATCCCTAAAATAATGGAATTGCTGGAAGACTTTTCCGCGGCGTCATATTATAAGTTAAACGTATCCAAATCCCTCCTATATCCTGTCCAGATTCCTCCATCACTTACAGTAAAAATCAAGGCTCTATTCCCTTTTCAATGGTCCTACACAGGTATTCCATACCTAGGGATAACGATTTCGCATACTAAAGAAATGGTCCGCCGTAATTACGAAATATTGCTCCATACACTGAAAGAAGGCCTTTCGACACATAAACAACTAATCCTCTCATGGGTTGCTAGAATACACATTGTAAAAATGGTATACCTCCCGAAAATCTTATATATTTTTAGATGCCTACCACTACGTTTTCCAAAACGATTAATTGCAACTTTACAATCTACACTTAATGACTTCATCTGGAACTATAAACACCATAGAGTAAGCATGAAGGTACTTACCTTGCCGGTCCATCTTGGAGGGATGGGAGTCCCTAACCTGTTACATTACTACGTAGCCTCACATCTATCAGTGGCTTGTCAGTGGTGGGCTGATGCTCCCAATCCGCTGTGGATGTTAATTGAAAAACACTACGCTCCACAGGGTTCCACTAAACTACTACTTGAAATGAATTTGCTAAAGCCCTTTGTCAGTTCGACCTTCTTACAACCAATGCAGATTTTGGTACACATTTGGCGACAAAATTCTCACCCACTACTTACTTTTCTTCTAAAATCAGTATCTATTCGAGCGATTGAAACATTAGTGGGATCTCTCTCTCTCCATCACTGGAAATCTAGGGGCATTATCTATATCCATCAAATCCTGGATGATTTCTCCATGAAGTCCTTTGCTGAGTTGACAGATAGATACTCCATCCCTAAATCCACATTTTACCAATACTTACAAGTAAGCCATTTTGTTAATTCAGTAACATGGGTCCCGCTAGATTTGTCCAGGGTTGATGGTTTAACACAGAGATTTTTTAGATCATCCCCTCCAGGCCTACGTGGGGTTTCCATCATGTATGGGGCCCTCTCCCGACTGCAATCGCTAGAGAAACTGCCCTACATGACTAATTGGGAAATAGCCTTACAAGAGGAATTCACACTGGATCAATGGCAGGATGCATCAGGAATAAACACGACATTCACAAGCTGTGTGAACCACCATGAACAGATCAAAAAAGTACACTTTGAGTGGTATGTCACCCCAAAATCCATGGCAAGGTATAGGAGAGACAACCCTATACCGTCCCTGAGTTGCTGGAGAGGTTGTGATCAAACAGGGTCCTCCCTCCACATGTGGTGGGACTGCAGCTCCTTACAGGGGTTCTGGCAAGAGGTATCCGCACTTCTAACTTCCTTAACAGGTGTCTCTTTTCAACTACGACCTTCATTGGCGATACTGGGGCTGGGATTGGAAGACTGGCCGTCGCCACTACGACCTACTGTAGCAAATGTTTTGTTAGCAGCTAGATTATGTGTCGCTAGATACTGGAAATCCAAGTCATTACCATCCATACAAGAACTACATACGGCCCTTAACCTACATCTCCAATATGAGATTATGCTGGCGCATGATGCTCAGCAGCGAAACAAAGTTCTCGCTTGGTGGGACCTATGGATATCGTCACTTCATAACACTGTTTCGATTCCTTCTTAACTATATGTCTCTTTGAAATAGAGGTTTAACTCCATTACCTACCCATGGGCTAACTATAGAGAAAATGTCTTTGTATGAATAATGATTCCCCCTCCCTCACCCCCTCTACCCTCTTCTTTTTCCCCTTTCTCTTATATCCTTGTTGGGTCTTTCCCCATTGTTATTTGTTAGCTATGATTTTACGTACAAATTTTTGGTAACTTTTTGATTCCTGATATCCGAATATCTTAATTCTTATGCAGATTTTATTATTTTGAAGATTACATACCTTATATTCTTGAAATTAGATATGAACAGTATTAATCTTATGCTGCTTGCTTTGCAAGATGTTTGTCTTTGTACTTTGATTAAACCTTCAATAAAAACTTATTGTTTAAAAAAACACAAAAGAGAATGAAGCAAAAAGCAAAACATTGATCATTTCACACAAAACTCCAAAAATGGGCCAGACAAAAGTATTGGCACCGTCAGCCTAATACTTGGTTGCACAACCTTTAGCCAAAATAACTGCGATCAACCGCTTCCGGTAACCATCAATGAGTTTCTTACAATGCTCTGCTGGAATTTTAGACCATTCTTCTTTGGCAAACTGCTCCAGGTCCCTGATATTTGAAGGGTGCCTTCTCCAAACTGCCATTTTTAGATCTCTCCACAGGTGTTCTATGGGATTCAGGTCTGGACTCATTGCTGGCCACCTTAGAAGTCTCCAGTGCTTTCTCTCAAACCATTTTCTAGTGCTTTTTGAAGTGTGTTTTGGGTCATTGTCCTGCTGGAAGACCCATGACCTCTGAGGGAGACCCAGCTTTTTTACACTGGGCCATACATTATGCTGCAAAATTTGTTGGTAGTCTTCAGACTTCATAATGCCATGCACACGGTCAAGCAGTCCAGTGCCAGAGGCAGCAAAGCAACCCCAAAACATCAGGGAACCTCCGCCATGTTTGACTGTAGGGACCGTGTTCTTTTCTTTGAATGCCTCTATTTATCTCCTGTAAACTCTATGCTGATGCCTTTGCCCAAAAAGAGAGAACATTCTTCCAAAACGTTTTAAGCTCTCTCAGGTAAGTTTTGGCAAACTCCAGCCTGGCTTTTTTATGTCTCGGGGTAAGAAGTGAGGTCTTCCTGGGTCTCCTACCATACAGTCCCTTTTCATTCAGACGCCGACGGATAGTACGGGTTGACACTGTTGTACCCTCGGACTGCAGGGCAGCTTGAACTTGTTTGGATGTTAGTCAAGGTTCTTTATCCACCATCCGCACAATCTTGCGTTGAAATCTCTTGTCAATTTTTCTTTTCCGTACACATCTAGGGAGATTAGCTACAGTGCCTTGGGCTTTCAACTTCTTGATGACACTGCGCACGGTAGACACAATGTTCATTCAGGTCTTTGGAGATGGACTTGTAGCCTTGAGATTGCTCATGCTTCCTCACAATTTGGTTTCTCAAGTCCTCAGACAGTTCTTTGGTCTTCTTTCTTTTCTCCATGCTCAGTGTGGTACACACAAGGACACAGGACAGAATTTGAGTCAACTTTAATCCATGTCAACCGGCTGCAAGTGTGATTTAGTTATTGCCAACACCTGTTAGGTGCCACAGGTAAGTTACAGGTGCTGTGAATTACACAAATTAGAGAAGCATCACATGATTTTTCTAACAGTGCCAATACTTTTGTCCACCCCCTTTTTTATGTTTGGTGTGGAATTAGATCCAATTTTGCTTTAGGACAATTCTTTTTGTGTTTTTTTTTATTGAAGACAAATTAAATGAAAATAATAATACCAAAGAATTTGTGATTGCAATCATTTTCAGGAAGAAACTGAGTATTATCTGACAGAATTGCAGGGGTGTCAATATTTTTGGCCAACACTGTATATATTTATATCTATCTATATATACGATGTCCATTCAGTTGTTTAGTTTTATAGAAAAAAAGCAGATCACAGACGTGGCACAAAACTAAAGTCATTTCAAATGGCAACTCACTGCCTTGTAGAAACACTAAAGGAAATCTTGAAAAACAAATGTGCTAGCCAGTAAGGTTGTGTGCCCACATAGTGGTTTAGTGACGTTCAAATCGTCAGTAAACCGCTGGAAAATTCAAGGAGCCTAGACTCCTGAGCTCAGAAGTCTCCAGCTGTTTTCCGGCGGTTTTCCGGCGGTTTTTCTCAGCGTGTGCACAGCGGTTTTCCGGCGGTTTTTCCGGCGGTTTTCTATGGAGGATTTTTTTCATGGAACCGATCAAAAACCACTGAAAAGAATTGACATGCTGTATGCTGCTAAACCGCTGTAAAACCGCTCAACCGCGGGCAGATCCGCTCACATAAACCCACTATGTGTGCACAGCGGTTTCTAAATTACATAGGGTTACTTGTAAGTCCTAAAGCTACTAAGGATTTACATAAATTTAAATAAAACCTATGCTAAACCGCCGGCGGTTTTCGCTGCTAAACCGACGTAAAACCACTATGTGGGCACACACCCTAACAGTTGCTTTTATAGACCAAGTAGGGGGAAAAATTATGGAATCACTCAATTTTGAGGTAAAAATTATGGAATCATGCCAAACAAACAAACAAAACAACACTCAAATACATTACTAGAATTTGGTTCCACCACCTCTGACAAACAGTACTCATCATCAATCTGGCTCCAACTTTCTCTGATTGATGTTGCTAGATCAGCTTTTCAGGTTGGAGCCTTGTCATGGACCATGTTCTTCACCTTCCACCAAAGATTTTCAATTGGATTGAGATCTGGACTATTTGCAAGCCATGATATTGACTTTATGTGTCTTCTTTCAAGGAATGCTTTCACGTTTTTTTCTCTATGGCAGGATACATTATCATCTTGATAATTAATTTCATTATCCCCAAACATTCTTTCAATTGATGGGATAAGAAAAGTATCCAAAATATCAATGTAAACTTGGGCATTTATTGAAGATATAATGACAGCAATCTCCCTAGTGCCTTTAGCTGACATGCAGCCCCATATCATCAATGGCTGTGGAAATTTGTATGTTCTCTTCAGGCAGTCATCTTTATAAATCTAATTGGAACGATACCAAACAAATGTTCCAGCATCATCACCTTGCCCAATGCAGATTTGTGATTCATCACTTAATATGACTTTCATTCAGTCATCCACAGTCCACGATTGCTTTTCCTTAGCCCATTGTAAGCTTGTTTTTTTCTGTTTAGGTGTTAATGATGGCTTTTATTTAGCTTTTCTGTATGTAAATCCCATTTCCTTTAGGTGGTTTCTTACAGTTCGGTCACAGACATTGACTCCAGATTCCTCCCAATCGTTCCTCATCTGTTTTGTTGTGCATTTCCTGTTTTGGAGACATATTGCTTTAAGTTTTCGGTCTTGACACTTTGATGTCTTCCTTGGTGTACTAGTATGTTTCCCTTTAACAACCTTCCCATGATGTTTGTAATTGGACCAGATTTTAGACACCGCTGACTGTGAACAACCAACATCTTTTGCAACATTGTGTGTTGATTTACCCTCTTTTAAGAGTTTGATAATTCCCTCCTTTTTTCAATTGACATCTCTTGTGTTGGAGCCATGATTCATGTCAGTCCACTTGGTGCAACAGCTCTCCAAGGTGTGATCACTCCTTTTTAGATGCAGACTAACGAGCAGATCTTATTTGATGCAGGCGTTAGTTTTGGGAATGAAAATTTACAGGGTGATTCCATATTTTTTTCCTCAGAATTGAGTGATTCCATAATTTTCCCCCTGCTTTGGTCTACAAAAATAACCATTACTGGCTAGCACATTTTTTTCAAGATTTCTTCAAAGCAGAGAGCTGCCATTTCAAATGACTTTAGTTTTGTGCCATGTGTGGAATCTACTTTTTTTCTACAAAATTAACAACTGAATGGACATCCTCCGAGCTAGGTGATTTCATAATTTTTGCCAGGGGTAAGCAAAAAAAAGCAAGGTGCAAATCAGCCAAACAATCTTCAGGCTTTCTATACATACAGTAAGTGAAAAAAAATTGCAGCGGGGTACAAGGTGGCAACGTTTCAGTCTCAAGTGGCTCTTGTCCAGCTTTAGTTTGGCTTGGCAAAAGCCGCTTAAAGCTGAAACGTCGCCACCTTGTATCCATGGCCAGAATAAAGGCGTGATTTTTTACATCTACATGTTGAGTGCTGCAAACCTTTTCACTTACCGTATGTATAGAAAGCACTGAAGATTGTTTGGCTGATTTGCACCCTGCCTTGAATTGCTGTGCTGCTCCCTTTCACTATATATATATATATATATATATATATATATATATACTGTATATTGACGCATTTATTTTTTCTTACGGTGTACTCTCTACTTGTATAGGATCTTACAGGCACTTATTGTAGTTTTCTTCATCTATCCTATACTCACTCATTTTTTGTAGGACTAATGTCCAATGTGCTGTCTGTATGATTTGTTTCACTAGTCTTTATACTGACTAATTGATAATTATTATTTTTTTGGTGGATTGTCCTCTTATTTTCATGTATATGGTATCCTACTTCTTTTTATTTTGGTTGTTCTAATCAAGTAATCATGTGATTCTATTTTATGCTGTGGAACTCAATATGTTAGTTTTTGGAACTTGAAGTGCTGACCATGGAAGGAGAATGTATTATGTGCAGTTCAGATGCTCAGCAGGAGAAATCAGTTACCTGCTGTGATTTAGGATGAGCACTTAGGACCCATTCGCACGATGCGTATTTTGCTAAGTAATGATGCGTATTTGGTGCGGATCCGCAGCAGATCTGCAGTTAATATGCAGCAGTGTGTTTTTCTAAGAAAGTCTATGTGATTAGTAAAGTCCTGTCCGTATGTTGCATTCTTTTTTTCATTTTTTGATCTGCAAAGAGGAGAGAACCAAAATTCCTCCTGATATGTGCGCAAACCATATCATCAACTACAAAAAAGTCTGACTGCTGTGATTACCAACAAGGGTTTTGCCAGCAAGTATTAAGTCTTGTTTGCCAGAGGGATCAAATACATATTTCTCTCTTCAAAATGCAAATACATTTAAATAATTTAGACAATGTAATTTTCTGGATTTTATTTTTGATATTCTATCTCTCATTGTTAAAATTAACCTATCCTTAAAATTATAGTGTTCATGTCTTTGTCAGTGGGCAAAGTTACAAAATCAGCAAGGGATCAAATACCGTATATACTCGAGTATAAGCCGACCCGAGTATAAGCCGGGGCCCCTAATTTTACCCTCCAAAACGTGGGAAACTTATTGACTCGAGTATAAGCATAGGGGGGAAAATGAAGCAGACTCTCATCATGGTATACAGCCCCTCTCATCATGATAAAAGGCCCCCCATTACTGGTATATAATCCCTCATCACTGGTATATAGGACCTCCATCACTGGTATACAGATCTTCCCCACCAGAGGTTACAACCCCCATCAGTGGTATATACAGGCCCCCCCATCAGTGGTATACACAGGCCCCCCATCAGAGGTTACAGCCCCCCTCAGTGGTATATACAGGCCCCCCCAGTGGTATATACAGGCCCCCATTAGTGGTATATACAGGCCCCCTCAGTGGTATATACAGGCCCCCATTAGTGGTATATACAGGCCCCCCCAGTGATATATACAGGCCCCCATCAGTGATATATACAGGCCCCCCTAGTGATATATACAGGCCCCCATCAGTGAAATATACAGGCCCCCCAGTGATATATACAGGCCCCGCCAGTGGTATATACAGGTCCTCCAGTGGTATATACAGGTTCCCCCCAGTTGTATATACAGGCCCCCCAGTGGTATATAGTTCCCCCCCAGTGGTATACAGGCCCCCCAGTGGTGTACAGGCCCCCCCAGTGGTATACAGGCCCCTCAGTGGTATTCAGGCCCACCTAGTGGTATACAGGCCCCCCAGTGGTATACAGGCCCCCCCAGTGGTATACAGGCCCCCTAGTGGTATACAGGCCCCTAGTGGTATACAGGCCCCCAGTGGTATACAGGCCCACCCAGTGGTATACAGGCCCCCGGTGACTGCCGCACACCTATAAAAGAATAGCTTTCATACTTACCCTCCTCGCTGTCTCCGCGCGTCCTCGTCTTCTTCCTGCTTCTACCCGACATCATGTGAACGCGCAGAAGCAATGACGTCATTGCGGCTGCGCCGGCTGGCTGGGTACAAGCAGGAAGGAGACCGGAGGACACGCGGTAACAGCGAGGAGGGTAAGTATGAAAGCTATTCTTTTACGTGTGCGGCAGCAACCGGGGGCCTGTATACCACTGGGGGAGCAGCGGGGGGCATGTATATATCACTGGGGGAGCGGGGGGCCTGTATATACCACTGGGGGGGGAGCGCAATGTAATATGCACCGCTTCCCCTGCCGCTGATGGACAGGGGGATGCAGTGCATATTGCATTGCACTAATGATCGGCCCCACAAGACCGGCCGCTCATACTGTAGCCTCCCCCCCGCCTCCTCCAGCCCCTGGACACTGCCCCCCCCCCACACTCAGCCGTATACTGACTCGAGTATAAGCCGAGGTGGGCACTTTTCAGCACAATTTTTGTGCTGAAAAACTCGGCTTATACTCGAGTATATACGGTAATTATTTTCATCACTGTAGATAGATAGATGATAGTATAGCTAAATCTTACCAGTCTCCTGCAGCTTGCTTCTGGGGCCACCCATTCAGATTCATGCATATTCACTGCACTGACCAGCAACAGCTCTGAGAGCCTCTGTGATTGGCTATTGCAATCAGACTGCATTTCCACAATCTTGAGGGTGATTGTGCTTGGTGGCCACACACATTAGTGTATGGCAACCAAACTGCTGTCATAGTGTTTTAAATTAATAAATAATTTAAAGAAAAAACATGTAGGGCTTCACAGTATTTTTCAGTCTCGCCCAGATAAAGTAGACAGCTCTGAGCTACCACTCTCAGCTGTCTAATTTTACCTTAGCTGGCAAAAAAATGCATAGCGTTCTGCCCTATTTTTAATTGCCAGCCAAGGTAAAACTAGGCAGCTGAGGTCTGGTATTCTCAGCGGGATGAGGGCACATTGTTTTAGGGCTCCCTAATGATACAGAATAGCAGGCCACAGCCACCCTTGAAAATTATGTATTCATTGTAACGCCATTTACAGCCAGTTTACCAGGCTCTTCCTTTGGCCCTGGTGGTGATGGCATGCTGGATATTAAGGGGTTATTGCCAGCTCGCATTAAGACTGAGATTCTTAATGTTGGGCCAAGATTAGACCCAGCCATTAAGAATCTTAAATAAATAGTAAAGAAGAAACACACATAAAAAAAAATATTAGAAAAAAACACAAAGACATTTAATGACTTCATCTTTATTAACACCTCAACCTCAAACCTCTCCTCAATCCTCTATGACGTCTTCTCTCTGTTTGACACAACGCACTCTTAGCTCAGTTTCATCAGAGGCCATGGTGATAGTATCCTATCCCTGTAGCCTCTGAACACTGAATGACTGAGCTGATAGCTGTGGCATGGTAGGTGGAAAGGCCACTCAAGGACACCATTACCTTAGCAACCGCTAGCTAGCGATTACTATGGCAATGGTGTCCTCAGTTGACCTTATTGACTCCCGGTTTACCTGGCCGCTGTCCCCGTGGTCTCTGTATACTGAATAAATGAGCCGCTTGGATAGTGGGCAGGTAATTTAGGAGTAACCGAGGTCATTCAAGGACACTGTTGCCATAGTAATTGCTAGCTAGCGGTTATTATTGCAATGCTGTCCTTGGGTGACCTCACTACTTACCATGCCGCAGCTCTCAGCTCAGTCATTCAGTGTTCAGAGGCCACAGGGATAGGATGCTATCACTGCAACCTCTGATGAAGCTGAGCTAAGAATGTCATGTTAAGCAGAGAAAAGTGGTGTTGCATCGCCCTCAGGGCTGTGGGTTACTCGGGACCGGCCCCTTCTGTCTGTTCACAGGGGGATGTCACGGTAATGGCCGTGGACTGTTTCCGTGGCCCTGGAGGGACCACAAATAAATAGGGGAAAAATAAATAAAAATGAATGTCACTGTGACGCCACCTGTGGTATGCGGACAGATGTGACCGCCGCTGCTTGCTTCAGCTCCAGGGGATGATTATGGGATGCAGTAAGGTGATAAGCCCTCCACAGGTAGGGCTAGGTTGATCCCTGGGTTGGTGGTAATAGATGTTACTGGTGAAGTTGTTGTGAGGTGATGATGGGGATGCAGGACTTAGCTCAAAGAATGATATATGAACACGAGAGTAACAGTCTTTCTTTTACCTTTAATGAAGGAATTTAGGTAGCACCGGGTACTGTTTGCTGAATTCACGGGATCTGGAGCTTGTAGGCAATTATTAGGCTTTCCATGCCAGGCAAGTTCTGAGGCTTTCCCTTTATGGTGTGTTCGGTGGGCCCTGGCTGCATAAAGCAGTGCTGTCACCCTCTCTACTCTGTATTAGCCATGTGACAAGCAGCATGAACCCTTCTTCTAGCTGTGTCTTTACTTAGCTCTCCTTTGCTCTGTAGTGAACGAGATGGTATATAACTAACCGCTCTCTGGACTTGACCGCTGAGTATATAATCCCTGACAACCTCGGTCTTCGGTGACCGTACTGTGCTTAATTCTCGGCGTACTGGCACTGCTACCACTCCCAGATCTTCTTTCTCTCCTCCCCAAGCCCTTGTTATGGGCTCTACACACCATCAGTTCACCAGGACCGGCCTAACACAGCTCCTGTCCCTAAGGTAACTCCACTCTCTCCACCCTGCTCAACTGTCACCTGAGCTCTCTTGACAGGAGCTGACTAGCTCCTCCCCCTGCACCTGCATTCACAGGGGACCTCTACTGACGTCAGCAACTAACCTGACATCAGCTGTTAGAGTTCCCCCTACAGGCCCAGGTTGGGATATGTTATATGTGTGCTTCACCTGGTGGATGCCTTGCCTCCAAGCTTGTAATGTGATTACCGAACCCTGGGGTGCCACGGTGTCCCTGCTATGACTTGTCTAATGGTCATGTCTGACCTACAGGAACATGGTCTGATCATACCACACCTCCTGGGCAGGGGAGGAGGTAAAAGAGTATATAGACCATTAGACCACCAGATCGCAAATCATTCTTTCTTTGAGGTAAAACAGTTTTTAAACTAGGCAGGGAAATGTTTTACCTCACAAAAGAAATAAGCTGTGATCCCATGCTCTAATGTCTGTATGCTCTCTCTCTTACCCAGTAGATGTCAGACCATGTCCCTGCATGGGCATTACACAGTACATAGAAGGGACACATATAAGATTATCTCAGCACAGGAGATGTGGTATGACCAGACCATATCCCTGTACGGTCAGACACGGCCATTACACAGTACATTGCAGAGACACATTTATAAGATTATCTCAGCACAGGAGATGTGGTATGATAAGACCATGCTCCTGTATCGTCAGACACGACCATTACACAGTACATAGCAGGGACACATATATAAGATTATCTCAGCACAGGAGATGTGGTATGATCAGACCATGTCTCTGTACGGTCTGACATGACCATTACACAGTACACAGCAGGAACACATATATAAGATTATCTCAGCACAGGAGCTGTAGTATGATCAGACCATGTCCCTGTACATTCAGACACAACCATAACACAGTACATAGAAGGGACACCTATAAGATTATCTCAGCATAGGAACATCCAATATGTGGAAATAATTATTTTTCCAAGATCGATTGATTAAAGCAAACTTTAACATGAATTTTATTTGTGGGAAAACCCTGTAACTGAACATTTTTTAAAGATGTTGAAACACAACGATACTTTCCTTTATGACTTTCAAAGTACTTTTCTATAAGCCTTTTTGACTTGGCATTTTACATCCTGTCAATTCAAGAATCTGGCCTATAATTAAACCAAAGATGTGAATGTAGTGATAACATTGTTCATTGTGCATTAATACTTTAAACTGTTTAATTTTTGCTAAAAAAACAAATTGATGACACTATGACATTTTAATAGTTGCAAGTTTCCTGAGTAAATAATTATTCCATAGCAAATACGGATGTCTAGAGAGACAAGGTCAGATATAGGTTATTTGTGACGCTATTTCAATTAAGTAGGAAGTAAAACTTTAAGACATCAGACACTTTCTCTTGCTAATGTAGCTTTGCTAATATACTACCACTTCTTTTCATAAAATGGCTTCTGACACAGAAACATGTGATCAGATCAGTCCGTCAGGCTCTTTTTCCATTGGCAGCTTTTCCATGTGAGGTATTTTATTATTGGAGGCTAACAAGTTTGTATGCAATATATACAAATGGACAGTGTTTTTTCGATCCACGCAATCTGTACGATGAGATGGACCACAATGGATCAGATGAAAATGGTGCTTTATTCTACGCATTTCAGAGCATATCCGTACTAATCCGATCCTCCCACTCCCGACTCCAAGACTTCTCCAGAGCTGCACCAAAACTCTGGAATGCTTTACCCCAAGAAATCAGGACTATCCACAACTTGCATGGCTTCAGGCGATCCCTAAAAATGCATCTTTTAAGGCGGCCTATCATATTCCCTAATAGAAGTCCATTGTACTGTAGACAGTGAATGGGCTATCCCTCTGGACATTACTCCTCTACAAACTCCACCAAACCAAAAAGGTCTACACAGATTGTATAATGACCATCCATGTAAGCTTAGTTCTATGCCCCACTTCCTCAAGATGCCTGGACCATCAGTGCAATAAGCCCCTGTACCTTGTGCAACCTCTATCCCGTTTTAGATTGTAAGCTCTTTTGAGCAGGGTCACCTTCATTTCTTGCTTTATTTCTTGTATTTTCTTTTTTACATTGATTCTATGCCTATTGTTTTGTATCCAATTATTGTACTGTATTTGTTCTCTACTGTAATTACTTACTGTATTATATTTTCTGTACTCTAACCCTACATTGTAAAGCGCTGCGGAATATGTTGGCGCTATATAAATAAAGCATTATTATTATTATTATTATTATATCCTCGCTTCCTCCATACAGAAATACAACCATTGGCAACCAATGGTTGTATTCATTTTGAAGTAGTTAGGATACGCTCTGAAATGCATAGAACAAAGTATCATTTTCATCTGATCCAATGTGGTCCCCTTCATCGTACAGATTGCAAGGATCGAAAAAACACTGTCCATTTGGATATATTGCCCATCAACATTGCAGTTTTTGTGAAGTTTGGATCCTGCTGCAGTCGCACTATACATATATAGCACAGATGAGCAGTGACATTTGACACTTTGGATATATGCTTTAAAGGATAAGACACTATTGCGCTTTTGTTTCCCTACTTTTTTTTGCAATAAGTTGGTATGGTCACATGTTTCTCCATTGACAGCCATTATATGGACAGATGTGCTAGTCAATTTGTCGTGAATATGTACTAACAAGAAAAAGTGGTCAACTCTTTTAAAACCCCAAGCACTTATAACATTCAGTGTGTAATTGTGATAATAATTAACAGTGGGTAAATTAACTCTTTGAACCCTGCTCGCCATTTTAGTTATATAATTATTACTTGTGCACTAATTGTTTACACTGTTGACACCTGTCATTTGTTTTGGGGGTTCTAAACCTTGCCCAACACCTTAAACATGATGACATTGGAGTTCCTGAAACTCTTTATATATCCCCAGACGTGTCCCTGCATACCTCATAAAACGATGAGTAATTTGTCCCACGTTGTATGCAAATTACTTTTTAGCTTCCAGCCAATTACCATATGCATAACCCTTTACCAACATGCGCCATACATAAACAATTCGGGAGCTGGTAAATGGTGCAGACTTAAAAGGTGAATCTATTCCATACATAGAGGATAATGGCTGTCACACAGAGTCAGGATCTAGCTCTAATAACCACCTGTGGAGCAGACTACAACACTAAACAGTTAACCTGTTAAATGCATTGACAAGTTAATAGTAGTTAAACTGATATGTCCTCTTCCTCCATTAAAAGTAAGGATATATAACATATACTAATATATACTAATATATATTATATTATATATCCTTACTTTTAATGGAGGAAGAGACATATCATAACTCATTTCTTTAGATTTCGTGAAAATATTTTTTACTGTAATGGTTAGTCCCCTTGGAGGACTTGAACCTGCAATCATTTGGTCGCTTTTGCTATATATAGCATTTTCACAATATTGCTGTATATAGCAAAGATCTTGAGATATATATATATATATATTAGATGGTGGCCGGATTCTAACGCATCGGGTACTCTAGAATATGTATGTAGTTGGCATACTGTGACAGACAGAACTTGTTCAGTCAACGTGAGTGAACTACATTATATATATATAGGAGCACTATGGTATATGGTGGTACATTACAGTACATGTATAGCAGCACTATAGTATATGGTGGTACATTACATTACATGTATAGCAGCACTATAGTATATGGCGGTACATTACAGCACATGTATAGCAGCGCTATGGTATATGGCGGTACATTACAGTACATGTATAGCAGCACTATAGTATATGGCGGAACATTACAGCACATGTATAGCAGTACTATAGTATATGGTGGTACATTACAGTGCATGTATAGCAGCTATAGTATATGGCGGTACATTACAGCACATGTATAGCAGCACTATAGTATATGGTGGTACATTACAGTACATGTATAGCAGCACTATAGTATATGGTGGTACATTACATTACATGTATAGCAGCACTATAGTATATGGCGGTACATTACAGCACATGTATAGCAGCGCTATGGTATATGGCGGTACATTACAGTACATGTATAGCAGCACTATAGTATATGGCGGAACATTACAGCACATGTATAGCAGCACTATACTGTAGTATATGGTGGTACATTACAGTGCATGTATAGCAGCAATAGTATATGGCGGTACATTACAGCACATGTATAGCAGCACTATAGTATATGGTGGTACATTACAGTACATATATAGCAGCACTATGGTAGATGGCAGTACATTTCAGTACATGTATAGCAGCACTATAGTATATGGTGGTACATTACAGTACATGTATAGCAGCACTATAGTATATGGTGGTACATTACATTACATGTATAGCAGCACTATAGTATATGGCGGTACATTACAGCACATGTATAGCAGCGCTATGGTATATGGCATTACATTACAGTACATGTATAGCAGCACTATAGTATATGGTGGAACATTACAGCACATGTATAGCAGCATTATACTGTAGTATATGGTGGTACATTACAGTGCATGTATAGCAGCTATAGTATATGGCGGTACATTACAGCACATGTATAGCAGCACTATAGTATATGATGGTACATTACAGTACATGTATAGCAGCACTATGGTAGATGGCAGTACATTTCAGTACATGTATAGCAGCGAAATGGTATATGGTGGTACATTGCAGTACATGTATAGCATCGCTATGGTATATGGCGGTACATTACAGCACATGTATAGCAGCACTATAGTATATGGCGGTACATTACAGCACATATATAGCAGCACTATGGTATATGGCGGTACATTACAGCTCATGTATATCAGCATTATAGTATATGGCGGTACAGTACAGTACATGTATAGCAGCACAATGGTATATGGCGGTAGATTACATTACATGCATAGCAGCATAATGGTATATGGTGGTACATTACAGTACATGTATAGCAGTGCTATGATATATGGCGGTACATTACAGTACATGTATAGCAGCGCTATAGTATATGGCGGTACATTATAGCACATGTATAGCAACGCTATGGTATATGGGGTACATTTTAGTACATGTATAGTAGCGCTATGGTATATGGCGGTACATTACAGCACATGTATAGCAGCACTATAGTATATGGCGGTACATTACAATACATGTATAGCAGCGCTATAGTATATGGCGGTACATTATAGCACATGTATAGCAGCGCTATGTTATATGGTGGTACATTACAGCACATGTATAGCAGCACTATGGTGTATGGCGGTACATTATATCACATGTATAGCAGCGCTATGGTATATGACGGTACGTTACAGCAACATGTATAGCAGCACTATATTATATGGTGGTACATTATAATACATGTATAGCAGTGCTATAGTATATGGCGGTACATTACAGTACATGTATAGCAGCGCTATGGTATATGGCGGTACATTACAGTACATGTATAGCCGCGCTATAGTATATGGCGGCATTT
Source organism: Allobates femoralis (assembly GCA_033576535.1). Lineage (NCBI taxonomy): Eukaryota > Metazoa > Chordata > Amphibia > Anura > Aromobatidae > Allobates > Allobates femoralis. Next base: position 139,621,576 of record JARQOC010000002.1, read on the forward strand.
TACAGTACATGTATAGCAGCACTATAGTGTATGGCGGTACATTACAGCATATGTATAGCAGCACTATAGTATATGGCGGTACATGACAGTACATGTATAGCAGCACTATAGTATAGGGCGGTACATTACAGCACATGTATAGCAGCGTTACAGTATATGGCGGTACATTACAGTACATGTATAGCCGCGCTATAGTTTATGGCGGTACATTACAGCACATGTATAGCAGCTCTATAGTATATGGCCGCACATTACAGTACATGTATAGCAGCGCTATGGTATATGGCAATACTCCGGTCCCCGCGGCTTCCCCCCCGCTCCTTCTGGCCCCCCTCCTGCACAGTAAAAGTAAAAATAAAAAAATCCTCAGTATCCTCACCTGTCCGCTGGCTCACTCCACCTCCATCTTCTAGGTCCTGCAGGCCTTTAGGACCAGTCATTGCCTGGGAAACCGATCAGCTGATCGGTGACATGACTGCTAACTGCCAGGAGGGGCAGGATGGTGGGATGGGCAGGATGGTGGCGGGGGCAGGATGGTGGCAGGGGCAGGATGGAGCAAGTGGGGCAGGAAGGAGCCGTAGGTGCAGGATGGAGGTGGGGGCAGGATGGAGGTGGGGGGCAGGATGGAGGGAGGGGACAGGATGGAGTGAGCGGGGCAGGATGGATGTGGGGGGGCAGGATGGATGCCGGGAGCCAGGATGGATGCGGGGGGGCAGGATGGATGCGAGAGGGACAGGATGGATGCAGGAGGGCAGTATGCATGCGGGGAGGCAGGATAGATGCGTGGGGGCAGGATGGATGCGGGGAGGCAGGATGGATGCAAGGGGGCAGGATGGATGCGAGGGGGGCAGGATGGATGTGGGGGGGCAGGATAGATGCGGGGGGGACAGGATGGATGTGGGGAAGCAGGATGGATGCGTGGGGAGACAAGATGGACCCAGGGGAGCAGAATGGAGGTGGAGGGGCAGGATGGTGCTGGCAGGGCATGGAGCCAGGGGGTCAGGATGGAGGCAGGGGGCCAGATGGTGGCGGGGGGGCAGGATTGGGCTGGTTGGGGGGGCAGGATGGCAGGATGGTGGCGGGGGGCAGGATAGAGCGAGCGAGGCAGGATGGAGACGGTGGAGCAGTATGGATGCGGCAGGGAAGGATGGATGAGGGGGGGCAGGATGGATGCGGTGGGGGCAGGATGGATGCGGGGGGGCAGGATGGAGCGAGCGGGACAGGAAGGAGCGAGCGGGGCAGGACGGAGCGTGCGGGGCAGAATGGAGCGAGCGGAGCAGGAAGGAGCGAACGGGGCAGGAAGGAGCTGGGAAAGGGGGCAGAATGGAGCCGGGGGGTACAGGATGGATGCGGGGGGGGGGCAGGATGGAGCCAGAATGGGGGCAGGATGGAGCCAGGAAGGGGGCAGGATGGAGCTGGGAAGGGGGGCAGAATGGATCCGGGAATGGGGGCACGATGGAGCCGGGGGGGGCAGGATGGAGCTGGGAAGGGGGGCAGAATGGAGATGGAGCCGAGAAGGGGGGCAGGATGGAGCTGGGGGGGCAGGGTGGAGCCAGGAAGGGGGGCAGGATGGAGATGGGGGCAGGATTGCTGTGGGGGGGGCAAGATGGTGGCAGGGGGGCAGGATGGCGGCGGGGAGCAGGATGGTGCTGGGGGGCAGGATGGTGCTGGGGGGGCAGGATGGCTGCAGGGGTGGGCAGGATGGCTGCGGGGGGGCAGGATGGTTGCGGGGGGGGCAGGATCCCCCTCACCCCCCTCTGTTCTCACCTGCAGCGTCGCACTGTGTACAGCGACATGTGACAGGGTGGGCTGTGTGATGTCACATCAGCCCGCCCTGTCACATGACAGATTTACAGGGAGAAGACGGGTGAGGACAGCAGGAGGCGTGGAGGGAGGCAGGGAGGCGAGGAGGGAGGCAGGAAGGCAGGAAGGCGAGGAGGGAGGCAAGGAGGTGAGGAGTGAAGCAGGGAGGCGAGGAGGGAAGCAGCAGGTACCGATGCCGGCGGTCGCCACGGCCGTACACGTAGCCTGGCGACAGCGATGCTATGCGTCGCTGTCGCCAGGTTACAGCTACTGTATAATTATTAACCCCCTCACAACTTTGGATGTACTGGTGAGTCTAAGATCATATTCCTGCCTTTAATGAGCCAGCATCATTCCCTGCAGATGTTATCTGATCTGATCAACTGATATGCTCTAACAGTGGCGGGCAGATTGGAGATCCACCCACCACTGCTAACTAGTTAAATCCTGCTTTTAATCTCTGACAGCAGGATTTTAAACACAACTGTGAGGAGCAAGTCATTCCCCACCCCAATTGGCAGCCCCATAATGAGATTGTGGGTGCCAATGGATTGGTGTGAGAGTGAGATGTCAGCTGATGACTGCTATGTTTGTCATGGTTAACATCCTGTGAATGCTGGCTGATCACCAGCATTCATAGACAGACAGTATTAATGCTTTACAGAGCATTTCTAATGCACTGCTATGTACAGCAAAAGCAATCAAAGGATCAAAGCTTTAAGCCCTCTACGGTGACTTGTAAAAACAGTAAAAAGTAAAAAAAAGTTTAAAAAAAATCTGAAAAAAAATGACAAAAATACAAAAGTTCAAGTTACCTTCCTTTTGCCTCATCGAAATTTAAAAAAATGATAAAAAAATACATGTATTTAGTATTGATGCATTCAGAAATGTACAATCCATCAAAATGTAAAATAAATTAATCTGATCAGTAAACAGCGTAGCAAAAAAAAAATTTAAATTGCCAGGATTATTTTTTTTGGTCGCCAAAACACTGCAATAAGATGCAATAAGAGGCCATGAATATATTGCATTTACCAAATGCTATTTCAAAAACACATAAACATGGAGGAAGAGTGTGGACAATATCTATTATATAATCGCGAATCGGAAAAGCGCCCCTTCACGCGCACTTTCCGATGTCGTCATGTGGATACGAATTTAACATTGGGCGCGAAGCGCCCAATGCTGCGCGAGCAATGGCCGCGAGGCCATTGCGAGCCGCTGGCCCAAAATCGATCCACAGGCCCGGCTACAACCTTTGCGATTTACCGCTCAGGTAGCGCGAGCAATGGCCGCGAGGCCATTGCGAGTCGCTGCCTGAGCCGCAAATCCCTACCCGGGGACCATGGAGCGGAGGCGGCACTGCCGCCTCCGCTCCCCGCTACCCACAATTCGCCAGCCCGCCCCCTATGTCCGCACAGCCCGCCCCCTATGTCCGCACAGTCCGCCCCCTATGTCCGAACAGTCCGCCCCCTATGTCCGCACAGTCCGCCCCCTATGTCCGCACAGTCCGCCCCCTATGTCCGCACAGTCCGCCCCCTATGTCCGCACAGTCCGCCCCCTATGTCCGCACAGTCCGCCCCCTATGTCCGCACAGCCCGCCCCCTATGTCCGCACAGCCCGCCCCCTATGTCCGCACAGCCCGCCCCCTATGTCCGCACAGCCCACCCCCTATGTCCGCACAGCCCGCCCCCTATGTCCGCACAGCCCGCCCCCTATGTCCGCACAGCCCGCCCCCTATGTCCGCACAGCCCGCCCCCTGTCCGCACAGCCCCCCCATGTCCGCACAGCCCGCCCCCATGTCCGCACAGCCCGCCCCCATGTCCGCACAGCCCCCCCATGTCTGCACAGCCCCCCCATGTCCGCACAGCCCCCCCATGTCCGCACAGCCCCCCATGTCCGCACAGTCCCCCCATGTCCGCACAGTCCCCCCATGTCCGCACAGCCCCCCCATGTCCGCACACCCACCCCCTAAGCCCCCGCCGATACCCCCTAAGCCCCGCCGTCTACCCCCTGCCCCTATCGGTAAAGCCCTACACCCTAAGCCCCCGCAGTCCCCTAACCTAACGCCGCTGTCACCTAAGGCCCTATACCCGAAGCCCCCGCCGTCGCCTAACCTAACGTCCCCGTCTTTCACTTACATGCCTTCAAGTCATCTGATCGTCCGTCCGGCCAGGCGTCCTCTTCCTCCGGCCCCGGGGGTCTTCTCTCTTCCTTCCGCCATCTCCGCCTCTTCGTCCGGCCCCGGGGATCTTCTGTCTTCTTTTCAATAACTTCCTCCTCCGACGTCTTCTTCCTTCTCATTAACATAGAATGGACGAAAAATCCGCCATTCTACCTTAATGAGATCTGAGGCCCTCTTCTGATTGGTCGCTGTAAACTGCCCTCAGCCAATCAGAAGAGCCCCTCAAAACTGAGACGCAGTTCTCATTCAGGTCCGCCTTTTTTTCCCCATTGACATACATTACCGGTGTGTCGCCGATTTTATGGCCGCCCACCTGGTTCTATTTGTCGGCCCTAAAATCGCGACACACCGCTAATGCATCTCTATGGGCAGTCAGCCCGATTTCGGATTGAACGCCGACCAATCAGAATTCGAGCTGTGACTGCCCATAGAGATGCATTAGCGGTGTGTCCGCGATTTTACGCCCGACAAATAGAACCAGGTGGACGGCCATAAAATCGCCGACACACCGCTAATGTATGTCAATGGGAAAAAAAAGGCGGACCGGAATGAGAACTGTCTCTCATTGTCGCAAGTAAAAAAATAAATAAATTAAATAATAAAAATAATGATTTAAAAATAATTAAAAAAATAAAATAAATTAATAAAAAATAATAAATAATTAAATAAAAATAATAATTAAAAAAAAAAAAAATGCGGACCTGAATGAGAACTCTCTCTCACTCTCACTTAAAAAAATAAATAAATTAAATAATAAAAAAAATAATTTAAAAATAATTAAAAAATAATAAAAAAAATAAATAAAAAATAATAAATAATTAAATAAAAATAATAATTAAAAAAAAAAAAAAAATTCGGACCTGAATGAGAACTGTCTCTCACTCTCACTTAAAAAAATTAATTAATTAAATAATATTAAAAATAATTTAAAAATAATTAAAAAATAATAAAAAAATAAATTAAAAATATTCAATAATTAAAAAAAAAATAATAATAAAAAAATTAAATATATGCTAATTATATCAGCCCTTTCAGCGGACCTGAAAGAGAACTGGGTCTCAGCCTAAATAATAAATTTAATAATAAAAAAAATAATTTAAATATAATACAAAAATTAATAAAAAATAATAAATAATTTAATAAAAAATAATAATTAAAAAATAAAATGCTAATAATAATGATATTACTGCTAATAATAATTCTATTAATGCTAATAATTATGCTATTAATGCTAATAATAATGTTATTAATGCTATTATTAATGCTAATAATGCTATTATTAATGCTATTAATGCTAATAATAATGCTATTAATGCTATTAATAATGTTAATAATGCTATTATTAATGCTAATAATGCTATTATTAATGCTAATAAGGCTATTATTAATGCTATTAATGCTAATAATAATGCTATTAATGCTATTAATAATGCTATTAATGCTATTAATTATGCTATTAATGCTATTAATGCTAATATTTCTCCTATTAATGCTATTAATACTATTAATAATGCTATTAATGCTAATATTTATCCTATTAATGCTATTAATGCTAATAATAATGTTATTAATGCTATTAATAATGCTATTAATGCTATTAATTATGCTATTACTGCTATTAATGCTAATATTTATCCTATTCATGGTATTATTAATGCTATTAATGCTAATAATAATGCTATTAATTCTATTAATGCTAATAATAATGTTATTAATGCTATTAATAATGTTATTAATGCTATTATTAATGCTAATAATGCTATTATTAATGCTATTAATGCTAATAATAATGCTATTAATGCTATTCATAATGTTATTAATGCTATTATTAATGCTAATAATGCTATTATTAATGCTATTAATGCTAATAATAATGCTATTAATGCTATTAATAATGCTATTAATGCTATTAATTATGCTATTAATGCTATTAATGCTAATGTTTATCCTATTCATGGTATTATTAATGCTATTAATGCTAATAATAATGCTATTAATGCTATTAATGCTAATAATAATGCTATTAATGCTAATAATAATGTTATTAATGCTATTATTAATGCTAATAATGCTATTATTAATGCTAATAATGCTAATAATAATGCGATTAATGCTATTAATAATGCTATTAATGCTATTAATTATGCTATTAATGCTATTAATGCTAATATTTATCCTATTAATGCTATTAATGATAATAATAATGCTATTAATGCTATTAATAATGCTATTAATGCTATTAATTATGCTATTATTGCTATTAATGCTAATATTTATCCTATTCATGGTATTATTAATGCTATTAATGCTAATAATAATGCTATATAATGCTATTAATGCTATATAATAATGCTATTAATGCTATTAATAATGCTATTAATGCTATTATAATGCTATTAATGCTAATAATAATGTTATTAATGCTATTAATAATGCTATTAATGCTAATAATAAATGTTATTAAAGCTATTAATTATGCTATTAATGCTAATATTTATCCTATTAATGCTATTAATGCTAATAATAATGCTATTAATAATGCTATTAATGCTATTAATTATGCTATTAATGCTATTAATGCTAATATTTATCCTATTAATGGCATTATTAATGCTATTAATGCTAATAATAATGCTATTAATGCTAAAAATAATGCTATTAATGCTATTAATAATGTTAATTAATGCTATTATTAATGCTAATAATGCCATTATTAATGCTAATAATAATGCTATTAATGCTATTAATAATGCTATTAATGCTATTATTTATGCTATTAATGCTAATATGTATCCTATTAATGCTATTAATAATGCTATTAATGCTAATAATAATGATATTAATGCTATTCATAATGTTATTAATGCTATTATTAATGCTAATAATGCTATTATTAATGCTATTAATGCTAATAATAATGCTATTAATGCTATTCATAATGTTATTAATGCTATTATTAATGCTAATAATGCTATTATTAATGCTATTAATGCTAATAATAATGCTATTAATGCTATTAATAATGCTATTAATGCTATTATTAATGCTAATAATGCTATTAATGCTAATAATAATGCTATTAATGCTATTAATACTGTTATTAATGCTCATAATACTGCTAATAATGCTATTAATACTGCTATTACTGCTAATAATAATGCTATGGCTTATATTATTGCTATTGATGATGCGATTATTATTTAAAAATCTTTAAAATAACAATAAACATATTTTAGATACCCGATGCATTTGCATCAGCCTAACAGCTATAACTACTATAATCAAATTAATGCACGTTCTAGAATCCCGATGCATTTGCATCGGGCTCACAGCTAGTATGCAATAAAAGATGATATTTATTATGAGATGTTTAAAAACAAATAGACATAAAATGATTAAAAAAGAACAAAGCCAGCTCACCCAGTGTATAGTCTGGATCGCTGAGGCTCACCTCTTCATAGAAAAGTGAACCATTTTGTATCCAGTGGAAAAAACTTTCCCTCCAGCTATTTATGAACAAGTTCCATCTTTATTAAGTGTCCATTAAAATCCAGAAGGTACAAAGTTGGTACAGTATATGACAGACTATGGCTCAAATGACAAAGTGTTATGGCATGATGCCTTCCACCAAGGAATAAAGCGGCTTAGTATATACATGAAACAGGCATCGGGCTATCTGGGGGATTACTTGGCAGACCCTCCTTCCTTTACTTATGCACTTTGGCACTTCAGCACCTAGATATTATACTATTCTTCCTACTTTTTAGATTGATTAAGTTTTTACCGAAGATCCAACTTTACTATAGGTATAATGCTTTTTTCTGTGCAATATGCAGTGGAATACTACCGTAGGACGTTACCCTTGTATCAACCTCTTTCTTCATCCATTTTATGCTCATTTTTTCAGAATGATACTTACCTCTTATCTTATACATTCTTGTATTACTGTGTATGTATTTTTATGTGTATCTGTTTTTAAATATGTCATAATAAATATCATATTTTACTGCATATATTGTCCACGCTCTTCCTCCACGTCTATGTATTCGTAAGTGAATTTGTGCATTTATTGCCAGATGGATGGACATAATTCTTTTCCCCCTTCTGGCAATACATGGTTATAATAATACCAATGGATTGTTTGTATGTCATATTTCTAAAATATGTAAGTTCAGGGCACAAAAAATAAGCCATCGCACAGCCCCAGATCCGGAAACAAATCAGAAGGCATGTCAAAACTGCCGGTCATAGAGATATGTTTAGTGCAGTATACTGGTTTCTAGCCTATTAGTGATGCACATACATACCCTGCACTATATCGATGACAGGAAAGATACCACCAGCCCTTCAGGGCTTCTAAAAGTCTTGTGAAAATTAAAAATATACTAGGACTTGCTTGATATACGAGCTAGAATCTCTCATCAAGGATCCTCATTGTCTTGCAAGTTTCAGGCAAAGGCCCTTCTACCGGTCACGGTAGCCGTGAGCCGTGACCGGTAGAAGGGCCTTTGCCTGAAACGGACCCGTTGTCACCTCGGTGCCCCCTCCCTGCACTTTGTATGCTCCCGAAATAAAGATCCCGTTACCTGCTGACCTGGTGAGTGCCGTCTTTCTTACATTTTTATGACGTTTTGTTCCACTATACTGGCACCACCAGTTGCACTAGTGCTTCCCGCCTCACATGCTTATTCCACTGCCTGAGAAGGATTGCTGGTCGTAGTGGTGCCCCTTTTTCGTTTCTGTTGGATTTTACAATATTAACATACGTCAGGACGCAGCAGATCCCCTTGATAAAAGACAGAACAGAGCAGGTGCAATGTTGAAAACACAAATGTTCTCCATAAGAAATGATGCTGCATGCATGCGAGTATCTAGCATGCATCTCGCAAGAATCACCTGGCCCAGCCACCAGCTCCCCGGAGAGGATCATGGAGCTGCAGAGAAATACAATCAGATCTATGCCGCTGTACCGAGAGGTAGGCACAGGGCCGCTTGACTCATGCGAGATGCATGCGAGACACTCGCATGCAGCTCTCATAAGTGTGTCTCTCCCGTAAGAATTGTGTAAAGTGTAAGTGACACAGAAATGTGTAGTGCACCATGCCAATTTACAGTTTGTCACAACAATACATGAGGGCTGTGCCACACGATATAAGTGCACCTCACAAGTAAGCAAAACTCCACCAATAACACAAGAGTTGGTTCCATTTTGCAAAGATAAAATCAAATAGATTAGGTATTAGTTAATATATTTAATCTAAAAACTTGTTATGCTTGAATATGCAAACTTCCAATCTGCAACAAGGCTCCTAGCTGTGTTGTGAATTCTTAGACTACAATTAAAGGCAATTCTTTGATAAGGACATCACATGCAATTTACCCAAAACACATTACAGATAAAAGTGGCCACAGTTACCAAAACGCAATGACAATACCACAGGATAAAATAGAACCATATAATAATGATAGTTTTATTTACATATCGCCAACATATTTTGCAGCATGTTACAATTCAGCGAGGACATGTACACAGGGCCGTATTTGCCCTTAGGCACGTGTGGGCACGTCCCTAGGGTGCCAGGATGTGGGGGGCAGCGCCTGAGCAACTTTTTTTTTTTTCCATTAAACTCCGGGTGCCTGGTCACTCGCCCAACCACCTCAAACTTCTGGCCTGCACCCGCCCACCCATACCCAAACTTCCAGCCTGCGCCCACCCACCTCTGCCTTCGGGCTGCTGGTGGCCGGGTCTCTGGTCCCCCGCACTGAGGGGAAGTGAGGAGGCGAGGACTTCCTGCTCCGATGCAGTGGAGTCCCAGCCCAGGCAGCTATATCACCGCCTGCTGGTATGGGAGTATTACCGGTGGCTGCGGCGCCGGGGTGTGTGTGCTGCCTGTGTGTCCTGTGTGCATAGGCAGCTCAGCCCGAGCAGCTACGTCGCTGACAGCCGCCGGCCGGAATGTATTACTGGCGGCTGTAGGTGGCGCTGACATTTGTGTGCTGCCTGTGCTGCCCTGTGTGCACAGGCAGCACAGCCCCAGCCCAGGAAAACAGTGCCAGCAGTGAGGCAGCCTGGCATTGTTAGGAATGCTGTAGTGGACAGTGCATGGCTGCAGTGCACTGGTATGGTCCTGGAGGCAGGCAAGCTCAGGAGCTGCTGCCCAGCCCCCAGATGAGGCTGCAGACCGGCAGCATTGTGTAGGGAATTTGAAGGGGTGATGATGGGAGCGGCACACATACCTGCACCATGTTATATGATATAGAATGGTGCAGGTCTGTGGGCCCCCCCCCCCATAGCATGGTGTAGGTCTGTGGACCACACCCCATATAGCTTATATGGGGGGTGGCCCACAGACCTGCACCATGCTATTTCATATAGGATGATGCAGGTCTTTGGGCCACCCCCCCATATAGCATGGTGCAGGTCTTTGGGGCGCCCCCCTATATAGCATGGTGCAGGTCTGTGGGTCCCCCCCAATATAGCGGATCTGTGGTCCACCCCCCCCCACAAAAAGAATGGTGTAGGTCTGCGGGCTGCTGTCATGTAGCCACGCAGGAAGAATATGTTGGGTGCCGATGCCGGAATCCAGGAAAGTGGAGGCAGCTAAGGCGCTGTTACAGCCAAAGGAAGCAGCAGGGGCGGGGGTGGGTGGAGTGGCATGGAAAAGGGGGAGAAGATGGATGAATGAATGGATGGATGAATGGGAGGGCGGCATGGAAAAGGGGGAGAAGATGGATGAATGGATGGATGGGGGGGGCCGCATGGAAAAGGGGGGAGAAGATGGATGGATAGGGGATGGGCAAATGCTACATGGATCGATGGGGGGTTGGGGGAGAAGGTAAATGGATAAATGGGGGACGTGGGAGAATCTACATGGATTGATGGGGGAGAAGCTACATGGATGGATGGGGAGAAGCTATATGGATGGATGGGGGGATGGGGGAGAAGCTACATGGATGGATGGGGAAAACCCGGATGGATGGATGGGAGAGAAGCTAGATGGATGGATGGGGAATGGGGGAGAAGCTACATGGATGGATGGGGAAAAGCCGGATGGATGGATGGGAGAGAAGCAAGATGGATGCATGGGGGAAAAGCTACATGGATGAATGGGGAAAAGCCGGATGGATGGATGGATGGATGGATGGGAGAGAAGCTATATGGATGAATGGGGAAGAAGGTACACGGATGCTATGATTGGAGATATTTTAATGGAGTCTTTAACCTTCAAAATGCCAATGAATCTGCATACACATTTATATAGGGAACATACTGTTCTGGTGATGATTTATTGTAATGCTGGTGGTTCTGGTGATGTACTATCGGGGTATAGTGATGTATTATTGTATTGACGGGGGTTCTGGTGATGTATTTTCTGGTTTGGTCAATTAGTATTATATTGACAGTGGTTCTGGTGATATACTGATAGTGGTTCTGGTGAATTAGTATTATATTGACAGTGGTTCTGGTGATATACTGACAGCGGTTCTAGTGATGTGTTATTGTATTGCTGGTGGTTCTTGCGATGTAGTCATGTGGATGTTGTAATCTTTATCTTAACAGACTTAATCCTAAAACATTATAGGGCAAGTGTGCCTGACTAAAAATAAAGCTGAATGTCGGCCAAACACTTGATTAAAGCCCCCAAACACTATAGATAGGTGTCCGATCACTCGGTCAGCAGCTATCTTACTCTGGTCTCCCATATACAGGAGTACTCATTCTGCCAAGTGCTCCTGTATACTGTATGAAAGCTGCTGCTAGACATCTCTGCCTGCAGCTTATTACTTGAAAGATAAAAGGATCTACAACCTGTAATCGGACATGCTGGATCCTTATTTCCCTCAATCAATCATCAGTTAGAGCCCCCATACACATTAGACTGTTCTCACAACCTGTTCATATCTTCGGGTTTAGCCAACTTTAGTCTCATGTGTATGGAGGTCCTCACTACTGTCTGAAGGCTACGGGCACTGACATCTATGAACGCCATGAGTGCTGAAATAGGACACACAGTTAAAAAGAAAAACCTCAAAATACTGAACATATGAACAGCAGGTCATTTTTACTTGCCGTGCATGAGATCATTCCCTTTAGTATTTTTTTGCACATACGCTTAGTCTGACTGATAAGTAAGGGAGAGGCGCAGCCACTGAAAGCAGGAACTCTAAATACTGCCCTGCATGTACAGACAATTTATGACAATTATTATCACTATTTCACATGAAACTGCCAAATATATACGTATTTGACAAAATCACCAAAGATTATATGTAATATATCAGATCCAAAGAGGAAAAAGATAGAAAATCAAAAGAAGGAAAAAAAGAAAAAAGAAATGAACAAACAATTACTAATGAAGTCACCCGTAATGTGTACTAGATATAATTTGTTTTCTCTACCATTACATTGGCTTTTTAAACAGGATTTGTTTTCATTTCCAACTTATGCTATGAGAAGCATTAAACTGTATCAGTGGCCTTGCACCTGCCAGTAATTCTACAGATGGCAAATGTAAAATCGGTTGTTGCATTCAAAACAGGAAAGATGGGATGAGCATATTGCTAGTGCAAGATGAACACATATTTCCAGAATGCTAATGCTAATTGTTTCCTACAGTTCCTCATATAAATCTATTTGCATTGTATCATGCATACATTAGGTATCATAACTTCTGTTCAGGCAACATGCTGACAAATGTATTATTTTATTACTAAATTGAAGAGATGCTATAAGGTGTTAAGAAATTATACATTTCTTAGATTTTTTCTAAATTATATTTTTCAAAGTATCAAGGAAGTAGCTTTAGAAATTTGGCCATTAAATTAAATATAGAAAAAAATGAATATTTATATTGCTTGTCCAAAGCACTCAAAAGTCCAGCTATATGGGCACATAGGTAACAGTCTTAGTACAAGAAATCAAGGCATTTTTGAAGATTTTGAAGGATTCTTTATATTTGCACTATTGTTGTTCTTTCCCTTACCTTTCTTCAAGAGCCATAACTTTTTACTATTTTTCAGTTAATAAAGTGTCACACATGTGTCAGATTCCGTTGGGACCTTTGTGGTATCTGGGATCAGAAGGTTATAGCGATTAGCAGATCACATAGCCTTGTTGGAGTCTCAGTGATTAACATGAGTGGAGCAGATTTCCTTTCTTTTAGTGTTATAGGAGTTAAGAGTTCCTTTTTTATGCTGCTTGAGATTCCTTTTAGCTCTAATTAGAGCTGCTGCTGCTGGTTGCCCTCCCCTCTCTTATTTAAACTCACGGCAGGCCCTCTGATGTGCCAGTTATAGTTATTTTGTGCTGACCTCCCTGGAGAAGATTCTCCTTTCGCATTTGTGGAATTACTTTGTGTTGTTTTATTCCTGCTTGATTGCCTCATTCCTTGTGTTGCCTTATCTTAGTAGTAAGATTACTTTCTTGATGCCCAATTCCCTAGCCATTGCTAGCCCAGGGACAGCAAGGGCTTAAACACCTGATCATGCACGGGACGAAGAACCTATCTAGGGATGATAGGGAGCTCATGGTCTCCCCTCTCCCATCTTTCTATCCTCATGGCCCCCTTTACACTATTCCTAGTCTTCTCCTATCTGTGGTGCCATACACCAGGCATCTCCTTGTGTTGTAATGACATGTAGCCAAACAAATGTTTGTTTTTTTGTAGCATGATTACTTAAAATTACTTAATTAATTTAAATCTACATTGTACTGAATAAAGAGAAAATAATTCCAGGTGGGTGAAAGTGTGAAAAATATGCAATTTCACCATTGTTTATTTGGATTTTGAATTTTGTGTTGTTTTTACAAGATCTGCACACTTGAAATGGCAGTTCAGTGTGATAATAGAAGTACCAAGCTCATGTTTTCATTGATATTGATTTTGATGCCATTGAGAAGTTTTAATTTATTTTTGTTTTGTTTTTTAAATGTGATCGAAAAACTTTCATTCTGATTTTTTGATTATTTTTCATGTTATGGCATAGGCCAATTGGTTATATTTTGAAAGAAAATAACTTTTACGATTGCCACATTTTTTCAGCATAAAGTCTAAATCTCAACCTCCATGGTAGATAAGCAAACAGCTTAGCTTCAGAACAAGAGAAAGATGACAACCACTGTTGCTGTAGAATAATAGAAAGGCTGCTGTCAAAGGCTAGGGTCACACTTGCATTTTTTTTCATGCTTTTTTGGAGACCTGCGTTTTTTAAAATGCATGTAAAAATGCACCCATAGGCCCCCATGCAAAAAATGCAAGCCCCAATAGCTAAAACGCATGCCTAAAGTGCCATGCACTTATGTGAGTAGCTGCCATCAAAAACGCATGCAAAAATACATGGTACATTAGTACCATTAGTACCATTTAGTACCATCCAAAAACGCATGCGTTTTCCATAGGGGCCCATGTTAAAAAACGCATGCTTTTTTCATTTCTGCATGCGTTTTTTTAGGTGACTTAAGTCACCCATGCGTTTTTACATGCGTTTTTAAAACAGCACCAAAAAAAAGTTCATGAACTTTTTTTGGGTGCTGATTCAAAAACGCATGTAAAAACGCATGGATGGCTTAAGGCGCCTAAAAAAACGCATACAGAAATGAAAAAAGCATGCAGAAACGCATGCTTTTTTTTAAGGCACAAAAAAAACTCATGCTAAGTGTGACCCTAGCCAAAGACTGATTGTGAACAACCACACACATGACTGTAAGGCTAGGGTCACATATGCCAAACTGTTTTTTATAGTGTTCATAAAAATAGATCTATTATTTTTAGGGTGTTTTTGTGCTCCCAGCACTGCTAAGCATCTTTTGGACTCAGCCATTTAAAAAAAAAAAAAAAGCGCATGCAAAAACGCATGTGTTAACGCATGGTGCTTATATCTACCAAGCGTTAACGCATGCGTTTCTCTTAGGGCCCCATGTTAAGAAAATGCATGCGTTTCCGAAAAAGCACCCAAAAACGCTGCTTACCACGTTTTTGGGAGGTGAGCCAAAAACGCATACAAAAAATGCATGGCACATTTGCAATGCATTTTTTGTATTGGAGCCTATGAATGCTATAATGCATGCATTTTCCAACATTTTCAGCTTAAAAAAGCATGCGTTTAGCGCATACACGAAGCAAGTCTGACCCTAGCCTAACACAGAGATGCAGGCTATTGAAAAAAGCTGCCATCAGACAAGTATGGGTGTAGCTCAGTTCCTGAGTATAGATGAGCAAACTTTCCCCCAACATGTTCCACAATTTTAAATTCGGCATGAAATTTGAATTTATATCTTTATGTCTGAAGTCTGAAATGTGGCAAAAGGTTGAAGAGTTCAAGGGGGCCGAATACTTCTATATTCAAAATGTATGGAAGGAAAGTAATAAGGTGATTGCAAATTTTCAAAATGCAATATTCATTGTATAGTGTTTCATGAGTGTGAACAGACATATAAGACCATGTACAAGTGCTTCTCAATAAATTAGAATATCAGCAAAAAGACAATTTATTTCAGTAATTCCATACAAAAAGTGAAATGCATATAATTTATAGAGTCATTACAAACAGAGTGATCTATTTCAATTGTTTATTTATGTTAATGTTGATGATTATTACATAAAGCTAATGAAAACCCAAAAGTCATTGTCTCAGAAAATTAGAATAATTAACACAAAACACATGCAAAGGCTTACTAAGCATTGAAAATGGTCCCTTAGATTGGTTCAGTAGGCCACACAATTATGGGGAAGACTGCTGTCTTGACAGATGTCCAGATAGCAGGTAAATCCTACTGAGGAAGACAGCAGACCGCTGTTGAAGCGCGTATTGGTGTGTTAAATCAAAGAGGTTTGTTATACATCCTAATGTTTACCTGTCACATTGTGCCTGAGCACTCCGTAACCTGACCACAATCACTTTTCTCCAGATAGCAGTCAATGACACACTTCACAAGGAAGGTAAGCCACAAAATGTCATTGCCTTATCGTACAATAACTCATAGCATTTAACGGCATATAACACATAACCAAGCAAAACACAGAATATAACAGGCAATAGAGTCTCACCCTTCTGCTGGCTCACCAGGGATTAGAATGTTTGTGCCTTTGGGGCTTCCAGGGCCACTTAATCCAATCCAGCAGCACCCTGCTTTTGGCGGGTACCCACAGAGAATGGAATAGTGACAAGCTTAGGAAGCTAACTGAGCACAGCAATGTCTGTAGTCAGGTGACCGCACTGGCCCAACCAGGGTTTCTTCCTTACTCAGTCTTTTCTATCCCAGCTGAATCCTATGAAAGAAAAAGGGGGAAGGGGAACAAGAGGCGCAATTGTGCCTTATCACTTAGACACTCACAGTACGGTGGTATAAAGGAACCACTCACCTATTTCAGTTGTGCGACCCACAACTGGTATACAGACATGTAGTGTTTTATCCGGATGGCTGCTGCTGGACTCCCACCGACCACTTGCACGTGGAATCACACAGTAAAAAATGGGAAAGGAAACGGTGTTCACCAGTCCGCGCTGCCAGGATTCACTTATTCCAGGGAAGAAACTCACGATAAGATGTGATATGATCAAAACCTTTTATTGCATCCAACGCGTTTCAACGCTTTTCCTGGTGTCTTCCTCAGGAATAAGTGGATCCTGGCAGCGCGGACTGGTGAACACCGTTTCTTTTCCCATTTTTTACCAGCTGAATCCTAGCATTCAATGCTGAAGTCCATGTAGCTATATAATCCAGGTTCTGATCCCCATAGCCAGTGCCTGAAGAGTCTAGGTCTCGGGTTATGGCTTGCCAACCAGATCTGCAGACCCTAGATTGGAGCCATGTAGCATGTGACCTCGATGTGAACCTTCAGTCGGGGTTGAAGTCCCTACACTGAGGCCACAAAGTAGATGAACCCGTTGTCAATGAACAGACCTCCTTATATACCCCTTAGCATCCATTGGAGGACATTTGGGACTTCAAGATTGGTGGAAAAAGATTGTGCTCTCATTAGCTAGATTGCAAACCGCATACATAGTATCCCTATGAGTCATGAGTCTCTGGCAGAGGGGATGAGTGGTCAGTTAAGATATACTGAATCAGCACAATACGCATCTTTGGACAAAGTAAGGCAAAGGTGACATTTGCGGCAACATTTTGAAATCCTGATCCGGTTTTGAGTTGCTCAAAACCGGATCAGGAACCACTCCCCATAGGAGCCCATTATGGTAACCGGATTGCTCTACATGCAAACCAGTTACCGCCTCCAGATCTGCAGCCTGCGGTAAAAATCATGCAGGCTGCAGTTTTTGGAGCGGTTTTGTCAACCGCATTGTGGTAACCAGATTGCTCCAGATGTGTAATCCGGAGCAATGCTGTTACTGTATACTTTGTTCATCCCTGCTGCCATAGGGATGAGCAAAGTGTTAAATGTTATTAAAACATTAAATATTAATAGTAGCTGTGGGCAACATGCCACTAGGGGGTGCCCACCCTCCTTAGAGACATGCTGCACACTCCAGTCAGCATGTGAGGGGTTAATAAGCCCATTACAGTATAGCCAGCTATTGTCGGCTTCTACAATTTTCTGAATGAAGCCGCGGCTCCCCTCACATTGCAGGAGATACTGTACGTAATGTACGTATAGTATCAGCCGCTGTCCTTGATGCTGAAACCTTTAACATTAGGTCTATGGGCAGCGCACAGCCATACACCTAATGTTAATGGTTACAGGACCCTGGACAGTGGCTGATACTATACGTACATTACGTATAGTATCTCCTGCACTGTGAGGAGAGCCGCGGCTTCATTCAGAAATTTGTATAAGCCGACAATAGCCAGCTATACTGTAAAGGGCTTATTAACCCCTCACATGCTGACAAAGTGGACAGCATGTCTCTTGGGAGGGTGGGCACCCCGGGTGGGCACCCCCTAGAGATGGGATGGTGGGCACCCCGTAGAGACATGTTGCCCTCAGCTACTATTAATATTTCATGTTTTAATAACATTTAAGGCTAGGGTCACACTTGCATTTTTTCCATGAGTTTGTGGAGACTTGCATTTTTAAAAAAACATGTAAAATTCCACCCATAGGCCCCCATATTAAAAAACGCATGTCCTAATAGCAAAGACGCATGTCTAAATAGCATGTGTGACAGTACCATGCGTTTTTGTGTGCGTTTTTGCTATTATGTGATTAGCTGACATCAAAAACGCATGCAAAAACACATGTACAAATAGTACCATGTAGTACCATCCAAAAACACATGTGTTTTCCATAGGAACCCATGTTAAAAAACGCATGTGTTTTTGGATGGCACTAAAAGGTACTAATGTACCATGCGTTTTTGCATGCGTTTTCCTTAGGGGCCCATGTTAAAAAAACGCATGCGTTTTCTACAAAAACCCATGCATTTTTAAAACAGCACCAAAAAATAGTGCATGCACTATGTTTTGTGCAGATTTAACAACGCATGCAAAAACGAAGGGTGCCATCACACACCTTAAAAAACTCATGATGACATGAAAAAATGCATGTAAAAACGCATTTTAAATCACTAAAAAAACTCATGTCAAGTGTGTCCCCAGCCTAACACTTTGCTCATCCCTGCGGCAGCAGGGATGAGCAAAGTATACATTAACCACATTGCTCTGGATTACACATCCGGAGCAATCCGGTTCCCGCATTGCGGTTGACAGAACACATTTTTGAAAAAAAATATGTCTGCAGGCAAGTGAGTTTACCGCATCCAGATCTGGATGCGGTCAACGCAATTGCCTTGCCAAATGTGACACCAGCCTAAGGCATTGTTCACACGCAATGTGCGTTTTTTTTAGCACTCCTAAAAGCACATGCGCTTTTTTAAGAGTGCCAAAAAATGTTCCTTGTGTGTCTGAAAGCTTTAAAAACATTTTTGGACTTAGTCACTTTTTCACCAAATAACCAAAAATGCATGGAAAAAAAATAGTTTGTTGACCAGGTGGAATTTTTTTTTTTATTTTCTTGCTTACCAAGGGGGAAGGGGGGGGTGCTATCGGAATTTTTTTTTTTTTTTCAAGCAGTTGCTGACCCGTTTCCAAAACCGCTTGCGTTAACGCATGTGCCTATATTTGACTTGCGTTAACGCATGCGTTTCCCATGGGGACCCATGTTAAAAAAACGCATGCGCTTTTGAGAAACCACACCTGTGTTTTTTTCCAGCACCCAAAAATGCTGCATGCAGCATTTTTTGGACTTGGGGGGAAAAGAACGCAAATGGAGCTGAAAAACACATGTACACTCAAATGTACCCTACGTTAACTCACCTGCGTTTTTTTTAACACACCAAAAAACGCAGAAATGGTCAAAAAAACGCATGTGTGTGAACATGGCCTAAGTCTCTGCACACTTAATTTGAATTGTGTCATGACCTTCTCTGACAAAGAGAATAAACACAAACTAATGACAATCAAGGGACTCTGAAGAGTCTGGCATAAACAATGAGTGGCTTATGACAAGTTAACAAACACAATACCAACATGTCTGGCTAATATAAGAAACTTCACTCATGCTATACATTGAAAAAGTCCATGTCATCACATGAGGGAAAATTCCAGTTTAGATATTTTTGGGTTTGCCCCGCATTCAGAAGCTGAAACTCCACCCTGAAACTGTGTTCACACCCAAGCTTTGGTTTACACATTTCATAAATACTTTTAAATGTTTATCCCAGACAGGTGCAATGTGGTATAAGAAAAATATATTATATCTTTTCTGTAACATACGACAAGACAGCATTTAAAAGTGTTGTCATGATCAGTAAATACAGACGTTTTCTGAAAATACAGAGTAGAAGAAATAATGAATAACTGTGTATACCAGTAAAATTTAAACCACAATTTTGGATAATGTAATTAATAGAATTACAGTATGGCTGGTATAAAATTTATTTTTATTACGGTAATTGTTTGCAGATATCATTGTTTTTAATTTGAATGTATTATGATTTTAACTTTCTTTTTAGTTTTGATCTGTTATTTTAGGAGTTGTAACATTATGACTGGATTGTTCTTCATTTTTAATTTAATTTTTTGCTAAATGACATAAACTGCATGATTTAAACCCTTCGGATTACACCAGATCTCATCTACAACTGCCTTTGAACAATACAAACTTCTACAGCAATCTAATGTGAAAATCCTTTTACATTTCAGTGTGGAAATAGCAGTTTACAATCCTTGTGTCTAGTGATTACTTTTCAAAGTGCATTTGAAGATTACCTAATTTTATTGCCTGTAATGGTTTTCTTAAGAATTTAAAATCTTTCAAATTTTCATCAGTAAGTGTAACTAATTACACTCTGATCCATGCAAATCATATAAAAGGTTCACAATTTTTGTTTAACTAGTGAAATGCAATCTGAGAAATGACCAATGTTTTGATAATAACATACAGATCTAAAATTAATTCTTAATGGATTATACAAATAAAATTGGATCTGGGAAAGATTTTAACTTTATTCTTATCAAACAAAGCAAAGACACAATGTTCCATTTGTTTTTTCATTTATAAACAATCTGTTCTTTACAGGCCCTTGACCTACAATCATCGACCGAGTAAAATATATTTCTTATGTCAGGATGCAAACATGCAAAGTTTGATGGGATGGAATGCTGTGGGAATTCAGATATTAAGTAAATATCAAAAATAAGTTTTAGTAAGCAAAATGTATTTATAAAGTTAAAAGTAAGGCCGGCTTCACACTACGGCTG
The DNA here is from genome assembly GCA_033576535.1 of Allobates femoralis. Lineage (NCBI taxonomy): Eukaryota > Metazoa > Chordata > Amphibia > Anura > Aromobatidae > Allobates > Allobates femoralis. The sequence goes on from JARQOC010000002.1 coordinate 139,642,284, forward strand.
GGATCCGATCCGTGGCTGTCCGCTTGAGGCAGACAGCTGCGGACCATTTCAGCATACAAAACTGGAGGGCTAATTTGCTCCAGTCCAGTGTGCTGCCGCACGCAGCTGCCGCCACTGATAGGTCGGGACCGCGGCTCGCGGGGAGCTAACCGCGGTCCTGACCTATCAGCGGCAGCATCTGCGTGCGGCTGCACACTGGACTGGGGGGCAAATTAGCCCTCCAGTTCTGTGTGCTGATCCTCAAGCGGACAGCCACAGATCAGATCCCAGCCATAGTGTGAAGCCGGCCTAAGGATGAGTAATGTTTTACGGCCCAGTTACACACACAGATAATTGTGCAGAGATTGTTCGCAGATCTCTGGTTGCAGTGAAGTCATGGACACATTGTTCCATTTTGTGGCCGTGTACAAATGTAGCAATGTGTCCATGATTTCACTGCAACCAGAGATCTGCGAACAATCTCTGCACAATTATCTGTGTGTGTGACAAGGCCTTTAAAGTTGGTTCATTAATTGATACCTTGAATGTATAACAAAGCAGAAAGGCACTCTCAATTTATTGTTTGCACTTTACAAGGGGTGTGGGCTCTTTCATTACTAATAGAAACAGCTGATTAACCACAAAAAAGGTATGCACTGTCCTTGTAAGCAGGAAAGATTTACAAAACAAATCTCTATTTTCATCTATAAGGGTCAGTCCGAGTACAGCAACTTTCCACCTTAAAGGAAAACTGTCAGGTCTAAAATCCATATCTAACTGCTATCATTTTCTAATTCATTTCTCTAAGCTCTCTCTATTTATGTATTTCTATTATTTATACTCCCCTCCTATCTTCTGTAAACTTCAAATAAAGAGATTACCGTATATACTCGTGTATAAGCCGACCCGTGTATAGGCCGACCCCCCTACTTTTGCCCCCAAAACCTGGGAAAACCTATTGACTCGTGTATAAGCCGAGGGTGGACCCCAGCACAGGTATACAGCCCTCAGCAGTGTGGTATACAGGCAGGCCCCAGAGGTATATACAGGCAGGCCCCAGAGGTATATACAGGCAGGCCCCAGAGGTATATAATGCAGCAGCCCCAGAGGTATATAATGCAGCAGCCCCAGAGGTATATACAGGCAGGCCCCAGAGGTATATACAGGCAGGCCCCAGAGGTATATACAGGCAGGCCCCAGAGGTATATAATGCAGCAGCCCCCAGAGGTATATAATGCAGCAGCCCCCAGAGGTATATAATGCAGCAGCCCCCAGAGGTATATACAGACAGGCCCCCAGTGGGGTATACAGGCAGGCCCCCAGAGGTATATACAGACAGGCCCTCAGTGGGGTATACAGCAGGCCCCCAGAGGTATATACAGACAGGCCCTCAGTGGGGTATACAGGCAGGCCCCCAGAAGTATATACAGACAGGCCCTCAGTGGGGTATACAGCAGGCCCCCAGAGGTATATACAGACAGGCCCTCAGTGGGGTATACAGGCAGGCCCCCAGAGGTATATACAGACAGGCCCCCAGTGGGGTATACAGCAGGCGCCCAGAGGTATATACAGACAGGCCCTCAGTGGGGTATACAGGCAGGCCCCCAGAGGTATATACAGACAGGCCCCCAGTGGGGTATACAGCAGGCCCCCAGTGGGGTATACAGCAGGCCCCCAGAGGTATATACAGACAGGCCCTCAGTGGGGTATACAGGCAGGCCCCCAGAGGTATATACAGACAGGCCCTCAGTGGGGTATACAGGCAGGCCCCCAGAGGTATATACAGACAGGCCCTCAGTGGGGTATACAGCAGGCCCCCAGAGGTATATACAGACAGGCCCTCAGTGGGGTATACAGGCAGGCCCCCAGAGGTGTATATACAGACAGGCCCTCAGTGGGGTATACAGGCAGGCCCCCAGAGGTATATACAGACAGGCCCTCAGTGGGGTATACAGCAGGCCCCCAGAGGTATATACAGACAGGCCCTCAGTGGGGTATACAGCAGGCCCCCAGAGGTATATACAGACAGGCCCTCAGTGGGGTATACAGCAGGCCCCCAGAGGTATATACAGACAGGCCCTCAGTGGGGTATACAGGCAGGCCCCCAGAGGTATATACAGACAGGCCCTCAGTGGGGTATACAGCAGGCCCCCAGAGGTATATACAGACAGGCCCTCAGTGGGGTATACAGCAGGCCCCCAGAGGTATATACAGACAGGCCCTCAGTGGGGTATACAGGCAGGCCCCCAGAGGTATATACAGACAGGCCCTCAGTGGGGTATACAGCAGGCCCCCAGTGGCACTCTCCCCCCCACACTGTGCAGAGCCCCCCCTACCGATCATTATCTTACCATCCAGCCGCGTCTTCATCACCGCCGGTCCTCCCGTCCATCCTCGCGCGCTGCGTTCCCGGTCTCATGTGACCCGGTCGCAGTCGGATGACGTAATCGCGCCGGGTCACGTGAGAGCCGAACACAGCGCCGCGCCCGAGGATGGACGGGAGGACGGTGATGAAGACGCGGCTGGATGGTAACATAATGCATCAGCAGGGGGGGCTCTGCACAGTGTGGGTGGGGGGCGAGTGCCACTGGGGGCCTGCTGTATACCCCACTGGGGGCCTGTGAACATCTGGGGGATGTATGCACGGCTCCCCCTGCCGCTGTGATGGGCGGGGGGAGCCGTGCATATCTGATGAGCGGCCCCATGTGACGGGCCGCTCTGTCAGGAGCCTCCCCCCGCCTCCTCCAGCCTCCCCAGCACCCGGACACAGCCCCCACACAGCACATATGTGTAGACACACATGTATAGACCCGTGTATAAGCCGAGGGGGTAACTTTTCAGCCCAATTTTTGGGCTGAAAAACTCGGCTTATACACGAGTATATACGGTAATTCCATCTGTCACTCACAGTGAATGATCCACTCAGTTCTCTGAAGTCCCCTCCTCATAGATGAATATGCATGTCACATATTCACATCACTTCACAACACAGGAGATCAGTGGGTGGGGGCTGTATTCTCCTGTCTTTGAAGCAAAACCAAGAGATCAGATAAACACAGGATCTCTTACAGAACAGCAGGGATTCCCTTTTACAGAAACAAACAGAGTCTAGATCAGATATGACAGACCTGTAGCTTTCTCACTCCATGTCCAGTAGCTCCAGGAGTGAAACCATATAGCACTGAGAGCCGAGGGAGGAGGTAGGAGGGAGGAGAGAGCTGCTGAGAGGGAGTGCATGATTAAATGAAAGTTTACAAAGCAGCCGGACTAATCACCTCTGCTTATAATGGAGAGGACTAATCTAGGAGATCGATACAGAGTGTGGAGATGCTGATAACATGGAAACTACAAAGGGTAGAATAATGATTTCAAATAGAAAAGACGGCACTCACCGGTAAGCGTTTCACTTTTTATTCAGGTTTGCAGATTACATGTTGCAGGGTGGGGGAGAGGCAGAGGTGACAATAGAATAATTGTAGAATAATGATTTTACATGTTTTTAAATGATCTGCCAAGGCATTATTTAAGGGTAATATTAGTATCATACTGAAAAATTACCTAACAGTGTCCCTTTAACTCCCTAATATATCTCTCTAATCTAAAGTATTCTCTAATAAACTTCCTTTATTAATTCTCTATCATTCCCTCTCTACACTATCTAACAGATATTGTTTTTTTCCTATTTCCTACTGGATGATGTCCCGTGTAAGAGCCCCAGTGCATCTTGGGATCCTCACATGTTGTCAAAACTGCCCCAGACACTTCCTCAGGCCTTCCCTGAAACAAAGTGTTACTGTGGGGCTGTCCAAATGTTTACAAAGGTCCACGCCCCCCTCCCCGCAGATTGACTTCTCAGCCCCCCTCCTCCCCACAGTTCATCTCATGTTAGGGTGGATTCACATTGGCGTTCCCATCCACAGCATTCTGCGGAGGGGAACCGCCATGTGAGCGCAGCCACCGCAAGCCCCTATGTTTATAATGGGAGCACACGGTGCTGCGCTTGACTGCGCATGACCGTGCGCTCCCATTCATTTGCCTGTGTGATTTGTACGCATGCTCATGCTTGCGTACAAATCACACTCTCTCGTCTGCACCAGGAACGTGACATGTCTCGTTCCTGGTGCCGACGACAATATATGATTTGTACGCAAGCGTGCACATGATTACAAATCACACAGGCAAATGAATGGGAGCGCACGGTCATGCGCAGTCAAGCGCAGCACCATGCACTCCCATTATAAACATAGGGGCTAGCGGTGGCTGCGCTCACATGGCTGTTCCCCTCCACAGAAAGCTGCAGAGGGGAACGCCAATGTGAATCCACCCTTAGCAATTACATATCTTGGTTCCTCTGCTTTTTCTTAACCCTTCTTGTTCCTTTGACAGCTCTTTGTCAAAGTAGGCTATAGCCATCTTTGTAAGATCTTCAGTTCTATGTTGATGGCATTTTCTACAGTTGGTAGCATCTACCTTTTTCAGAATATAAATTAATACTGACCTTGTCATGTTATTTGGACATTTACCAGTTATTTCTATCTGTTGATACAGGCATGTGATTAGGGATGAGAGAACCTTTTCAAGTTTGAGTTTAGTTCTGCTTGACAAACGGGCATATGTTCGCCGAATAGATCAATGAACAGTTTGCCGAACTTCTGAACCTTATTCATATTAATGGGAGGAAAAATCAAGGGCCTAGGAAACACCCTCAAAGGGCCAAAAGCTGCCAAAAACAGCTCAAACCGTTTTACAGTTGAGTCCTGCTGTTTCTAATTAGCTTGCTAGACTGTTACTTACCAAGCGTCAGCACCGTGTCATCCTGCTTCTGGCACCGCTCATGAATCTCAGACATATTGACTGCTTCCCCCTCTTGATTGCTTAAAGTCATACTTACGCCCTCCCACCTTCTCTGCTGACATCTGGGATTGTTTGCCAGTATGAAAACCAAACTGACATCAGATTAGTAAAAAAGTAAACAAATAATTTCAAAAATGCACTTTGCCATTTTTTTTATTGCCATCTTAGGTAACCCAGGCAGCTGGAGGCTTAAATTATCAGAGTGGTGAGGCCTAAGCATTCTAGGCCCCCAATGCTAAAAATTGCAGCCAGCAGCTGCCCCGGAATTGGCAATGTTGTCATGTGAGACAACAAAACACGCTCTTTCAGTTGCCCTGGTGCCTGTGGCAGATGCAGTAAAAAGGGGTTAATGTCAACTAACAGCAAGCCTAGAGGTTAGTAATTTTGAGTCATCAATCGGAAATTCGATATTATTAAGTAAGTCACTAAGGAAGCAAATAACCACAGCAATAAAAATTTCATTTGAAAATTAAGTCCAATACATTCCTCTTTCAACATTTTTTAAATTTTAAATCTTTGATGCAGATTTTGGGGCAAAAAATAAATTTAAACCACATCTGCAAGCAAAGAAAGCAACGTGGCCACAGCACTTCTGAACTGTCATAGACATTACTAGTCTTAGGATAGAAATGCAGATTTTGTTACAGATTGTCAAAATCTGCATAAAAAATGCAATAAACAATGCAGAGTTAGCAGAGGGCCTAAGAGGGTCTAAGGAGAGCCCAGTTGGGATGAAAGGGCTTGAGGATGCCTCTTGCCCCCTGCTTGCCTACATAGAGATTTGTAGGCCAGGAGTGGCCAAATCCAATACCCAAGGTCTGCAAATAGTGCAAATTTTCAGGGTTTTCTTAGCAATGGATAGGTAGTAATTTCATTACCTGCAGAGGTAATGATATCAATACCTTGTACAATCCTAGAGAAATTGTGAAAACATGCACTGCTCAGCAATGTTCTACAGGAGTGTGTGTATTGTCTTTCATTTCTATTCCTTACACCTTCAGGCCATAGACCTGCAGCTTGTTCGACAGCATGTGTAGGGCAGCATCAAAGCATCTTTTAGTGCACAGAAACAGTCCAGCATACAAGGAGTGAAGTAAAAAAGCTTTACTGGAGCAACTTTTAAAAAAAGTACATGTTGGAACATTAATAATTTTTCACATTTATAATGCACAGTACTAATTGTAAAATAGGCAATAGTTAGCACATACTATAATAGGTTCAAAAGACAAAGATAAATATACACAGTATATAAGTAAGTCCCACAAGGATCAGTAGATGATTAACATGAGGTACATGCCATCAAGATAAAGAGGAAAAGTCCATTAAGAGCACAGTCCATTAAGATAATGAGGCAAAGTCCATTAAAGAGCACAGTCCATTTAGGGCAGGCACAGTCCATTACGTTATTTGAGGTGTAGCCCGAAGACTGCAGCCCCACTAATCCATAAGAAGGAAGTGCCACCCACATTCAATTTGGGAAGGAGAAAAATAAAATTAACAAAAAACAGGCCTTCCTCTACTGAGAACTCAAAACAGTACTTATCTGGCCAACAGGGAAACTCCAGGATGGGTGAGTGACCCGACAACAGGCTTTTTTTTTTAGGACAGTCCTCTTTAATCAGAGTAAAAAGACTGGAGCAGCTTTTTGAATGCTGTCTGTGATGAAGGTTTCAGTTCTGAAATTTACTCGGGGGTTCACAGGGACTACACCTCTAGAGGCATTCTCCCTCACCACCTGCCCTACAGCACAAACCATCATGGCCATCGTTGGAGAAGAGGATGGAAGAATTAGTGGATGGCCACGATTCCCTTGGAGACATGTGGGAACTTGGGCAACACTGACAGACCTTTCAGGAACTCTGGTCCCTGTGGGTTTCTCTGCAGCTCGCTGGCTAACGAGATCAGCTCTGGCCTCCTGTTTCCAGTCCTGGAATTCATGCACAGAGGTCACCCGACATACATATACTGCAAAACACCCCTTGCTGCCCTTCATCTTCATAAAGGTGACCAGCTCCACAACATACAGGGTGCGGAGTCATGAAGGTAAATGGTGGCACAGTAGAGTGGACCAGTTTACATAACACTTGTAACCAGTCCTGTCTTCAGCTAGGAACCTAAACCCTTTCTTCTGAAAGAATTGTTTCTACCTGGCCCTGGGTGTATTACTTATCAAAGGCATTGGCCTTAAGCCCCTAAAGCCGCTCTCTGGCGATGGCATCAGAAAGCCTAATTTCTGCCATAAAAGAGATGGGCTGGCATGGTTAAGGCCTATTAGGATAGTTGCTGGGAGGGTGTAGGGGTCAGGGTTCACATGGCATTCTTCCAGTTAAAGGACTCTACTTGGAGTGTTTCACAAGGTAGGGAAACAAGGGATTCGGCCACTACTACGTCCTCCTTGTCCTCCTCCTGGATTTGCCAATCTACCGGTTGCGGCACATATTGCAGGTGTAATAAGGCCATGCATGCTACAAGATCCTGACTCTGACCTGTACAGTACTCAGATGGCATATGGAATAACTGACCTCCTGATTCTGAGCTGTGTTCCAGTAGGACCTCTTGTTCAGGCATAGGGAAATGGCACTGGATTCTGACCTTGCTGCATATCAGGCCAAATGCGGGAAGTGCGGTCATACTGCAGCTCCCATATGTAGATGAAATTATCTGCTCTGCGGGCTGCTCTGGTTCTGGTGAAGCACCCTCAGCCCCTGAGGAGGTGAGGAACATCATGTCCTGCTGGGCAGGCATGCCTTGACATTGATCCATCACGTCGTTGCTGCTAACGCTCTAAAATAATAAAGATTTGCTCTAAAAAATAAATAAATAATTTAAAAAAATTAAATTAAATTAAATGAAAGAAATTAAAAATAAATACAAAGCTCTCTTAAATGTCTGGTTACAAATATTCACACCCTGCAGACGTCGCACCACCTGCACACTCAATGATAATGAAGCAGAGGCTATATGCAATAGTCCCCCTGGACGTGTTGGTTTGCAGCCAGAATGATTGTTTATCACACCCCGATGGGTGTAATATTGAAATCAAATTTCGCGCCCCCAGCCTGGCTCCCTCTGCTCTGCTATGCTGCTATCCTGTGGTAATGACGCTGAACACATCATTTCTGGAACCGCGGACCCCTTAGCAACCCGATATTTACCATAGCAGCACATAGCGCTTCTAAGCGGGGCTTCATAGAACCCCGCTTAGCAGCGCACACCACTGCTAAGGTAAAAATATGGGTTGTTGTAGCCCCTTAGCAACCCGATGTTTACCATAGCAGCACTGCCAATATGATTAGCGATGGCATGGCGCTCTCTACAGCGGCAAAGCAGGGAGAGCAATCTCCCTGCTCTGCCTGCTGACGCTGCAGTGCCGCTCTGCCTCCTGCCGGGACATGTACAGGAGGTCAGTCTCCGGGTGATGATGTCATAGGGTGAGTATGGGGAGCGGGGGGGTGGGCCTGGGTGCCTGGTGGTGCCAGGTGTTGCCTGGTGCTGCCAGGCCCCTGGGTGCCTGGTGCTGCTGGGTTCCTGGAGATTCCTGGTGCTGCCAGGTCCCTGGGTGCCTGGTGGTGCCTGGTGCTGCCTGGTCCATGGGTGCCTGGTGATACCTGGTGCCTGGTGGTGCCTGGTTCTGCCAAGCCCCTGGGTGCCTGGTAGTGCCTGGTGCTGCCAGATGCCTGGTGCTGCCGGGCCCCTGGCTGCCTGGTGGTGCCAGGTGTTGCCAGGCCCCTGGGTGCCTGTTAGTGCCTGGTGGTGCCAGGTGCCTGGTGGTGCCTGGCGCTGCTGGGCCCCTGGGTGCCTGGTGGTACCTAGTGTTGCTGGGCTCCTGGTTGCCTGGTGGTGCCTGGTGCTGCTGTGTGCCTGGTGCTGCCTGGCTCCAGGGTGCCTGGTGGTGCCTGGTGCTGCTGGGCCCCTTGGTGCCTGGTGGTGCATGGGTGTCTGGTGGAGCCTGGTGCTGCCTGGGTACCTGGTGATGCCTGGGTGCCTGGTGCTGCCGGGTGCATCATGGTGCCTGGTGCCTGGGTGCCTGGTGCTTCCGGGTGCCTGGGTGCCTGGTGGTACCTGGTGCTGCCGGGTGCCTGGGTGCCCTGTGCAGCCATGGGCCTGGGTTCCAGGTGGTGTCTGGTGCCTGGGTGCCTGGTGGTCCTGGGTGCCTGGTGCTTCCAGGTGCCTGGGTGCCTGGTGCTGCCGGATGCCTGGTGCTGCCAGGTGCCAGAGATTGGGAGCCGCAGAGGAAGAAGCTGTTGGATGCCTGGTGCTGGAGATCAGGAGCCGCAGAGGAAGAAGCTGCCAGGTACTTGGTGCCAGAGACCGGGAGCTGCAGAGAAAGAAGCTGCTGGGTGCCTGGTGCTGGGTGCCTGGTGCCAAATACTGAGAGCCGCAGAGGAAGAAGCTGCCGGGTGCCTAGTGCTGGAGACCAGGAGCCGCAGAGGAAGAAGCTGCCGGGTACCTGGTGCCAGGAACTGGGAGCCGCAGAGGAAGAAGCTGCCGGGTACTTGGTGCCAGAGACCGGGAGTGGCAGAGGAAGAAGCTGCCGGGTGCCTGGTGCTGGGTACCTGGTGCCGCAGACTGGAAGCCACAGAGGAAGAAGCTGCCAGGTACCTGGTGCTGTAGACTAGGAGCCAGAGAAGAAGAAGCTGCCCGGTGCCCGGTGCCTGGTGCTGGTGAGCAGGAAACTGGGAGCCGCAGAGGAAGAAGCTGCCGGAATCAGGAGTGTGGAATCAGTTAAGGCGCTGTTACAGCCAAAGATAACCGCCTGAGGGGGACAAAGTGGGATTGATGAATGGATGGATAGTTGGGGCGGCCTGAAAAAGGGGCAGAATCTGATGGATGGATGGGACAGCATGTAAAAGGGGAGAGAACGGGATGGATGGGGGAAGTATGGAAAAGGGGGGAGAACAGGATGGATGGATGGATGGGAGGGCAAAATGGAAAAGGGGGGAGAAGATGGATGCATGGGGAAGAAGGTACATGGATGTAGGGCGGAGAACATACATGAATGGTTTGGTGGCTGGGGTAGAAGGTACATGGATGGATGGGTGGATGGAGGAGAAGGTACATGGATGGATGGGGGGATAGAGGGAGAAGGTAAATGGATGAATGGAGAGAAGCTACATGGAATGTGTGGGGAGAAGCTATGTGTATTACCTATGCACACACACTGACACAATATACAGAGTTCCTGTGTATAATGTCAATGAAGATCACTGCATTACCTGTAAACTGCCACTATATACAGAACTCCTGTGTATAATGTCACCGGTGATCACTTTATTACCTGTCCACTGAAACTATATACAGAGCTCCTGTGTATAATGTCACTGGAGATCACTGTATTACCTGTATACTGACCCAATATACAGAGCTTTTTTACATTTTTATTAATTTAGTATTATTTGTCACTGTGGTGGTATTATATGCTTTACTCATGACATGACAGTATTTGTCCCTTGTATGTGGTATTATTCGGTCACTATGTGGTGGTAATATGTGGTCTCATGGTGTGGCAGTATTTATACCTTGTATGTGGTAGCATTTGATCACAATGTGGTGGCATCATGTGCTTTGGTCATGGTGTGACAGTATTTGTGCCTTGTATGTGCCATTATTTGGGCATTCGGTCGTGGTGATATGTGATCTGGTCACGGTGTGGTGGTATTTCTGACTTCTATCTGGTAATATTAGTCTTAGTAGAGTGGATTGTGGTTGGTCATTTGTTTTATCTGATATCAATAAGTGGAAATTTCTATATTTCCAACAGATATTAAATACTTGGATGTTTATCCCCTCCCTGTCCTGTGAGACAGCAGCAGAGATGCAGTTACAGAGCTTCGCCAGAGAAAGCAAGTTGAGCATTTAGTGAGATTTTCACCTCAGTATTTATAAGACAAAACCAGGAGAGGGTGAGAAATGCATAAAAAATTATCTCTGATTGCTCCACTCCTGGTTTTGCCTTAAAAATACTGAGGTAAAATCTCACCAAATACTCAAATTGCCACATTCTTCTGACAGTGGGGATTCCACCAATAAATAAGTGATCACCTTCCTAACCTGTGAATCGCTGACCAGCTTGCTTTCACCAAAAAATCCCTTTAATGCAAACTACAGTAATTGTACATCAGAGTAATGGTGAGCGCACAGTGAGGTGCACTATGCTCCACTATAATAGGTATAACGGACAGCAGGTATTTGCAAATAGCTGAAGAATGGGTGGGCCCGGGTAGGTGGGCCACTGGGGTCAATTTCCCTGTCGGGCCCCAGACATCCCAGTCCTGCATGGAGAAGGAGGAGGAGAAGGAGGAGGAGAAGAAGAATCCATAGCACTTTACAATTTAGAGAGGACATGATGTGGCTGCTGACATAACACAGTTACGAGATTATGTGATCTTGGGAGAGACAGTGCCAACACTGCTGGCACCAATTATAAGTTATTCATTTTTAAACAATTTTATTGTTTAACTTTTGAGAGATGACACTTTTCTCTATATATGTACAGTGAAGTATGCTACTATATGTGTAATTTACTATATATTCACCATACTGTGAAGAAAAGGAAATTTGCTTTTGCTAAATCATAATGTATAATCTGCAAAATATACAAATGTTCCAGCAAAGATACAATAGATATTTACAACTGTCGGCTCATTAGTTGGTGTAAACCTTCCTAAAACATCAGATTCTTCTCTAAAACATGGAAAGCTTTCTTTATTAGAGTGATGGTTATTTTGTCAAAATTGTGCTGTTGCAAGTGTTGCTGAGCTTTCTGGGGATAGCACCCAATGTATCAATGATCACTGGTACCACAGCTTCTGGTTTGTGCCACAGGCCTTGAATTTCAACTTTTAGGTCTTCTGTTTTTAAACATTTTCCATTTCTATTTCTTCGACCCTGCAATCACTAGGTATTGCTATGTCAACAATCCACAATCTATTTGTCTTGATGGTGATTAATTTGGTTGTTTTATGGGTTAGTAGTTTGTTCATTTGAATATAAAGTTGCACAATTAAAAAAAATATATATTTTTAGTATTTTTTGCAAATAACATTATTGTATTAATATTTTCAATTGTTTTATTAAACCATATCATAATGTTTATAACACTCATATTACTCCGGCTTCTAGTACAGTTATTCTCTATTAAGACTTGACACACAATAAAGACTTTACAGGCTTTCAGACAGAATAATGGATGCAAACAATGCAAAAAAAAGAAAGTTTATGGGAACTTTTAAATTGCAGTCAGTGCATTAAACTTAATTTAGCAATGTTTGCTGAGCAATTCAATATTGTTTAGGGAAAAGTTCAAGGAACTGTATAAGCAGTGAAATAGATATTTAAGTCTTAAATCCATTATTCTGAAGTAGACAAACTTTCAAATGAAAGATATTGTTCTTGACACACAGCCAATACAAGATTATAAATATCTAGCTCACAAATACAATTTAACTACTTAGCAGATAATTTGCTAAGAGGATAATAAGCTGTATAAGTCATTCAGAACACAATAATATGCAGAACTTGCATATCCAGATGTTATACCTTCTGCATACAGGCAAATATGCCAACAGTCCACTTAAAATGCTTCAGCAATTTTACTCTATATTTCTTCAAATTTCTTTAAATTTTTCAAATAAAAATGTACTTTTTTGACAAATTATTTTATTTTTGAACATATTTAATAAACTGGTTTGTGAAAATTGATTAAATCTTTTGAATATATCGAAAGTTTGTACAGTATATATTATATTAAATGATTACTAACTACAATACTAAAGAAAATATTTTACCATAAGAATCAAACAGTTAACTACCATATTTTTCAGACTATAAGATGCGTATTTTCTCTGAAACATTTGGTAGGAAAGTGGGGGGTGCCTCTTATAGTTTGGGTGTACCTGGCTCTCTATGAGGCATGGCATGAGGGGCGGGGGTAAATCGAATCACAGGATTATGGGCATGGGGCGCAGTGAATGTTCATTTTGGATTGGACAGCAACTGACAGTGTGTAACCTGGGGCGCATGGCAGTGACATCATGCGCTACCCATCACTTACATGCCGAAGTCAGTTTCAGGCATCAGAAGTTGGTGAGTAGAATTGTTTTATTTTATTTGTGTTAAAAAAAGAAGCCTTTGCCAGGATTGGCTCATGATGGGGGAGATATATACTAAGTAGGGGGACAAATATACCATGATGGTGGACATATATCCTAGGGTGGGCCACGGATTGGGATCATATACACAAGGATGGGGGGCATACAGTGGTGTGAAAAAGTGTTTTCCCCTTCATTATTTCTTATTGTTTTGCATGTTTGTCACACTTAAATGTTTCAGATGAAAATTATATATTAGACAAAGATAACACAAGTAAATACAAAATGCAGTTTTTAAATGAAGGTCTCTGTTAGTAAAGGAAAAATAAATCCAAACTTTCAGGGCCCTGTTTGAAAAATTGATTGCCTCTTTCTGGAAAGCTAAGTTCAATATTCCAAGCCACACACAGGCCTAGCTACTGCTACACCTATTCTCGATTAAGAAATCCCTTAAATAGGAGCTGCCTGACAAAGTAAAATAGACCAAAGGATCCTCAGACATCATCCCGCGATCCAAAGAAATTCAGGAATAAATGAAAAATAAAGTAATTAAGATCTACCAGTCTGGAAAAGGTTATAAAGCAATTTTTAAAGCTTTGGTACACCAGTAAACCACAGTGAGAGCCATAATCGACAAATGGCAAAAAGTTTGAGCAGACAGAAACCTTCCTAGTAGTGGCCGATTGACCAAAATTATCCCAAGAGCACAGCAATCATCCAAGAGGTCACAAAAGACCTCAGATTAATTTTATCAGTGTGAACAGACCTATAAGATCATGGATGGTAAGCATATAACTCCATTGCTGAAGGAGAACTTGCTCACCTCCTCTACAAAAACGCACCTCACCACTTGTGCATCAGACCTGATCCCTTCCCACTTCCTCCCCAACCTCACCACCATGCACAACCTAGCCCTAACCCACCTCTTCAATCTATCACTAAACTCTGGTACCTTTCCTCCTGCTTTCAAACACGCAACAATTACACCTGTCTTGAAGAAGTCATGCCTCGACCGACCATGCAGCTACCACCCCATATCGCTGCTCCCGTTCTCCTCCAAATTTCTTGAAAAGTATGTCCACACTGTACTTTCCTCCCACATCTCATTCAACTCTCTTTTTAACAACCTTCAATCTGGCTTCCACCCTCACCACTCCACCGAAATCGCATTAACCAAAATTACTAACGACCTACTTAGCACCAAAGCTATCAGACATTTCTCCGTCCTTCTCCTTCTAGACCTGTCCTCTGAATTCGACACAATCGACCACTGCCTCCTATTACAGATCCTCTCTTCCATTGGTATCACTGACCTTGCCCTCTCCTGAATCTCCTCTTACCTTTCCAACCACACATTTAGTGTTTCCCACTCCCACACTACTTCCACACCCCATCACCTTTCTGTTCTGGTCCCGCAAGGCTCTGTCTTTAGACACCTTTTTTTCCATCTATACCCTTAGCCTGGGGCAACTCATAAAGTCCCATGGATTCCAGTACCACCTGTACACTGACGACACTCAGAACTACCTCTCTGGCCCAGACGTCACCTCTCTGCTGTCCAGAATCCCAGAGTGTCTATCAGCTTTATCCTCCTTCTTCTCCTCTCACTTCCTTAAACTAAATGTAGACAAAACTGAACTCATCATCTTTTCCCCATCTCACGCTCCTCCCTTACCTGATCTATCTATCACAATAAATTATATCACACTTTGCTCTGTACCTGAAGTCCGCTACCTCGGAGTATCCCTTGACTCTGCCTTATCCTTCAAACTACACATCCAAGCTCTCGCCACCTCCTGCCGCCTCAAACTCAAAGATATTTCTAGAATCCATCCCTTCCTTAACCCTCAATCTACTAAACTATTAGTGCATGCCCTCATCATCTCCCGTCTCGACTACTGCAACCTCCTTCTCTGTGGCCTCCCTGCTAACACTCTAGCACCTCTCCAATCTGTCCTTAACTCTGCTGCCCGACTAATCTACCTCTCTCCTCACTGTTCATCCACTTCTCCCCTCTGCAAATCCCTCCACTGGCTCCCAATTCCCCTGCGTATCCAATTCAAACTACTAACACTGACTTACAAAGTCATCTACAATCTGTCTCCCCAAAAATTTCTGAACTAATCTCCTGATATCATCCAACTTGTAATTTTCGATCCTCCCAAGACCTTTTTCTTTCTTCAACCCTTGTATGTTCCTCATTTAACCGCCTGCAAGACTTCACCTGAGCATCCCCATCCTCTGGAATTCTGCACCTCAAAATGTCTGACTATCCCCTACACTCGGAACCTTCCAGCTGAACCTGAAAACCCATCTCTTCAGAGCAGCCTACAGCCTGAAATGACCACAGTGCCACCTCATCACCAGTGGATGTGGTGCTCCACCACCGCCAAAGCAAACCCAACCTACTTTCTCCCTCCCCATTGCCCTGTAGAATGTAAACCTGCAAGGGCAGTGTCCTCTCTCCCTTCTATACCAGTCTGTCACTGTTAGTTTGTTCGTTGTATTTTGAACTTGTTTGTATGTAACCCTTTCTCATGTACAGCACGATGGAATCAATGGTGCGCTATAAATTAATAATAATAATAATAATAATAATAATAATATAAAGGCCATATGCTATTTTTACTTGAATTGCTAGCACATAAGTGTAGAACATATGGCCTCACATGCTGGTGACCCTCTGCAATACTAAATGATTGGTCTCCAATAAAAAAAATAATAATAATAACAAAAAAATTCAGTTAAAAATATAAAGCTATCTTAAACAGATGTTTAAAGGACATTATAGGCTTCCTGGACTTTAGGGGTGCTGCCAGAGCTTGCACTGTTTCTATAATTCAAATCCTGCTGGTGTAAAAATGCCTGCAAACTCCAGGAAGCTTAAAAAATATCCTCAAAATTTTACAGTTTGACACAATATGGTTAATCGGATGGCTAGGAACATTTCTAACCACAGGTTAGGCATAGTCCCCAGGCAATGGATTTCCTGGCGAGCATATTGGACTCAAATAATCAGGTAAAGTTTTAAGACCATTTCAAATTTCAAATCTTTTCCAGAACTTAGCTGTGTTCACCGACTTTTGTGGAAAGTATTCGGGTTTCAGATCACTAAACCGAATTAGCCATGTTCTTACCAAATTCAAAATTACCGAACATGTTTAGGGAAAGTTTGCTCATCACTATTAATGATGTTATTCCCCTTATATTTATCTTGGAAAAAATACTCAAAATGCTTTAGCAGTGAATTTAGTAAAAACAGCAACTTATTAACCCCTTAATGACCTAAGATGTATAGGTGAGTTATAGATCCCCACCCATTGATGTGAGCTCACACTCTGAGTGCGCACAGCACGTGCTGGCTGATCTAATCAACTGACATTTGCAGCTAACAGAAACACTGCTAACCACTTAGATCGTGCTGTCAAACACAATCTAAAACATTGTTGTGGGGATCATGCTATGCTGCTTGTTACTTTGTTACCCCCAAGTGGATTACATTATTCTCTGTAAGCATGGAAAGCCTTGCATTTCTCAAAATGAATTAGGAATGGATCATCGCAAACTATCATTCAACAATAGCTGATACTGGTTGCCTACCTGTCCATAAACTTTTGCACTGCTCTCCAGCCACTAGTCCTGATGGCTCATGCAAAGCTAGGCATCTACCGTGTATGCATAATACAGTGCTAATGTTGCAGGGATGACATGATTTGCACTTGTCCAAAGTGTCATCTAACTTTGATTTACTGCTGCTAAGGGTGGAAGCACACTGGCATGAAAAAATACAGTCTGTTTCTCATCCAGGAGAGTTGGATGAGTGACATTCATTTTTTGCTCTGTTTTGCATTCAGCTGCTACGCGAGTGTCCGACATTTTTCTCAGATAGCATTCGAGTGGTGTCCGTGTGCAATCCTTTTTTTTTCAGCAGCTATTTACTGTATAATCACTTACAGGAACATTTTACAGTGTTCTCAGCTGCAGAATGATAATGTATCAGTGAAAAAACTGGATGCCTCTCGGATGGTCCGTGGGTGGTCTGTATGCGGTCCATGATTTTGTTGGACCCATAGACTTGCATTGGCGAGTCTCGCGCATGAATCGCATACTGTCGCAGCATGTTGCGATATGTTTCTCATCCATTATCCGAATGAGAAGAAAGCGTCCGACACTCGCCAATGTGCTCTAGGACATAGAATAACATTGGTCTGACTGAAATGCAATAAAATCACGAATTGCAGTTGTCCGACTTTCACGGCAGAAGTGTTGTCTACTCAGGGTACACAACCAAGAAATAAAGATTATTTTTAACATGGCTTGCTGACAAGTTATTATTTCTTCACTTTAAAAACAGCTGACCTGTCCCTACTCCATAAATATAGAGGTGGGGGCGTGGCCTGGCTATGGAGGAGTGAGGACACTGGGTGTTCAGGCTCCCGCTCCCAGGTCTTTACTACAGCTAATTACCAGCAGCTAATGGAGGCACAGAGGAGATAATGCGAAGGGGGAGAGCGGCGAGAGCAGCAGGAGCCAATCCCCAAACCCCACGGAGCACGGGCACGTCCATTAAAAGCTTTTTCAGCCCCAGGGTGCAGATTCCAGCCAGAACACCCAAATCCAAGATGGCCGCGGCAGGGAGAAATGAAGCGCCGGAGGAGCCCAGACGCTGCAGATGCACATACAGAACAACTCACTCCCTGAGAGGGGCCCAGGTACTCAGAGGGGGATGAGGACCAGGGGGTCCGGTAACCGGCAGACAGCGGAGGCTGAGGTGGGAGAGGAGACCCAGACTGGGAGTAGTGTGGGTGAGGGAAATCCTCCGCTTCAGGATCCCTATCAGCCAGGGGAACAAGGAGAAGAGACTGTTAATCAGAGACCCCCTGCCCAGCAGATACCGGCTCCTCTGTCACACGGGTCACAGTGGGCTCAGATGGGAGAAGGGGGGGGGGCTAGACTAGACTAGAGTACGCAATGGACCTATCCCGTCTAACCCTCCAGAAAAGAAGAGCTCTACGCCCCATTCTGAACACTCTGAGAGATCACGACTATAGTTGGGGATTCCCTTTCAGACTCCAAGTTAGACGTGATGGTCGACAGTTTGCACTACGGTCCCCTGCAGACTTACCCTCTTTTGCTTCAGCCCTGGACCTGCCGTTGGTCCCAATTCAGGGATGGCCAGAGTTCCCCTTGAGGGGGGTGGAGGGATACCAGAGACTTGGAGAAGGCCCTCGCCGCCGACAAGGTCAAAACGAAGAGCGTAGACCTCTCCGTTAAAGAGTTCCCAGAGAAGACCAAGAAAGATACAGCCAATTCAATTGGTTACCTTACTGGAGATAGTCCTGGTTTGCCTTGAAGAATTTTCTTTTTTTTTTCCTCCCCATTTCCCCACCCTCCCCCTCCTCCCTCTCAGCTTCTGCTCTTTCCCCTCTCTCCCCCCCCTGCCCCTACCTTCCCTTCCTTCTTTCCCCTCTCTCCCCTCCCACCCCTTTCCCCTCCCTCCCTTCCCCTTTTACCCAGCTGTTTTTTTGGCATGCCCATGGACTTTGTTGGAGCTTGGCCCCCCCCTCGCAGGGTGAGGGCCCTTGACTGACGGCCTAATATTACTTTTCCTCCTGAAATTTAATTTTTTTTTTCTCTTATTGGGTCTTTGGGCCTGGTGCCCCTTATAACTTTTTGTGACCCACTGAACTCTATGCCTTTCAGTGATTAGATGTGAATGTTATGGTCATGTTTACGATTAAATCTGGACCTGGGACGGGAGGCTCCACTGTGGAAGGCCTTTACCCCTACAGGGATTCCCTCTCGCACGGGTGCGGTGGGATTGTTATATCCCTACGCTTTTGCTTAAATTCTAATTGATTAATTACTCTTGTTTCTTTTTCTCTTTCACTTCTTGTTACTTTCTTATTTCGCTTCTCTATATTATTCTCTGTATTTTACAGTAAGAACCTAAGAGTCTGGTTGTTTAGCACGTGTATATTGGGCCACACTGCAACTTTAACCTAACTAGGATCTGATTAGAGCCACAGGTACCCCCCCCCCCTTTTTTTTTTTTTTTTTTCCTTGCTTCTTTTCCCTTTTCTGTACTGCTCTCTTACCCTTGTCTGGGAGTGCTGCTCTCTTCTCTCTACCTAGTCTCACTCCTTCTTTCTGATCTATCCTAGAGTAACTTTTCAATAAATCCCTGAACCAACCTAAAATAATCCGGCTTACTGACCCTGAATATAGAATGCAGCCAGGGGTTGGGATGCATGGACTCAAGATTTGCTCCTATAATGTAAGGGGCTTCAACACCCCTCAGAAACGTTCAAAAATTCTAAATGAAGTGCATAAATCTGGATCTATGCTCTTGCTTCTCCAGGAGACCCATTTTAGAGAAGGTCGTATCCCTGTCATCGGTGATCGATGTTACAACAAGTGGTTCCATAGTCCTAACCCAGAGGGGAGATCCAGGGGAGTGTCCATCGCGGTTCATCGTTCCCTAACTCATACGGTCCTAGGCTCGGTCATTGACGAGAACGGTCGGTATATTTTCTTAAAAATTAGAGTTGACTCCACAATCCTAACATTAGCTAACTGGTACTTACCTAATAACAATCCAGCCAGCCAATGCATAGCCCTTTTATCTGCTCTTGCTGACTTTGCAGAGGGAGTAATCATAGTTGGAGGAGATTTCAACTTTACATTAAACCTGCTGATGGATAACTCTTCAGGCAGCAGAGGCCTCTCGGGGTCTAAGCTTAGAGCGGTAAAGCGGGCAATGCAAAATCTGAGTCTGGTTGACCTGTGGAGAGCCCTACACCCCCACGACAGAGACTATTCCTTTTTTTCCTACGCCCATGAATCTTATAGTAGAATAGATTACTTTTTAGCCAGCCAGAGAGTATTGATGTGGCAACCACAGGCAACTATTGAACAGATATGCCTTTCTGACCATGCCCCAATTTTCTGCCAAATGCGCCTGCCTGGAGGACATGACAGGCAGTGGTCCTGGAGGTTAAACGACAAGCTTTGCTGCTCAGAGATAAAAGTAGTGATCTCGGAATTCTTGGCTGTCCATGACGGGGACCAGATGGCCCTCCCAACACAATGGGAAACGCTGAAGTGCGTGTTTAGAGGGGTCCTAATCAAACATGGCTCCAGAATTAAGCGCGATAAAATAGCTAAAGTAGAGGCCCTAGTGAAGAGGATAGCTGACCTGGAGCAAACCCATAAAAGGACTTTGGAGAAACAGACCCTAGTGGACCTTACAGTGGCTCCGGACGAACTTAGGAATGTGATAGATCAGAGATATCTGCGAGGAAGGGAGAGGCTACACAGGTTTCTCTACGAATTCGGAGATAAAAGCGGAAGGCCGCTGGCTAGACTGCTCCACCCGAGGGGCACCCCTGGTCGGACCCCACAGATTGAACAGCATAATGGGGAAATTTCACAGAACCCTGACATTATATTACAAGCATTCAGAGATTTCTACAACCGCCTCTATATCATCAAAGGACACTATGCTGACATGGATAAGGAGAGGTATACAGAAAAACTAAAATCTTATATGGATGGGACGGCCCCCCCGGCTCTTGACCCCGAGATAGCTAGTTCCCTGGAAGCAGACTTCTCTGAGGCGGAGGTGGTGGAGGTGATCAAACAGTCCCCTGGTGGAAAGAGCCCGGGCCCCGACAGGTTTACCTCTAAATTTTTCAAGCTATTCAGCCCCTGGTCGCTCCGTTCTTGACAAGGACCTTTAACGCTATTTCTCATAACTGCTCATGGGTTCCACAGTCGTTGGAGGCCCATATTAGTGTTGTCCCTAAGCCTGACAAAGACCTCACTGAAGTAGCTAATTATAGGCCTATTTCTTTAATTAATATCGATATTAAGTTAAATTACAAACTTCTTGCAAACAGATTGGCCCCTCTCCTCCCTTCTGTAATTCATAACGATCAGGTGGGGTTTATAAAAGGGAGAGAGGCTAGAGACAACACTAATAAGCTCATGCTACTTGTGACACGGTCGAGGGCCCGTAAACTTCCGTTGTGTTTACTTTCAGTAGCTGCTGAAAAGGCCTTCGACCGGGTCAACTGGCGTTTCCTTGAGGCCTCGTTGGAGCGGTTTTTTGAATAGGATCATGTCCCTTTACAGTTGCCCTACCGCCAGAGTCAGAGCCAATGGGGGTTTTTCCATACCATTCCCGATTAATAATGGAACTCGCCAGGGTTGCCCTCTCTCCCCGCTATTATACATAATCACAATGGAGCATCTCGCTGTGGCCATTCGTAGAAATCCGGATGTTAGGGGATTGGAACTAAACCATAAACAGTATAAAGCGGCTCTATTTGCTGACGACTTGCTATTGTTTGTCACTCAGCCACGTACTTCCTTCCCCTCAATACTCAGGCTTTTTGATGAATACGGCAAGCACAGCAACTTTAAGATAAACACCCATAAAACAGAGGCATTAGATGTTTCTCTACCTGACGGGGAGAGGGAGCACCTGGCAGAGACCTTCCCATTCAAATGGCAACAGTCGGGGCTGAAGTATCTGGGGATAGTGTTCAATAGGGACCCTTCCAAATGGTTTGACACAAACTACCTCCCTCTGCTGCAGAGAACGACGACTGACCTCCGTAGATATGACAAACGGAGGTTATCCTGGTTTGGCCGTATTAATGCCATAAAGATGGATGTCCTCCCTTGCTTTTTATTTCTGTTTCAGTCAGCTCCTCTGGAAATCCCGATCCAGTTCTTTAAGCAGTTACAATCAATTATCTCCAGATTCGTTTGGGGTGGAAAGCACCCTAGGATAAGTGCCTTGACCTTATACCGGCAAAAACTACATGGGGGAGCAGGATTACCCAACTTTAGATTATACTATATGGCAGCAGTATTAAATCGTCTGGTTGCCTGGCAGTACCATAGCGAGACTAAGCAATGGGTGGAGTTGGAGCAGGATGCAGTGGACACACCGCTTTGGTTCCTACCCTGGATACTGCCGACTGACAGACCCCAGATGGGTCCGGACGTCTCTCTCGTGGCTACGGCTTTAAGAATCTGGGACCCACTGGTTAAGAAGGGTTTGCTAGCCAGAAGCCTAGGACCCCTTACTCCACTTTTCCATAACCCCTCGTTCCTCCCGGCGGCACGGGCTAAAACCTTTCTGAAGTGGCAATGTAAGGACCGACCTCGAATGATGCAGGTACTCTCAGGAGACTCCCTTGAGCCAATTGGAGCTTTAGCCGACATGAACTCTGGGAAAGCTTGGATGGAATATATGCAGCTTAGGTCTTACTTAACTGCACGGCCCCCGGAGGTAGACTTCTCTTTCCCCCCGACTCTACTTAAGAAACTATTTCTCTTTGACTCCCCGTCAGCTCACATAATCTCAACCCTGTATTCTCTATTTAATGACTGAGCTGAAGACGACAGACCCAAATTTATGGACAGATGGATGCGAGAATTGGAAGTAGAGATCCCTGAGGAAGAGTGGAGGAGGGCCTGCATTTTTACACATAAACTCTCAATGGCTTGCTTAGCCCAGGAGATCCAAAAGAGTTTTTTACCAGGCTATTTGCGCTCCCAGAGGTCTATGATCCAAAGCTTCTTGTAATTTCATAAAGAGTTTTTAATATTTCTTAAGAAAAGCACATACAACGCGTTTCGACAGTATAAAATGTCTTCCTCAGGTATATTTCTTCTACCAGAAACTTAGCCCAGGAGAGAAACTATAAAATCTTAGCCCGTTGGTATCGTTGCCCGGCCAACCTACATGCTGCCTTCCCCACTGTCTCAGACAGTTGTTGGAGATGTGGGGAGTCGGGGAATACTATGACGCACATCTGGTGAAACTGTGAGGGCATCCAGCCTTTCTGGCAAGCAGTATTTCAACTCTACGGAGGGTTTGTGATCAGGCTCAGGTGATGGTTCCTGAAATAGCTTTACTATCTATACTCCCGGGATCCCTGAAATCCCAAAAAGCTGACCTACTTAGATTCTTTTTAACTGCAGCACGGACTGTTATACCCAGATTCTGGAAATCTACTCATACGCCCTCTTTGACGGACTGGTTGACAGAGATGGAGAAATTACACAGGATGGAGGAGCTCACGGCTGAGATCACTGATGACAGGGACCGATATCTTAGGGTCTGGAGCCCCTGGATCCTACTCAGGGATTCCCAGTCTTTCCGGGATGCATTTTAGAAGAGGGAGGGTAGAGTGAATATGGCCCCGGAGGATTTTAGCCCTCAGAGAGTTGAATGGGTTTGTAATTGACCTTATTCCCCGGGAGAGGCCTCCTGAGCTTCAGTCCCCCTCTCCCTATAGGGTCCATTCTTTCTTCTCCTTTCCACTTCTTTTTCCCCTTCTTCCTTGCCTACTTCTTCCTTCACTCTTTCCCTTTAGCTGTTTCTTCCCCCTCTCCTAGTATTTAGTTAGATGATTATGTTGCATTGTGGTCCTAGGTTATGATTCACTTTGTTGGATAACAGGGTCTAACAACCAGTTTGCCCAGTACCTAACAATAGAAACTTGTCCGCTTTCGTGAGGCGAAGGTTCTCTTTCTTTAACATACTCTACTCCTTTACCTATTTTTTTCTTTTTTTTTTCCTTGTTTTCTATATAACTTAAGAACTGTACAGAGGCTCTCTGAGATTAATGGAGAGTTGAAGTTCATATCCCAGAATTTGATCCACACAGAAGAGTATAGAAGAAATGTGTTACAATACATGTTACTTGACTTACATTTTATATCAGTTTCACAACTATGGTTTCCTTTTTTTTTATTATTGTTTTTTCTAGATGCATCTTTTTAATATGCCTTTCAAGGTTATATTCCTTTTAAATAACTAACTTAAAGGTCATGTTGGCTTCGTATAAATGGTAAAATAGTTTGCTATAGCTGACCTCTAAGCTAATAATTAGACTTAATGCTGTTTCAGCCTATATAACTGTATTTTGTGATATCCTTCAATAAATACATATTGAACATAAATATAGAAGTAATTTTTGCACAATTGATACAAAAAAACATTTTTTGTATATAGTCAATTTACAAATAGCAAATCAGTGGTGGATTACAAAAACATTTTTTATATACTAGTTAAAAAGCCATTGGTTTAGCATTTTTTTTAAATAACATAACTGTTTCTTCTCTTCAATAAAGGTCCAAAGAAAATGTACACCTCAGGAAAAGTGAAAATAGATGTGGTGTGTTGGACCGTACACAAGGCTGCTGGGACCACAGGAAAGGTAAATGGGGAGGTGAGTATAATTATTGATTTTTTTACATTCAAGTAACATTTTACTTACTGGCAACAAATTTACTGTGAATCAAATTTGCCTGCAAAATCTGTGTAATTTGGTGATTGAGAAACTGCATTGACTAAAGTCAATCATCTCTAATCATCTCTATTTATGTCATCTCTGACTAAATAGAAAGTAAAATGAAAAAAATAAATTCAAAATTATGCATCATTTCTAAACAGAATAAATAGTAAAGCTCCCTGGAACACATATCTTAAAACATTAGTCTACATTTAGCATCACCAATTTCCTGTTAAGCCAATTTTGAACCTAATCACAAAAACTATTTACTCTTTTCATTTGAAATAATGGGCAACTGGTAAGTGTAAAATTTGGAAGTGGATGTCTTCCTTTGGCCGAGGAACTTCATGTTTTTTATTAACTCACTTTTACGAAGTGTTCATTACTTTTGCTATGGGTTATTTTCTGCATTTTGTCCAAGAATGTAAGATAAAAACCACTGAGTAAAAAGTGTGATTACAACAGATTTGAAAAACAACTATGCTCTGCCTACAATGGGTAAATGCAGACTAAAAGACAAAATGTAATATATGATTGTAAAAGTAGTTTAAATTTAGGGTCAATATTGTGTTTTACTATACAGGGTGAGTATATCTACTTCCTGATTGTGGCACATAAGTATATGGGAGGGGGAACACTTTTCCAGATGGGTGGTAACCATGGTGGCCATTTTGAAGTTGGTCATTTTGGATTCAACTTTAGTTTTTTTTCAATGGGAAGAGGATCATGTGACACATCAAACCTATTGATAATTTCATAAGAAAAACAATGGTGTGCTTGGTTTTAGCTTAACTTTATTCTTTCATGAGTTATTTCCAAGTTTATGACCACTTATACAATGTGTTCAAAGTGCTGCCTATTGTGTTGGATTGTCAATGCAACCCTCTTCTCCCACTGTTGACTCACTGATATCAACACCGCAGAAGAAATGCTAGCAAAGGCTTCCAGTATCCATTGTTTCAGATGCTGCACATCTCATATCTTCACAGCATAGATAATTGCCTTCAGATGAGTGATGAAGCACACTTTTTTTTGAATGTTGAAGTTAACAAACAAAATCACTGCTATTTGACACTAACCCACAGTGGATAGATCCCTCCAAGACTGTTGGAACACAAAAATTGTTGGTATGGTGTGGCATATGGGGTACATTATTCATCAATGGAAACCTCAATGCTAGTGATGGGCGAATCCTAAATTACTCGGAATCGCTTGACTCTAGCGAGTCCGAGCACAGGACTCGCTACTCGTTGCGAGTCTAGCGAGTCCAATGTTAATGAATGGGGAAGCGAGTAATAGCGAGTAGTGTGAGATTTACAAATCGCAGATGTGTCTCGGAAGCTTCAGCCTGAAGCAATCCTAGTTTGGCCATTTATTTGCATTGGACTCGTTTACTTTGCAAGTAATCGCTGGGAAACAGATAAGAGTCCTGTCTGCTCTGTGTGCTGGCTGCCGCAGCTCCAGGGTCCTAGAGCCCGCCTGCTGCCTGATGTAGCAGAGCTGAGATTGGTCTCAGTCTGCTCATTCCCTGTGCATAGACATCTATATCTATGCACAGGGATGTAGCAGAGAGGACATCGCGTTTTGGACTACGTCGGACGGAAGAGGATTTTTTTAATTAAAGATGGAGTCCCTAATGGCTTTTTTTTTATTTCTAATAAAAAATGTTCTCTGTGTTGGGTTTTTTAAAACAATTTAATAGAAATTCATGGCGGTCATGTCTAATATTGGCGTGACCGCCATAAATTTCGGGCTTAGGGCCAGCTGATAATACAAAGCTGGCCCTAACCTCTTTATTACCCAGCGTGCCACCGCCACCAGGGCCGCTGGAAGAGCGGGGTTCAGCGCCAGAGGATGGCGCTTCAATGAATGCGCCATCTTCTGGGGCAGCTGCGGGCTGCAATTTGCAGCAGGGGGTGCCCAGAAAGCTTGGGCATCCCTGCGCTGCTGATTCCAGCCCCCAGCTGCTTAGCTGTACCTGGCTAGACATAGAAATTGCACGGAGCCCCACACATTTTTTTAAATTATTTCATGAAATTCTGAGATTCTGACTCTGAGACTCTGACTCTGAGACTCTGACTCTGAGACTCTGACTCTGACTCTGAGACTCTGACTCTGAGACTCTGACTCTGAGACTCTGAGACTCTGACTCTGAGACTCTGACTCTGACTCTGAGACTCTGACTCTGACTCTGAGACTCTGACTCTGAGACTCTGACTCTGAGACTCTGACTCTGGCTCTGAGGGTGAGACTCTGAATCTGAAACTCTGACTCTGAGACTCTGACTCTGACTCTGAGACTCTGAGACTCTGACTCTGAGACTCTGACTCTGAGACTCTGACTCTGAGACTCTGACTCTGACTCTGAGACTCTGACTCTGAGACTGTGACTCTGAGACTCTGACTCTGAGACTCTGACTCTGACTCTGAGACTCTGACTCTGAGACTCTGACTCAGAGTGCGCGGAGCCCCACACATTTTTTTAAATTATTTCATGAAATTCTGAGATTCTGACTCTGAGACTCTGACTCTGAGACTCTGACTCTGAGACTCTGACTCTGAGACTCTGACTCTGACTCTGAGACTCTGACTCTGACTCTGAGACTCTGACTCTGAGACTCTGACTCTGAGACTCTGACTCTGACTCTGACTCTGAGACTCTGACTCTGACTCTGAGACTCTGACTCTGAGACTCTGACTCTGACTCTGACTCTGAGACTCTGACTCTGAGACTCTGACTCTGAGACTCTGACACTCTGACTCTGAGACTCTGACTCTGACTCTGAGACTCTGACTCTGACTCTGAGACTCTGACTCTGAGACTCTGACTCTGAGACTCTGACTCTGGCTCTGAGGGTGAGACTCTGAATCTGAAACTCTGACTCTGAGACTCTGACTCTGACTCTGAGACTCTGACTCTGAGACTCTGACTCTGAGACTCTGACTCTGAGACTCTGAGACTCTGACTCTGAGACTCTGACTCTGAGACTCTGACTCTGAGACTCTGACTTTGAGACTCTGACTCTGAGACTCTGACTCTGAGACTCTGACTCTGGCTCTGACTCTGAGGACTCTGACTCTGAGACTCTGACTCTGACTCTGAGACTCTGACTCTGAGACTCTGACTCTGAGACTCTGACTCTGGCTCTGAGGTGAGACTCTGAATCTGAGACTCTGACTCTGAGACTATGACTCTGACTCTGAGACTCTGACTCTGAGACTCTGACTCTGAGACTCTGACTCTGAGACTCTGACTCTGAGACTCTGACTCTGAGACTCTGACTCTGACTCTAAGACTCTGACTCTGAGACTCTGAAACTCTGAGACTCTGACTCTGAGACTCTGAGACTCTGAGTCTGACTCTGAGACTCTGACTCTAACTCTGAGACTCTGACTCTGAGACTCTGACTCTGAGACTCTGAGACTCTGACTCTGACTCTGAGACTCTGACTCTGAGACTCTGACTCTGAGTCAGACTCTGACTCTGACTCTGAGACTCTGACGCTGAGACTCTGACTCTGAGACTCTGACTCTGACTCTGAAATTCATGAAATAATAAAAAAAAAATGCGTGGGGCTCCGAGCAATTTCTATGTCTAGCCAGGTACAGCTAAGCAGCTGGGGGCTGGAATCCGCAGCGCAGGGATGCCCAAGCTTTCTGGGCACCCCCCGCTGCAAATTGCAGCCCGCAGCCGCCCCAGAAGATGGCACGTTCATTGAAGCGCCATCCTCTGGCGCTGAACCCCGCTCTTCCAGCGGCCCTGGTGGCGGTGGCACGCTGGGTAATAAAGGGGTTAATACCAGCTTTGTTATACAAGCTGGTATTAAGCCCGAGATTCTTAATGTCAGGCCACGTTTGACCCAGCCACTAAGAATCTCCAATAAAGGGTTAAAAAAACACAACATAGAGAAAATTTTTTATTTGATATAAAAAAAAAACCATTAGGGACTCCATCTTTAATTAAAAAAATCCTCTTCCGTCCGACGTAGTCCAAAACACGATGTCCTCTCTTCTACATCCCCTGTGCATAGATATAGATGTCTATGCACAGGGAATGAGCAGACTGAGAACAATCTCAGCACTGCTACATCATGTCTGTGAGCAGGCAGGCTCTAGGACCCTGGAGCTGCACAGAGAAGACAGCTGGACTCGGCTACTGTGCCAGTGATAGCAGGGAAACTCGCAAAGTAACTGCTGTTACTTTGCGAGTTTCCCTGCTATCACTGGCACAGTAGCCGAGTCTAATGCAATCAATGGCAATCCTAGTTTTGTCAGCGTTTGCCATTGATTTGCATTGGACTCGTGCGAGTAAATGCTGGGAAACTCGCAGAGTACCGAGTCCTGCGAGTCCCTTACTACTCGCCGAGTAACTAGTCCTAGCGAGTAGATTCGCCCATCCCTACTCAATGCCACTGGATATCTGATATTGCTACATGATTCATGATACATGATATCCAGTGGCAATGAGGTTTTCTATTCATGAAGAATGGCCCCACTATCTTTGTACCCCATATACCACAACATACAATCAATTTTTGTGTTCCAACATTCTTGGAGGGATCTATCCACTGTGGGTTAGTATCAGACCAATAGCAGTGGTTTTGCTTGTTAACTTCATCATTCACAAAAAAGTTTGCCTCATCACTCATCTGAAGGCAATTATCTATGCTGTGAAGATATGAGATGTGCAGCATCTTAAGATTAATATGTCCCGTGACCCTCATCCCATTAAAAAAAATAAAGTTGGATCCAAAATGGCCAACTTCAAAATGGCCAGCATGGTCACCACCCAGCTGGAAAATTTTTCCTCCTCCTATATACTAATGTGCCATAAACAGGAAGTTGAAATCACCAATCATTCCCATTTTATTTAGGTGCATCCATATAAAAGGACCACCCTGTATAATTAATGCAATAACTGCTTTAGAGGGATAAGTGGACAGAAGGATAGATGGATCAGCTCTCCTCCACGGATGAGTGAGTATATTCATTACTATCCGCTACTCGCAGAATAGTACGGGTATTCGGGATACTCGGTACTCAGCGAGTCCAATGTAAGTCAAGTAATATGCTGCTAGACCCAAAAAAGTGGTCTGGGGGCTGAGGAAGAGGCTGAAATGGATGCATGATTGTATAAAAGCCGGTGGTAAAAAGCTGCCGGCTTTTAATCAATCACTCAGGTGATGAATGCTCCCCTGCCGCCTCTAGGCCTACTCCTAACCTGTTCCTCCCTGCTCCTCTTCCCCCAACTCCATGCCCCCTTCCATTCCTGGAAGCGAGTCGTTGGCTATTTTAAATGAACAGCAGATACATCAGCTGTTCATTTGAAATAGACGGCAGGAATGCCGGTGGTGAAATGACTTGACCGCCGGCTATTTCAAATGATCAGCGGATCAGCATCAGCTGTTCATTTGAAATAGCCAGCAGGAAAGCTGGCAGTGATGTATTGTCACCGCTGGCTTTTCCCCCTAGCTTATAAACAATCAGCTGATTGTTTTACCGGCCTGTTTTAATGCCGGCTTCAGCTGATTCAGATCCTTGATCCTGATATTGATCATTTGATTGGTTTGCCATCCGGAAAACTGATCAGATGATATTGGATCCAGATTGGATGTCATGGGACCCTCGAGCTTGGACTACATCGGAGGGGGGGTTCTTTAATAAAGATGGAGTCACTAATTGTATTCTTTTTTTTCCAGTAACATTTTTTTCTCTGTGTTGTGTTTTTTATTTATCTGATTACTAGAAATTTATGGTGGTCATGTCTAATATTGGCATGACCCCATGAATTTCGGGCTTAGGGCCAGCTGATAATGCAAAGCTGGCCCTAACCCCATTATTACCCAGTGAGCCAGGACCGCTAGATGAGTCAGATATAGCGCAAGAAGATGGCGCTTCTATGAACACATCATTTTCTGGGATGGCTGCAGACTGCAATACGCAGTGGTGGGGGCCCAGAAAGCTTGGGCCACCGAGCGCTGCGGATTCCAGCCTCCAACTGCCTAGTTGTACCTGGCTAGACACAAAAATAAGGCAAAGCCCACGTCTTTTTTTAAATTATTTCATAAAATGACAAAAGAAAAGGGCGGAGAGGGGCCCACTGGGCCTCTGAGCACTATGTAACTGGCCCCTGACATGGGGGGTCCTCTGAGCTGCTTGAGCGGTCCCCCCTAACCTGAGCAGACAGTGTGAGTACTTTTCGTTTCCCTCTCTCCTAAGCTGAGCGCAACATTTGATGTAGTGAGTGGC
This sequence comes from Allobates femoralis, assembly GCA_033576535.1. Lineage (NCBI taxonomy): Eukaryota > Metazoa > Chordata > Amphibia > Anura > Aromobatidae > Allobates > Allobates femoralis. The sequence continues at coordinate 139,672,770 of JARQOC010000002.1, forward strand.
AGATCCCTATTTCCTGTTTCATTGCGGTACAGGAAATAAGGATCTGCCTCTGTGCCGGACCAGTCACTACATGACACACTGTGATCAGCAGCTGCTGCTCAGTTTAGGAGAGAGGGAGGCAAAAAGTACTCACACCGTCCGCTCAGGCTAGGGGAGAAGCACTCATGCAGCTCAGGGGACCTTCAGTCAGGGGCCAGATACATGGAGCCAAGGGGCCCCCCGCAGGCAGGGGCCGGTTATACAGAGCCCAGGTGGCCCCCTGTCAGGAGCCATTTATACAGAGCTTAGGGGCCCCCTGTCAGGGTTCAATATCACATAGCCCAAGGGGCCCCCTGTCAGGGACCAGTTACACAGAGACCAGGGGGGCCCCTATCAGGGGCCAGTTACACAGAGCCCAGGGGGCCCCCATCAGGGGCCAGGTATACAGAGCGCAGGGGGCCCCTTGTCAAGAGCCAGTTATACAAAGCCCAGGGTGCCCCTGTCAGGGGTCAATTGCACAGAGCCCCCGGGGCCCCCTGTCAGGAGCAAGTTACACAGAGCCCATGGGGTCCCTGTCAGGGCTTGTTACACAGAGCCCAGGGGGCCCTCTGTAAGGGGCCAGTTATACAGAGCCTAGGGGGACCCTGTCAGGGGCCAATTACAGAGTGCCCAGGGGGCCCCTGTCAGGGGCCAATTACAAAGCACTCAAGGGGAAGACAAGCACAGGGTGGAGACAGCATGCAGGGAGGAGACAGCATGCAGGGTGGACACAGTACACAGGAAGGAGACAGATGCACAGCAGGACAGTTATACAGAGGCGAGTGGGGCCCTGTCAGGGACCAGTTACACAGAGCCCAGGGGGGCCCTCTGTCAGGGGCCAGTTATACAGAGCCTAGGGGGGCCCTGTCAGGGGCCAGATAGAGAGACACAGCACACAGGGGGACACAGGCAAAGGTGGGACACAGCACACAGGGGGGACACAGTGCACAGGTTGGATACAGGTGCAGGGGAGAGACAGCAAATGGGAGTCACAGAGACAGCGCACAAGGGAGATAGACTGAGCAAAGGGTGTGACAGGCACAAAGAGGGGACAGAAAGCACACAGGGTCAGAGGGACAGCGCACCCAGGAGAGAGACTACGTACATAGAGGAGAGACATGCACACAGAGGGGAGAAACAACGTACAAGAGGGAGACAGGCACAGAGAGGGGAGAGACAGTGCATGGGGCAAGAGACAGTACACAGGGGGACAGGCAGCACAAATGGGGAGGGACAGCACAAAGGGGGGAAGCAGAGCACACAGTGCCCATTTTGAGGAAGTGGGTGTATTGTAGTATTTTCCTTTACCAGGGCAGTCCAAAAGTGTGAGGTTCACCAATGACCCATGCATACAGACATGCATGAGGGCCTGTAAACCTGAAGTGGGTGTATTGTAGTATAGCCCTTTGGCAGGGCAACCAAAAATTGGGAGGTTCAACAATGCCCCTGGATACAGACGTGCAGGAGGACCTGTAAACCTGAAGTGGGTGTATTGTAGTATAGCCCTTTGGCAGGGTAGCCAAAAATTGGGAGGTTCAACAATGCCCCTGGATACAGACGTGCATGAGGGCCTGTAAACCTGAAGTGGGTGTATTGTAGTATAGCCCTTTGGCAGGGTAGCCAAAAATTGGGAGGTTCAACAATGCCCCTGGATACAGACGTGCAGGAGGGCCTGTAAACCTGAAGTGGGTGTATTGTAGTATAGCCCTTTGGCAGGGCAGCCAAAAATTGTGAAGTTCACCAATGAGCCATGCACACAGACATGCATGAGGGCCTGTAAACCAGAAGTGGGTGTATTGTAGTATAGCCCTTTGGCAGGGCAGCCAAAAATTGGGAGGTTCAACAATGCCCCTGGATACAGACGTGCAGGAGGACCTGTAAACCTGAAGTGGGTGTATTGTAGTATAGCCCTTTGGCAGGGCAGCCAAAAATTTGGAGGTTCAACAATGCCCCTGGATACAGACGTGCATGAGGGCCTGTAAACCTGAAGTGGGTGTATTGTAGTATAGCCCTTTGGCAGGGCAGCCAAAAATTGGGAGGTTCAACAATGCTCCTGGATACAGACGTGCAGGAGGGCCTGTAAACCTGAAGTGGGTGTATTGTAGTATAGCCCTTTGGCAGGGCAGCCAAAAATTGTGAAGTTCACCAATGAGCCATGCATACAGACATGCATGAGGGCCTGTAAACCAGAAGTGGGTGTATTGTAGTATAGCCCTTTGGCAGGGCAGCCAAAAATTGGGAGGTTCAACAATGCCCCTGAATACAGACGTGCAGGAGGGCCTGTAAACATGAAATGGGTGTATTGTAGTATAGCCCTTTGGCAGGGCAGCCAAAACTTGGGAGGTTCAACAATGCCCCTGGATACAGACGTGCAGGAGGGCCTGTAAACCTGAAGTGGGTGTATTGTAGTATAGCCCTTTGGCAGGGCAACCAAAAATTGGGAGGTTCAACAATGCCCCTGGATACAGACATGCAGGAGGGCCTGTAAACCTGAAGTGGGTGTATTGTAGTATAGCCCTTTGGCAGGGCAGCCAAAAATTGGGAGGTTCAACAATGCCCCTGGATACAGACGTGCAGGAGGGCCTGTAAACCTGAAGTGGGTGTATTGTAGTATAGCCCTTTGGCAGGGCAGTCAAAAATTGGGAGGCTCCACATTGTCCCTGGATAGAGACGTGCATGAGGGCCTCAAAACATTTTTCCCATTGAAAAGGAGTGGGGCTCCTTTCGTTGTAATGCCCATTCTAAAAGAATGGGCGAAAAAATTTACCACTGGGGGTGTACCTGAAACAACAGCCTAACTATTGTAACGGTCATCATGGTGGCACATGAGGAGCAGGAGGAGCAGTCCAGCGATTAGCCAAAGTCCAGAAGTGTGTACCCATGGGTGACTGGAGGTACATGGCTAATTCCCATACCAAAATTTAAATTCCGCTGTCATTTGCTGGTGGTGTGGTGAAGTCTGGCCCAATCCAACCCTTGTTCATCTTGATCAGAGTCAGCCTGTCAGCATTTTCAGTTGAGAGGCGGGTGCGTTTATCAGTAATGATTCCACCTGCGGCACTAAAAACACGCTCTGACAAAACGCTAGCGGCAGGGCAGGCCAGGACTTCCAAGGCGTAGAGAGCCAATTCATGCCACATGTCCAGCTTGGAGACCCATATAATTGTAAGGTACAGAGGAATCTCGCAGTACAGTTGTTCGATCTGCAAGGTACTCCTTCAGCATCTGGCCAAACTTAGCATTTCTTGTGGCACTACCCCGCACCTCAGGGGCTGTGGTACGTGAGGGGCTGAGAAAACTGTCCCACATCGTAAAGACTGTTCCCCTACCTCTGGCGGATTGGACTTGTGCCCCTCTCGGCCGTACGCCTTGGTTGTCCACCGATTCCTGACCTATGCCGCTAGTGTTTTGTGAGGGGAATGCTTTGCCTACTTCCGTGACTATAGCCTTCTGGAATTGCTGCATTTTGGCTGACCTCTCCGCCTCAGGAATAAGAGACATAAAAGTTCTCCTTGTAGCGTGGGTCTAAGAGTGTTGCCAACCAGTAGTGATTGTCGGCCAAAATGTTCTGAACACGAGGGTCACGAGCCAGGCAGCTTACCATAAAGTCAGCCATGTGCGCCAGACTCTTAACAGCCATCACTTCAGTATCCTGACCAACACGATGACTGAACATGCTGTCCTCCTCCTCCTCATCTCCCCTGTCCTCTGGCCAGCCACGCTGAAGCGAGGGTATGACTGGTGTGCATGTCATATCCTCAATTTGGCCAGAGAGTTGCTCCATGTCTTCATCCTCCTCCTCCTCCTCGTCATAGTCCTCCACTGCACGTTGTGATGAGATGAGGCTGGGCTGTGTGTTATCACCCACACCCACTACTGTGTCTTGCTCCAACTCATCGCGCTCCGCCTGCAATGCATCATCTTTGTTTTTGAGCAGAGACCGTTTTAGAAGGCAGAGTAGCGGTATGGTGACGCTAATAATGGCGTCATCGCCGCTCACCATCTTGGTGGAGTCCTCAAAGTTTTGGAGGACGGTACATAGGTCGGACATCCATCTCCACTTCTCAGGTGTTATGTGTGGAGTTTGACCCATTTCCCGACTGCTTAGGTGATTCAGGTAGTCAACAACTGCCCTCTTCTGCTCACATATCTTGACCAACATGTGCAGAGTTGAATTCCAACGTGTGGGGACATCACACACCAGTCTGTGGGCCGGAAGACGCAAACGGAGCTGAAAGCCGGCAAGGCCAGCTGAAGCAACAGGTGACTTGCGAAAATGTGCAGACAGGTGGCGAACTTTTACCAGCAGATCAGACAGCTCTGGGTATGACTTTAGAAACCGCTGAACCACCAGGTTGAGCACATGGGCCACGCATGGAACATGCGTCAGCTGGCCTCGCCTCAAAGCTGCCACCAGGTTCCGGCCATTGTCACACACAACCTTTCCTGGCTTTAGGTTCAGAGGTGTGAGCCAGTGATCTGCCTGCTGTTTCAGAGCTGTCCACACCTCTTCTGCATAGTGGGGTTTGTCACCTATGCATATTAGCTTCAGCACAGCCTGTAGCCGCTTCGCAGAGGCAGTGCTGCAGTGCTTCTAGCTTGGACTGGTGTGGAGGGTAAAGTGGATGAGGATGCGCAGGAGGAGGAGGCTGAGGAGCGTGACATTCCGGAGCTGTAGAGTGTGGGTGAAACCCTGACTGAGGTAGGGCCTGCAATCCTTGGTGTGGGAAGAACGTGTTCCGTCCCTCGCTCAGACTGGGTCCCAGTTCCACAATATTAACCCAGTGTGCCGTCAAGGAGATGTAGCGGCCTTGCTCACAAGCACTTGTCCACGTGTCTGTGGTTAGGTGGACTTTGGCTGAAACAGCGTTGTTCAGGGCACGTGTGATGCTTTGTGTCACGTGGTTATGCAATGCGGGGACGGCACACCTGGAGAAGTAGTGGCGGCTGGGGAATGAGTAACGTGGGACAGCAGCCGCCATCAGGTCGCGGAATGCTTCTGTCTCCACCAGCCGGAAAGGTAACATTTCTAGCGCAAGCAGTCGCGAAATGTCAGCATTTAGAACTGTGGCATGTGGGGCGTTGGCAGCGTATTTGTGCCTGCGTTCAAAGGTTTGCTGAATAGTTAACTGCACACTGCGCTGGGACAAGGACGTGCTTGATGGTGGTGTTATTTGTGCGTGGGCAACTTCAGGTGCAGGGCCGGAGGCTTGTTCGCGGGCAGCATGGACAGGGGATTGGCTCGCACGCACAAAACGCGAAGACGTAGCAGTGACATCAGCAAGCATCGCTCCTCGACTCTGTTGTACTTCCCACAAAGTCGAGTGCTTGGCTGACATGTGCCTGATCATGCTGGTGGTGGTCAGACTGCTAGTTTTCGTACCCCTGCTCATGCTGGCATGGCAGGTGTTGCAAATGGCCTTTTTAGAGTCATCTGGAGCCAACTTAAAAAACTGCCAGACTCGGGAAGACCTAACATTTGCACAGGCACCTTGTGTCATGTTGTTGTTACGGGGAACGGTTGCCTGCCTTCTGCCTGCGGACACCACCCTGCTTCTTACTGCCTGTTGGGATGGTACGACTCCCTCCCCCTGTGCACTGCTGTCCTCGCTCTGCATATCCTCCTGCCAGGTTGGGTCAGCTATTGGATCATCCACCACGTCGTCTTCCTCTTCTGCACCCTGATCCTCCTCCTGACTTCCTGGCAATTGTGTCTCATCATCGTCCACCCCTTGTTGAGACACGTTGCCAACGTTTCCTTCGTGAGAACGTGGCTGCTCAAATATTTGGGCATCTGTACATACGATCTCCTCATCACCCACTTCAACAGGAGCTGGCGAGAGGCCAGATTGTGCGAATGGATACGTGAACAGCTCTTCCGAGTGTCCAAGTGTGGGATCAGTAATGTCCGTGGACGTGTACTCGGCCTGGTGGTAGGAAGGAGGATCAGGTTGGGAAATGTGCGGTGCAGTATCACGGCTACTGACACTTGACCGTGTGGAAGACAGGGTGTTTGTGGAGGTGCCAATCTGACTGGAAGCATTATCCGATATCAATGTAACAACCTGTTGACACTGGTCTTGGTTCAAGAGCGGTGTACTGCTGCAGGCCCCAAGAATTTGCGACAGGACGTGCGAGCGATTAGATGTGGCACTTTGTTGTTGCGAAATTAGTGCTTGCACACGACCTCGGCCTCTGCCTGCACCACCATCACGTCCACTTCCTTGTTCCTTGCCAACGCCCTTGCGCATTTTGCCTGTATACAGCTACAACAGTCTCCTGACTGTTCTGGTCACAGGAAAGCTGGATATGGATATTACACCCTGCCTGTATACAGCTAGTCAGCTACAACAGTCTCCTGACTGTTCTGGTCACAGGTAAGCTGGATATGGATAGCCTGCCTGTATACAGCTAGTCAGCTACAACAGTCTCCTGACTGTTCTGGTCACAGGAAAGCTGGATATGGATAGCCTGCCTGTATACAGCTAGTCAGCTACAACAGTCTCCTGACTGTTCTGGTCACAGGAAAGCTGGATATGGATATTACACCCTGCCTGTATACAGCTTGTCAGCTACAGCAGTCTCCTGACTGTTCTGGTCACAGGAAAGCTGGATATGGATATTACATCCTGCCTGTGTACAGCTAGTTAGGTACAACAGTCTCCTGACTGTTCTGGTCACAGGAAAGCTGGATATGGATAGCCTGCCTGTATACAGCTAGTCAGCTACAACAGTCTCCTGACTGTTCTGGTCACAGGAAAGCTGGATATGGATATTACACCCTGCCTGTATACAGCTAGTCAGCTACAGCAGTCTCCTTACTGTTCTGGTCACAGGAAAGCTGGATATGGATAGCCTGCCTGTATAGAGCTAGTCAGCTACAACAGTCTCCTGACTGTTCTGGACACAGGAAATCTGGATATGGATAGCCTGCCTGTATAGAGGTAGTCAGCTACAACAGTCTCCTGACTGTTGTGGTCACAGGAAAGCTGGATATGGATAGCCTGCCTGTATAGAGGTAGTCAGCTACAACAGTCTCCTGACTGTTCTGGTCACAGGAAAGCTGGATATGGATAGCCTGCCTGTATACAGCTAGTCAGCTACAACAGTCTCCTGACTGTTCTGGACACAGGAAATCTGGATATGGATAGCCTGCCTGTATACAGCTAGTCAGCTACAACAGTCTCCTGACTGTTCTGGACACAGGAAATCTGGATATGGATAGCCTGCCTGTATACAGCTAGTCAGCTACAACAGTCTCCTGACTGTTCTGGACACAGGAAATCTGGATATGGATAGCCTGCCTGTATAGAGGTAGTCAGCTACAACAGTTTCCTGACTGTTCTGGTCACAGGAAAGCTGGATATGGATATTACACCCTGCCTGTATACAGCTAGTCAGCTACAGCAGTCTCCTGACTGTTCTGGTCACAGGAAAGCTGGATATGGATAGCCTGCCTGTATACAGCTAGTCAGCTACAACAGTCTCCTGACTGTTCTGGACACAGGAAATCTGGATATGGATAGCCTGCCTGTATACAGCTAGTCAGCTACAACAGTCTCCTGACTGTCCTGGACACAGGAAATCTGGATATGGATAGCCTGCCTGTATAGATGCAGTCAGCTACAACAGTCTCCTGACTGTTGTGGTCACAGGAAAGCTGGATATGGATTTTACACCCTGCCTGTATACAGCTAGTCAGCTACAACAGTCTCCTGACTGTTCTGATCACAGGAAAGCTGGATATGGATAGCCTGCCTGTATACAGCTAGTCCCAGGATCCTATTCTTCTCCATCGACACCTTCAACCTAGGACAGCTAATGGAGTCCCAAGGCTTTTGGTATAACATTTATGCAGAAAACATGCAGATCTACCTCTCCAGACTTGATACCACCTTCCTACTAACCAAAATCCCACAATGTCTGTTCACTATTTCATATTTCTTTTCTGCTCAATTTCTAAAACTGAACATGGACAAAATAGAATGCGTCATCTTTGCTCCATCTCATTGTACTCCTCCACCAGACATATCCATCAAAGTTAATGACTGCTTACTAGCTCCAGCCCGGCATGCTAATTCTAGGTGATTCTTGACTCTGTCCTCTCCTTCAAAAGCCACATATCCAAACCATTCAAGCCACATATCCAAACTCCCGGATCCATACATTTCTTAACCAAGATACTGCAAAAACACTCATGCATGCACTCACCATCTACCGCCTCGACTACTGCAACCTCCTGCTCTCTGGTCTCACCCCTACATCTATCTTAAACTTTTCTGCCTGACTAATCCTCCTGTCTCCTTGCTATTCCCCAACCTCTCTTCTCTGACTAGCACTTTACTGGCTCCCAATTGCCCAAAGACTTCAGTTCAAAACCCTAGCTATGACATGCAAAGCCATCACAACCTGTCCCCTCCATATATCTGTGACATGGTCTCCCAATACTTACCTTCACACAACCTGTGATCCTCTCAAGATCTCCTTCTCTACTCCACTCTTATGTCTTCTTTCCACAACCACATGAAAAACTTCTTACGGGTATCCCCGATAATCTGGAACTCTCTGCCCCAACATATCAGGCTTTCATCTACCATGGAAACCTTCAAAAAGAAACTGAAGACCCACCTCTTCTGACAAGCCTACAACCTGCAGTGATCCTCGGTCCACTTTACCTATGCTAGACCAGCTCTATCACCTCCTAGTAAATACTCACCCATCCCTTGTAGACTGTGAGCCATAGTAGGCAGGGTCCTCTCTCCTCCTGTACTTGTGTGTGCTTTGTATTGTTCATAATTACTGTACTTGACTAGGTCTGAGAACTTGCTATCTACCTTATGGAGAGAAGATTTCCTGCAACCATAAGAAGACAGTTAAAAGGAACCTGACCTCACAAACTGACCCCCCCGCATCTGTATACCTGTCCCTGGACCCCCTCTTATCATTTCTAGCCATCCCTTTTGCAGAAAAAATCGATTTTGTAAAGTAGAGAAAAGTTTATATTCACCTCGTCCTGTGTAAGTTCTCTGTTTCTGATTTAGTCTCAAAGGCAGGCCTGTCTGCTGCTCCCTTGTAATTATGCACGCCCCTCTCATCTTGCTGCCTGGCCGCATCATGAAAGGGGCGGGGCTAAAATAGCATCAAAGCTGTAGCCCCGCCCCCTTTCATGACGCGGCCAGGCTCTATGCAAGGCAGCAAGCTGAGAGGGGCGTGCATAATTACAAGGGACAGCACGACCATTGAGACTAATTCAGAAACAGAGAACTCACAGGACGAGGTGAATATAACTTCTTCTCTACATTACAAAATCGATTTTTTCTGCAAAAGGGATGGCTAAAAAATGATAAGAGGGGGTGCAAGGACAGGTATAAAGATGCGGGGGGGTCAGTTTGTGGGGTCAGGTTCCCTTTAAGTAGGTGAGGAGATTGTAGCCACATCCCTCTAGGAAATATGCAAATTTGCACTTCAGTAAGGAAGTGGAAAAACTCCAGCGCCACATTTAAGTACCTCCTCAAAGTCATAATTGCTTTCCAACAAGCTTTTTAATATAACTAAGGGATTTGTGCCAGATCAGAACCCGAAACTATAGGGCAGTGAAGTGCAAATTTGCATATTTCCTAGAGGAGGGATGTGGCTACAATTTCCTCACCTACTTAACTGTCTTCTTCTGGTTGCAGGAAAACTTTTCTCCACTCCATAAGATAGATAGCAAGTTCCCAGACCTTGTCTTAGCCCACTCACAGCCAGATCAGAATATCCCACACACTACACTGATGAGGGGCATTTACTCTGAAACGCAGCGTCTGTAGTTTGGGGTTCTCATCTGGCACAAATTCCTTAGTTATATTAAAAAGCTTGTTGGAAAGCAATTATGACTTTGAGGAGCTACTTAAATTTGGCGCTGGAGTTTTTCCACTTCCTTACTGAAGTGCAAATTTGTACTTGACTATGTATGCCCCTTTTCAAATGTAAAGCTCCATGGAATAAATGGTGCTATAATAATAATAATAATAATAATAACAATAATACATGTGGAAATGTAACATGCCCCAAATTTTTTTACTCCAAAATCTGGTTTCATAGGCAAGTCAGGAGACCCCCCACAACACTTTAGCTATTTCAGCAGGTTTGGACATCTTTGCCTGATATACATGGCTATCTATAAAATGAAAATAAAAGATTGTGAAGATATTCTGATGTTTGCCATGTTTTTCTCAAATAGTCATAAATAAAACATTTGCCCATCCAATATTATTCTAACAGAGCCTGTTTTTTAGTGTCATACCACTGTGCTAGTCAATGTTAATGTTAAATGCTCTATCACAATATGTATTTTTAAATCATGTCACCTATAACCTGATACAGATAATTCCACATAGCTATCAACAAAAGGTTAAAGTAAATGACACATTAGCAATATTTTTTGATACTGTGGATAGATTTGTAACATTTGGAAAAATGAATCTTCTTTATATCATATGCAGAAAATGTAAGACAATTGACTTATATGTAAAGTAACACTTAAAACTTCTCTATTGTGCCTGTAGCTGCAATGCCAGGTTTCTTTAGTAATTGAATTGAAAGTCAGCTTTGTTAGAAGTTACCTTAATCATTTTAACTCATTCAGTTAGCTGAAATTGACATTCATTATAATGCAAGACCTTCAGGCATCATGTTTGTCCTTTCATCAGTTTCTTACATAAAAGGGAGCCTTTTCAAACAAAGGATAACTATTCACATACAGAAGCTCAGAAGATGCCAAACATTAACAAAGCAGTTCTAGTACAATCACTTGAACTACTGGGGCACCTTGGTGTGAAAATATTTTTGAGGGCTTTCCTAATGCATATTGATAATTCCTGCACATAGAGTCTTTGGTAAAACTTTGCATAAAGGTTATAGATGAAATATTATTTCATTTAAAATATTCTTATCATTTGAAGTTGTTATGATTTTATAGTGAAAAAATAGGTTGTTATGCTGTGAGACTGCACATGTCCTTACTTTTAATGTCATCATTTTTAAAGTATTTTTCATATAATGTAAATTTTTGGTTAATTAATCATTTTTCAGAGACTTTTATGGAAGTGGGACCATGAAGTACAATGTTTAAAAGCTGAATAATACCTTTCTAGCTTTGTTTAAGCCATGTTTAGGCCAGCTTCACACAACGGTTTTTGTCTGTCAGGTTGGAACAAGTTTTTTGAAGGATCCCCCAGACTGAACCTGACAGGACAGGATGTGCAGAAAGTGTGGCCAAATATGGTCCCGGATCCTGTTTTTAACAGGATTCATTTTCTGCCACTGTCCATAGTGCTGAAGTCTGCCTGTGTCTGACTGTCGATTGGAGATGAGCGATGTTCGATTCGAAGTGTTCGCCAATCTCAAATTCGAGCTGTTTTGGGCGGTGTTCGAGTCATTCAATGAATGCGAACAATTAGCTTCAAATTCGGCAGTTCAAGGTTATGTTTGATAACAGTTCGTTCACCAAAAGGATCCTATAAAGTGGTCTGAGGGCAGAGGAAAAAGCTGAAATGGGGGCATGATTGTTTAAAAGCCGGCGGTAAAAAGCCGCCGGCCTTTAAACAATCATTCAGCCCTATCCTCTGCCCCCCACAGCCTCCCATCCCGATCCTGAGTTAGGACCAGGCGGGGAGCGCAGTACTCGGGAGCGAAGGACCAGGGCAGGGAAATTGGCTGCGGTGAGAAGACTTCACCGCCATCTTTCCTGCTCTGTGCTGTGCTCCCTGCTTCCTGATGCCCTCTCCCCGCTCCCTGGAGCTGCTCCCCCCGTCCGGTCCTAACTTAGATGTAGAAAAATACGGCAAATTTTTACAAAAAATCCATAGCACAATCCAAAAAAAAGGGACTGCATCTTTATTAACCCCTCGACCATCTACTCTAAAAATACTAATAATTAACTTGGCACTAAATATATAATGGAAAAATTTCTTTATTTTGGCAGCTCACGTTAACAGAATTGTAAATCAAAACGTTTCGGCCTAATGGCCTTCATCAGCTGATAAAAGAACAAAGAAAATACATTTTAACATGATCAATATTCATGTACCTAAAGTAACATTGAATAAAAAGGAAAATCAAGATTTCTACCATTAATTCTGGTCAACAAGCTACTTCAATGGAGCTGATATGTTCTTTCACATAGGCTGTGTGGAAAAAGAAGGCCATATTTAGACAAGGGATTTTACACGGACAAGACATCATTGTACATACATAGATATAACCCATATAAAGGAAAGGAGGCTGGGTACAATAGGATTCCAGAGGAATCACACTTATACATAATAGATACAAGAGACTCACCAAAGGAATTGATGCTAATAGATTTGCATAGTAGTGCAGGAGGTAACAGCGTGCTGAACGCTGTATCTCCACTGTTTATATCCGGAACTAGGAGGAACACATGACGTAGCGTCATCAAGACGTGCGCGTATGCGCACAAGCAATATTGTCGGTAACCTAAGTTACCCGATCACGTGTCCGTCATGAACTCGCGGTCAGGTGATATCGCGTCAGGAGAACGCTCTGCGCATGTGCGAGCACTACTGGCGGTCATAGTGCTAGACACCAAGAGAAAAGCGTCATATCTATTTGGGCTGTGTATAGAGAAATAAGAAAGATAAGATAAAGGAAAAAGGAAAGGGGGAAAGAAAAAAGGGGGAAGAAAATAAGCAAAAAGGAGATAAGAAAAGGAAATTACTTGCACCAGAGAAATGGAAGTTAGCGATTCTATATGGAAAAAAGAAAGAAAAAAGGATCAGTAAGGCAATTATAGAAAACTCTCAATATCATAATCACGATTCAAGCCTCTAGGGACAATGATTGGAGTTTGTATATCCAATGGGCTTCACGTATCCGCATTAGTTTCTGGAGATTACCACCCCTCTGAGGTAGGGTTACCTCTTCCAGCACTTGATATTTAAAGGGATCCTGTCACCCCCAAAACACCTCCTAAGCTATTAAAAGATGTCCCTAGAGCATAGTAACACTTATCCTACACTCCTTTTAGCTCCTAAATGCATATATTGAAAATTAAGATAAACGTTATTAAACTACCTCATTAGTGATGTTAATGAGTGACTATTGTATACATAGTCACCCAGGCAGGCTGTCCCTCTTCCTAATATCACGCCTCAATAGGTGTGATCTGCAACTTACATTCAAATGCGCGCCTCCCCGCTCTCCTATTCCGGCCGGGCGCTGCATTGTGCGGCTGTATGACGCGAATCGCGTCATTTACGGCAGCGGGTGACGTATGAACACCCGCGCCGCTCTGTTAGCTTCAAGACCCGACACTGCGCAGGGGTCTGCAAGTGTGAAGGCAGCCTAATATGGCTCATTTGGAAAAAAAAAATAAAGAAGGTTAAGCTCTCAGAATATGGCAATGCAAAAATAAATACATTTAAGTAAAATAGATTCTTTAGTGTGTAAAAGTAAATAAATTGGTCTTATCACATTTACTGCAAAAACAAATTATAAAAACACATATGTAAATTGCTATTTTTTGTTCATTCCACATCTGTAAAGTCTGAATAATAAGCAATAAAAAATGCTATGTTCTCCAAAATGGTACCAAAAAAAATCCCCAACTCCTTGCGCAAATAATAAGCCTCCATACACCTCTGTTTGCCAAAAATTTAAAAGGTTCCAGCTCTCAGGATATTGTGACACAAAAGCTATTTATTGTAAAAAATTATTTTTACTGTGTGATAGCAGCAAATCATAAAAACCCTACATTAGTCTGTTATTCTCTATTGTCACACTGACCCGAAGAATAAATCTATTTTGTTACCACACAATGAACTGCACAAAAATAAAACAACAACTATTCTTAGGCTAGGGTCAGACCTGTGACTGTCCTCAGCCTGCCAAATCCGTTTAAAACTTAGTTTCTGGCAGGCTGAGCGCATGCCTATGCATCACTATAGTAACCTGAGGCTTCGCGCAGCCGCCGAATATGAAATATTGCAGAGCGCACAGGAAAACACTGCAAATTGCAGCAATACTTTTTTTTCAAACTTCTGAATTTTTTTTACCACTTTGATAACAATAAAAGTTTACATGTTTGGTATCCACAAACTCGTAGTGACCTGAGGCATCATACTGACGCATCTGTTTAATCATGTAGTATATACGTGTGATTGCACTTTTTTTGCAATTTCACCGCCTGTGCAATATGTGGTAAAATAGATTATTTCATCTGAAAGTACAATTAGTCCTGTAAAAAATAAGCTCTCATATTTCTATAATGATGGAAAAATAAAAAAGTTATTGCTCTTGGAAAAAAAACGAAAACTGAAAAATGTAAAATAATCTGAAGGTAAAGGGGTCAATGAAAGTAAAACCCACAATGGTCACAGAAATAAATTGAATCTGACAAAAGTAGTAATAAATAAAAAATCTATGAAAATTAACAAATGAAAGTCAGACATAGCTTTTCAACCCTACTTCCATGTAACTTTTTTAAAAATTTAACTCATGAAATAGATCTGGACAGAAATGATGGTACTCCTGAAAATAATGGGATAAAAGGGACATTTTAAATCAAGGTGTGTTCACTAGTTAGCATCACAGGTGTCTACAATCTTGTAATCAGTCAGGGGGCCTGTATATAGGGCAAAAGATCCTCAGTGTGCTGTTTGGTGACATGGGGTGTAACACAATCAACATGGACCAGAGGAAGCAAAAGGAAAGAGTTGTGTCAGGAGATTAGAAAGAAAATTATAGCCAAGCATGTTAAAGGTAAAAGCAGTAAATAAGAAAAAAATGCGGCACTCACCGAGCAGAGCTTTTTCCTTTTTTATTTTAGAGTCCTCTTTACATAGTTTCTCTGATATGGGGGAGGGAGTGAGGAGACACACAGGTGACGGATTCCGTTTCGGAGCACCTGGCCCTTCTACGGACCTTAGAAGGGGCAGGTACCTTACAAGGTCCGTAGAAGGGGCAGGTGCTCCGAAACGGAATCCGTCACCTGTGTGTCTCCTCACTCCCTCCCCCATCTCAGAGAAACTATGTAATGAGGACTCTGAAATAAAAAAGGAAAAAGCTCTGCTCGGTGAGTGCCGCATTTTTTTCTTATTTACTGCTATTGCTGTCTAATAAGCGTGCACCCGGGCACATGAACCTGCTTTACTCGCACCCTTACATATGCAAGTAGCACCGGTCCCTGCAACACAGCAGTGCACAGTATATGTCTGCAATACTTTTTATGTTGAAGGTAAAGGTTATAAGATCATCTCCAAGCAGCTTGATGTACCTGAGACTACAGTTGCACATATTATTCAGAAATTTAAGATCGATGGGACTGTAGCCATATCAAGCATATCAAGAGAGAAACCCTGTGTCTACTGTGAAACATGGAAGAGGCTCTGTTTTTTTCTGGGGATGCTTTGCTGTATCTGGCACAGGGTGTCTTGAATCTGTGCAGGGTATACTAAAATCTCAAGACTTACAAGGGATTCTAGAGAGAAATGTGCTCTCCAGTGTCAGAAAGCTTGGTCTCAGTCACAGGTCATGGGTCTTGCCCAAAACACACAGCTAAAAACACCCAAGAATGGCTAAGAGTAAAACATTGGAGTATCCTGAAGTGGCCTTCTAGGAGTACTGACCTAAATCCTATTGAGCATTTTTGGAAAGAGCTGAAAAATGCTGTCTGGAAAAGGCAGCCTTCAAAGACAAGAAACACCTTTCCATATGTCAAGCGCCATGGAATCTAATAGTGCTATATAAATAATATAATAATAATAATAACTCCTCTAGAGGAGTGTGAAAAAATACCTGTTCAGAGGTGCAGAAGTCTCATTGACAGTTACAGGAATCGTTTGATTGCAGTGATTGCCTCAAATGCTTGTGCAACAAAATATTAAGTTAAGGTCACCATCATTTCTATCCAGGCCTATTTCATGAGTTTAATTTTTCTTAAAATTCTGTGGAAGCAGGGTTGAAGAGCAATGTCTGACTTTCATTTGTTCATTTTCATAGATTTTTTTATTTATTATTACTTTTGTCAGGTTAAAGTTATTTCTGTGACCATTGTTGGTTTTTCTTTCATTAAACAAGGGTACCAGCAATTTTGATGATGTGTAAGTGCTCACATATTCCCTTGCTCCTTAAGGCCCTGTCTCACATAACAATATCGTTAGAGAGATTGTTGTAACTGTGATGTTACAACGATCTCTCCAGCGATGTCGTTCTGTGTGACACTTAGCAGCGATCAGGCCCCTGCTGTGAGGTCGCTGATCGCTGCAAAGTGCTGCAGGTTATTTATTGATTGTTGATTTCCTGCTGGTCAGCACACATCGCTGCGTGTGACCGCGAGAAACCAGCGATCAGTGACCTCACTGGCTGGTATCCATGGTAAACACCGGCTATCTAGTCAGCGCGCGCTGTCTAGATACCCAGTGTTTACCATGGTTACCAGCGTCCTCTCTGCTTAGCACTGGCTGTAAGCAGGGAGGATGCTGGTAACTATGATAAACAGCGGGTATCCAGGCAGCGCACGCTGCCTGGATACCCGGTGTTTATCATAGTTACCAGCGTTCTCCCTGTTCACAGGCAGCGCTAATCAGGGAGAACGCTGATAACTATGAAAAACACCGGGTATCCAGGCAGTGCGTGCTGCCTGGATACCCACTGTTTATACTAGTTACCAGTGTTCTCCCTGCTTAGTGCTGCCTGTAAGGCAGTGCTAAGCAGGGAGGACTCTGGCATCGCCTTCAGAGATGTGGGAGATGGCTCCCATGGCCCTGATCGCTGGGGAGATCTGCCTGTTTGACAGCTCCCCAGTGATCCGGTAACGATGCTCCAGTGATCCCGGCAGGTCGTTATCGCTGTCGGGTTCGCTGGAGCGGTCGTTATGTGTGACTGGGCCTTTTCTGTGGCAAAAAAAAACAATCCCTTCTTCTGTATAATTACAACCTTATACTTTGCCCATACACTATCCCTCCTTCTGAATACTGACCACCCAAACTGTGCATTTACACTGTCTCTCAATCTATTTACTGACCTCATACATACAATGACCTCATTCTATCTAAAGTGTATACTGACCCCCATAATGTGTCATTACAACATCCCACATTCTGTGTAATGATCCTTTATCTACCTTAACTCAACAGTAAAAGTTCCCTGTTGTATCTTTAGCTCTGCTGCAGACTGCTTACCATCACCCAACTGCTGCATCTTAGTTACTTCTTCAGTGCTACACTAATGTCATCAGTTTAATTAGGTGAAACCCATCATCAAGCAGACAACTTATAAGTGATAAGTTCTCTTATCTTAAAGAATGTAGGTACCAACAACCATTTCATCTTTGCAAAGATTTTTGTTTTGCTGCCTCTAGCACTGGGTGCCTTGACTGTGTGTAAGGCATCAGGAAATCTGAAGATTACCAAAGGATTTTGGTCACAATTTATGGTGAAAAAACTTGCCAAGAAAATGTTCAGCAATTTCAAGTTTGGCACGAATATTGACAATTCAAACCTGAGAAATTTACTAAAAAATTGGTGAATGAGGGAGGGAAAAAGACAAAGTTTTAAAATGGCTCCAAACATTCCCTGGTTGTTAGGGAAAAACACTCACCAGAAGACTCGCTGGCTGGGAACACCTAACTATATGGTTAGGAGTGTTCCCAGCCATTGGATCTACCGTTATCTTTCAATCTAATTGACGCCTCAACATTACTAACATCTTGCCTTACTGTCAGCTGACATTACCCAGCTGGTATTAACTCTAAATACCATTAAGCTGATTGCCAAGGCATCAAAATAGCCGTGGGGGAAGCACCAAGTGTGGCACATATTATGGGGTAGCCGCTTTTGGGGCAGCTGTGTCCTGCTGATGTTTTTTCAAGATTTTTAAATCTTTTAAGATTTTAAAGATTACTCAAATTTTTAGCTGTTGAAGTGGGTGGATGGATGAATATTTAGATAAATGTAAAATTGAGATAGATTTATAGATGGATGGACAAAATAGATAGCTTTACAGATATATAGATGTTAAACAGCTATATAACGTCCCACAGAGCAGAGGGATGTGGGTATTCCAAAGTACAATTTCCAATATCCCATTAGTACTGATAGATCAAACAATCAGAGATTGATATTTCAACTGTCTATGGGTATGCTTTCCATCTTAATGATAATTTCTTGTTCATTGAAAATAGGGAATCTTTGATCTATCAGTACTAACAGGCTATTTTAGATTGCACTTTTGAGTACACACATGCCTCTACTCACACAATAGTATTTTAATAGGAACTCAAAATAGGTCATTGGTAGCTGTGCAGCTACTTTGGGGTTAATAGGCCTATTAGAATACTGTTAATTCAGCCCCCTCTTTACAATTACCCGGGGTGGGTCAGCTCCCCCCCTTTCTTCCTAACTGTGTCTCGTGTGGTGGTGGATATTTCCCAGTTACACATAGTTTTGCACTCTCTGACTTACTGTGTGCCCCTGACTCTCCCTGCTACATCTTGACTTGAACTTCCTGCGTAGCACCATATTGGTTTTTGTACATTGTTGAACCCTGTACCACCATTGTATTTCATGATATGTTTAAAAGCTTGCTGTGTCCTTTTTGCAATATATATGCATTGCAATTGTGTTGTGATTCCGGTCCTTGGACATTAGTACATTGTTTTTAAGTGATTTTATATTTTTAGCCTCTGTATTTTGTCTTGTCACCCAATAAAACTGTCTTTTGCAAAAATCTTATTTTCTCTTTTGGTATATTGCAATGTAGTGCCCAGTGTCATAAAGGTGGGCATGCATCCCAGGTCATGGGTCTTCCAGCTGGACAAACACCCCAAAGTACGCACCCACAGAGACCGAGGTACTCAGGAGTTACTGTCTCTGGGGTGTCAAGGTGCCATTGCCCAGTCCCATTGTCCCAGATGTGGCAATAAAAAGGGATATTTACAAAGGAGGTGAAAGAGTTTTTTGTGACGCCACCCATAGTATGTGGTCAGGGTGACCACCGCTGCCGTATTCCTGCTGGGGACGGTGATGAGGGGCAGCGTAAATGGTAAGCCCTCCACGGGTAGGGCTGGGTGCTCCCAGGGCAGGTGTAGTGGGGGCTGCGTACTATGGATGCTGCACTGGTTCCTCTCCTGCAGCTTCTCCAGCCAGCACGCAGGGACAGTAAGGCAGCTCCGCAGGTGGGGTTCTGCTACAGTTTAGCAATAAACAGTCTCAGACACTCTTGAACTGACCGGGTACTTTACTTTCCATTGTTCTTAAAAGCAAGTTACTGTGCAGTTAACAGTTAAAGTTCTTACACTTTACCGGGGACCCGGGTTCTACTGCAGCTCAGACGGTTCCTCTGCGTTGCTTCCCTCAAGATACCTTTCAGGCCCTGCTTGTCTCTCTCCTTGTCCTCACGGATTTGGTCTGGCTGTCACGGGCTCTTTAGTGATGATTCCCTCGGCTTTAGGGTCACTAGCCTAAGTATGTTCCTACTCCATGGTGGTAGGTAGGTCGCGGGTCATAGAGTCCCTGTACCACACCGGGTTGTCTTGTGATTAGAGTCGTGAAGTCTCCTCAGTAACCTCTACAGAGCCGACTCTCTGGTCGTCCTGGCCTAGCCCTCCAGTGACCCAAGTGTAATTTGGGCTCACCAGGCTCCTTATGCCTCTCCGGTTGTCAGCTTTGAATCCTCAGGCCAGCTATATTAGTGACGGCTGCCGGGCCAATTGTTCTCCCACTATTGACAGTGTTCAGCTGTGGGGTGTATCAGCTTGTGGCACTTCTTCCCTCACCATCTTCCCCCAACAACCTCCAACTGGCCGTTGTCTACCGCCCCCCTGGATCCCCCTCCATCTTCTTTGACCACTTCACAACCTGGCTCCTCCACCTCCTCTCCTCCGACATCCCTACCATCGTCATGGGTGACTTCAACATACCCATCGACACCCCCAAAGCCGCTGCCTCCAGACTCCTATCCCTCACCTCCTCTTTCGGCCTCTCCCAATGGATCTCCTCCGCCACACTCACAGGTGGCCACACACTTGACCTAGTCTTCACCCGCCTCTACTCCCTCACCGACCTCGCATACTCAACCCTCACCCACTCCGACCACAACCTACTGACCTTCTCGTCCCTCCCCCCCTCTACCACGCTCCCCTCCTCCAGACACTCCCCCACCCCTGCAGAAACCTTAAGCTTGTAGACTTCCATTCACTCTCAGAATCCCTCCTCCCCCTCTCAGACTTGGCCTCTTCTCATGACACTGACTCAACTCAGCCACCTCCCTCTACAACTCCACTCTCACTCCAGCCCTCAACCAGGCGGCTCTACTCACATTTACCAGAACACGAGTACAACGACAACCCTGGCTCACGACCCTCACCAAAAAACTCAGACGGACGACTAGGGCAGTTGAGCGGAAATGGAAGAAGTCCCACTCCGCAGAGCACTTCACCCTATACAAGCATTCCCTCAATACCTTCAAGACTGCCCTTGACTCCGCAAAACAACTCTACTTCTCCTCCCTTATAACCACCCTGTCTCACAACCCCAAACAACTCTTCAAAACTTTCAACTCTTTACTTCACCCCCCTGCACCTCCTCCCTCACCTCTCATCTCCGCCGACGACTTCGCCACCTTCTTCAAAGACAAAATTGACAAACTCAGACAAAGCTTCGACCCGCACTCCCCTCGCCCCATCCCACCTCTGGCCCAACCCCCCTCATTCAAATGCAGTTTCACCCCCATGACAAAGGACCACCTCTCCTCCCTTCTAGCACGATCACAACTCACCACCTGCGCCCTTGATCCACTCCCCTCCCACCTCATCCCTAACCTCACCACAGTCCTCATCCCTGCCCTAACACACCTCTTCAACATATAACTCAAATCCATCACATTCCCCTCGCCCTAATCACGCCCATCCTAAAAAAAACATCCCTCGACCCTACAACAGTCTCCAACTATCGTCCCATATCTCTACTCCCGTTTGCCTCAAAACTTCTTGAACAACACGTCTATTCCGAAGTTTCCTCCCTCCTCTCTTCCTGCACTCTCTTTGATCACCTGCAATCCGGCTTCTGACCTCACCACTCCACCTAAACAGCCTTAACCAAAGACACTAACGACCTTCTGATCGCCAAGAGCAAACGACACTACTCTGTCCTCATCCTTCTCGACCTCTCTGCTGCCTTCGACACTGTTGACCACTCCCTCTTACTTCAAATCCTTGAATCTCTGGTCATTACTGACCTCGCAATCTCCTGGATCTCCTCCTACCTAACGGACAGGACCTTCAGCGTCACCCACTCCCACACCTCCTCCTCACCCCCACCTTCTCTGTAGGTGTCCCCCAAGGCTCGGTCCTGGGACCACTACTTTTCTCCATTTACCCCCTTGCCTAGGCAACCTCATCGAGTCACACGGCCTCCAATACCACCTCTACGCCGACGACACCCAGCTCTATCTGTCTGGCCCCAATATCTACTCTTTTCTATCCAAAATTCCTCGCTGCCTATCCGTCATTGCATGCTTCTTTTCTACCCACTTCCTCAAGCTGAACATGGACAAGACCGAATTCATGGTCTTTCCCCTAACAGCCCTCCCCCTCTTCCTGACCTATCCATCACCGTCAATGACTGCACACTCTCACCCGTCCCCCACACCAAATGTCTCGGGGTAATCCTCGATCTCCTCCCTCTCCTTCAAGTCCCACATCCAAGCCCTCGCCACAGCCTGCCGACTCCAACTAAAAAACATTGCCCGCATTCGCTCCTTCCTTGACCACAACACGGCTAAAACACTTGTCCATGCCCTCATCATCTCCCGCCTGGACTACTGCAACCTCCTGTTCACCGGCCTCCCTGCCCCCTCCCTTGCACCTCTCCACACCATCCTCAACTCTGCCGCCCGACTCATTCACCTATCTCCCCGCTACTCCCCCGCCTCCCCTCTCCGCCTAGCCCTCCACTGGCTCCCCACCCCCCAGAGATCCCGCTTCAAAACCCTAACCCTGACATACAAGGCCATACACAACCTGTCCCCTCCCTACATCTCCGACCTGGTCTCCCCTCGCGCAACTTTCACTCCTCTCAAGAACTCCTTCTCTCAACCCCCTGCATTTCCACCTCCCACAACCGCATACAAGACTTCTCTCATGCTTCTGCCCTACTCTGGGACTCCCTCCCCCACCACATCAGACACTCCCCTAGCCTGGGTCCCTTCAAGAAAAACCTGAAGACCCACCTCTTCCTACAAGCCTATAACACACATTGAGACCCAATCCACTGCACCATCTCACCTCTCCCCCTCCTACTGTCTCCCTCCCACCCCCTCTAGACTGTGAGCCCTCGCAGACCCGTACGATTGATTTGCAGTCGTTTCTACCACTTGTCTCTGTCTACCCTCTCACTTGTAAAGCGCCATGTAACCTAATGGCGCTATTATAAATACTTAATAATAATATATAATAACCTTTCTCTCTAGAGCGAGTCCTTTCCTGGGTATACTGCCTCCAATGAACCTCTCCTCCTGGGAATCAACTCCTCCAACCTAGTGTTCCAGTGTTTTTAATACTGTTCCTCTACCCACTTCCAGGTTCTACCTCACTCTCCACCCACACTTCTCTAAACTCTCGCCGCCCCTTGTCCTACATAGAGTCAGTGACTTAGGGTCGGAGTGTGTCGGTGTATGCATGTTTTAAGTTGACCATCTTACCTCGTCTGGCTACAGTTCACCCTGTGGCTGCCCTGGTCGCATGAACGCCACACAACCATACTTCAAAAAGTACCCAGCAGCAATAGATGGAAACAAAGTTACAAATTCTAACAGTCTATTCAGTAGGACTATGAGCTGTGTATCCACCAGACTTCTGCACAGCACAACTGATGGTCCCAACCCCATTTCTAAGGCAAGAAATCCCACTTATTAAACCTGACAGGGCACACCTGTGAAGTGAAAACCATTTCCGGTGACTACCTCTTGAAGCTCATCAAGAGAATGCCAAGAGTGTGCAAAGCAGTAATCAAAGCAAAAGGTGGCTACTTTGAAGAACCTAGAATATAAGACATATTTTCAGTTGTTCCACACTTTTTTGTTAAGTATATAATTCCACATGTGTTAATTCATAGTTTTGATGCCTTCAGTGTGAAACTGCAATTTTCATAGTCAAGAATATAAAGAAAACTCTTTGAATGAGAAAGTGTGTCCAAACTTTTGGTCTGTACTGTATATATATATATGAATATATATATATATATATATATTATGCAATTCTACAGATTTGTTACCATGAAAAGAGAGGAGCCTGTACAAGCTCTGCCACAGGGACTCCAAGCTGTCAATGTTTGCCTCTGGCAAGATAGACAGACAAAAAAGCAGACAGACAGACGGATCAATAGATAGATACCGAAGTACACAAATAGTAGTTCACTAAATTAATAAATAGATTTTGGAACCTATTTATTTATTCATTCAATTACAGCATAAGTAGTTGAATGCTACATTTCTTTACAATGTGGGAAGATAACAGATGGTGGTACAATATTAACAATCATTTGTTTTGTGAAAGGTCTGTCCTTCACATTTATAGTATTAGTGGAATAACATATAGTCTTCTATTACATGGTTTAAAAATGACACGTTTATCAGTATGTCTCACAGGCCGTTGTAAAGTTTTATTACACTATTTAATATGTTTTAGAGTTTGACCTCATTGTACATGTTAACAGAATAATACCTGGCTGCTAAAATAATTTGTTATAGTGACTAATACTTTTAGTGCATCAGCATTATGGCATACGTAAATAAAGCACAAGACATGCACTTCTGCAAAACAGTTGCAGGCTAATTTCCATTTTGAACAAAGTATATTAAAGACAATTTTATTGCATTATGTTTTTCAAGACAGCAATATAGGCATAGCATGTTAATCAGCTTACTTCTAAAGGTAGTTAAAAATGTAGTCAAGAGAGTCTGATATCATAGCGATATAGTGGAATCAATTTGAGGAATAGTATTAATGCACTGCAAGTTAAAAGGCATTACTTTTTTTTACTCCCTTAGTTCTTTATCTGAATACTGAGGCTAAGACATTCAAGTTTTTATACCCCTATGTAAGCCTGCACTAACTTTACCACTACTAGCTGTGGCTTTTGATCAGTGATATAATGTTTGTAACTCCTGGCTTTGTGGCTGGCACTTTATAGAGCAGAAAGAGATTAACAAATTAAGATACGGTAATTGAGTTTTGTGATAAAAGATTTAGTATACCGTATATACTCGTGTATAAGCCGACCCGTGTATAAGCCGACCCCCCTACTTTTGCCCCCAAAACCTGGGAAAACCTATTGACTCGTGTATAAGCCGAGGGTGGACCCCAGCACAGGTATACAGCCCCCAGCAGTGTGGTATACAGGCCCCCTCAGTGGTATACAGCAGCCTCCCCAGTGGTAGTATACAGCAGTCTCCCCAGTGGTAGTATACAGCAGCCTCCCCAGTGGTATATACAGCAGCCCCAGAGCGGTATACAGCAGCCCCAGAGCTGTATACAGCAGCCCCAGAGCTGTATACAGCAGCCCCAGAGCGGTATACAGCAGCCCCAGAGCTGTATACAGCAGCCCCAGAGCGGTATACAGCAGCCCCAGAGGGGTATACAGCAGCCCTAGAGGGGTATACAGCAGCCCCAGAGGTATACAGCAGCCCCAGAGGTATACAGCAGCCCCATAGGTATACAGCAGCCCCAGAGAGGTATACAGCAGCCCCAGAGGTATACAGCAGCCCCAGAGAGGTATACAGCAGCCCCAGAGGGGTATACAGCAGCCCCAGAGGTATACAGCAGCCCCAGAGAGGTATACAGCAGCCCCAGAGGGGTATACACAGCAGCCACTGAGGGGTATACACAGCAGCCCCAGAGGGGTATACACAGCAGCCCCAGAGGGGTATACAGCAGCCCCAGAGGGGTATACACAGCAGCCCCAGAGGGGTATACACAGCAGCCCCAGAGGGGTATATAGCAGCCCCAGAGGTATATAGCAGCCCCAGAGGGGTATACAGCAGCCCCAGAGCTGTATACATCAGCCCCACAGGTATGCAGGGGTACCCAGTGGTATACCGGGCCCCCCCCCTTGCTGGTGGCAACCTGTAAAAGAAGATATCATTATACTTATCGTATCGCCGCCGCCGCTCTGTCACCGTCACCGCGCTCCTCCTGGTCTTCAAGCTTCCTTCACCGTCGCACAGGAAATGATGTCATTTCCTGTGCGACGGTGAAGGAAGCATGAAGACCCGGAATAGCGGGGTGACGGTGACAGAGCGGCGACAGCGGCGGCGATACGATAAGTATAATGATATCTTCTTTTACAGGTTGCCACCAGCAAGGGGGGGCCCGGTATACCACGGGGGGGGGGCTGTATACCACTGTATACACGTGTATAAGCCGAGGGGGGACTTTTCAGCACATTTTTTTGTGCTGAAAAACTCGGCTTATACACGAGTATATACGGTAATTTGTATTATATTAATTTTAATCCTCGCTTGTTGTCTGCTTATTTGGGTCTATTTTTAGTGATAGACTGCAGTCTCTATATCATGGGTCTTAAACTTGGCTGGGTATGTGGACCATACCTAGAAAATCTTTTAAATTTCAGGGCTGCATTCTTAGATGGACTAAGTGATATTTTTAGTATGACCATGTATAAAACTATATAAAATGTCCCCATCCTGGTCCCCTTCTTGTAGTAATGTCCCTATCTTGATTCCTTCTTGTAGTAGTGTACCCCATCATAGTCCCTTTCTTGCAGCAATTGCTTCATCCTGGTCCCCTTCTAGTTGTAATGTGCCTCATCCTTGTCCCCTTCATGTAGTAACATCCCCATTCTAATCCTCATCTTGTAGTTATGGCCCATCTTGCACCCTTTCTTGAAGTAATGTCCTCCAAAGCAAAAATGTCCTTATCGTGATCCCCATATTGTAGTAATGTGCCCATCTTGCTCCCCTTTTTGTACAAAAGGTCCCTATCCTGGTCCCAATTTTGTTCACATGCTGGTCAACACCTTGTAGTAATGTCCCCATCCTGGCCTTCATCTTGTAGTAATGTCCCCATCCTGGTGCGCTTCATGCAGTTCTGTCCCCATCCTAGTCTGCTTTGTGTAATAATGTCCCACATCTTGCTCCTCTTCTTCTAGAAATGTCTCCATCCTGACCCCCATCTTGCAGCAATTGCTTCATCCTGGTCCCCTTCTTGTTGTAATGTGCCTCATCCTTGTCCCCTTCATGTAGTAACATCCCCATTCTAATCCTCATCTTGTAGTTATGGCCCATCTTGCACCCTTTCTTGTAGTAATGTCCTCCAAAGTGTTCACTTTTCAGCAAAAATGTCCTTATCGTGATCCCCATATTGTAGTAATGTGCCCATCTTGCAACCCTTTTTGTACAAAAGGTCCCTATCCGGGTCCCAATTTTGTTCACATGCTGGTCACCACCTTGTAGTAATGTCCCCATCCTGGCCTTCATCTTGTAGTAATGTCCCCATCCTGGTGCGCTTCATGCAGTTCTGTCCCCATCCTAGTCTGCTTTGTGTAATAATGTCCCACATCTTGCTCCCCTTCTTGTAGAAATGTCTCCACCCTGACCCCCATCTTGTAGCAATGCCCTCCTCCTAGTCCCCTTCTTGAAGTAATGTCCCTCACCCTGCTCCCTTTTTTTTGGAAATGTCCCCATCCTGGCCCACATCTTGTAGTAATGTGCCCATCCTGGTTGCCATCTTGTAGTAATATCCACATTCTGGTTCACCTCATCTTGTAGTAATGTCTCCATTCTGGTCTCCATCTTGTTGTAATATCCCCATTCTGATCTCCATCTTGCGGTAATGGTAGTTCTGTTCCCATCCTGGTCCTCATCTTGTAGTAATATCCTCATCCTGGTCTCCAACTTGTAGTAATGTGCCCCATCCAGGTTCCCATTTTGTAGTAATGTCCCCAACCTTGTCCTCTTCTTCTAGTAATGTCCCCATCCTGATCCCCATCCTGCAGTAATGTCCTAATTCTGGTTCCCATCTTGTAGTAATGTGCCCCATCCTTGCCCCCATCTTGTAGTAATGTTCCCATCTTGGTCCTCCTCTTGTGGTGTGCCCACTTCTCGATGGCTGTCCTTCCTACCTAGGCCTAGTCTTACCCTATAGTAAGGAAAAGAGAAGTAAGAAAGGTGCTAATTTAGCTCTAAAGGTGGCATTGCTGTGAGCACAAAATTCCAGAGGGTTTCCTTTTGAAGGATTTTCTTATTTGAGTCGCCACACCTTTGTGATGGTGAGATTTTATCAATCCCCATACATTTAATTAGGGCAATATTTCCCACACGGTAACTATTCATCTGGCTAGCATGGGGGTGTCATTCTTTTTGATGATCTCTCTACTCAGTTCCCTTTCCCTGCTTCCCTATACATTCAATACTCCAAGTACAAGTGGCTTTGTACACTACTCCTTTTGATCTGCAGTTAATGAATGACCTAATAGAGTAAACCCTATTTGTCACATAACTTTTAAATTCCTACCCTGTCTCAATTATTGCCTCCGACGCGTTTCGGTGCCCTCCTGGCACCTTCCTCAGGGATCCCTGAGGAAGGTGCCAGGAGGGCACCGAAACGCGTTGGAGGCAATAAAGGAAACCTATTTGAACTTCACCTACTGGTGTATTCTTTGAAGTAAGTGGACCTTGGCAGCGCGGACTGTTGTACACCTATACTTCCCCATATCTTGATGTGATTCCATGTGTGAGTGGTCAGTAGAGGTCCAGCAGCAGCCATCATGACAATTACTACTATACGCCTTCATACCAGTTGTGGGTCTCACAACTGAAATAGGTGAGTGAATTCCTATACACCACCTCTTCATTAAGTGTCATAAGTGATAGGGCACTATTGAGCCTTTTGTTCCCCTTCCCTTTCTTTTATTTGATACCCTGTCTCAATGAAAGAACATGCTACACAGATTCCACATTTGAAATGAAACAGCCCTTTGTGGAAGACTCGAGCAATAGATCACTATTGAGAAAAAATAAAAAGACTATGAACTAGTCTATTTTTCAATATTTTTGCTATCCTGAACGTGATCTCAGGTGTAGGTGATAGAAGATTTCCAATGTCCCCATCCATCTTAAGTGCTTTTCTAAAATCCTTGCCACATCATATACCCCATTGGTAAAAATAGTGATGAAATGCGTGTTGTTTGTTTCACTCAGTTTTAGGCACTGGATTCAGTAATTGTGTCCCATCCCCTTGACTCAATTCATCATATGCTCCATTGATAATCCTGTTGGGATATTCTCTCTCTCTTTAAATATTTTCTTAAGACCGTTGGCTTGTCACTCAAATTTGGTGTTGTTCGAGCAATTTATATTGATCCCAGTGGATTGACCCTTGGGGATCTCCCTTTTGAGGCAACTTGGATGTCCACGCTCCCACCTAAGTAGTACATTTTTTGCCATTGGTTTACGGTATGTTTGTGTCCTAAGGTTTCCATTCATCTCTTTCTTGATTTGGATATAGAAGAATGGGAGGATCAATCTATTGTTCTCATAGGTGAAGTGGATGACAAGGTTTTTAACATTCAACTCATCAACCATCTTGATAAACTGGGCTTCCTCACCTCTCCATGTAACAAACACATCATCAATAAAATGAGCCCATAACACAATTCGCTCAACATCCATAATCCCCAAAAACTACTGTTTCCTACCACCAGCTCAGGAAAAAATTTGAATATGAAGGTGCACAAGAATGTCCCATTGCAGTGCCCATGATCTGGTGGAAGTACTTGTGGTTAAACAAAAATATTCCAATCTTCTTGAAACAAAATTACTATGTTCATTAAATTGGCAACCTCTACTCCTCAAAAAGTATGCTACTACCTCAAAACAAGAGATGACTGAACATTCCCCGAACATATTTGCCAACTACAAATTTGGCACGAACATTGCAGATTTGACTTATGATCGGAAACCTGAGCAATTTACCAGAAAATCGGCAAACGCGGCTTGCACTCAGTGACTCAAAGCAAGCCGAATGTGGTACAAATAATGTTTCCAGGGTGGGCACAGATCAAGAACTTCTGCACCCTTCTGCAAAGTTTTGAAATGGCTACTAAGATGATTAGTGCTGGAGCAAATTTTGAAAAGTCTGCGGGATGAGGTCGTGGTACCAGAGTAAGAGGAGGAGGAGAAAGAGAAGGTTACAGAAAGAAAATCAATATCTCAAAGGTCTGAACTCTCGTCACAAAGCTGGTCAGGGTGGAGTAGAGCAATAAAGGGGGGCTTATGGTACCAGACAAAGTGGTAGTGAAGGTTTTTGGAGCCAATAAACAAATGGAGGAGAATGAGGATGAAGAGGTGATGGACACAGAACAGTCAGGAGATGAGGAAGAAATTATTCTCTTGTGTTGTCCAAGGTTGGCGGGAGAGGACAGAGGAAAGAAGCTCGATTTTTACACTGCCACTAACATAACAATGACTTGGGCCTTATGGATATAACAGACACAATACAGTCTTCTTGCTGCAACATGATGCCCATATTGTTAGGATTAAAATTAGCGATGACTACTATTGAACCTGCGGTTCAATAGTAAATTTAGCCAGATGCTTCCCTCCTTGGAAAAGTGCATGCTGCAGTATCAAAAAAGCTGAAGGCAATCTTTACACTGGTTTACCAACACATAAGTAAAGGACACAGTATGCATCGAAGATCTAAACTTCCAACCTGGGGGAGGTGATGAAGTGGCCTTAACCTTTACGCCACGAAACAGCGTCGGGCTCCACCTCCCCCAGGCTCCTCTGCACCCGGTGTCTGCCATCTCCATGGGGGCAGGCAGTAATGGTAATTTTGGTCACTGACCATACACATAATAGGTCCATTACTTAATGGGTTCTCTTAAACTATGTTCCTGTATAGGAACTGAATTATCGTTAACATTGTTTGTGCCTTATAACTTGTAACAGGTAGACTAAGAGGTTACACTCTATATTGACCACATTCCTTGATGTATGTAACATTGAGTTTATAACATATGTTTTTCGTATTATTGAGCACTATACTATTTATATATTGTTCCTTTAATTTAACTGGATGTATGTGAATCCATGACATTTATGACCCTGTAAACAACCACAAGCTATTGCCGCTAGCCCTGTTGTTTGGCTGGCACCTGCACTGCCTCCTTCCCCTTGAACCTCTTCATCTGAGTGTATTCAAAATAAAAACACCAGATTTGCACGTACTTGAAGCTTGCACTCATTTTTTCCTCTAGTTAAGTATGTTTTTTGAGTTGCTTCATAGGTGTGCTCCTAATTCTAGGGCCACCTCTGTTTATGTATGGAAATCTCTATGCTAATATTATCAGCAGCAGTTTATCTGTCAGAAGCAATTTGTCGGAGTCCTTTCACCAATTTTTTAAACCATTAATACAAAAGTCCAGCAGAACATCATATTTTAGTGCTCAATTAGCAAGCATAAATAACCAGGGAGAAATTGATTGCACAAACTTTAGATTTTATTTGCTCATATCACATAAAAACAACACATAAGAGGAGTAATATAGATTCAAGGGTCTTAAAAGGTCAATGAATGAAAGTTCGGAATCAGAAACATCATGATACAGGGATCTGCATGGCAACATATCACAAATTACAACAGAGTAACATCTCAGGATTTTAACAAGTACAAACAATGCTGTCATATATAACAGGGGTGGTATTCATAGTAGGTTACATCCGATTAGTCCTTGTTCTGGGGTCAGCCCAATATTAGCAGCTATTATATTCGCAGTTAGGGGTAAACATTTGATCCAAACCCAGGTTATGTGCCCACAGACAAAGATAACCATACAGTTCCTAAAGTGCTAGTGCAAGTACATCAGAACCCTGTTTCCCAGCCTTGAGACCTGCATAGTGAGATATAAATCATAGGCAGTGCCCACAAAATTACATTTACCAGCAAGATTCCCTGCACCACGCCTGCCCCTACGTCCGTATCACATAGGCTTCCTCAGGGGGCGTGGCTACAAGGTGCAATCCACAGTTTATATTCCCCTCCCAGCCTCCCATGTGACCATACGCCTCCAATGGTGTCCGCGATGTCGGCGCATGCGCACATCGCCGTCCTGCAATGGTGATGTCACCGGAAGCCCGTCAGCGAATGTGACCCCCGCCACATCCGTTCCCATAGTGATAGGCTCCGACATCATCACTGTGAGACCTAGATGAATGCACATGCGCACCACGGCGCCATAGTGTCTCAATATCTCAAATGCACAAGTCACAAAGCTGGCGCAAGAACAACACATCACAAGGTACATCGATTCAGAGTGAAGATTAATGCGTGCCACTGTAGGGTTATACGTAGTTGTTTGGAGTAAATCCATAATGGAATCCCACAGATCCACAATAGCCAATTTTTTAAACCAGCCCATCCATGGGCAGAACTAAGTAGAAGTTTTAAACTGGGAGCTAAGGGTGTGGATAGTGCAGGAGAATCTAGAGCTCAATATACATTCCATAAGTGGGGGTTTGGACCCCTTTGTATTTTGGGCTTCAAAAATTGAGGAGTGTCTTGAGCTCGCCAGTCACACTTTGGAGGTTTTGTCATGTCCCAAAGCCAGCATTTTCTCAGCACATGTCTTCAGCTCTCCTGATGGAGTTTTGACAGATAAGCGCATATGGCTTTCCACTGAAAGTGTAGACCAACTAACTTTCATCAAAATGAACAAGTCATGGATCTCCAAGGACTTTTCTACCCAAGTGGCAGACTAGGCAGAGTAGGCTATCTTGTACTTCCTCCAATTTTTATACTGGGTCAATTGAAGCCACTTTGGTGGTATCTGGACCTAATTTTTGGAAATATAGATACCCTTCTTGGGGGTCTCCATGTCTGATTCCTGAATTTAGAAAAGCTCTCTGAGCTCTTGGAAGAAGAGGAGAGAAAAACAGAAAATCTCCCAGGGTTGAAAGGGCTAAAGGGGGTTTCTAAGAAATGCAATAAACTAAATAATACACATATAAATATTTATCATTTTTTAAAATACCTTTCATTTGCAAAAAGGTATTCTTTATCTAATGTGTTTTATCTGGATTTTAAACATGGCACCTGCCAGGATATGTAGTAGCACAGACTGCGTGAAGCAGGAGAAAGACATACTAAAACTGTCATAATGAAAGAGATGAATAGTCATTATGAGTCAGCTAGAGTAAGGTATTCTCTTGGATAAATAAGTGTTTACAATGCCTCACCTGATGGCGTACTGACGTGAACTCTGTCTCGTGCTTCATGCAGCCCGTCCTACTACGCCTAAGGCTGCTTTCACATCAGCGTTTTTTTTTAAATCACGGCAGATGGGGTGAAAAAAACGCATCTGCCGCGATTACCGCATAACCGCTGCACTTGCGGCACAGTTTCGGCACAGTTGCGGCAAGCCCCATACAATGTATATGCGCGCTTGCGGCAGGTGCGGCAAGTGCGTTTTTGGCACTTGCGGCAGGTGCGGCCGCGAAAAAAACGCGGCTGACCGCGGTTTCTTTCGCGGCCGCACCTGCCGCAAGTGCCAAAACCGCACTTGCCGCACCTGCCGCAAGCGCGCATATACATTATATGGGGCTTGCCGCAACTGTGCCGCAACTGTGCCGCAAGTGCAGCGGTTATGCGGTATTTGCGGCAGATGCGGGTTTTTTTCACCGCATCTGCCGCGATTTAAAAAAAACGCTGATGTGAAAGTACCCTTACTGAGAGTCCTCTGAAGTCTAGGATGGCTTGTGCTGTTTGGCAGCTTCCATCTTGCAATTCTGACAGAGCTCAGTAGATAAACCATCTATTATATAATCGCGAATCGGAAAAGCGCCCCTCCGCGCGTACTTTCCGATGTCGTCATGTGGATACGAATTTAACATTGGGCGCGAAGCGCCCAATGCTGCGCGAGCAATGGCCGCGAGGCCATTGCGAGTCGCTGGCCCAGGGCGAGCAATGGCCGCGAAGTGGCCATTGCGAGCCGCTGGCCCAAAATCGATCCACAGGCTCGGCCATAACCTTAGCGATTTACCGCTCAGGTAGCGCGAGCAATGGCCGCGAGGCCATTGCGAGTCGCTGCCTGAGCCGCAACTCGCTCCCCGGGGACCATGGAGCGGAGGCGGCACAGCCGCCTCCGCTCCCCGCAACTCCCCACACCCCAATGTCCGCACAGCCTCCCCCAGGTCCAAACAGGCCCCCCATGTCCGCACAGGCCCCCCCCCATGTCCGCACAGGCCCCCCCCCATGTCCGCACAGGCCCCCCCCCCCATGTCCGCACAGGCCCCCCCCCCCATGTCCGCACAGGCCCCCCCCCCATGTCCGCACAGCCCCCCCCATGTCCGCACACCCACCCCCAACCAAGCCACAGAAGCCCATAATACTGTAGTGTACACCGCTATAGTATACTACAGTCCCATGCCCATAAGCGCCATGGGACTGTAGTATACCATCGCGCTGTACACTACAGCCCCCTGTCGCTCTAAGCGCTTAGTGTACACCGCTATAGTATACTACAGTCCCATGCCCATAAGCGCCATGGGACTGTAGTATACCATCGCGCTGTACACTACAGCCCCCTGCCGCCGCACCCCTACACGCTAAGCCCCGACCGCCCATACTACTGTAGTGTACACCGCTATAGTATACTACAGTCCCATGCCCATAAGCGCCATGGGACTGTACTATACCATCGCGCTGTACACTACAGCCCCCTGCCGCTCTAAGCGCTTAGTGTACACCGCTATAGTATACTACAGTCCCATGCCCATAAGCGCCATGGGACTGTAGTATACCATTGCGCTGTACACTACAGCCCCCTGCCGCCGCACCCCTACACGCTAAGCCCCGACCGCCCATACTACTGTAGTGTACACCGCTATAGTATACTACAGTCCCATGCCCATAAGCGCCATGGGACTGTAGTATACCATCGCGCTGTACACTACAGCCCCCTGCCGCCGCACCCCTACACGCTAAGCCCCGACCACCTAACCCCCGACCCGCAGCATACTAAGCCCCCGCCGATACCTCCTAAGCCCCGTCGTCTACCCCCTAAGCCACCGCCGCCCTTAAGCTCCTACCCCCTAAGCCCCGCAGCAGCCCCTAAGCCCCTACCCCCTAAGCCCCGTAGTATCCTAGGCCCCCGCCGATACCCCCTAAGCCATGCCGCCTACCCCCTAAGCCCCTACCCCCTAACCCCCGTAGCATCCTAGGCCCCCGCCGATACCCCCTAAGTCCGCCGCACCCGTACACGCTAAGCCCCTACCCCCTAACCCCAGCAGCATCCTAAGCCCCCGTCGATACCCCCTAAGCCCCGCCGTCTACCCCCTGCCCCTATCGCTAAAGCCCTACACCCTAAGCCCCCAAAGTCCCCTAACCTAACGCCGCTCTCACCTAAGGCCCTACACCCGAAGCCCCCGCCGTCCCCTAACCTAACGTCCCCGTCTTTCACTTACATGCCTTCAAGTCATCTGATCTTCCGTCCGGCCAGGCGTCCTCTTCCTCCGGCCCCGGGGGTCTTCTGTCTTCTTTTCGCAAACTTCCATCTCCGACGTCCTCTTCCTTCTCATTAACATAGAATGGACGAAAAATCCGCCATTCTACCTTAATGAGATCTGAGGCCCTCTTCTGATTGGTCGCTGTATACTGCCCTCAGCCAATCAGAAGAGCCCCTCATTTATTTATTATTTTTTAATTATTTTTAAATTATTTTTTTTATTATTTAATTTATTTATTTTTTTTAAGTCAGACTGAGACACAGTTCTCATTCAGGTCCGCCTTTTTTTTTTTTTTAATTATTATTTTTATTTAATTATTTATTATTTTTTATTTATTTATTTTATTCTTTTTTAATTATTTTTAAATCATTTTTTTTATTATTTAATTTATTTATTTTTTTTAAGTCAGACTGAGACACAGTTCTCATTCAGGTCCGCCTTTTTTTTTTTTTTTAATTATTATTTTTATTTAATTATTTATTATTTTTTATTTATTTATTTTATTCTTTTTTAATTATTTTTAAATCATTTTTTTTATTATTTAATTTATTTATTTTTTTTAAGTCAGACTGAGACACAGTTCTCATTCCGGTCCGCCTTTTTTTTTTTTTTTAATTATTATTTTTATTTAATTATTTATTATTTTTTATTAATTTTTTTTATTATTTTTTAATTATTTTTAAATCATTATTTTTATTATTTAATTTATTTATTTTTTTACTTGCGACAGTGAGACACAGTTCTCATTCCGGTCCGCCTTTTTTTTTCCCATTGACATACATTAGCGGTGTGTCGGCGATTTTATGGCCGTCCACCTGGTTCTATTTGTCGGCCCTAAAAT
Source organism: Allobates femoralis (assembly GCA_033576535.1). Classification (NCBI taxonomy): domain Eukaryota; kingdom Metazoa; phylum Chordata; class Amphibia; order Anura; family Aromobatidae; genus Allobates; species Allobates femoralis. The sequence continues at coordinate 139,708,153 of JARQOC010000002.1, forward strand.
CGCGGACACACCGCTAATGCATCTCTATGGGCAGTCAGCTCGATTTCGGATTGAACGCCGACCAATCAGAATTCGAGCTGTGACTGCCCATAGAGATGCATTAGCGGTGTGTCCGCGATTTTAGGGCCGACACATAGAACCAGGTGGCCGGCCATAAAATCGCCGACACACCGCTAATGTATGTCAATGGGAAAAAAAAAGGCGGACCGGAATGAGAACTGTGTCTCACTGTCGCAAGTAAAAAAATAAATAAATTAAATAATAAAAATAATGATTTAAAAATAATTAAAAAATAATAAAAAAAATTAATAAAAAATAATAAATAAATAAATAAAAATAATAATAAAAAAAAAAAAAAAGGCGGACCGGAATGAGAACTGTGTCTCAGTCTGACTTAAAAAAAATAAATAAATTAAATAATAAAATAATGATTTAAAAATATTTAAAAATTAATAAAAAAAATAAATAAAAAATAATAAATAATTAAATAAAAATAATAATTAAACAAAAATAAAAAGGCGGACCAGAATGAGAACTGTGTCTCAGTCTGACTTAAAAAAAAAAAAAAAATTAAATAATAAAAAAAATTATTTAAAAATAATTAAAAAATAATAAACAACAAAAAAAAAAAAATAATAAATAATTAAATAAAAATAATAATTAAAAAAAAAAAAAAAAGGCGGACCTTAATGGAGACTCCTTGGAAAGAGTGTCCATTCAACGCCCAATCAGCACTCACGTTACGCCCCCCCCGCCATTTTGTGCTTTCTAACGCCCAATCAGCACTCACTTTACGCCCCCCCCCCGCCATTTTGTGGTTTCAAATTTCACAGCCCAGTTTATAAGGCGCGAAATTTGAAATCACAAATCATTTCGCCTACCCGCTACCTCGAAGACGGACTGCCGGATTCCGAGGCCGCAAGAAGACTCGCTTCTGGATTTACCGAAGCAAGCTTCAAGACGACCGCTACTACCCTACAGCTAAGATATCCTTTCTGAGCTAAAACCTTTCTTTATTTTCTTTTCTTTTACCTTTTCTACCGCTCCCCAGCCCACACACTACCACTACCGCCGCCGCTCCCCAGCCCTCACAGCACCGCTCCCGCCGCCGCCGCTGCTGCTCCCCAGCCCCGATTATGTCCGCACAGCCCCACCCCCCCGCCAATAGCTACTCCGGGACCATGGAGCGAGTCGCTGCCTGAGCCGCAACTCGCTCCCCCATGTCCGCACACCCGCCGCCGCCGTCATGTCCGCACACCCGCCGTCGCCGCCATGTCCGCACACCCGCCGCCGCCGCCATGTCCGCACACACGCCGCCGCCGCCATGTCCGCACACACCGCCGCCGCCGCCATGTCCGCACACCCGCCGCCGCCGCCATGTCCGCACACCCGCCGCCATGTCCGCACACCCGCCGCCATGTCCGCACACCCGCCGCCATGTCCGCACACCCGCCGCCATGTCCGCACACTCGCCGCCATGTCCGCACACCCGCCGCCATGTCCGCACACCCGCCGCCATGTCCGCACACCCGCCGCCGCCATGTCCGCACACCGCCGCCGCATGTCGCACACCCCGCCGCCATGTCCGCACCCCGCCCGCCATGTCCGCACACCCGCCGCCGCCATGTCCGCACACCCGCCGCCGCCATGTCCGCACACCCGCCGCCGCCATGTCCGCACACCCGCCCGCCGCCATGTCCGCACACCCGCCGCCGCCATGTCCGCACACCCGCCGCCGCCGCCATGTCCGCACACCCGCCGCCGCCGCCATGTCCGCACACCCGCCGCCGCCGCCATGTCCGCACACCCGCCGCCGCCGCCATGTCCGCACACCCGCCCGCCGCCTGCCCTGTCCGCTAAGCCCTAACCCCACCCCGCCCGTCCCTACCTAACGCCGCTGTCACCTAAGGGCCCTACACCCGAAGCCCCGCCGTCCTTACCTACGCGCTGTCCCTAAGGCCCTAACCCGAAGCCCCCGCCGTCCCCTAACCTAACGCCGCTGTCACCTAAGGCCCTACACCCGAAGCCCCCGCCGATCCCTACCTAACGCGCTGTCACCTAAGGCCCTACACCCGAAGCCCCCGCCGTCCCCTAACCTAACTGTCCACCTGCACGAACCCACTGCCTCTAATCTAATCTGCACCTCCTACCTCCGGCCCAGCGTCCCTCTACCTCGGCCCCGGGGTCTTCATCTCGTCTCTCTTCCGCCCTCTTCCGCCCCCCCTTCGTCCGGCCCGGGGATCTTCTGTCTTCTTTTCGCTAACTTCCACCTCCGACGTCCTCTTCCTCTTCTGATTGGTCGCTGTATACTGCCCTCAGCCAATCAGAAGAGCCCCTCTTTTTTTATTATTTTTAAATTATTTTTAAATCATTTTTTTTATTATTTAATTTATTTATTTTTTTAAAGTCAGACTGAGACACAGTTCTCATTCCGGTCCGCCTTTTTTTTTTTTTTTAATTATTATTTTTATTTAATTATTTATTATTTTTTATTAATTTTTTTATTATTTTTTAATTATTTTTAAATCATTATTTTTATTATTTAATTTATTTATTTTTTTACTTGCGACAGTGAGACACAGTTCTCATTCCGGTCCGCCTTTTTTTTTCCCATTGACATACATTAGCGGTGTGTCGGCGATTTTATGGCCGCCCACCTGGTTCTATTTCTCGGCCTTAACATCGCGGACACACCGCTAATGCATCTCTATGGGCAGTCAGCCCGATTTCGGATTGAACGCCGACCAATCAGAATTCGAGCTGACTGCCCATAGAGATGCATTAGCGGTGTGTCCGCGATTTTAGGGCCGACGAATAGAACCAGGTGGCCGGCCATAAAATCGCCGACACACCGGTAATGTATGTCAATGGGAAAAAAAAGGCGGACCGCAATGAGAACTGTGTCTCACTCACAAGTAAAAAAATAAATAAATTAAATAATAAAAATAATGATTTAAAAATAATTAAAAAATAATTAAAAAAATAAATAAAAATAATAAATAATTAAATAAAAATAATAATTAAAAAAAAAAAAAAAAATTTTAAATAAAAAAATAATTTAATAATACAAAAAAAAATTTAAAAATTAAAAAAAAAATTACAAAAATAATAAAAAAAAAAATAATAATACTAATATTACTGTTAATAATAATGCTATTAATCCTAATATGTATGCTATTAATGGTAATATTTATGCTATTAATGGTAATAATTATGCTATTAATGGTAATAATTATGCTATTAATGATAATTATGCTATTAATGGTAATAATTATGCTATTAATGCTAATAATTATGCTATTAATGCTAATAATTATGCTATTAATGGTAATAATTATGCGATTAATGGTAATAATTATGCTATTAATGGTAATAATTATGGTATTAATGGTAATAGTTATGCTATTAATGGTAATAATTATGCTATTAATGGTAATAATTATGCTATTAATGGTAATCATTATGCTATTAATGCTAATAATTATTCTATTAATGGTAATAATTATTCTATTAATGGTAATATTTATGCTATTAATGCTAATAATTATGCTATTAATGGTAATAATTATGCTATTAATGCTAATAATTATGGTATTAATGCTAATTATGCTATTAATGCTAATTATGCTATTAATGCTAATTATGGTATTAATGGTAATATTTATGCTAATAATGGTAATAATTATGCTATTAATGCTACTATTATTGTTATTGATGATGCTATTGATGATGGTTTTGATGATGGTTTTGATGATGCTATTGATGATGGTTTTGATGATGGTTTTGATGATGGTTTTGATGATGGTTTTGATATTTATGGTATTGGTATTATGTATGCACATAATAATTATGCTATTAATGTTAATAATTATGCTATTAATGCTAATAATTATGCTATTAATGGTAATTATGCTATTAATGCTAATAATTATGGTATAATGCTAATAATTATGGAATTAATGCTAATAATTATGCTATTAATGGTAATATTTATGCTATTAATGCTAATAATTATGCTATTAATGGTAATAATTATGCTATTAATGCCAATAATTATGGTATTAATGCCAATAATTATGGTATTAATGCTAATAATTATGGTATTAATGCTAATTATGGTATTAATGGTAATAATTATGGTATTAATGCTAATAATTATGCTATTAATGCTAATAATTATGGTATTAATGCTAATAATTATGCTATTAATGCTAATAATTATGCTATTAATGCTAATAATAATGCTATTGCTAATATTATTGTTATTGATGATGCTATTGATGATGCTATTGATGATGGTTTTGATGATGGTTTTGATGATGCTATTGATGATGCTATTGATGATGGTTTTGATGATGGTTTTGATGATGGTTTTGATGATGGTCTTGATGATGGTTTTGATATTTATGGTATTGGTATTATGTATGCACATAATAATTATGCTATTAATGTTAATAATTATGCTATTAATGCTAATAATTATGCCATTAATGGCATACATATTAGGATTAATAGCATTATTATTAACAGTAATATTAGTATTATTATTTTTTTTTTAATTATTTTTGTAATTTTTTTTTTTTAATTTTAAAATTTTTTTTGTATTATTAAATTATTTTTTTATTTTAAAATTTTTTTTTTTTAATTATTATTTTTATTTAATTATTTATTATTTTTTATTTATTTTTTGTATTATTTTTTAATTATTTTTAAATCATTATTTTTATTATTTAATTTATTTATTTTTTTACTTGCGAGTGAGACACAGTTCTCATTGCGGTCCGCCTTTTTTTTCCCATTGACATACATTACCGGTGTGTCGGCGATTTTATGGCCGGCCACCTGGTTCTATTCGTCGGCCCTAAAATCGCGGACACACCGCTAATGCATCTCTATGGGCAGTCAGCTCGAATTCTGATTGGTCGGCGTTCAATCCGAAATCGGGCTGACTGCCCATAGAGATGCATTAGCGGTGTGTCCGCGATGTTAAGGCCGAGAAATAGAACCAGGTGGGCGGCCATAAAATCGCCGACACACCGCTAATGTATGTCAATGGGAAAAAAAAAGGCGGACCGGAATGAGAACTGTGTCTCACTGTCGCAAGTAAAAAAATAAATAAATTAAATAATAAAAATAATGATTTAAAAATAATTAAAAAATAATAAAAAAAATTAATAAAAAATAATAAATAATTAAATAAAAATAATAATTAAAAAAAAAAAAAAAAGGCGGACCGGAATGAGAACTGTGTCTCAGTCTGACTTTAAAAAAATAAATAAATTAAATAATAAAAAAAATGATTTAAAAATAATTTAAAAATAATAAAAAAAGAGGGGCTCTTCTGATTGGCTGAGGGCAGTATACAGCGACCAATCAGAAGAGGAAGAGGACGTCGGAGGTGGAAGTTAGCGAAAAGAAGACAGAAGATCCCCGGGCCGGACGAAGAGGCGGAGATGGCGGAAAGAAGAGAGAAGACCCCGGGGCCGGAGGAAGAGGACGCCTGGCCGGACGGACGATCAGATGACTTGAAGGCATGTAAGTGATCGACGGGGACGTTAGGTTAGGGGACGGCGGGGGCTTCGGGTGTAGGGCCTTAGGTGACAGCGACGTTAGGTTAGGGGACGGCGGGGGCTTCGGGTGTAGGGCCTTAGGTGACAGCGGCGTTAGGTTAGGGGACGGCGGGGGCTTCGGGTGTAGGGCCTTAGGTGACAGCGGCGTTAGGTTAGGGGACGGCGGGGGCTTCGGGTGTAGGGCCTTAGGTGACAGCGGCGTTAGGTTAGGGGACGGCGGGGGGGTTAGGGTTTAGGGCTTTAGCGAGAGGGGCAGGGGACAGCGGCGGGGAGCGGGTGTGCGGACAAGGCAGGGCAGGCGGCGGGTGTGCGGACATGGCGGCGGCGGGGGTGTGCGGACATGGCGGGGCGGCGGGTGTGCGGACATGGCGGCGGCGGCGGGTGTGCGGACATGGCGGCGGCGGGGGTGTGCGGACATGGCGGCGGCGGGTGTGCGGACATGGCGGCGGCGGGTGTGCGGACATGGCGGCGGCGGGTGTGCGGACATGGCGGCGGCGGGTGTGCGGACATGGCGGCGGCGGCGGGTGTGCGGACATGGCGGCGGGTGTGCGGACATGGCGGCGGCGGGTGTGCGGACATGGCGGAGGCGGGTGTGCGGACATGGCGGCGGCGGTGCGGTGTGTGCGGACATGGCGGGGGCGGCGGGTGTGCGGACATGGCGGCGGCGGGTGTGCGGACATGGCGGCGGCGGGTGTGCGGACATGGCGGCGGCGGGTGTGCGGACATGGCGGCGGCGGGTGTGCGGACATGGCGGCGGGCGGACGGGCGTGTGCGGACATGGCGGCGGGTGTGCGGACATGGCGGCGGGTGTGCGGACATGGCGGCGGGTGTGCGGACATGGCGGCGGTGTGCGGACATGGCGGCGGGTGTGCGGACATGGCGGCGGGTGTGCGGACATGGCGGCGGGTGTGCGGACATGGCGGCAGGTGTGCGGACATGGCGGCGGGTGTGCGGACATGGCGGCGGTGTGTGCGGACATGGCGGCGGGTGTGCGGACATGGCGGCGGGTGTGCGGACATGGCGGCGGCGGCGGGTGTGCGGACATGGCGGCAGCGGCGGGTGTGCGGACATGGCGGCGGCGGCGTGTGTGCGGACATGGCGGCGGCGGCGGGTGTGCGGACATGGCGGCGACGGCGGGTGTGTGCGGACATGACGGCGGCGGCGCGTGTGCGGACATGGGGGAGCGAGTTGCGGCTCAGGCAGCGACTCGCTCCATGGTCCCGGAGTAGCTATTGGCGGGGGGGTGGGGCTGTGCGGACATAATCGGGGCTGGGGAGCAGCAGCGGCGGCGGCGGGAGCGGTGCTGTGAGGGCTGGGGAGCGGCGGCGGTAGTGGTAGTGTGTGGGCTGGGGAGCGGTAGAAAAGGTAAAAGAAAAGAAAATAAAGAAAGGTTTTAGCTCAGAAAGGATATCTTAGCTGTAGGGTAGTAGCGGTCGTCTTGAAGCTTGCTTCGGTAAATCCAGAAGCGAGTCTTCTTGCGGCCTCGGAATCCGGCAGTCCGTCTTCGAGGTAGCGGGTAGGCGAAATGATTTGTGATTTCAAATTTCGCGCCTTATAAACTGGGCTGTGAAATTTGAAACCACAAAATGGCGGGGGGGGGCGTAAAGTGAGTGCTGATTGGGCGTTAGAAAGCACAAAATGGCGGGGGGCGTAACGTGAGTGCTGATTGGGCGTTGAATGGACACTCTTTCCAAAGAGTCTCCATTCAGGTCCGCCTTTTTTTTTTTTTTTTTTTAATTATTATTTTTATTTAATATTTATTTTTTTTTTTTTTTGTTGTTGTTTATTATTTTTTAATTATTTTTAAATAATTTTTTTTATTATTTAATTTATTTATTTTTTTTAAGTCAGACTGAGACACAATTCTCATTCTGGTCCGCCTTTTTATTTTTGTTTAATTATTATTTTTATTTAATTATTTATTATTTTTTATTAATTTTTTTTATTATTTTTTAATTATTTTTAAATCATTATTTTTATTATTTAATTTATTTATTTTTTTACTTGCGACAGTGAGACACAGTTCTCATTCCGGTCCGCCTTTTTTTTCCCATTGACACACATTAGCGGTGTGTCGGCGATTTTATGGCCGGCCACCTGGTTCTATGTGTCGGCCCTAAAATCGCGGACACACCGCTAATGCATCTCTATGGGCAGTCACAGCTCGAATTCTGATTGGTCGGCGTTCAATCCGAAATCGAGCTGACTGCCCATAGAGATGCATTAGCGGTGTGTCCGCGATTTTAGGGCCGACAAATAGAACCAGGTGGACGGCCATAAAATCGCCGACACACCGCTAATGTGTGTCAATGGGAAAAAAAAGGCGGACCGGAATGAGAACTGTGTCTCACTGTCGCAAGTAAAAAAATAAATAAATTAAATAATAAAAATAATGATTTAAAAATAATTAAAAAATAATAAAAAAATTAATAAAAAATAATAAATAATTAAATAAAAATAATAATTAAAAAAAAAAAAAGGCGGACCGGAATGAGAACTGTGTCTCAGTCTGACTTAAAAAAAATAAATAAATTAAATAATAAAAAAAATAATTTAAAAATAATTAAAAATTAATTAAAAAAATTAATAAAAAATAATAAATAATTAAATAAAAATAATAATTAAAAAAAAAAAAAAGGCGGACCGGAATGAGAACTGTGTCTCAGTCTGACTTAAAAAAAATAAATAAATTAAATAATAAAAAAAATTATTTAAAAATAATTAAAAAGAATAAAATAAATAAATAAAAAATAATAAATAATTAAATAAAAATAATAATAAAAAAAAAAAAAAAGGCGGACCGGAATGAGAACTGTGTCTCAGTCTGACTTAAAAAAAATAAATAAATTAAATAATAAAAATAATGATTTAAAAATAATTAAAAAATAATAAAAAAAATTATATAAAAAATAATAAATAATTAAATAAAAATAATAATTAAAAAAAAAAAAAAGGCGGACCGGAATGAGAACTGTGTCTCAGTCTGACTTAAAAAAAATAAATAAATTAAATAATAAAAATAATGATTTAAAAATAATTTAAAAATAATAAAAAAAATAAATAAAAAATAATAAATAATTAAATTAAAATAATAATTAAAAAAAAAAAAAAGGCGGACCGGAATGAGAACTGTGTCTCAGTCTGACTTTAAAAAAAATATTTTTATTTAATTATTTATTATTTTTTATTAATTTTTTTAATTAATTTTTAATTATTTTTAAATCATTATTTTTATTATTTAATTTATTTATTTTTTTTAAGTCAGACTGAGACACAGTTCTCATTCCGGTCCGCCTTTTTTTTTTTTTAAATTATTATTTTTATTTAATTATTTATTATTTTTTATTAATTTTTTTTATTATTTTTTAATTATTTTTAAATCATTATTTTTATTATTTAATTTATTTATTTTTTTACTTGCGACAGTGAGACACAGTTCTCATTCCGGTCCGCCTTTTTTTTTTCCCATTGACATACATTAGCGGTGTGTCGGCGATTTTATGGCCGGCCACCTGGTTCTATGTGTCGGCCCTAAAATCGCGGACACACCGCTAATGCATCTCTATGGGCAGTCACAGCTCGAATTCTGATTGGTCGGCGTTCAATCCGAAATCGAGCTGACTGCCCATAGAGATGCATTAGCGGTGTGTCCGCGATTTTAGGGCCGACAAATAGAACCAGGTGGACGGCCATAAAATCGCCGACACACCGCTAATGTGTGTCTATGGGAAAAAAAAGGCGGACCGGAATGAGAACTGTGTCTCACTGTCGCAAGTAAAAAAATAAATAAATTAAATAATAAAAATAATGATTTAAAAATAATTAAAAAATAATAAAAAAATTAATAAAAAATAATAAATAATTAAATAAAAATAATAATTAAAAAAAAAAAAAAAGGCGGACCGGAATGAGAACTGTGTCTCAGTCTGACTTAAAAAAAATAAATAAATTAAATAATAAAAAAAATAATTTAAAAATAATTAAAAAATAATAAATAAATGAGGGGCTCTTCTGATTGGCTGAGGGCAGTATACAGCGACCAATCAGAAGAGGGCCTCAGATCTCATTAAGGTAGAATGGCGGATTTTTCGTCCATTCTATGTTAATGAGAAGGAAGAGGACGTCGGAGATGGAAGTTTGCGAAAAGAAGACAGAAGATCCCGGGGCCGGACGAAGAGGCGGAGATGGCGGAAGGAAGAGAGAAGACCCCCGGGGCCGGAGGAAGAGGACGCCTGGCCGGACGGACGATCAGATGACTTGAAGGCATGTAAGTGAAAGACGGGGACGTTAGGTTAGGGGACGGCGGGGGCTTCGGGTGTAGGGCCTTAGGTGAGAGTGGCGTTAGGTTAGGGGACTTTGGGGGCTTAGGGTGTAGGGCTTTATCGATAGGGGCAGGGGGTAGACGGTGGGGCTTAGGGGGTATCGGCGGGGGCTTAGGATGCTGCGGGGGTTAGGGAGTAGGGGCTTAGCGTGTACGGGTGCAGCGGACTTAGGGGTATCGGCGGGGGCCAAGGATGCTACGGGGGTTAGGGGGTAGGGGCTTAGGGGGTAGGCGGCATGGCTTAGGGGGTATCGGGGGGGCCTAGGATACTACGGGGCTTAGGGGGTAGGGGCTTAGGGGCTGCTGCGGGGCTTAGGGGGTAGGAGCTTAAGGGCGGCGGTGGCTTAGGGGGTAGACAACGGGGCTTAGGAGGTATCGGCGGGGGCTTAGTATGCTGCGGGTCGGGGGTTAGGTGGTCGGGGCTTAGCAAGTAGGGGTGCGGCGGCAGGGGGCTGTAGTGTACAGCGCGATGGTATACTACAGTCCCATGGCGCTTATGGGCATGGGAAGGTAGTATACTATAGCGGTGTACACTACAGTAGTATGGGCGGTCGGGGCTTAGCGTGTAGGGGTGCGGCGGCAGGGGGCTGTAGTGTACAGCGCGATGGTATACTACAGTCCCATGGCGCTTATGGGCATGGGACTGTAGTATACTATAGCGGTGTACACTAAGCGCTTAGAGCGGCAGGGGGCTGTAGTGTACAGCGCGATGGTATAGTACAGTCCCATGGCGCTTATGGGCATGGGACTGTAGTATACTATAGCGGTGTACACTACAGTAGTATGGGCGGTCGGGGCTTAGCGTGTAGGGGTGCAGCGGCAGGGGGCTGTAGTGTACAGCGCGATGGTATACTACAGTCCCATGGCGCTTATGGGCATGGGACTGTAGTATACTATAGCGGTGTACACTAAGCGCTTAGAGCGACAGGGGGCTGTAGTGTACAGCGCGATGGTATACTACAGTCCATGGCGCTTATGGGCATGGGACTGTAGTATACTATAGCGGTGTACACTACAGTATTATGGGCTTCTGTGGCTTGGTTGGGGGTGGGTGTGCGGACATGGGGGGGCTGTGCGGACATGGGGGGGGGGCCTGTGCGGACATGGGGGGGGGCTGTGCGGACATGGGGGGCCTGTTTGGACCTGGGGGAGGCTGTGCGGACATTGGGGTGGCGAGTTGCGGGGAGCGGAGGCGGCTGTGCCGCCTCCGCTCCATGGTCCCGGGGAGCGAGTTGCGGCTCAGGCAGCGACTCGCAATGGCCTCGCGGCCATTGCTCGCGCTACCTGAGCGGTAAATCGCTAAGGTTATGGCCGAGCCTGTGGATCGATTTTGGGCCAGCGGCTCGCAATGGCCGCTTCGCGGCCATTGCTCGCCCTGGGCCAGCGACTCGCAATGGCCTCGCGGCCATTGCTCGCGCAGCATTGGGCGCTTCGCGCCCAATGTTAAATTCGTATCCACATGACGACATCGGAAAGTGCGCGCGGAGGGGCGCTTTTCCGATTCGCGATTATATAATAGATGGTTTATCTACTGAGCTCTGTCAGAATTGCAAGATGGAAGCTGCCAAACAGCACAAGCCATCCTAGACTTCAGAGGACTCTCAGTAAGGGTACTTTCACATCAGCGTTTTTTTTAAATCGCGGCAGATGCGGTGAAAAAAAACCGCATCTGCCGCAAATACCGCATAACCGCTGCACTTGCGGCACAGTTGCGGCACAGTTGTGGCAAGCCCCATATAATGTATATGCGCGCTTGCGGCAGGTGCGGCAAGTGCGGTTTTGGCACTTGCGGCAGGTGCGGCCGCGAAAGAAACCGCGGTCAGCCGCGTTTTTTTCGCGGCCGCACCTGCCGCAAGTGCCAAAAACGCACTTGCCGCACCTGCCGCAAGCGCGCATATACATTGTATGGGGCTTGCTGCAAACTGTGCCGAAACTGTGCCGCAAGTGCAGCGGTTATGCGGTAATCGCGGCAGATGCGTTTTTTTCACCCCATCTGCCGTGATTTAAAAAAAAACGCTGATGTGAAAGCAGCCTTAGGCGTAGTAGGACGGGCTGCATGAAGCACGAGACAGAGTTCACGTCAGTACGCCATCAGGTGAGGCATTGTAAACACTTATTTATCCAAGAGAATACCTTACTCTAGCTGACTCATAATGACTATTCATCTCTTTCATTATGACAGTTTTAGTATGTCTTTCTCCTGCTTCACGCAGTCTGTGCTACTACATATCCTGGCAGGTGCCATGTTTAAAATCCAGATAAAACACATTAGATAAAGAATACCTTTTTGCAAATGAAAGGTATTTTAAAAAATGATAAATATTTATATGTGTATTATTTAGTTTATTGCATTTCTTAGAAACCCCTTTAGCCCTTTCAACCCTGGGAGATTTTCTGTTTTTCTCTCCTCTTCTTCCAAGAGCTCAGAGAGCTTTTCTAAATTCAGGAATCAGACATGGAGACCCCAAGAAGAGTATCTATATTTCCAAAAATTAGGTCCAGATACCACCAAAGTGGCTTCAATTGACCCAGTATAAAAATTGGAGGAAGTACAAGATAGCCTACTCTGCCTAGTCTGCCACTTGGGTAGAAAAGTCCTTGGAGATCCATGACTTGTTCATTTTGATGAAAGTTAGTTGGTCTACACTTTCAGTGGAAAGCCATATGCGCTTATCTGTCAAAACTCCATCAGGAGAGCTGAAGACATGTGCTGAGAAAATGCTGGCTTTGGGACATGACAAAACCTCCAAAGTGTGACTGGCGAGCTCAAGACACTCCTCAATTTTTGAAGCCCAAAATACAAAGGGGTCCAAACCCCCACTTATGGAATGTATATTGAGCTCTAGATTCTCCTGCACTATCCACACCCTTAGCTCCCAGTTTAAAACTTCTACTTAGTTCTGCCCATGGATGGGCTGGTTTAAAAAATTGGCTATTGTGGATCTGTGGGATTCCATTATGGATTTACTCCAAACAACTATGTATAACCCTACAGTGGCACGCATTAATCTTCACTCTGAATCGATGTACCTTGTGATGTGTTGTTCTTGCGCCAGCTTTGTGACTTGTGCATTTGAGATATTGAGACACTATGGCGCCGTGGTGCGCATGTGCATTCATCTAGGTCTCACAGTGATGATGTCGGAGCCTATCACTATGGGAACGGATGTGGCGGGGGTCACATTCGCTGACGGGCTTCCGGTGACATCACCATTGCAGGACGGCGATGTGCGCATGCGCCGACATCGCGGACACCATTGGAGGCGTATGGTCACATGGGAGGCTGGGAGGGGAATATAAACTGTGGATTGCACCTTGTAGCCACGCCCCCTGAGGAAGCCTATGTGATACGGACGTAGGGGCAGGCGTGGTGCAGGGAATCTTGCTGGTAAATGTAATTTTGTGGGCACTGCCTATGATTTATATCTCACTATGCAGGTCTCAAGGCTGGGAAACAGGGTTCTGATGTACTTGCACTAGCACTTTAGGAACTGTATGGTTATCTTTGTCTGTGGGCACATAACCTGGGTTTGGATCAAATGTTTACCCCTAACTGCGAATATAATAGCTGCTAATATTGGGCTGACCCCAGAACAAGGACTAATCGGATGTAACCTACTATGAATACCACCCCTGTTATATATGACAGCATTGTTTGTACTTGTTAAAATCCTGAGATGTTACTCTGTTGTAATTTGTGATATGTTGCCATGCAGATCCCTGTATCATGATGTTTCTGATTCCGAACTTTCATTCATTGACCTTTTAAGACCCTTGAATCTATATTACTCCTCTTATGTGTTGTTTTTATGTGATATGAGCAAATAAAATCTAAAGTTTGTGCAATCAATTTCTCCCTGGTTATTTATGCTTGCTAATTGAGCACTAAAATATGATGTTCTGCTGGACTTTTGTATTAATGGTTTAAAAAATTGGTGAAAGGACTCCGACAAATTGCTTCTGACAGATAAACTGCTGATGATAATATTAGCATAGAGATTTCCATACATAAACAGAGGTGGCCCTAGAATTAGGAGCACACCTATGAAGCAACTCAAAAAACATACTTAACTAGAGGAAAAAATGAGTGCAAGCTTCAAGTACGTGCAAATCTGGTGTTTTTATTTTGAATACACTCAGATGAAGAGGTTCAAGGGGAAGGAGGCAGTGCAGGTGCCAGCCAAACAACAGGGCTAGCGGCAATAGCTTGTGGTTGTTTACAGGGTCATAAATGTCATGGATTCACATACATCCAGTTAAATTAAAGGAACAATATATAAATAGTATAGTGCTCAATAATACGAAAAACATATGTTATAAACTCAATGTTACATACATCAAGGAATGTGGTCAATATAGAGTGTAACCTCTTAGTCTACCTGTTACAAGTTATAAGGCACAAACAATGTTAACGATAATTCAGTTCCTATACAGGAACATAGTTTAAGAGAACCCATTAAGTAATGGACCTATTATGTGTATGGTCAGTGACCAAAATTACCATTACTGCCTGCCGCCATGGAGATGGCAGACACCGGGTGCAGAGGAGCCTGGGGGAGGTGGAGCCCGACGCTGTTTCGTGGCGTAAAGGTTAAGGCCACTTCATCACCTCCCCCAGGTTGGAAGTTTAGATCTTCGATGCATACTGTGTCCTTTACTTATGTGTTGGTAAACCAGTGTAAAGATTGCCTTCAGCTTTTTTGATACTGCAGCATGCACTTTTCCAAGGAGGGAAGCATCTGGCTAAATTTACTATTGAACCGCAGGTTCAATAGTAGTCATCGCTAATTTTAATCCTAACAATATGGGCATCATGTTGCAGCAAGAAGACTGTATTGTAATAAAGATTCAAAGTGCATAGCTCACCATGGCCTTCCTAGGCTGTTTGTGCTGGAATCCAAGCTGGTATCCAGATTAGCCGTGAAGTAAATAGAAAAATTCCGCACAGACCGGGTATTCTGATTTAAAACTCCAGTTCTTTATTCATCCATACGAATAAAACACAAGTTCTGGGGTACACAAGCCCCCCTCCCACGCCTTACGCGTTTCGGTTAGAGCACCTTAATCATAGGCATACACAGCAGTGTCTGCACAACACATATATAGGAAACTTTACATGTACACACCCCCTACCATCACCCATGTGCAATCATTTAACAATTATTCCAGAATCAAAGAGTTAACTTTTTCAGAGAGCAGGTCAGAGTTCCAAAATATTTTTGCAGGAAAAAACCAAATCCAATATAACCAATAACATTTACAGGCTGGCCTTATATCTGTTACTACTGACTGAGTACTATATTCTATCAGGTTCGTTTTTACAGAACCTTCCTTTAGATCCATAATTAAATATACATATGTCTTACTCTACTCAGCCAGAGTAATTACAAACAATAGTCGACCAGACCAGTATTTAACAGATCATATATTAGTTTGCTAGTACATATAAGATGGAACATAGTTATACAGTAATATTCATATAACTATAAATATGATTGAACATGACTGTATATGAATGTAAATATGAGAGATAGCTATGGTTTTTAAATCTCACAATGTTCTGCATGGGTATTTTCACACCCCTTATTCATTATTCCCATCAGTCATTATTCTTATAGATGATGCCTGAGTAAATCTACCTAAAATACAAAAGATATAATAAAGTTTTTATAAAGTTTTTATAAAGTTTTTATAATAACGTTTTTGTGGCGGGGTAGGGGTTATTTATTCAGATATTAAACAACAAATGGATAGCTTATCACATTACACTCGCTTGCCCCAATCGTAGCTGCCCTCCCATCCCCGGGACGCCGTCAGGCTCATGAGCCTAATCAGCGGCACCATAAATAAGAGGAGCAGTTTTTGTGGCGGGGTAGGGGTTATTTATTCAGATATTAAACAACAAATGGACAGCTTATCACATTACACTCGCTTGCCCCAATCGTAGCTGCCCTCCCCATCCCCGGGACGTTGTCAGGCTCATGAGCCTAATCAGCGGCACCATAAATAAGAGGAGCAGTCAATGCCGGAGCAAAACGAGTATAAGAGTCAGTTTTCATTTTGACGTTTTTAAGTCATATCCAGGGTCCATATCTACTTATGTCACAGTATAGGATGAATTTAATAGAAGTGGGATATGTCCGTACGATAATTCAATCCCTCCGGATACCGTACATTCAATGACAATATCCAGTGGGCTTCGCGACAAAGCAATATGCGCTCCCAGTCCCCGCCCCTTTTTGGTCGCATCACACGTTCGATCCCCCTGATTTTTAATGCGCTAATATCCCCTCTATGTATTTCAAGGAAATGTCGTGATAGTCCTGAGAGGTTTTTACGACTGGCTGCATTATTTGGTTTTGCTGCCGTTATATGTTCCCCTATACGTTTTTTCAGGGCCCTGCTTGTGCAGCCAACATAATGTTTGTCACATGACTCGCACGAAGCAAGATAAACCACGTGGGTTGAGTTACAGTTTATGTACATTTTTGTTCTAAATTGCTGTTTAGTAATAACATTGGAGAATGTATCAGTTATTTCTATGTGATTACATAGTGTACACCTACGACCTCCGCATTTATATGTACCTGTATATTTTAACCACGTGGGTTGGGACTCCTTCTCCTTGAAAGTACTAGGTGATAGAATATTACCCAAGGTGCGGGATCTCTTTGGGACGCATCTATAACCTTCCCCCAATATTGAGGATAATTTCTGATCCTGATGTAAAATAGGTAGAAATTTATGCATGAGGGCTACAATAGCCTGGTAGTCAACTGTATATTCTGTTGAAAAAGTTGGGATGTTCCCACCCTTCCCTTTTTTATATTTAGAATCAAGTAAAGACTTCCTTGTTCTTGTGTCAGCGATATTCCGTGCCCTGTTCAGCATCCATACTTTATAGCCTCTATTTTTTAGACGTCGGTCTATACACCTATTTTCCAATTCTAAAGAGGTATTGGTAGAGCAGGACCTCTTTGCTCTGATATATTCCCTAGGGGAAGATTACGGATAACATGTTTTGGATGGCAGCTGTCAGCATGTAAGATTGAATTCCCACTGACAGCTTTTCTATATAGGGAGGTATTAATTTCCTTTGTTGTTAAATCCCCCCTTAGATTTACATCCAAAAAAGTTGCTGAAATGCCCTGTTTTTCATGAGTAAAATTGATGTTCATATCATTCCCATTGATATAACATATAAATTCCTCCAACCTAGATTCTTGGTGGGGGAGAGGTACCTCTGGTGTCTGCCAGATTAAAATGACATCATCCAGGTACCGCCCCCACCATACAATCTCCTTCAAATAAGGATTGGCCGCGGTAAATATGTAGCAAAACCAAATAATGCAGCCAGTCGTAAAAACCTCTCAGGACTATCACGACATTTCCTTGAAATACATAGAGGGGATATTAGCGCATTAAAAATCAGGGGGATCGAACGTGTGATGCGACCAAAAAGGGGCGGGGACTGGGAGCGCATATTGCTTTGTCGCGAAGCCCACTGGATATTGTCATTGAATGTACGGTATCCGGAGGGATTGAATTATCGTACGGACATATCCCACTTCTATTAAATTCATCCTATACTGTGACATAAGTAGATATGGACCCTGGATATGACTTAAAAACGTCAAAATGAAAACTGACTCTTATACTCGTTTTGCTCCGGCATTGACTGCTCCTCTTATTTATGGTGCCGCTGATTAGGCTCATGAGCCTGACAACGTCCCGGGGATGGGGAGGGCAGCTACGATTGGGGCAAGCGAGTGTAATGTGATAAGCTGTCCATTTGTTGTTTAATATCTGAATAAATAACCCCTACCCCGCCACAAAAACTGCTCCTCTTATTTATGGTGCCGCTGATTAGGCTCATGAGCCTGACGGCGTCCCGGGGATGGGGAGGGCAGCTACGATTGGGGCAAGCGAGTGTAATGTGATAAGCTATCCATTTGTTGTTTAATATCTGAATAAATAACCCCTACCCCGCCACAAAAACGTTATTATAAAAACTTTATAAAAACTTTATAAAAACTTTATTATATCTTTTGTATTTTAGGTAGATTTACTCAGGCATCATCTATAAGAATAATGACTGATGGGAATAATGAATAAGGGGTGTGAAAATACCCATGCAGAACATTGTGAGATTTAAAAACCATAGCTATCTCTCATATTTACATTCATATACAGTCATGTTCAATCATATTTATAGTTATATGAATATTACTGTATAACTATGTTCCATCTTATATGTACTAGCAAACTAATATATGATCTGTTAAATACTGGTCTGGTTGACTATTGTTTGTAATTACTCTGACTGAGTAGAGTAAGACATATGTATATTTAATTATGGATCTAAAGGAAGGTTCTGTAAAAACGAACCTGATAGAATATAGTACTCAGTCAGTAGTAACAGATATAAGGCCAGCCTGTAAATGTTATTGGTTATATTGGATTTGGTTTTTTCCTGCAAAAATATTTTGGAACTCTGACCTGCTCTCTGAAAAAGTTAACTCTTTGATTCTGGAATAATTGTTAAATGATTGCACATGGGTGATGGTAGGGGGTGTGTACATGTAAAGTTTCCTATATATGTGTTGTGCAGACACTGCTGTGTATGCCTATGATTAAGGTGCTCTAACCGAAACGCGTAAGGCGTGGGAGGGGGGCTTGTGTACCCCAGAACTTGTGTTTTATTCGTATGGATGAATAAAGAACTGGAGTTTTAAATCAGAATACCCGGTCTGTGCGGAATTTTTCTATTTACTTCAAGACTGTATTGTGTCTGTTATATCCATAAGGCCCAAGTCATTGTTATGTTAGTGGCAGTGTAAAAATCGAGCTTCTTTCCTCTGTCCTCTCCCGCCAACCTTGGACAACACAAGAGAGAATAATTTCTTCCTCATCTCCTGACTGTTCTGTGTCCATCACCTCTTCATCCTCATTCTCCTCCATTTGTTCATTGGCTCCAAAAACCTTCACTACCACTTTGTCTGGTACCATAAGCCCCCCTTTATTGCTCTACTCCACCCTGACCAGCTTTGTGACGAGAGTTCAGACCTTTGAGATATTGATTTTCTTTCTGTAACCTTCTCTTTCTCCTCCTCCTCTTACTCTGGTACCACGACCTCATCCCGCAGACTTTTCAAAATTTGCTCCAGCACTAATCATCTTAGTAGCCATTTCAAAACTTTGCAGAAGGGTGCAGAAGTTCTTGATCTGTGCCCACCCTGGAAACATTATTTGTACCACATTCGGCTTGCTTTGAGTCACTGAGTGCAAGCCGCGTTTGCCGATTTTCTGGTAAATTGCTCAGGTTTCCGATCATAAGTCAAATCTGCAATGTTCGTGCCAAATTTGTAGTTGGCAAATATGTTCGGGGAATGTTCAGTCATCTCTTGTTTTGAGGCAGTAGCATACTTTTTGAGGAGTAGAGGTTGCCAATTTAATGAACATAGTAATTTTGTTTCAAGAAGATTGGAATATTTTTGTTTAACCACAAGTACTTCCACCAGATCATGGGCACTGCAATGGGACATTCTTGTGCACCTTCATATTCAAATTTTTTCCTGAGCTGGTGGTAGGAAACAGTAGTTTTTGGGGATTATGGATGTTGAGCGAATTGTGTTATGGGCTCATTTTATTGATGATGTGTTTGTTACATGGAGAGGTGAGGAAGCCCAGTTTATCAAGATGGTTGATGAGTTGAATGTTAAAAACCTTGTCATCCACTTCACCTATGAGAACAATAGATTGATCCTCCCATTCTTCTATATCCAAATCAAGAAAGAGATGAATGGAAACCTTAGGACACAAACGTACCGTAAACCAATGGCAAAAAATGTACTACTTAGGTGGGAGCGTGGACATCCAAGTTGCCTCAAAAGGGAGATCCCAAGGGTCAATCCACTGGGATCAATATAAATTGCTCGAACAACACCAAATTTGAGTGACAAGCCAACGGTCTTAAGAAAATATTTAAAGAGAGAGAGAATATCCCAACAGGATTATCAATGGAGGATATGATGAATTGAGTCAAGGGGATGGGACACAATTACTGAATCCAGTGCCTAAAACTGAGTGAAACAAACAACACGCATTTCATCACTATTTTTACCAATGGGGTATATGATGTGGCAAGGATTTTAGAAAAGCACTTAAGATGGATGGGGACATTGGAAATCTTCTATCACCTACACCTGAGATCACATTCAGGATAGCAAAAATATTGAAAAATAGACTAGTTCATAGTCTTTTTATTTTTTCTCAATAGTGATCTATTGCTCGAGTCTTCCACAAAGGGCTGTTTCATTTCAAATGTGGAATCTGTGTAGCATGTTCTTTCATTGAGACAGGGTATCAAATAAAAGAAAGGGAAGGGGAACAAAAGGCTCAATAGTGCCCTATCACTTATGACACTTAATGAAGAGGTGGTGTATAGGAATTCACTCACCTATTTCAGTTGTGAGACCCACAACTGGTATGAAGGCGTATAGTAGTAATTGTCATGATGGCTGCTGCTGGACCTCTACTGACCACTCACACATGGAATCACATCAAGATATGGGGAAGTATAGGTGTACAACAGTCCGCGCTGCCAAGGTCCACTTACTTCAAAGAATACACCAGTAGGTGAAGTTCAAATAGGTTTCCTTTATTGCCTCCAACGCGTTTCGGTGCCCTCCTGGCACCTTCCTCAGGGATCCCTGAGGAAGGTGCCAGGAGGGCACCGAAACGCGTCGGAGGCAATAATTGAGACAGGGTAGGAATTTAAAAGTTATGTGACAAATAGGGTTTACTCTATTAGGTCATTCATTAACTGCAGATCAAAAGGAGTAGTGTACAAAGCCACTTGTACTTGGAGTATTGAATGTATAGGGAAGCAGGGAAAGGGAACTGAGTAGAGAGATCATCAAAAAGAATGACACCCCCATGCTAGCCAGATGAATAGTTACCGTGTGGGAAATATTGCCCTAATTAAATGTATGGGGATTGATAAAATCTCACCATCACAAAGGTGTGGCGACTCAAATAAGAAAATCCTTCAAAAGGAAACCCTCTGGAATTTTGTGCTCACAGCAATGCCACCTTTAGAGCTAAATTAGCACCTTTCTTACTTCTCTTTTCCTTACTATAGGGTAAGACTAGGCCTAGGTAGGAAGGACAGCCATCGAGAAGTGGGCACACCACAAGAGGAGGACCAAGATGGGAACATTACTACAAGATGGGGGCAAGGATGGGGCACATTACTACAAGATGGGAACCAGAATTAGGACATTACTGCAGGATGGGGATCAGGATGGGGACATTACTAGAAGAAGAGGACAAGGTTGGGGACATTACTACAAAATGGGAACCTGGATGGGGCACATTACTACAAGTTGGGGACCAGGATGAGGATATTACTACAAGATGAGGACCAGGATGGGAACAGAACTACCATTACCGCAAGATGGAGATCAGAATGGGGATATTACAACAAGATGGAGACCAGAATGGAGACATTACTACAAGATGAGGTGAACCAGAATGTGGATATTACTACAAGATGGCAACCAGGATGGGCACATTACTACAAGATGTGGGCCAGGATGGGGACATTTCCAAAAAAAAGGGAGCAGGGTGAGGGACATTACTTCAAGAAGGGGACTAGGAGGAGGGCATTGCTACAAGATGGGGGTCAGGGTGGAGACATTTCTACAAGAAGGGGAGCAAGATGTGGGACATTATTACACAAAGCAGACTAGGATGGGGACAGAACTGCATGAAGCGCACCAGGATGGGGACATTACTACAAGATGAAGGCCAGGATGGGGACATTACTACAAGGTGGTGACCAGCATGTGAACAAAATTGGGACCCGGATAGGGACCTTTTGTACAAAAAGGGTTGCAAGATGGGCACATTACTACAATATGGGGATCACGATAAGGACATTTTTGCTGAAAAGTGAACACTTTGGAGGACATTACTACAAGAAAGGGTGCAAGATGGGCCATAACTACAAGATGAGGATTAGAATGGGGATGTTACTACATGAAGGGGACAAGGATGAGGCACATTACAACAAGAAGGGGACCAGGATGAAGCAATTGCTGCAAGATGGGGGTCAGGGTGGAGACATTTCTAGAAGAAGAGGAGCAAGATGTGGGACATTATTACACAAAGCAGACTAGGATGGGGACAGAACTGCATGAAGCGCACCAGGATGGGGACATTACTACAAGATGAAGGCCAGGATGGGGACATTACTACAAGGTGTTGACCAGCATGTGAACAAAATTGGGACCAGGATAGGGACCTTTTGTACAAAAAGGGGAGCAAGATGGGCACATTACTACAATATGGGGATCACGATAAGGACATTTTTGCTTTGGAGGACATTACTTCAAGAAAGGGTGCAAGATGGGCCATAACTACAAGATGAGGATTAGAATGGGGATGTTACTACATGAAGGGGACAAGGATGAGGCACATTACAACTAGAAGGGGACCAGGATGAAGCAATTGCTGCAAGAAAGGGACTATGATGGGGTGCATTACTACAAGAAGGAATCAAGATAGGGACATTACTACAAGAAGGGGACCAGGATGGGGACATTTTATATAGTTTTATACATGGTCATACTAAAAATATCACTTAGTCCATCTAAGAATGCAGCCCTGAAATTTAAAAGATTTTCTAGGTATGGTCCACATACCCAGCCAAGTTTAAGACCCATGATATAGAGACTGCAGTCTATCACTAAAAATAGACCCAAATAAGCAGACAACAAGCGAGGATTAAAATTAATATAATACAAATTACCGTATATACTCGTGTATAAGCCGAGTTTTTCAGCACAAAAAAATGTGCTGAAAAGTCCCCCCTCGGCTTATACACGTGTATACAGTGGTATACAGCCCCCCCCCCCCGTGGTATACCGGGCCCCCCCTTGCTGGTGGCAACCTGTAAAAGAAGATATCATTATACTTATCGTATCGCCGCCGCTGTCGCCGCTCTGTCACCGTCACCGCGCTATTCCGGGTCTTCATGCTTCCTTCACCGTCGCACAGGAAATGACATCATTTCCTGTGCGACGGTGAAGGAAGCTTGAAGACCAGGAGGAGCGCGGTGACGGTGACAGAGCGGCGGCGGCGATACGATAAGTATAATGATATCTTCTTTTACAGGTTGCCACCAGCAAGGGGGGGGGCCCGGTATACCACTGGGTACCCCTGCATACCTGTGGGGCTGATGTATACAGCTCTGGGGCTGCTGTATACCCCTCTGGGGCTGCTATATACCTCTGGGGCTGCTATATACCCCTCTGGGGCTGCTGTGTATACCCCTCTGGGGCTGCTGTGTATACCCCTCTGGGGCTGCTGTATACCCCTCTGGGGCTGCTGTGTATACCCCTCTGGGGCTGCTGTGTATACCCCTCAGTGGCTGCTGTGTATACCCCTCTGGGGCTGCTGTATACCTCTCTGGGGCTGCTGTATACCTCTGGGGCTGCTGTATACCCCTCTGGGGCTGCTGTATACCTCTCTGGGGCTGCTGTATACCTCTGGGGCTGCTGTATACCTCTCTGGGGCTGCTGTATACCTATGGGGCTGCTGTATACCTCTGGGGCTGCTGTATACCTCTGGGGCTGCTGTATACCCCTCTAGGGCTGCTGTATACCCCTCTGGGGCTGCTGTATACCGCTCTGGGGCTGCGGTATACAGCTCTGGGGCTGCTGTATACCGCTCTGGGGCTGCTGTATACAGCTCTGGGGCTGCTGTATACAGCTCTGGGGCTGCTGTATACCGCTCTGGGGCTGCTGTATATACCACTGGGGAGGCTGCTGTATACTACCACTGGGGAGACTGCTGTATACTACCACTGGGGAGGCTGCTGTATACCACTGAGGGGGCCTGTATACCACACTGCTGGGGGCTGTATACCTGTGCTGGGGTCCACCCTCGGCTTATACACGAGTCAATAGGTTTTCCCAGGTTTTGGGGGCAAAAGTAGGGGGGTCGGCTTATACACGGGTCGGCTTATACACGAGTATATACGGTATACTAAATCTTTTATCACAAAACTCAATTACCGTATCTTAATTTGTTAATCTCTTTCTGCTCTATAAAGTGCCAGCCACAAAGCCAGGAGTTACAAACATTATATCACTGATCAAAAGCCACAGCTAGTAGTGGTAAAGTTAGTGCAGGCTTACATAGGGGTATAAAAACTTGAATGCCTTAGCCTCAGTATTCAGATAAAGAACTAAGGGAGTAAAAAAAGTAATGCCTTTTAACTTGCAGTGCATTAATACTATTCCTCAAATTGATTCCACTATATCGCTATGATATCAGACTCTCTTGACTACATTTTTAACTACCTTTAGAAGTAAGCTGATTAACATGCTATGCCTATATTGCTGTCTTGAAAAACATAATGCAATAAAATTGTCTTTAATATACTTTGTTCAAAATGGAAATTAGCCTGCAACTGTTTTGCAGAAGTGCATGTCTTGTGCTTTATTTACGTATGCCATAATGCTGATGCACTAAAAGTATTAGTCACTATAACAAATTATTTTAGCAGCCAGGTATTATTCTGTTAACATGTACAATGAGGTCACACTCTAAAACATATTAAATAGTGTAATAAAACTTTACAATGGCCTGTGAGACATACTGATAAACGTGTCATTTTTAAACCATGTAATAGAAGACTATATGTTATTCCACTAATACTATAAATGTGAAGGACAGACCTTTCACAAAACAAATGATTGTTAATATTGTACCACCATCTGTTATCTTCCCACATTGTAAAGAAATGTAGCATTCAACTACTTATGCTGTAATTGAATGAATAAATAAATAGGTTCCAAAATCTATTTATTAATTTAGTGAACTACTATTTGTGTACTTCGGTATCTATCTATTGATCCGTCTGTCTGTCTGCTTTTTTGTCTGTCTATCTTGCCAGAGGCAAACATTGACAGCTTGGAGTCCCTGTGGCAGAGCTTGTACAGGCTCCTCTCTTTTCATGGTAACAAATCTGTAGAATTGCATAATATATATATATATATATACATATATATATATACAGTACAGACCAAAAGTTTGGACACACTTTCTCATTCAAAGAGTTTTCTTTATATTCTTGACTATGAAAATTGCAGTTTCACACTGAAGGCATCAAAACTATGAATTAACACATGTGGAATTATATACTTAACAAAAAAGTGTGGAACAACTGAAAATATGTCTTATATTCTAGGTTCTTCAAAGTAG
This sequence comes from Allobates femoralis, assembly GCA_033576535.1. NCBI lineage: Eukaryota > Metazoa > Chordata > Amphibia > Anura > Aromobatidae > Allobates > Allobates femoralis. Next base: position 139,733,317 of record JARQOC010000002.1, read on the forward strand.
CGACCTTTTGCTTTGATTACTGCTTTGCACACTCTTGGCATTCTCTTGATGAGCTTCAAGAGGTAGTCACCGGAAATGGTTTTCACTTCACAGGTGTGCCCTGTCAGGTTTAATAAGTGGGATTTCTTGCCTTAGAAATGGGGTTGGGACCATCAGTTGTGCTGTGCAGAAGTCTGGTGGATACACAGCTCATAGTCCTACTGAATAGACTGTTAGAATTTGTAACTTTGTTTCCATCTATTGCTGCTGGGTACTTTTTGAAGTATGGTTGTGTGGCGTTCATGCGACCAGGGCAGCCACAGGGTGAACTGTAGCCAGACGAGGTAAGATGGTCAACTTAAAACATGCATACACCGACACACTCCGACCCTAAGTCACTGACTCTATGTAGGACAAGGGGCGGCGAGAGTTTAGAGAAGTGTGGGTGGAGAGTGAGGTAGAACCTGGAAGTGGGTAGAGGAACAGTATTAAAAACACTGGAACACTAGGTTGGAGGAGTTGATTCCCAGGAGGAGAGGTTCATTGGAGGCAGTATACCCAGGAAAGGACTCGCTCTAGAGAGAAAGGTTATTATATATTATTATTAAGTATTTATATAGCGCCATTAGGTTACATGGCGCTTTACAAGTGAGAGGGTAGACAGAGACAAATGGTAGAAACGACTGCAAATCAATCGTACGGGTCTGCGAGGGCTCACAGTCTAGAGGGGGTGGGAGGGAGACAGTAGGAGGGGGAGAGGTGAGATGGTGCAGTGGATTGGGTCTCAATGTGTGTTATAGGCTTGTAGGAAGAGGTGGGTCTTCAGGTTTTTCTTGAAGGGACCCAGGCTAGGGGAGTGTCTGATGTGGTGGGGGAGGGAGTCCCAGAGTAGGGCAGAAGCATGAGAGAAGTCTTGTATGCGGTTGTGGGAGGTGGAAATGCAGGGGGTTGAGAGAAGGAGTTCTTGAGAGGAGTGAAAGTTGCGCGAGGGGAGACCAGGTCGGAGATGTAGGGAGGGGACAGGTTGTGTATGGCCTTGTATGTCAGGGTTAGGGTTTTGAAGCGGGATCTCTGGGGGGTGGGGTGCCAGTGGAGGGCTAGGCGGAGAGGGGAGGCGGGGGAGTAGCGGGGAGATAGGTGAATGAGTCGGGCGGCAGAGTTGAGGATGGTGTGGAGAGGTGCAAGGGAGGGGGCAGGGAGGCCGGTGAACAGGAGGTTGCAGTAGTCCAGGCGGGAGATGATGAGGGCATGGACAAGTGTTTTAGCCGTGTTGTGGTCAAGGAAGGAGCGAATGCGGGCAATGTTTTTTAGTTGGAGTCGGCAGGCTGTGGCGAGGGCTTGGATGTGGGACTTGAAGGAGAGGGAGGAGTCGAGGATTACCCCGAGACATTTGGTGTGGGGGACGGGTGAGAGTGTGCAGTCATTGACGGTGATGGATAGGTCAGGAAGAGGGGGAGGGCTGTTAGGGGAAAGACCATGAATTCGGTCTTGTCCATGTTCAGCTTGAGGAAGTGGGTAGAAAAGAAGCATGCAATGACGGATAGGCAGCGAGGAATTTTGGATAGAAAAGAGTAGATATTGGGGCCAGACAGATAGAGCTGGGTGTCGTCGGCGTAGAGGTGGTATTGGAGGCCGTGTGACTCGATGAGGTTGCCTAGGCAAGGGGGTAAATGGAGAAAAGTAGTGGTCCCAGGACCGAGCCTTGGGGGACACCTACAGAGAGGGTGGGGGTGAGGAGGAGGTGTGGGAGTGGGTGACGCTGAAGGTCCTGTCCGTTAGGTAGGAGGAGATCCAGGAGATGGCGAGGTCAGTAATGACCAGAGATTCAAGGATTTGAAGTAAGAGGGAGTGGTCAACAGTGTCGAAGGCAGCAGAGAGGTCGAGAAGGATGAGGACAGAGTAGTGTCGTTTGCTCTTGGCGATCAGAAGGTCGTTAGTGTCTTTGGTTAAGGCTGTTTAGGTGGAGTGGTGAGGTCAGAAGCCGGATTGCAGGCGATCAAAGAGAGTGCAGGAAGAGAGGAGGGAGGAAACTTCGGAATAGACGTGTTGTTCAAGAAGTTTTGAGGCAAACGGGAGTAGAGATATGGGGCGATAGTTGGAGACTGTTGTAGGGTCGAGGGATGTTTTTTTTAGGATGGGCGTGATTAGGGCGAGGGGAATGTGATGGATTTGAGTTATATGTTGAAGAGGTGTGTTAGGGCAGGGATGAGGACTGTGGTGAGGTTAGGGATGAGGTGGGAGGGGAGTGGATCAAGGGCGCAGGTGGTGAGTTGTGATCGTGCTAGAAGGGAGGAGAGGTGGTCCTTTGTCATGGGGGTGAAACTGCATTTGAATGAGGGGGGTTGGGCCAGAGGTGGGATGGGGCGAGGGGAGTGCGGGTCGAAGCTTTGTCTGAGTTTGTCAATTTTGTCTTTGAAGAAGGTGGCGAAGTCGTCGGCGGAGATGAGAGGTGAGGGAGGAGGTGCAGGGGGGTGAAGTAAAGAGTTGAAAGTTTTGAAGAGTTGTTTGGGGTTGTGAGACAGGGTGGTTATAAGGGAGGAGAAGTAGAGTTGTTTTGCGGAGTCAAGGGCAGTCTTGAAGGTATTGAGGGAATGCTTGTATAGGGTGAAGTGCTCTGCGGAGTGGGACTTCTTCCATTTCCGCTCAACTGCCCTAGTCGTCCGTCTGAGTTTTTTGGTGAGGGTCGTGAGCCAGGGTTGTCGTTGTACTCGTGTTCTGGTAAATGTGAGTAGAGCCGCCTGGTCGAGGGCTGGAGTGAGAGTGGAGTTGTAGAGGGAGGTGGCTGAGTTGAGTCAGTGTCATGAGAAGAGGCCAAGTCTGAGAGGGGGAGGAGGGATTCTGAGAGTGAATGGAAGTCTACAAGCTTAAGGTTTCTGCAGGGGTGGGGGAGTGTCTGGAGGAGGGGAGCGTGGTAGAGGGGGGGAGGGACGAGAAGGTCAGTAGGTTGTGGTCGGAGTGGGTGAGGGTTGAGTATGCGAGGTCGGTGAGGGAGTAGAGGCGGGTGAAGACTAGGTCAAGTGTGTGGCCACCTGTGAGTGTGGCGGAGGAGATCCATTGGGAGAGGCCGAAAGAGGAGGTGAGGGATAGGAGTCTGGAGGCAGCGGCTTTGGGGGTGTCGATGGGTATGTTGAAGTCACCCATGACGATGGTAGGGATGTCGGAGGAGAGGAGGTGGAGGAGCCAGGTTGTGAAGTGGTCAAAGAAGATGGAGGGGGATCCAGGGGGGCGGTAGACAACGGCCAGTTGGAGGTTGTTGGGGGAAGATGGTGAGGGAAGAAGTGCCACAAGCTGATACACCCCACAACTGAACACTGTCAATAGTGGGAGAACAATTGGCCCGGCAGCCGTCACTAATATAGCTGGCCTGAGGATTCAAAGCTGACAACCGGAGAGGCATAAGGAGCCTGGTGAGCCCAAATTACACTTGGGTCACTGGAGGGCTAGGCCAGGACGACCAGAGAGTCGGCTCTGTAGAGGTTACTGAGGAGACTTCACGACTCTAATCACAAGACAACCCGGTGTGGTACAGGGACTCTATGACCCGCGACCTACCTACCACCATGGAGTAGGAACATACTTAGGCTAGTGACCCTAAAGCCGAGGGAATCATCACTAAAGAGCCCGTGACAGCCAGACCAAATCCGTGAGGACAAGGAAAGAGACAAGCAGGGCCTGAAAGGTATCTTGAGGGAAGCAACGCAGAGGAACCGTCTGAGCTGCAGTAGAACCCGGGTCCCCGGTAAAGTGTAAGAACTTTAACTGTTAACTGCACAGTAACTTGCTTTTAAGAACAATGGAAAGTAAAGTACCCGGTCAGTTCAAGAGTGTCTGAGACTGTTTATTGCTAAACTGTAGCAGAACCCCACCTGCGGAGCTGCCTTACTGTCCCTGCGTGCTGGCTGGAGAAGCTGCAGGAGAGGAACCAGTGCAGCATCCATAGTACGCAGCCCCCACTACACCTGCCCTGGGAGCACCCAGCCCTACCCGTGGAGGGCTTACCATTTACGCTGCCCCTCATCACCGTCCCCAGCAGGAATACGGCAGCGGTGGTCACCCTGACCACATACTATGGGTGGCGTCACAAAAAACTCTTTCACCTCCTTTGTAAATATCCCTTTTTATTGCCACATCTGGGACAATGGGACTGGGCAATGGCACCTTGACACCCCAGAGACAGTAACTCCTGAGTACCTCGGTCTCTGTGGGTGCGTACTTTGGGGTGTTTGTCCAGCTGGAAGACCCATGACCTGGGATGCATGCCCACCTTTATGACACTGGGCACTACATTGCAATATACCAAAAGAGAAAATAAGATTTTTGCAAAAGACATGCACAACTATAATTGCAGGTGAAAACATATGTTTTATTGGGTGACAAGACAAAATACAGAGGCTAAAAATATAAAATCACTTAAAAACAATGTACTAATGTCCAAGGACCGGAATCACAACACAATTGCAATGCATATATATTGCAAAAAGGACACAGCAAGCTTTTAAACATATCATGAAATACAATGGTGGTACAGGGTTCAACAATGTACAAAAACCAATATGGTGCTACACAGGAAGTTCAAGTCAAGATGTAGCAGGGAGAGCCAGGGTCACACAGTAAGTCAGAGAGTGCAAAACTATGTGTAACTGGGAAATATCCACCACCACACGAGACACAGTTAGGAGGAAAGGGGGGAGCTGACCCACCCAGGGTAATTGTAAAGAGGGGGCTGAATTAACAGTATTCTAATAGGCCTATTAACCCCACAGTAGCTGCACAGCTACCAATGACCTATTTTGAGTTCCTATTAAAATACTATTGTGTGAGTAGAGGCACTCAAAAGTGCAATCTAGAATAGGCTGTTAGTACTGATAGATCAAACAATCCCTATTTTCAATGAACAAGAAATTATCATTAAGATGGAAAGCATACCCATAGACAGTTGAAATATCAATCTCTGATTGTTTGAACTATCAGTACAAATGGGATATTGGAAATTGTACTTTGGAATACCCACATCCCTCTGCTCTGTGGGACGTTATATAGCTGTTTAACATCTATATATCTGTAAAGCTATCTATTTTGTCCATCCATCTATAAATCTATCTCAATTTTACATTTATCTAAATATTCATCCATCCACCCACTTCAACAGCTAAAAATTTGAGTAATCTTTAAAATCTTAAAAGATTTAAAAATCTTGAAAAAACATCAGCAGGACAGAGCTGCCCCAAAAGCGGCTACCCCATAATATGTGCCACACTTGGTGCTTCCCTCACGGCTATTTTGATGCCTTGGCAATCAGCTTAATGGTATTTAGAGTTAATACCAGCTGGGTAATGTCAGCTGACAGTAAGGCCAGATGTTAGTAATGTTGAGGCGTCAATTAGATTGAAAGATAACGGTAGATCCAATGGCTGGGAACACTCCTAACCATATAGTTAGGTGTTCCCAGCCAGCGGGTCTTCTGGTGAGTGTTTTTCCCTAACAACCAGGGAAAGTTTGGAGCCATTTTAAAACTTTATCTTTTTCTCTCCCTCGTTCACCAATTTTTTAGTAAATTTCTCAGGTTTGAATTGTCAATATTCGTGCCAACTTGAAATTGCTGAACATTTTCTTGGCAAGTTTTTTCACCATAAATTGTGACCCAAAATCCTTTGGTAATCTTCAGATTTCCTGATGCCTTACACACAGTCAAGGCACCCAGTGCCAGAGGCAGCAAAACAAAATCTTTGCAAAGATGAAATGGTTGTTGGTACCTACATTCTTTAAGATGAGAGAACTTATCACTTATAAGTTGTCTGCTTGATGATGGGTTTCACCTAATTAAACTGATGACATTGGTGTTGCACTGAAAAAGTAACTAAGATGCAGCAGTTGGGTGATGGTAAGCAGCGTGCGCTGCCTGGATACCCGCTGTTTATCATAGTTACCAGCATCCTCCCTGCTTACAGGCAGTGCTAAGCAGAGAGGACGCTGGTAACCATGGTAAACACTGGGTATCTAGACAGCGCGCGCTGACTAGATACATAGTAATATAGTAACATAGTAACATAGTTTTTAAGGTTGAAGGAAGACTTTAAGTCCATCTAGTTCAACCCATAGCCTAACATGTTGATCCAGAGGAAGGCTAAAAAAAACCCATGTGGAAACACTAATCTCCACATTGGGGGAAAAAATTCCTTCCTGACTCCAGATACAGCAATCAGACTAATTCCCTGGATCAACGCCCTATCAAAGAATCTAGTATATATAACTGGTAATATTATAGTTTTCAAGAAAGGCATCCAGGCCCTTCTTAAATGTTAGTAGTGACTCACTCATTACAACATCATGTGGCAGAGAGTTCCATAGTCTCACTGCTCTTACAGTAAAGAATCCGCGTCTGTGATTATGATTAAACCTTCTTTCCTCCAGACGTAGAGGATGCCCCCTTGTCCCAGTCTCAGGCCTAAGAGTAAAGAGATCATTAGAAAGGTCTCTGTACTGCCCCCTCATATATTTATACATTATTATAAGATCACCCCTAAGCCTTCGTTTTTCCAAGCTAAATAACCCCAAGTTTAATAACCTGTCTTGGTATTGCAGACCCCTTAGTCCTCTAATAACTTTTGTCGCTCTTCTCTGGACCCGCTCTAGTTCAGCTATGTCTTTCTTATACACCGGAGACCAGAATTGTACACAGTATTCTAAGTGTGGTCGCACTAGTGACTTGTATAGAGGTAAAATTATGTTCTCCTCATGAGCATCTATGCCTCTTTTAATGCATCCCATTATTTTATTTGCCTTTGAAGCAGCTGCCTGACACTGGCCACTAAATGTGAGTTTGTCATCTACCCATACACCCAGGTCTTTTTCAGTGACAGTTTTGCCCAGTGTTTTACAATTAAGCACATAATTATACCTTTTGTTTCCTCTGCCCAAGTGCATGACTTTACATTTATCCCCATTAAAGCGCATTTGCCTTTTAGCAGCCCAAGCTTCTAGTTTACATAAATCCTCCTGTAATATAAAATTGTCCTCCTCTGTATTGATTACCCTGCAGAGTTTAGTGTCATCTGCAAATATTGAGATTCTACTCTGTATGCCCCCTACAAGGTCATTAATAAATATATTAAATAGAAGCGGGCCCAACACTGACCCCTGTGGTACCCCACTGTTAACTGTGACCCATTCTGAGTGTGTTCCATTAATAACCACCCTTTGTTTCCTATCACTAAGCCAGTTCTTAACCCACTTACACATATTTTCCCCTATCCCCATTGCCCTCATTTTATGTATCAACCTTTTGTGTGGCACCGTATCAAAAGCTTTTGAAAAGTCCATATACACCACATCCACTGCATTTCCTTGGTCCAGTCCAGAACTTACTTCTTCATAGAAGCTTATTAGATTAGTTTGACAGGAACGGTCCCTCGTAAAACCATGTTGATAATGGGTCATGAGGTTATTTTTCTTCAGATACTCCAGTATAGCATCTCTTAGAAAACCCTCTAGGATTTTACCCACAGTAGAGGTTAAGCTTACTGGCCTATAATTTCCAAGTTCAGTTTTTGTCCCCTTTTTGAATATTGGCACCACATTTGCTATACGCCAGTCCTGTGGTACAGACCCTGTTATTATGGAATCTTTAAATATTAAAAATAATGGTCTATCTATGACAGTACTTAATTCCTGCAGCACTCTGGGGTGTATCCCATCTGGGCCCGGGGATTTGTCAATTTTAGTGATTTTTAGACGATGCCGTACTTCCTCTTGGGTTAAGCAGGTGATGTTTAATTGAGAATTTTTGTTATCACTGATCATATTGTCTGTCATGGGATTTTCTTGTGTAAATACTGTTGAAAAAAAGTCATTTAGCATATTTGCTTTTTCCTCATCCTCATCCACCATTTCACCCAGACTATTTTTAAAGGGGCCAACACCATCATTTTTTAGTTTCTTACTATTTATGTAGTTAAAAAATATTTTGGGATTCTTTTTACTTTCTCTGGCAATGAGTCTCTCTGTCTCAATCTTTGCTGCCTTGATTTGCTTTTTACAAATGTTATTTAATTTTCTGTATTTATTTAATGCTTCATCACTACCTACTTGCTTTAATTCCCTAAATGCTTTCTTTTTGTCACATATTGCACTTCTTACCGCTTTATTTAGCCATAGTGGTTTCCTCCTATTTCTAGCATGCTTATTCCCATAGGGTATATATTGTGCACAGGTCCTATTCAGGATGCTAATAAACATCTCCCATTTGTGTTGTGTACTTTTATGTCTCAGGACATCGTCCCAGTTTATTGCACTAAGATCATCTCTCAACCGTTGGAAATTTGCCTGTGTTTACCATGGATACCAGCCAGTGAGGTCACTGATCGCTGGTTTCTCACGGTCACACGCAGCGATGTGTGCTGACCAGCGGGAAATCAACAATCAATAAATAACCTGCAGCACTTTGCAGCGATCAGTGACCTCACAGCAGGGGCCTGATCGCTGCTAAGTGTCACACAGAACGACATCGCTGGAGAGATCGTTGTAACATCACAGTTACAACAATCTCTCTAACGATATTGTTATGTGAGACAGGGCCTTAAGGAGCAAGGGAATATGTGAGCACTTACACATCATCAAAATTGCTGGTACCCTTGTTTAATGAAAGAAAAACCAACAATGGTCACAGAAATAACTTTAACCTGACAAAAGTAATAATAAATAAAAAAATCTATGAAAATGAACAAATGAAAGTCAGACATTGCTCTTCAACCCTGCTTCCACAGAATTTTAAGAAAAATTAAACTCATGAAATAGGCCTGGATAGAAATGATGGTAACCTTAACTTAATATTTTGTTGCACAAGCATTTGAGACAATCATTGCAATCAAACGATTCCTATAACTGTCAATGAGACTTCTGCACCTCTGAACAGGTATTTTTTCACACTCCTCTAGAGGAAACTGCTCCAGTTATTATTATTATTATATTATTTATATAGCACTATTAGATTCCATGGCGCTTGACATATGGAAAGGTGTTTCTTGTCTTTGAAGGCTGCCTTTTCCAGACAGCATTTTTCAGCTCTTTCCAAAAATGCTCAATAGGATTTAGGTCAGTACTCCTAGAAGGCCACTTCAGGATACTCCAATGTTTTACTCTTAGCCATTCTTGGGTGTTTTTAGCTGTGTGTTTTGGGCAAGACCCATGACCTGTGACTGAGACCAAGCTTTCTGACACTGGAGAGCACATTTCTCTCTAGAATCCCTTGTAAGTCTTGAGATTTTAGTATACCCTGCACAGATTCAAGACACCCTGTGCCAGATACAGCAAAGCATCCCCAGAACAAAACAGAGCCTCTTCCATGTTTCACAGTAGACACAGGGTTTCTCTCTTGATATGCTTGATATGGCTACAGTCCCATCGATCTTAAATTTCTGAATAATATGTGCAACTGTAGTCTCAGGTACATCAAGCTGCTTGGAGATGATCTTATAACCTTTACCTTCAACATAAAAAGTATTGCAGACATATACTGGGCACTGCTGTGTTGCAGGGACCGGTGCTACTTGCATATGTAAGGGTGCGAGTAAAGCAGGTTCATGTGCCCGGGTGCACGCTTATTAGACAGCAATAGCAGTAAATAAGAAAAAAATGCGGCACTCACCGAGCAGAGCTTTTTCCTTTTTTATTTCAGAGTCCTCTTTACATAGTTTCTCTGAGATGGGGGAGAGAGTGAGGAGACACACAGGTGACGGATTCCGTTTCGGAGCACCTGCCCCTTCTACGGACCTTGTAAGGTACCTGCCCCTTCTAAGGTCCGTAGAAGGGCCAAGTGCTCCGAAACGGAATCCGTCACCTGTGTGTCTCCTCACTCCCTCCCCCATCTCAGAGAAACTATGTAAAGAGGACTCTAAAATAAAAAAGGAAAAAGCTCTGCTTGGTGAGTGCCGCATTTTTTTCTTATTTACTGCTTTTACCTTTAACATGCTTGGCTATAATTTTCTTTCTAATCTCCTGACACAACTCTTTCCTTTTGCTTCCTCTGGCCCATGTTGAGTGTGTTACACCCCATGTCACCAAACAGCACACTGAGGATCTTTTGCCCTATATACAGGCCCCCTGACTGATTACAAGATTGTAGACACCTGTGATGCTAACTAGTGAACACACCTTGATTTAAAATGTCCCTTTTATCCCATTATTTTCAGGAGTACCATCATTTCTGTCCAGATCTATTTCATGAGTTAAATTTTTAAAAAAGTTACATGGAAGTAGGGTTGAAAAGCTATGTCTGACTTTCATTTGTTAATTTTCATAGATTTTTTATTTATTACTACTTTTGTCAGATTCAATTTATTTCTGTGACCATTGTGGGTTTTACTTTCATTGACCCCTTTACCTTCAGATTATTTTACATTTTTCAGTTTTAGTTTTTTTTCCAAGAGCAATAACTTTTTTATTTTTCCATCATTATAGAAATATGAGAGCTTATTTTTTACAGGACTAATTGTACTTTCAGATGAAATAATCTATTTTACCACATATTGCACAGGCGGTGAAATTGCAAAAAAAGTGCAATCACACGTATATATTATATGATTAAACAGATGTGTCAGTATGATGCCTCAGGTCACTACGAGTTTGTGGATACCAAACATGTAAACTTTTATTGTTATCAAAGTGGTAAAAAAATTTCAGAAGTTTGAAAAAAAAGTATTGCTGCAATTTGCAGTGTTTTCCTGTGCGCTCTGCAATATTGCATATTCGGCGGCTGCGCAAAGCCTCAGGTTACTATAGTGATGCATAGGCATGCGCTCAGCCTGCCAGAAACTAAGTTTTAAACGGATTTGGCAGGCTGAGGGCAGACACAGGTCTGACCCTAGCCTAAGAATAGTTGTTATTTTATTTTTGTGCATTTCATTGTGTGGTAACAAAATAGATTTATTCTTCGGGTCAGTGTGACAATAGAGAATAACAGACTAAGGCTAGGGTCACATTTGCGATGTGCCCCTAGCCTGCCGGATTCCGGTATTATCTTTGAACTTTTTCCAGCGCCGCATAGCATACAGGCAGCGGCTCGGAGTGCGCTTTACAGCGCCGCACAGGAAACGTTGCAGACACGGTTTCCTGTGCGGCGCTGTAAATCGCACTCCGAGCCGCTGCCTGTATGACAGGTCGTGAAGGTAAACAGCGGGTAACTAAGGGCAGCGTTTTCCAGCACCGCATAGCGGTAACGCTATGCAGCGCTGGAAAAAGTTCTAAGATACTACCGGAATCCAGCAGGCTAGGGGTACAACGCTAATGTGACCCTAGCCTAATGTAGGGTTTTTATGATTTGCTGCTATCACACAGTAAAAATAATTTTTTACAATAAATAGCTTTTGTGTCACAATATCCTGAGAGCTGGAACCTTTTACATTTTTGGCAGACAGAGGTGTATGGAGGCTTATTATTTGCACAAGGAGTTGGGGATTTTTTTTGGTACCATTTTGGAGAACATAGCATTTTTTATTGCTTATTATTCAGACTTTACAGATGTGGAATGAACAAAAAATAGCAATTTACATATTGTTTTTATAATTTGTTTTTGCAGTAAATGTGATAAGACCAATTTATTTACTTTTACACACTAAAGAATCTATTTTACTTAAATGTATTTATTTTTGCATTGCCATATTCTGAGAGCTTTACCTTCTTTATTTTTTTTTTCCAAATGAGCCATATTAGGCTGCCTTCACACTTGTAGACCCCTGCGCAGTGTGTTCTGCAAACTGACCGCAGCCAATTCCAGCCCCTATCTTTATAATGGGAACACACGGTCATGCGCAGGTCTGCGCATGACCGTGCACTCCCATTCACTGCAATATGTGATTTGTACGCCGGCGGATGCCCGCGCACAAATCACACACTCTCGTCCGCACCAGGAACTTGACATGGTCGCGTTCCTTGTGTGGACGAGAGTGTGTGATTGTGTGTGATTTGTGCGCGGGCATCCGCCTGCGTACCAATCACATATTGCAGTGAATGGGAGCACACGGCCATGCTCAGACCTGCACAGCACCGTGCGTTCTCATTATAAACATAGGGGCTGCGTTCAGCTTGCGGATCTCCTCCACAGGACGCTGCGGAGAGTCCGCAAGTCTGAAGCCAGCCTTAGATCCGGTCTTTTGCAAGATGGCTTGGCATTTTTATTTCTACCTTTCTTTTTACACATGACTTTGTGAAAGCTTTTTATTCACTTTTTTGTGTGTCAGTACGATGAGAAAATTCCATTTTTACAGGAAAAATTGTAGCCATCTGGTAGAAGCGCTTTAGGGACATATACAACACAATTTATATTTAGTGGTTAGCAAACCTTTATTTCTTCCCCTCTACAGCTCCACAACGCACCAGTCTGGAAACAGAAATAGAAGGAAGACCTTTTTTTATTATTATTTCATGAATTTCATAAAATAATTAAAAAAAAAAAATATGTGGGGCTTCGCGCTATTTCCATGTCCAGCCAGATACAGCTACGCAGCTGGGGGCTGGAATCCGCAGCCTAGGGAGGCCCAAGCTTTCTGGGCACCCCCCGTTGTAAATTGCAGCCTACAGCCACCCCAGAAAATGGCACGTTCAGAAAAGCACCATCCTCTGGTGCTGTATTCAACTCATCCGGGGCCCTGGTATGGTGGCTCACTGGGTAATTAAAGGGTTAGGGCCAGCTTTGTATTTTCAGCTGGCCCTAAGCCCGAAATTCATGGGGTCACGCCAATATTAGACATGACGGCCATGAATTTCTAGTGATATAAAAAAAAAAAAAAAACAACACATAGAAAAAATATTTTATTTGAAATAAAACAAAAAATACACTTAGAGACTGCATCTTTATTAAAAAATTCCTCTTCCATCCGACGTAGTCCAAAAATGCAATGTCAGCACTTCTACATCGCTCTGCATAGATAGACACACATGAAATTGCCGAGCGCCAACAGAGCAGTGAATAAACCGGAAGTCATTAACTTTCAGTATTATTCACTGGACTCCTCAGCGCTCGGCAATCTCCGCCGGTGTCAGCAGTGTTCGGGCTGTGCCGGCAGGGTTCACCTGTGGTCATAGCCCGAGCTATGACCTGACAAATACAAAAGGGAGGGGGAACAAGAGGCACAATAGTGCCCTTATCACTAGACACTAGGTTGACAACCCGGTGAGCAAAGTAATTCACTCACCTGATCCAGTTGTGTCACCCACAACTGGTTTGAAGACGTGTTAGGAATAATATCCTGATGGCTGCTGCTGGACCTCCACCGAACCACTCACCCGTGGAAAACCATCTAGTTACTTGGGAAAAGGTGTACGACGGTCTGCGCTACCAGAATGGCTTGCATCAAAGAAAACGCTGGCAGATGAAGATCGGGGATTGTATGACGCGAATCGCATGCGCAGTGCGGGTCTTGAACCTTATAGAGCGGCGCGGGTGTACATACGTCGCCCGAAGCCGGAAATGACGCGATTCACGTCATACAGCCACACAATGCAGCGCCCGGCCGGAATAGGAGAGCGGGGAGGCGCGCATTTGAATGTAAGTTGCAGATCACGCCTATTGAGGCGTGATATTAGGAAGAGGGACAGCCTGCTTGGGTGACTATGCATACAATAGTCACTCATTAACATCACTAATGAGGTAGTTTAATAACGTTTATCTTCATTTTCAATATATGCATTTAGGAGCTAAAAGGAGTGTAGGATAAGTGTTACTATGCTCTAGGGACATCTTTTAATAGCTTAGGAGGTGTTTTAATGGGTGACAGGATCCCTTTAAATATCAAGTGCTGGAAGAGGTAACCCTACCTCAGAGGGGTGGTAATCTACAGAAACTAATGCGGATACGTGAAGCCCATTGGATATACAAACTCCAATCATTGTCCCCTAGAGGCTTGAATCGTGATTATGATATTGAGAGTTTTCTATAATTGCCTTACTGATCCTTTTTTCTTTCTTTTTTCCATATAGAATCGCTAACTTCCATTTCTCTGGTGCAAGTAATTTCCTTTTCTTATCTCCTTTTTGCTTATTTTCTTCCCCCTTTTTTCTTTCCCCCTTTCCTTTTTCTTTTATCTTATCTTTCTTATTTCTCTATACACAGCCCAAATAGATATGACGCTTTTCTCTGGTGTCTAGCACTATGACCGCCAGTAGTGCTCGCGCATGCGCAGAGCGTTCTCCTGACGCGATATCACATGACCGCGAGTTCATGACGCACGGACACGTGATCGGGTAACTTAGGTTACCGACAACATTGCTTGTGCGCATGTGCGCACGTCTTGATGACACTACGTCATGTTTTCCTCCTAGTTCCGGATATAAACAGTGGAGATACAGCGTTCAGCACCCTGTTACCTCCTGCACTACTATGAAAATCTATTAGCATCAATTCCTTTGGTGAGTCTCTTGTATCTATTATGTATAAGTGTGATTCCTCTGGAATCCTATTGTACCCAGCCTCCTTTCCTTTATATGGGTTATATCTATGTATGTACAATGATGTCTTGACCGTAAAAAATCCCTTGTCTGAATATGGCCTTCTTTTTCCACACAGCCTATGTGAAAGAACATATCAGCTCCATTGAAGTAGCTTGTTGACCAGAATTAATGGTAGAAATCTTGATTTTCCTTTTTATTCAATGTTACTTTAGGTACATGAATATTGATCATGTTAAAATGTATTTTCTTTGTTCTTTTATCAGCTGATGAAGGCCATTAGGCCGAAACGTTTTGCTTTACAATTCTGTTCACGTGAGCTGCCAAAATAAAGAAATTTTTTCATTATATATTTAGTGCCAAGTTAATTATTAGTATTTATTAGAGTAGATGGTCGAGGGGTTAATAAAGATGCAGTCCTTTTTTTTTGGATTGTGCTATGGATTTTTCGTAAAAATTTGCCGTATTTTTCTACATCTAAGTTAGGACCGGACGGGGGGAGCAGCTCCAGGGAGCGGGGAGAGGGCATCAGGAAGCAGGGAGCACAGCACAGAGCAGGAAAGATGGCGGTGAAGTCTTCTCACCGCAGCCAATTTCCCTGCCCTGGTCCTTCGCTCCTGAGTACTGCGCTCCCCGCCTGGTCCTAACTCAGGATCGGGATGGAAGGCTGTGGGGGGCAGAGGATAGGGCTGAATGATTGTTTAAAAGCCGGCGGCTTTTTACCGCCGGCTTTTAAACAATCATGCCCCCATTTCAGCCTTTTCCTCTGCCCTCAGACCACTTTATAGGGTCCTTTTGGTGAATGAACTGTTATCAAACATAACCTTGAACTGCCGAATTTGAAGCTAATTGTTCGCATTCATCGAATGACTCGAACACCGCCCAAAACAGCTCGAATTTGAGATTGGCGAACATTTCGAATCGAACATCGCTCATCTCCAATCGGCAGTCAGACACAGGTAGACTTCAGCACTATGGACAGTGGCAGAAAATGAATCCTGTTAAAAACAGGATCCGGGACCATATTTGGCCACACTTTCTGCACATCCTGTACTTTCAGGTTCAGTCTGGGGGATCCTTGAAAAAACTTGTTCCAACCTGACAGACAAAAACCGTTGTGAGAAGCTGGCCTAAACATGGCTTAAACAAAGCTAGAAAGGTATTATTCACCTTTTAAACATTGTACTTCATGGTCCCACTTCCATAAAAGTCTCTGAAAAATGATTAATTAACCAAAAATTTACATTATATGAAAAATACTTTACAAATTATGGCATTAAAAGTAAGGACATGTGCAGTCTCACAGCATAACAACCTATTTTGTCACTATAAAATCATAACAACTTCAAATGATAAGAATATTTTAAATGAAATAATATTTCATCTATAACCTTTATGCAAAGTTTTACCAAAGACTCTATGTGCAGGAATTATCAATATGCATTAGGAAAGCCCTCAAAAATATTTTCACACCAAGGTGCCCCAGTAGTTCAAGTGATTGTACTAGAACTGCTTTGTTAATGTTTGGCACTTCTGAGCTTCTGTATGTGAATAGTTATCCTTTGTTTGAAAAGGCTCCCTTTTATGTAAGAAACTGATGAAAGGACAAACATGATGCCTGAAGGTCTTGCATTATAATGAATGTCAATTTCAGCTAACTGAATGAGTTAAAATGATTAAGGTAACTTCTAACAAAGCTGACTTTCAATTCAATTACTAAAGAAACCTGGCATTGCAGCTACAGGCACAATAGAGAAGTTTTAAGTGTTACTTTACATATAAGTCAATTGTCTTACATATTCTGCATATTATATAAAGAAGAATCATTTTTCCAAATGTTACAAATCTATCCACAGTATCAAAAAATATTGCTAATGTTTCATTTACTTTAGCCTTTTGTTGATAGCTATGTGGAATTATCTGTATCAGGTTATAGGTGACATGATTTAAAAATACATATTGTGATAGAGCATTAAACATTAACATTGACTAGCACAGTGGTATGACACTAAAAAACAGGCTCTGTTAAAATAATATTGGATGGGCAAATGTTTTATTTATGACTATTTGAGAAAAACATGGCAAACATCAGAATATCTTCACAATCTTTTATTTTCATTTTATAGATAGCCATGTATATCATGCAAAGATGACCAAACCTGCTGAAATATCAAAAGTGTTGGGGGGGGACTCCTGACTTGCCTATGAAACCAGATTTTGGAATAAAAAAAATTTGGGGTATGTTATTTTTCCACATTTATTATTATTATTATTATTATTATTATTATTATTATTATTATTATAGCACCATTTATTCCATGCTGCTTTACATTTGAAAAGGGGCATACATAGTCAAGGACAAATTTGCACTTCAGTAAGGAAGTGGAAAACTCCAGCGCCACATATAAGTAGCTCCTCAAAGTCATAATCGCTTTCCAACAAGCTTTTTAGTATGACTAAGGGCTTTGTACCAGATCAGAACCCCAAACTACAGACACTGCGTTTCGGGGTAAATGCCCTTCATCAGTGTAGTGTGTGGGATATTCTGATCTGGCTGTGTGAGTGGGCTAAGACAAGGTCTGGGAACTTGCTATCTACGTTATGGAGAAAAGTTTTCCTGCAACCACAAGAAGACAGTTAAGTAGGTGAGCAAATTGTAGCCACATCCCTCCTCTAGGAAATATGCAAATTTGCACTTCACTGCACTGTAGTTTGGGGTTCTGATCTGGCACAAATCCCTTAGTCATATTAAAAAGCTTGTTAGAAAGGAATTATGACTTTGAGGAGCTACTTAAATGTGGCGCTGGAGTGTTTCCACTTCCTTACTGAAGTGCAAATTTGCATATTTCCTAGAGGAGGGATGTGGCTACAATCTCCTCACCTACTTAACTGTCTTCTTATGGTTGCAGGAAAAACGTCTCTCCATAAGGTAGATAGCAAGTTCCCAGACCTAGTCAAGTACTATAATTATGAACAATACAAAGCACACACAAGTTCAGGAGGAGAGAGGACCCTGCCTGCTATGGCTAACAGTCTACAAGGGATGGGTGAGTATACACTTGGAGGTGATAGAGCTGGTCTTGCGTAGGTAAAGTGGACCGAGGATCACTGCAGGTTGTAGGCTTGTCAGAAGAAGTGGCTCTTCAGTTTCTTTTTGAAGGTTTCCATGGTAGATGAAAGCCTGATGTGTTGAGGCAGAGAGTTCCAGATTATCGGGGATACCCGGAAGAAGTCTTTCATGTGGTTGTGGGAAGAAGACATAAGAGTGGAGTAGAGAAGGAGATCTTGAGAGGATCACAGGTTGTGTGAAGGTAAGTATTGGGAGACCATGTCACAGATATATGGAGGGGACAGGTTGTGATGGCTTTGCATGTCATAGCTAGGGTTTTGGACTGAAGTCTCTGGGCAATTGGGAGCCAGTAAAGGGCTAGGCAGAGAGGAGAGGTTGGGGATTAGCAAAGAGACAGGAGGATTAGTCAGGCAGAAGAGTTTAGGATAGATGGAGGGGTGTAAGAGTGCTAGAGGGGAGACCAGAGAGCAGGAGGTTGCAGTAGTCAAGGCGGTAGATGATGAGGGCATGCATGAGTGTTTTTGCAGTATCTTGGTTAAGAAATGTATGGATCCGGGAGTTTGGTTATGTGGCTTGAAGGGTTTGGATATGTGGCTTTTGAAGGAGAGGACAGAGTCAAGAATCACCTAGAATTAGCATGGCAAGCTGGAGCTAGTAAGCAGTCAATAACTTTGATAGATATGTCTGGTGGAGGAGTACAATGAGATGGAGCAAAGATGATGCATTATATTTTGTCCATGTTCAGTTTTAGAAATTGAGCAGAAAAGAAAGATGAAATAGTGAACAGACATTGTGGGATTTTGGTTAGTAGGAAGGTGGTATCAAGTCTGGAGAGGTAGATCTGTGTGTCTTCTGCGTAAATGTTATACCAAAAGCCTTGGGACTCCATGAGCTGTCCTAGGCTGAAGGAGTCGATGGAGAAGAATAGGATCCTGGAACCGATTTTTGGGGACACTGACTGATAGGTGACGAGGTGATGTGGGAGAGAAAATATTTGGTCTATTAGATATGAAGAGATCCAGGAGAGGGTCAAAGCAGTAATACCAAGAGATGAGAAAATATATTGCAGGAGGGAGTGGCCTACAGGGTTGAAGGCAGACGACAGGTCCAGGAGAAGGAGAAAAGTGTAGTGTCACTTGCGTTTGTCGATTAGTAGGACATTGGTTACTTTTGTTCGGGCAATTTCAGTTGGATGATGTAGTCGAAAGCCAGATTGTGATCAGTCAAAGAGGGAACATGAGGAGAGATGGAAGGATAATTCAAGATAGACATGATGTTCCAGTAGTTTAGAGGCAAAAGTGAGAAGTGATAAGAGGTGATAGACACAGAGGATGGGTTGAGGGAGGGCTTTTTGAGGATGGGTGTGATTGAGGCATGTTCAAACAATGAGGGTAAGATACCAGTTGTTAGTGATAAGTTAAACAGATGGGTTAGGGTTGGGATGAAGACTGTGGTGAGATTTGAGATGAGGTGGGACAGGAGGGGGTCAAGTGTGCAGGTGGTGAGATGTGATCTTGACAAAAGAGAGGAGAGTAGGGCTGTGCAAGTAGTGAAATATTCGGACTCGCTATACTCGTAACGAGCAGGTCCTAATACTCAGATATTCGTTACGAGTAATGAGTCCAAAGTAAGTCAATAGGAAATGCGAGTAATTATCTGCTGGACACAAAAAAGCGGTCTGGGGGCTGAGGAAAAGGCTGAAATGGGTGCATGATTGTTTAAAAGCCGGCGGTAAAAATCCGCCTGCTTTTAAACAATCGCTCAGCTGATGCACGCTTCCCCACCGCCTCCCAGCCCGATCCTAATCTGTTCCCCTCTGCTCCTCATCCCCCAATTCCATGTCAACTCTCATTCATGGAAGAGATCTGAAGGCTATTTCAAATGAACAGCTGATACATCAGCTGTTCATTTGAAATAGTCGGCAGGAAAGCTGGCAGTGAAACACTTCACCGCAGGCTTTTGCGCCTGCTATTTTAAATGATCAGCTGATCAGCATCAGCTGTTAGTTTGAAATAGCAAGTGCGAAAGCCTGCAAAGTTTTTATTACCACCGGCATTCCCGATGGCTATTTCAAATGAACAGCTGATCAACATCAGCTGTTTGTTTGAAATAGCCAGTGGCAAAGCTGGCCGTGAAGTCTTTTCACCGTCGGCTTTCTCACTGGCTTTTTCAAATGAACAGCTGATGTATCAGCTGTTCATTTCAAACAGTCGGTGGGAAAGCAGGTGTTGAAAAGACTTCACCGTCGGCTTTTTCAAATGAACAGCTGATGCTGATCAGCTGTTCATAAAATATCCGGCGGGAAAGCCTGCGGTAAAGTCTATTTATCGCCGGCTTTCCCGCCGGCTATTCCAACGAACAGCTGATGTATCAGCTGTTCATTTGAAATAGCTGGTGGCAGGGCTGGCTCCAGGTTTTTCTGGGCCCTGGTGAAAGAGTCTTTGTGGACCCCCTTTAACACAACATATATTGTAAAGTTTGCGGACTATATATATATGCATATATATATACAGTGCCTACAAGTAGTCTTCAACCCCCTGCTGATTTAGGTGGTTTGATAAGATGCAAATAAGTTAGAGCCTTCAAACTGCAAACGAGAGTAGGATTTATTAACAGAAGCATAAATCTTACAAACCAAAAAGTTATGTTGCTCAGTTGAATTTTAATAAATTTTAAACATAAAAGTGTGGGTCAATTATTATTCAACCCCTAGGTTTAATATTTTGTGGAATAACCCTTTTTTGCAATTACAGCTAATAATCGTCTTTTATAAGACCTGATCAGGCCGGCACAGGTCTCTGGAGTTATCTTGGCCCACTCCTCCATGCAGATCTTCTCCAAGTTATCTAGGTTCTTTGGGTGCCTCATGTGGACTTTAATCTTGAGCTCCTTCCACAAGTTTTCAATTGGGTTAAGGTCAGGAGACTGACTAGGCCACTCCAACACCTTGATTTTTTCCCTCTTGAACCAGGCCTTGGTTTTCTTGGCTGTGTGCTTTGGGTCGTTGTCTTGTTGGAAGATGAAATTACGACCCATCTTAAGATCCTTGATGGAGGAGCGGAGGTTCTTGGCCAAAATCTCCAGGTAGGCCATGCTATCCATCTTCCCATGGATGCGGACCAGATGGCCAGGCCCCTTGGCTGAGAAACATCCCCACAGCATGATGCTGCTGCCACCATGCTTGACTGTAGGGATGGTATTCTTGGGGTCGTATGCAGTGCCATTCAGTCTCCAAACGTCACGTGTGTGGTTGGCACCAAAGATCTCGATCTTGGTCTCATCAGACCATAGAACCTTGAACTAGTCTGTCTCAGAGTCCTCCAAGTGATCATGAGCAAACTGTAGACGAGCCTTGACATGACGCTTTGAAAGGTACCTTATGGGCTCGTCTGGAACGGAGACCATTGCGGTGGAGTACGTTACCTATGGTATTGACTGAAACCAATGTCCCCACTGCCATGAGATCTTCCCGGAGCTCCTTCCTTGTTGTCCTTGGGTTAGCCTTGACCCTTCGGACAAGCCTGGCCTCGGCACGGGAGGAAACTTTCAAAGGCTGTCCAGGCCGTGGAAGGCTAACAGTAGTTCCATAAGCCTTCCACTTCCGGATGATGCTCCCAAGACAGGTAGGGCCAACTCCTTGGAAAGGGTTTTGTACCCCTTGCCAGCCTTGTGACCCTCTACGATCTTGTCTCTGATGGCCTTGGAATGCTCCCTTGTCTTTCCCATGTTGACCATGTATGAGTGCTGTTCACAAGTTTGGGGAGGGTCTTAAATAGTCAGAAAAGGCTGGCAAAAGAGATAATTAATCCACACATGTGAAGCTCATTGTTCTTTGTGCCTAAACTACTTCTTAATACTTTAGGGGGACCAAACAGAATGCTGGTGGTTTGAGGGGTTGAATAATAAATGACCTTCTGAATTAACTTTTAACGCTTTAAAAAAAAAAAAAAAACTCTTTTTGGCTGCAGTGCATTTCCCACTTCCAGGCTGATCTACAGTCTAAATGTCACAATGCCAAGTTAATTCCGCATGTGTCAACCAGCTAAATCTGCAGGGGGTTGAAGACTACTTGTAGGCACTGTATATATATATATATATAAATATATATATCCCTCAGTACTATAATCTCAACCCTGTGTGCTCTGTTTCCCCCCTTTGTGCTGTCTCTCCCCATTTGTGCTGCCTCTCCCCCTGTGTACTGTCTCTTGCCCCATGCACTGTCTTTCCCCTCTCTGTGCCTGTCACCTCTTGTACGTAGTGTCTCCCCTCTGTGTGCATGTCTCTCCTCTACGTACGTAGTCTCTCCCCCGGGTGCGCTGTCCCTCTGACCCTGTGTGCTTTCTCTCCCCTCTCTGTGCCTGTCACCCCCTTTGCGCAGTCTATCTCCCTTGTGCGCTGTCTCTGTGCGTCCCATTTGCTGTCTCTCCCCAGTGCCTGTTCCACCCTGTATGCTGTGTCTCTCCCCTGCACCTGTCTCCAACCTGTGCACTGTGTCACCCCTGTGTGCTGTGTCCCACCTCTGCCTGTGTCCCCCTGTGTGCTGTGTCTCTCTCCTGCACCTGACTCCCCCCTGTGCCTGTCTTCCCCACTGTACCTGTCTCCCCCTGTACCTATTCTCCTTCCTGTGTGCTGTGTCACCCCATACCTGTCTCTCCCTGTGCACCTCTCTCACTCCTCCATGCTATCTCCCCCTGTGCATCTTTCTCCCCCTGCATGCTATCTCTTCCTTTGCTCTGTCCCCCTGTGCTTTTCTCCCCCCTGCGTGCAGTGTCTCTCCCCTGCACCTGCCTATGCATCTGTCCTGCTGTGCATCTGTCTTCTACCATCTGTACTGTGTCGCCCCTGCATGCTGTCTCCTCCCTGCATGCTGTCTCCACCCTGTGCCTGTCTTCCCCCTGAGTGCTCTGTAATTGGCCCCTGACAGGGGTCCCCCTGGGCTCTCTGTAATTGGCCCCTGACAGAGGCCCCTTGGGCTCTGCATGACTGTCCTGCTGTGCATCTGTCTCCTTCCTGTGTACTGTGTCCCCCCTGCATGCTGTCTCCTCCCTGCATGCTGTCTCCACCCTGTGCCTCTCTTCTCCCTGAGTGCTTTGTAATTGGCCCCTGACAGGGGCCCCCTGGGCACTCTATAATTGGCCCCTGACAGGGCCCCCCTAGGCTCTGTATAACTGGCCCCTGACAGAGGGCCCCCCTGGGCTCTGTGTAACCTGCTCCTGACAGGGGCCCCTGGGCTCTGTGCAATTGACCCCTGACAGGAGCCCCCTGGCTTTGTATAACTGGCCCCTGACAGGGGGCTCCCTGGGCTCTGTGTACCTGGCCCCTGACAGGGGGCGCCCTGGCCCTGTATAACTGACCCCTGATAGCGGCCCCCCTGGTCTCTATGTACCTGGCCCCTGACAGGGGGCCCCCTGGGCTCTGTGTAACTGGCCCCTGATAGAGGGCCCCCCTGCACTCTGTGTAACTGGCCACTGACAGGGACCCCTGGTCTCTGTGTAACTTGCTCCTCACAGGGGGCCCCCTTGGCTCTGTGTAACTTCCTCCTGACAGGGGCCCCCTGGCTCTGTGCAATTGATCCCCGACAGGAGCCCCCTGAGCTTTGTATACTGCCCCTGACAGGGGCCCCCTGGGCACTGTGTACATGCCCCTGGCAGGGGGCCCCCTGGGCTCTGTATAACTGGCCCCTGACAGGGGCCCCTTGGCTCTGTGTAACTTCCTCCTGACAGGGGGCCCCCTGGGCTCTGTGTAACTGGCCCCTGATAGAGGGCCCCCCTGCACTCTGTGTAACTGGCCACTGACAGGGACCCCTGGGCTCTGTGTAACTTGCTCCTCACAGGGGGCCCCCTTGGCTCTGTGTAACTTCCTCCTGACAGGGGGCCCCCTGGGCTCTGTGTAACTGGCCCCTGATAGATGGCCCCCCTGCACTCTGTGTAACTGGCCACTGACAGGGACCCCTGGGCTCTGTGTAACTTGCTCCTCACAGGGGGCCCCCTTGGCTCTGTGTAACTTCCTCCTGACAGGGGGCCCCCTGGGCTCTGTGCAATTGATCCCCGACAGGAGCCCCCTGAGCTTTGTATACCTGGCCCCTGACAGGGGGCCCCCTGGGCACTGTGTACATGGCCCCTGGCAGGGGGCCCCCTGGGCTCTGTATAACTGGCCCCTGACAGGGGCCCCTTGGCTCTGTGTAACTTCCTCCTGACAGGGGGCCCCCTGGGCTCTGTGAATTGGCCCCGACAGAGGCCCCCTGGCTTTGTTAACTGGCCCCTGACAGGGCCCCCTGGGCTCTGTGTAACCTTGTCTCCTCACAGGGGCCCCCTTGGCTCTGTATAACTGCCCCTGAAGGGGCCCCCTGGGCTCTGTGTAACTGGCCCCTGATAGAGGCCCCCTGGCTCTGTGTAACTGCCCTGACAGGGGACCCTGGGCTCTTGTGTGATACTCTGTCTCACTGCTACAGGGCCCCCTGGCTCTGTTAACTTCCTCTGACAGGGGTCTCCCCTGGCTCTGTGCAACTGATGCGTTCCCCCGCATGGTATGCCGCTCCCTGATGCTTTGTAATACTGGCCCCTGACAGGGGCCCCCTGGGCACTTGTACATGGCCCTTGACAGGGCCCCCTGGCTCTGTATAACTGGCCCCTGACAGGCGCCCCCTTGGCTCTGTGTAACTTGCTCCTACAGGGGCCCCCTTGGCTCGTGTGCAATTGACCCCGACAGGAGCCCCTGGCTTTGTATAACTGGCCCTGACAGGGGCCCCCCTGGGCTCTGTGTAACACCCCTGCAGGTCCTTCTCTGTGTAACTGGTCTCTGACAGGGGCCCCCTGGTCTCTGTAACTGGCCCCTGATAGAGCCCCCTGGCTCTGTGTAACTGGCCCCTGACAGGGGCCCCTGGGCTCTGTGTAAGTCTGCTCCTGACAGGGGGACCCCTGGGCTCTTTGCAATTGACCCCTGATAGTGGCTCCCCCTGGTCTCTGTTACTACTCCCTGACAGGGCCCCCTGGGCTCTGTATAACTGGCCGCTGTGCATAGCTCCCTCTCTCTGTGTACTGTGCAACCCCTGCATGAACTGCTCCTCCGCCCCTGGCATGCTGTCTCCAACTGTCCTCTCTCCCCTGATGCTTTGTTAATTGGCCCCTGACAGAGGGCCCCCTGGGCACTCTGTACATTGGCCCCTGACAGGGCCCCCTAGGCACTGTATAACTGGCCCCTGACAGAGGCCCCCCTGGGCTCTGTGTAACTTCTCCTGCACAGGGGGCCCCCTTGGCTCTGTGAAATTGATCCCCTGACAGGAGCCCCTCGGGTTTGTTATAACTGGCCCCTGACAGGGGGCCCCCTGGGCACTGTGTAACAGGCCCCCTGACATGTGGGTTGCCCCTTGGCTCTCGTGTTAACTGCCTCCTGACAGGGGCCCCCCTGGGCTCTGTGTCAATTGACCCCTGACAGGAGTCCCCTTGTGCTTTGTATAACTGTCCCCTGACAGGGGGCTCCCTGGGCCCTGTGTACATTGACCCCTGACAGGGGACCCCCTGGGCTTTGTATAACTGGCCCCTGAAGAGGGCCCCCTGGGCTCTCTGTACCTGACCCTGACAGGGGCCCCCTGGGCTCTGTGAAACTGGCCCCTGATAGGGGCCCCCCTGCACTCTGTAGTAACTGGCCACTGACAGGGACCCCCTGGGCTCTGTGTAACTTGCTCCTCGCAGGGCTCCCCTGCTCTGTGCATTGCCCCTTGCACAGGTCCCCCCTGAGCTCTGTAATAATGGCCCCTTAACAGAGGGCCCCCTGGGCACTGTGTACATGTAGCCCCTGACAGGGGGCCCCTGGGCTCTGTGTAAACTGGCCCCTGACAGGGCCCCCTTGGCTCTGTAGTAACTTCCTCCTGACAGGGGCCCCCTGGGCTCTGTAATTATCCCCACAGGCCCTCCCGGCGGTCCTTGTCTCTACTGGCCCCTGACAGGCGGCCCCCAGCTGAGGCTCTGTTCACTGCCCCTGACTAGGACGTGGACCCCTGGTCCTGTTTAACTGGTCTCTGACAGGGGCCCCCCTGGTCTCTGTATAACTGGCCCCTGATAGAGGGCCCCCCTGGGCTCTGTGTAACTGGCCCCTGACAGGGTCCCCTTGGCTCTGTGTAACTTCCTCCTGACAGGGGCCCTCTGGGCTCTGTGCAATTGACCCCTGACAGGAACCCCCTGGGCTTTGTAGAACTGGCCCCTGACAGAGGGCCCCCTGGGCTCTCTGTACCTGGCCCCTGACAGAGAGCCCCCTGGGCTCTGTGTAACTGGCCCCTGATAGGGGCCCCCCTGGTCTCTGTATAACTGGCCCCTGACAGAGGGACCCCCTGGGCTCTGTGTAACTGTCCTCTGCATGTCTCCTCTCTGCATGCTGTCTCCACCCTGTGCCTGTCTTCCCCCTGAGTGCTCTGTAATTGGCCCCTAACAGGGGGCCCCCTGGGCACTCTGTAATTAGCCCCTGACAGGGGGCCCCTTGGGCTCTGTGTAACCGGCCCCTGACAGGGCCCCCTAGGCTCTGTATAACTGGCCCCTGACAGAGGGCCCCCCTGGGCTCTGTATAACCAGCCCCTGCCTGCGGGCGGCCCCTTGGCTCCAAGTAACTGGCCCCTGACAGCAGGCCCCCTTAGCTGCATGAGCACTTCCCCCCTAGCTTGAGCGGACGGTGTGAGTACTTTTCGCCTCCCTGTCTCCTAAACTGGGCGGCTGTCGCTGATCACAGCGTGTGATGTAGTGACTGGTCCGGCACTGCGGCAGATCCTTATTTCCTGTACCGCAATGAAATAGGAAATAGGGATCTGCCGCTCACTACATCAAATGTTGCGCTCAGCTTAGGAGAGAGGGAAACGAAAAGTACTCACACAATCTGCTCAGGTTAGGGGGAAGCGCTCAAGCAGCTCAGAGGGCCCACCATGTCAGGGGCCAGTTACACAGTGCTCAGAGGCCCAGTGGGCCCCTACCCACACTTGCCCTTTTCTTTTATCATTTTATGAAATAATTAAAAAAAAGACGTGGGCTTTGCCCTATTTTTGTGTCTAGCCAGGTACAACTAGGCAGCTGGAGGCTGGAATCCGCAGCGCTGGGTGGCCCAAGCTTTCTGGGCCCCCCACCACTGCGAATTGCAATCTGCAGCCATCCCAGAAAATGATGTGTTCATAGAAGCGCCATCTTCTGGCGATATATCTAGCTCGTCTAGCGGTCCTAGCTCGCTGGGTAATAATGGGGTGTGGGCCAGCTTTGCATTATCAGCTTGTCCTAAGCCCGAAATTCATGGGGTCATGCCAATATTAGACATGACCACTATGAATTTCTAGTAATCTGATAAATAAAAAACACAACACAGAGAAAAAAATGATACTGGAAAAAAAAGAATACAATTAGTGAGTCCATCTTTATTAAAGAACACCCCTCCGATGTAGTCCAAGCTTGAGGGTCCCATGACATCTAATCTGGATCCATCATCTGGATATCATCTGATCAGTTTGTCGGACAGCAAACCGATCAAATATCAGGTTCAAGGACCTGAATCAGCTGAATCCGGCATTAAAACAGGCCGGTAAAACAATCAGCTGAATTGTTTAAAAGCAAGGTAGGGAAAGCCGGCGGTGAAAATACTTCACTGCCAGTTTTCCTGCTGGCTATTTCAAATGAACAGCTGATGCTGATCAGCTGATCATTCGAAATAGCCGGCGGTCAAGTCTTTTCACCACCGGCTTTCCTACCATCTATATCAAATGTCTTTAAATATATCCCCGACACAATAAAAGAAGAGAGATGATTATCCTTTTTGTTTTTTTATTTTTGAAGGTGAAAAACAGGTTGCATCACACAACGTTTCGGCTCCAGTTGAGCCTTTCTCAAGTGAGTCTTCTGTATATATAGAAAGGGGGTTTGTGGTTCAGTTCCCACATGAGCAACTGCTCAGGCCAGTACCCTGTTTGAGGTACTCAGCATATGACTCCGTCCTTTGTGTCAGTGCAGCAGCATGGTGGCTGGTCTGGGTGGATGGACAGGAGCCACCCAGACCAGCCACCATGCTGCTGCACTGACACAAAGGACGGAGTAGGTAAGGTTTTGTGATATCTGTACTTTTTGGTCCAAGATGGAACCTTCAAGAGATAAAGGGTTAGATGAATAGGATTCCAAATACCCATACAATGATAGTGTTATATATGGTTTTATACCTGTGCTTAAGTATATGGATGAGAACCTGTATGTCATCCGTAGATGAATTTGGATATTATTAATATCCAGAGTGGAAATGTTGAAGGAGCATCGGATTCCGAGTGTGATGAACAGGTCATCCAATACACAGTTCAGATAATACCTATAGATGAAGTACATTATCAAAGGTTTGGGGAATCCTACCACCCCTCTTAACATCTACAGTCTTTTCTTGACGATCTGTCTGATCCTCAATAACCATAATGAAGGCCATTTCTGTTATTCTAATAAAACAACATGTCAGACATGATGCTATTGTAAATTTGTATATAATCTTATGCACGTGTTTTCACGATACAGACTTTTTACTGTACAATTTTTATTTTTTATCCTTAGTGACTATGTGAACAAGGCCTATGCTTAGGCCGAAACGTTATCTGTCCTGCCAGTCACCTTCTGCACCTACTTATGAAATAAATCATCTTGAGCATAAAAACCTAAATGTGTGCTTGGATTTATCTTTCTCTGATACTGCGGGTCATTTGATCCTTTCCATCTGCACCATCAACCTAGACCATAGTGGAGTGCTGGTCATCGACGAACATTCATTTAAAATAGCCGACGGTTTGCTTCCAAGAATGGAAGGGGGCATGGAGTTGGGGGAAGAGGAGTAGAGAGAAACAGGTTAGGCTGGGAGGTGGCGGGGGTGCATTTATCACCTGAGTGATTGATTAAAAGCCGGCGGCTTTTTACCACCGGCTTTTATACAATCATGCACCCATTTCAGCCTCTTCCTCAGCTCCCAGACCACTTTTTTGGGTCTAGCAGCATATTACTCACATATACCATTGACTTACATTGGACTCACTGAGTACTGAGTATCCCGAATACCCATACTATTCTGCGAGTAGTGGATAGTAACGAGTATACTCACTCATCCGTAGAGGAGAGCTGATCCATCTATCCCTCAGGCCACTTATCCCTCTAAAGCAGTTATTACATTAATTATATAGGGTGGTCCTTTTATATGGATGCACCTAAATAAAATGGGAATGGTTGGTGATATCAACTTCCTGTTTATGGCACATTAGTATATAGGAGGAGGAAAAATTTTCCAGCTGGGTGGTGACCATGGTGGCCATTTTGAAGTTGGCCATTTTGGATCCAACTTAATTTTTTTAATGGGAAGAGGGTCACGTGACATATTAAACTTCAGATGTTGCACATCTCGTATCTTCACAGCATAGACAATTGCCTTCAGATGAGTGATGAGACAAACTTTTTTGTGAATGATGAAGTTAACAAGCAAAACCACCGCTATTGGTGCCGACAGTGGTACTAACCCACAGTGGATAGATCCCTCCAAGACTGTTGAAACACAAAAATTGATGGTATGGTGTGGTATGTGGGGTACAAAGATAGTGGGGCCATTCTTCATCAATAGAAACCTCAATGCCACTGGATATCATGTATCATGAATCATGTAGCAATTTCAGATATCCAGTGGCATTGAGGTTTCCATGAAATAATGTACCCCATATACCACACCATACCAACAATTTTTGTGTTCCAACAGTCTTGGAGGGATCTATCCACTGTGTGTTAGCGTCAAATAGCGGTGATTATGTTTGTTAACTTCACCATTCAAAAAACGTTTGCCTCATCACTCATTTGAAGTCACTTGTATATGCTGTAAAGATTCAAGCTGTGCAGCATCTGAAACAACGGATACTGGAAGCCTGTGCTAGCATTTCTTCTGCGGTGTTGATATCAGTGTGTCAAGAGTGGGAGAAGAGGGTTGCATTGACAATCCTACACAATGAGCAGCACTTTGAAAACATTTCATAACTGGTAATAAACTTGTAAATAACTCATGAAATAATAAAGTTAGGTTAAAACCAAGCACACCATTGTTTTTCTTATGAAATTCCCAATTAGGTTTGATGTGTCACATGACCCTCTTCACATTGAAAAAAAATAAAGTTGGATCCAAAATGACCAACTTCCAAATGGCAGCCACGGTCCCCATCCATCTGGAAAAGTTTTCCCCCTCCCCTATACTAATGTGCCACAATCAGGAAGTTGATATACCCACCCTGTATAGTAAAACACAATATTGACCCTAAATTTAAACTACTTTTACAATCATATGTTACATTTAGTCTTTTAGTCTGCATTTACCCATTGTAGGCAGAGCATAGTTTTTTTTTCAAATCTGTTGTAATCACAATGGTTAGTCAATGCTTTTCCTCTTACATTCATGGACAAAATGCAGAAAATAAGCCATAGCAAAAGTAATGAACACTGCGTAAAAGTGAGTTCATAGAAAACATGAAGTTCCTCCTCCAAAGGAAGACCTCCACTTCCAAATTTTACACTTATCAGTTGCCCATTATTTCAAATGAAAAGAGTAAATAGTTTTTGTGATTAGCTTCAAAATTGGCTAAATAGGAAATGGATGATGCTAAATGTAGACTAATGTTTTAAGGCATGTGCTCCAGGGAGCTTTACTATTTATTCTGTTTAGAAATGATGCTTAATTTTGAATTTATTTTTTCCATTTTACTTTCTATTTAGTCACAGATGACATAAATAGAGATGATTAGAGATGATTGACTTTAGTCAATGTAGTTTCTCAATCACCAAATTACACAGATTTTGCAGACAAATTTGATTCACAGTAAAGTTGTTGTCAGTAAGTAAAATGTTACGTGAATGTAAAAAAATCAATAATTATACTCACCTCACCATTTACCTTTCCTGTGGTCCCAGCAGCCTTGTGTACAGTCCAACACACCACATCTATTTTCCCTTTTCCTCAGGTGTACATTTTCTTTGGACCTTTATTGAAGAGAAGAAACAGTTATGTTATTTAAAAAAAAATGCTAAAGCAATGGCTTTTTAACTAGTATATAAAAACGTTTTTTTTGTAATCCACCACTGATTTGCTATTTGTACATTAAATATATACAAAAAATGATTTTTTTTGTATCAATTGTGCAAAAATTACCTCTATATTTATGAAGTAGGAACAGGTCAGCTGTTTTTAAAGTGAAGAAATAATAACTTGTCAGCAAGCCATGTTAAAAATTATCTTTATTTCTTGTTTGTGCACTCTGAGTAGACAACACTTCTGTCGTGAAAGTCGGACAACTGCAATGCGTGATTTAATTGCATTGCTGTCAGACTAATGTTATTCTATGTTCGAGAGCACATTGGCGAGTGTCGGACGCTTTTTTCTCATTCAGATAATGGACGAGAAACAAATCGCAACATGCTGCGACAGTACGTGATTCATGCGTGAGACTCGCCAATGCAAGTCTATGGGTCCGACAAAATCACGGACCGCACACGGACCACACACGGACCATCCGAGAGACATCCAGTTTTTTAACTGATACATTATCATTCTGCAGTTGAGAACACTGTAAAATGTTCCTGTAAATAATTATACAGTAAATAGCTGCTGAGAAGAAAAAAGGATTGCACACGGACACCACTCGAATGCGATCTGAGAAAAATGTCGGACACTCGCATAGCAGCTGAATGCAAAATGGAGCAAAAAATGGATGTCACTCATCCAACTCTCCCGGATGAGAAACGGACTGTATTTTTTCCTGCCAGTGTGTTTCCACCCTTAGCAGCAGTAAAACAAAGTTAGATAACACTTTGGACAAGTGCAAATCATGTCATCCCTGCAACATTATCACTGTATTATGGATACACGGTAGATGTCTAGTGTTGCATGGGCCATCAGGACTAGTGGCAGGAGAGCAGTGCAAACGTTTATGGACAGGCAGGCAACCAGTATCAGCTATTGTTAAATGAAAGTTTGCGATGATCCATTCCTAATTCATTTTGAGTATTGCAGGGCTTTCCATGCTTACAGAGAATAATGTAATCCATTTGGGGGTAACAAAGCAACAAGCAGCATAGCATGATCCCCACAACAATGTTTTAGATTGTGTTTGACAGCACGGTCTAAGTCGTTAGCAGTGGAGGGTTGATCTCTGATCTGCACGCATGTTTCTGTTAGCTGCAAATGTCAGTTGATCAGATCAGCCAGCACTCAGAGCGTGAGCTCGCATCAATGGGTGGGGATCTATGACTCACCTATACGTCTTAGGTCGTTAAGGGGTTAATAAGTTGCTGTTTTTACTAAATTCACTGCTGAAGCATTTTGAGTATTTTTTCTAAAATAAATATGAGGGGGATAACATCATTAATAGTGATGAGCAAACTTTCCCTAAACATGTTTGCTAATTTTGAATTTGGTAAGAACATGGCTAATTTGGTTTGGTGATCGGAAAACCAAATATTTTCCACAAAAGTCGGTGAACACAGCTAAGTTCTGGATAAGATTTGAAATTTGAAATGGTCTTAAAACTTTACCTGATTATTTGAGTTCAATATGCTCGCCAGAAAATCTGTTGGCTGGGGACTATGTCTAACCTATGGTTAGAAATGGCCCTAGCCATCCGATTAACCATATTGTGTTAAACTGTAAAATTTTGAGGATATTTTTTAAGCTTCCTGGAGTTTGCAGGCATTTTTACACCTGCAGGGTTTGAATTATAGAAGCAGTGCCAGCTCTGGCAGCACCCGTATTGGAGACCAATCCTTTATTATTGCAGAGGGTCACCAGCATGTGAGGCCATACGTTCTACACTTATGTGCTAGCAATTCAAGTAAAAATTGCATATGGCCTTTATATTAATATTATTATTATTATTATTATTATTATTATTAATTTATAGCGCACCATTGATTCCATCGTGCTGTACATGAGAAAGGGTTACATACAAACAAGTTAAAAATACAATAAACAAACTAACAGTGACAGACTGTTACAGAAGGGAGAGAGGACACTGCCCTTGCAGGCTTACATTCTACAGGGCAATGGGGAGGGAGAAAGTTGGTTGGGTTTGCTTTGGCGGTGGTGGAGCACCACATCCACTAGTGATGAGGTGGCACTATGGTCATTTCAGGCTGTAGGCTGCTCTGAAGAGATGGGTTTTCAGGTTCAGCTTGAAGGTTTCGAGTGTAGGGGATAGTCAGACATTTTGAGGTGCAGAATTCCAGAGGATGGAGATGTTCGGGCGAAGTCTTGCAGGTGGTTAGATGAGGAACATACAAGGGTGGAAGAAAGAAGAAGGTCCTGGGAGGATCGAAGATTACAAGTTGGATGATATCAGGAGATTAGTTCAGAGATTTTTGGGGAGACAGATTGTAGATGGCTTTGTAAGTCAGTGTTAGTAATTTGAATTGGATATGCAGGGGAATTGGGGGCCAGTGGAGGGATTTGCAGAGGGGATAAGTGGAGGAACAGTGAGGAGAGAGGTGGATTAGTCGGGCAGCAGAGTTAAGGACAGATTGGAGAGGTGCAAGAGTGTTAGCAGGGAGGCCATAGAGAAGGAGGTTGCAGTAGTCAAGACGGGAGATAATGAGGGCATGCACTAGTAGTTTAGTAGATTGAGGGTTGAGGAAGGGATGGATTCTGGAAATATTTTTGAGTTGGAGGTGGCAGGAGGTGGCGAGAGCTTGGATGTGTAGTTTGAAGGATAAGGCAGAGTCAAGGGATGCTCCGAGGTAGCGGACGTCAGGTACAGAGCAAAGTGTGATATCATTTTTTGTGATAGATAGATCAGGTAAGGGCGGTGCGTGAGATGGTGGAAAGATGATGAGTTCAGTTTTGTCTACATTTAGTTTAAGGAAGCAAGAGGAGAAGAAAGAGGATAAAGCTGATAGACACTATGGGATTCTGGACAGCAGAGAGGTGACGTCTGGGCCAGAGAGGTAGATCTGAGTGTCGTCAGTGTACAGGTGGTACTGGAATACATGGGACTTTATTAGTTGCCCTAGGCTAAGGGTAGAGATGGAAAAAAAGGGGTCTAAAGATAGAGGACCAGAACAGAAAGGTGATGGGGTGTGGAAGTAGTGTGGGAGTGGGAGACACTAAATGTGTGGTTGGAAAGGCAGGAGGAGATTAAGGAGAGGGCAAGGTTGGTGATACCAATGGAAGAGAGGATCTGTAATAGCATTCAGTGGTCGACTGTGTCGAATTCAGAGGATAGGTCTAAAAGGAGGAGGACGGAGAAATGTCTGTTAGCTTTGGTGCTAAGTAGGTCTTTAGTAATTTTGGTTAAGGTAATTTCGGTGGAGTGGTGAGGGTGGAAGCCAGATTGAAGGTTGTTAAAAAGAGAGTTGCATGAGAGGTGGGAGGAAAGTACAGTGTGGGCATACTTTTCAAGAAATTTGAAGCAGAACGGGAGCAGCAATATGGGGTGATAGCTGGATGGTCCGGTCGAGGCATGACTTCTTCAAGACAGGTGTAATTGTTGCGTGTTTGAAAGCAGGAGGAAAGGTACCAGAGTTTAGTGATAGATTGAAGAGGTAGGTTAGGGATAGGTTGTGCATGGAGGTTGGGGAGGAAGTGGGAAGGGATCGGGTCCAATGTACAAGTGGTGAGGTGCGATTTGGAGAGGAGGTGCGCAAGTTCTCCTTCAGCAATGGAGTTATATGCTTAGCATCCATGATCTTATAGGTCTGTTCACACTGATAAAATGAATCTGAGGTCTTTTGTGACCTCTTGGATGAGTCGTTGCTGTGCTCTTGGGGTAATTTTGGTCAATTGGCCACTACTAGGAAGGTTTCTGTCTGTTCAAACTTTTTGCCATTTGTCGATTATGGCTCTCACTGTGGTGTACTGGTGTACCAAAGGTTTAAAAATGGCTTTATAACCTTTTCCAGACTGATAGATCGTAATTACTTTATTTCTCATTTATTCCTGAATTTCTTTGGATCGTGGGATGATGTCTAGCTTTCGAGGATCCATTGGTCTATTTTACTTTGTGAGGCAGGTCCTATTTAAGTAATTTCTTAATCGAGAACAGGTGTAGCAGTAGCCAGGCCTGTGTGTGGCTTGGAATATTAAACTTAGCTTTCCAGAAAGAGGAAATCAATTTTTTACACAGGGCCCTGAAAGTTTGGATTTATCTTTTCTTTACTAACAAAGACCTTCATTTAAAAACTGCATTTTGCATTTACTTGTGTTATCTTTGTCTAATATATAATTTTTTTTTTGGTGATCTGAGACATTTAAGTGTGACAAACATGCAAAATAATAAGAAATCTTGAAGGGGAAAACACTTTTTCACACCACTGTATTCCCCCCATCCTTGCATATATGATCCCAATCCGTGGCCCACCCTGGGATATATGTCCACCATCATGGTATATTTGTCCCACTTCTTACTATATATCTCGCCCATCATGAGCCAATCCTGGCTTCTTTTTTAACACAAAATAAAACAATTCTACTCACCAACTCCCGGTGCACAGTATCCTCTTCTGATGCCTGAAACTGACTTCGGCATGTAAGTGATGGGTAGTGCATGATGTCACTGCCATGCGCCCCAGGTTACACACTGTCAGCTGCCGTCCAATCCAAAATGAACATTCACTGTTCCCCATGCCCATAATCCTGTGACTCAATTTACCCCCGCCTTTCACGCCTCATAGAGAGCCAGGTACACCCAAACTATAAGAAGCACCTCCCACTTTCCTACCAAATGTTTCAGAGAAAAAATGCATTTTATAGTCTGAAATATATGGTAGTTAACTGTTTGATTCTTATAGTAAAATATTTTCTTTAGTATTGTAATTATTAATTATTTAATAACATATATACAAACTTTTGATATATTCTAAAGATTTAATTAATTTTCATAAACCAATTTATTAGATATGTTTAAAAATAAAATAATTTGACAAAAAAATAATTTTTTTTATTGAGAAATGTAAAGAAATTTGAAGGAACATAGAGTAAAATTCCTGAAGCATTTTAAGTGGACTGTTGGCATATTTGCTCGTATGCAGAAGGTATAACATCTGGATATGCAAGTTCTGCATATTATTGTGTTCTGAATGACTTATACAGCTTATTATCCTCTTAGCAAATTATCTGCTAAGTAGTTAAATTGTATTTGTGAGCTAGATATTTATAATCTTGTATTGGCTGTGTGTCAAGAACAATATCTTTCATTTGAAAGTTTGTCTACTTCAGAATAATGGATTTAAGACTTAAATATCTATTTCACTGCTTATACAGTTCCTTGAACTTTTCCCTAAACAATATTGAATTGCTCAGCAAACATTGCTAAATTAAGTTTAATGCACTGACTGCAATTTAAAAGTTCCCATAAACTTTCTTTTTTTTGCATTGTTTGCATCCATTATTCTGTCTGAAAGCCTGTAAAGTCTTTATTGTGTGTCAAGTCTTAATAGAGAATAACTGTACTAGAAGCCGGAGTAATATGAATGTTATAAACATTATGACATGGTTTAATAAAACAATTGAAATTATTAATACGGTAACGTTATTTGCAAAAAAATACTAAAAATATATATTTTTTTTAATTGTGCAACTTTACATTCAAATGAACAAACTATTAACCCATAAAACAACCAAATTAATCACCATCAAGACAAAGAGATTGTGGATTGTTGACATAGCAATACCTAGTGATTGCAGGGTCGAAGACATAGAAATGGAAAATGTTTAAAAGCAGAAGACCTGAAAGTCGAAATTCAAGGCCTGTGACACAAACCAGAAGCTGTGGTACCAGTGATTATTGATACATTGGGTGCTATCCCCAGAAAGCTCAGCAACACTTGCAACAGTACAATTTTGACAAAATACTGTACCCATCAGTCTAGTAAAGAAAGCTTTCCCATGTTTTAGGGAAGAATCGGATGTTTTAGGAAGGTTTACACCAACTAATGAACCAACAGTTGTAAATATCTATTGTATCTTTGTTAGAAAATGTGTATATTTTGCAGATTATAAATTACTAGATGGCGGCCCGATTCTAAAGAATCGGGTAGTCTAGAATCTATATATAGTTTATTTACTAATAGTTAGGGGAGTGCAGTGAAATTAATTGTGTGTATTCGGTGGCTCAGTGGTTAGCAGAGTATACGGTGGCTCAGTGGTTAGCAGTGAGTGCGGTGGCTCAGTGGTTAGCAGTGAGTGCGGTGGCCCAGTGGTGAGCAGTGAGTGCGGTGGGTCAGTGGTGAGCAGTGAGTGCGGTGGCGCAGTGGTTAGCAGTGAGTGCGGTGGCACAGTGGTTAGCAGTGAGTGCGGTGGCGCAGTGGTTAGCAGTGAGTGCGGTGGCGCAGTGGTTAGCAGTGAGTGCAGTGGCGCAGTGGTTAGCAGTGAGTGCGGTGGTGCAGTGGTTAGCAGTGAGTGCGGTGGCGCAGTGGTTAGCAGTGAGTGCGGTGGCGCAGTGGTTAGCAGTGAGTGCAGTGGCGCAGTGGTTAGCAGTGAGTGCGGTGGCGCAGTGGTTAGCAGTGAGTGCTGTGGCTGAGTGGTTAGCAGTGAGTGCGGTGGCTGAGTGGTTAGCAGTGAATGGGGTGGCTCAGTGGGTAGCAGTGAGTGGGGTGGCTCAGTGGGTAGCAGTGAGTGGGGTGGCTTAGTGGGTAGCAGTGAGTGGGGTGGCTCAGTGGGTAGCAGTGAGTGTGGTGGCTCAGTGGGTAGCAGTGAGTGCGGTGGCTCAGTGGGTAGCAGTGAGTGCGGTAGCTCAGTGGGTAGCAGTGAGTGCGGTGGCTCAGTGGGTAGGAGAGTATACGGTGGCTCAGTGGTTAGCAGAGTATACGGTGGCTCAGTGGTTAGCAAAGTATACGGTGGCTCAGTGGTCAGCAGTGAGTGGGGTGGCTCAGTGGGTAGCAGTGAGTGGGGTGGCTTAGTGGGTAGCAGTGAGTGGGGTGGCTCAGTGGGTAGCAGTGAGTGCGGTGGCTCAGTGGGTAGCAGTGAGTGCGGTGGCTCAGTGGGTAGCAGTGAGTGCAGTGGCTCAGTGGGTAGCAGTGAGTGCGGTGGCTCAGTGGGTAGGAGAGTATACGGTGGCTCAGTGGTTAGCAGAGTATACGGTGGCTCAGTGGTTAGCAGAGTATACTGTGGCTCAGTGGTCAGCAGTGAGTGTGGCTCAGTGGCTAGCAGTGAGTGGGGTGGCTCAGTGGTAGCAGTGAGTGGGTGGCTCAGTGGGTAGCAGTGAGTGCGTGGCTAAGTGGGTAGCAGTGAGTGCAGTGGCTCAGTGGGTAGCAGTGAGTGGGTGGCTCAGTGGTAGCAGTGAGTGCGGTGGCTCAGTGGATAACATTGTGAGTGTGCGGTGGCTCAGTGGTGAGCAGTGAGTGCGGTGGCTCAGTGGTGAGCAGTGAGTGCGGTGGCTCAGTGGTGAGCAGTGAGTGCGGTGGCTCAGTGGTGAGCAGTGAGTGCGGTGGCTCAGTGGTGAGCAGTGAGTGCGGTGGCTCAGTGGTGAGCAGTGAGTGCGATGGCTCAGTGGTGAGCAGTGAGTGCGGTGGCTCAGTGGTGAGCAGTGAGTGCGATGGCTCAGTAGTGAGCAGTGAGTGCGGTGGCTCAGTGGTGAGCAGTGAGTGCGGTGGCTCAGTGGTGAGCAGTGAGTGCGGTGGCTCAGTGGTGAGCAGTGAGTGCGGTGGCTCAGTGGTGAGCAGTGAGTGCAGTGGCTCAGTGGTGAGCAGTGAGTGCGGTGGCTCAGTGGTTAGCAGAGTATACTGTGGCTCAGTGGTCAGCAGTGAGTGTGGTGGCTCAGTGAGTAGCAGTGAGTGCGGTGGCTCAGTGGGTAGCAGTTAGTGCAGTGGCTCAGTGGGTAGCAGTGAGTGCGGTGGCTCAGTGGGTAGCAGTGAGTGCGGTGACTCAGTGGGTAGCAGTGAGTGCAGTGGCTCAGTGAGTAGCAGTGAGTGCGGTGGCTCAGTGGGTAGCAGTGAGTGCGGTGGCTCAGTGGGTAGCAGTGAGTTCGGTGGCTCAGTGGGTAGCAGTGAGTGCGGTGGCTCAGTGGGTAGCAGTGAGTGCGGTGGCTCAGTGGGTAGCAGTGAGTGCGGTGGCTCAGTGGATAGCAGTGAGTGCGGTGGCTCAGTGGGTAGCAGTGAGTGCGGTGGCGCAGTGGGTAGCAGTGAGTGTGTGGGCGCAGTGGTTAGCAGTGAGTGCGGTGGCGCAGTGGTTAGCAGTGAGTGGGGTGGCTCAGTGGTTAGCAGTGAGTGGGGTGGCTCAGTGGGTAGCAGTGAGTGGGGTGGCTCAGTGGGTAGCTGTGAGTGGATGGCTCAGTGGGTAGCAGTGAGTGGGGTGGCTCAGTGGGTAGCAGTGAGTGCGGTGGCTCAGTGGGTAGCAGTGAGTGCGGTGGCTCAGTGGGTAGGAGAGTATACGGTGGCTCAGTGGGTAGCAGTGAGTGCGGTGGCTCAGTGGTCAGCAGTGAGTGCGGTGGCTCAGGGGTCAGCAGTGAGTGCGTGGCTAAGTGGTCAGCAGTGAGTGCGGTGGCTCAGTGGTCAGCAGTGAGTGCGGTGGCTCAGTGGTCAGCAGTGAGTGCGGTGGCTCAGTGGTCATCAGTGAGTGCGGTGGCTCAGTGGTCAGCAGTGAGTGCGGTGGCTCAGTGGTCAGCAGTGAGTGCGGTGGCTCAGTGGTCAGCAGTGAGTGCAGTGGCTCAGTGGTCAGTAGTGAGTGCGGTGGCTCAGTGGTCATCAGTGAGTGCAGTGGCTCAGTGGTCAGCAGTGAGTGCGGTGGCTCAGTGGTCAGCAGTGAGTGCGGTGGCTCAGTGGTCAGCAGTGAGTGCGGTGGCTCAGTGGCAGCAGTGAGTGCGGTGGATCAGTGGCAGCAGTGAGTGCGGTGGCTCAGTGGGCAGCAGTGAGTGCGGTGGCTCAGTGGTCAGCAGTGAGTGCGGTGGCTCAGTGGGCAGCAGTGAGTGCGGTGGCTCAGTGGTCAGCAGTGAGTGCGAGCAGAGGACAGAGGGGACAGAGAAAGAGGGGGCAAAGGACAGAGGGGGGCAGAGGACAGAGGGGGCAAAGGACAGAAGGGGCAAGAGGACAGAGGGGGCAGGGGGCAGAGGGCAGAGGGGGCAGAGGCAGGAGGGGGCAGAGGGGCAGAGGGGGCAGAGGCTGGAGAGGGCAGAGGACTGAGGGGGGGCACAGGCTGGAGGGCAGAGGAGCGTGTTTGGCTGCAGACTCACCGCGGGCCGAGCGTCTGGTTTAGGAGGAGAG
This sequence comes from Allobates femoralis, assembly GCA_033576535.1. Taxonomy (NCBI): domain Eukaryota; kingdom Metazoa; phylum Chordata; class Amphibia; order Anura; family Aromobatidae; genus Allobates; species Allobates femoralis. The sequence goes on from JARQOC010000002.1 coordinate 139,773,010, forward strand.
GAGGGACGGGCAGAGCTGCAGGACAGAAAGTCCCGCCCTCCCTCCTCTCCAGGCTCGCGGCGGGCGTCTTGGAGCACAGGTACCCCCAGGGGTTGTGTGGCCCCCCGAGGTGGCGGCCAATGGGCCCCCCCTGCCCACCCCCGGTATGCAGGCTAGTGGCTGGAGGGCAGAGGGTGGAGGGGAGCGGCTGGAGGGCACACGGAACTTCCGAGGTCGGAAGGTCCTGTGTGGGTAGCAGTGAGTGCAGTAGCTCAGTGGGTAGCAGTGAGTGCGGTGGCTCAGTGGGTAGGAGAGTATACGATGGCTCAGTGGTTAGTAGAGTATATGGTGGCTCAGTGGTTAGCAGAGTATACGGTGGCTCAGTGGTCAGCAGTGAGTGGGGTGGCTCAGTGGGTAGCAGTGAGTGGGGTGGCTCAGTGGGTAGCAGTGAGTGTGGTGGCTCAGTTGGTAGCAGTGAGTGTGGTGGCTCAGTGGGTAGCAGTGAGTGCGGTGGCTCAGTGGGTAGCAGTGAGTGCGGTGGCTCAGTGGGTAGCAGTGAGTGCGGTGGCTCAGTGGGTAGCAGTTAGTGCGGGCAGAGGACAGAGGGGGCAGAGGACAGAGGGGGCAGAGGACTGAGGGGGCACAGGCTGGAGGGCAGAGGAGCGTGTGGGGCTGCAGACTCACCGCGGGCCGCGCGTCTGGTGTAGGAGGAGAGGAGGGGCGGGCAGAGCTGCAGGACAGGAAGTCCCGCCCTCCCTCCTCTCCAGGCTCGCGGCGGGCGTCTGGGAGCACGGGTACCCCCAGGGGTTGTGTGGCCCCCTGAGGTGGCGGCCAATGGGCACCCCCTGCCCCCTCCCGGTATGCAGGCTAGTGGCTGGAGGGAAGAGGGTGGAGGGGAGAGGCTGGAGGGCACACGGAACTTCCGACGTCACCAGCCCAGGCCGAAGGCCATCACGGAAGTACCCTTCGGGTTTTCCGGAAGTGGCCTTCGGCTTTTATATTATAGATAATGATTTAGCAGAAGCAAATTTCCTTTTATTCACATTATGATGAATATATAGTAAATTACATATATAGTAGCATACATCACTGTACATATATAGAGAAAAGTGTAACGTCTTAAAAGTTGAACAATAAAATTGTTAATGTATAAAATGTATAACTTACATCTGGTACCAGCTGTGTTGGCACTGTCTCTCCCAGGATCACATAATTATGTAACTGTGTTATGTCAGCAGCTGCTTCATGTCCTCTCTAAATTGTACAGTGCTATGGATTCTTCTTTTTCTTCTCCTTCTTCTCCCCCTCCTTCTCCTCTGCACGGGAGTGGGGTGTCTGGGGCCCACCGACCTGGGCCCACCGATTCTTCAGGTATATGCAAATACCTGTTATCTGTTATACCTATTATATTGGAGCGTAGATTGTAAAACACAGATGGCTCCTGCACATCATTGTGCGCTCACCATTACTGCGATGTACAATTACTGTAGTTTGCATTAAAGTGATTTTTTGGTGAAAAGAAGTTATCAGCGATGCACAGATTAGGAAGGTGATCACTTATTTATTGGTGGAATCCCCACTGTCAGAAGAATGTGGCACTTTGAGTATATGATCTGTTTTTTACCTCAGTATTTGGGTCATTCCATGTCAAGTGATCCAAAAATTAATATTTTTTTTCCCTGACGTCCTCAGATTTTTTTACATTTTTTTTCTATATGAAGAACAACTTTAGTTAACTACAAAAAAAAGTTTTGAATTTTTTTCTTTATCAGTTAATTTTTTACAGATTTTTAAAGTTTTAAAAAAGTGCGAATTTTGGCCTGGTGTGGCTTTAAATTTTCTATCATATCTCGGGCTAGAAATAAGATAGAGAAACAAAATAAACACCAATCTACTCAAAACTGTGCAGGCTTTCACCAGATATGTCACAAGAGGATCTTTGTTAATATTTTACCCATGTGATCGCAAGCGCAAAACTTTAAAACGCCTTTCCAAAAAATCGGGGCGCTTTAAATATTTCAAAAACTGCCAATGTGTTTGCTATGCTCTTAGCCACATCTGTACCAAATTTCAAGTTGGGATCGCGATGGGATCATATTTTAAAATATTTTAATATTAATAGCGTCAATGGGTCATTCTATATCAAGTGATCTAAATATGAATATTTTTTTTTACCTGACGTCTTTAGATTTTTTAAATTCTTTTTCTTTATGAAGTACAACTTTAGTTACCGTATATACTCGTGTATAAGCCGACCCGTGTATAAGCCGACCCCCCTACTTTTGCCCCCAAAACCTAGGAAAACCTATTGACTCGTGTATAAGCCGAGGGTGGACCCCAGCACAGGTATACAGCCCCCAGCAGTGTGTATACAGAAGCCCCAGAGGTATATACAGCAGCCCCAGTGGTTAGTATACAGCAGCCCCAGAGGTGTATACAGCAGCCCCAGTGGTAGTAAACAGCAGCCCCAGAGGTATATACAGCCCCAGAGGTACTATACAGCAGCCCCAGTGGTAGTATACAGCAACCCCAGTGGTAGTATACAGCAGCCCCAGTGGTAGTATACAGCAGCCCCAGAGGTAGTATACAGCAGCCCCAGAGGTATATACAGCAGCCCTAGTGGTGTATACAGCATCCCCAGAGGTATATACAGCAGCCCTTAGGTAGTATAACAGCAGCCCCAGTGGTGTATACAGCAGCAGCCCCAGGGGTGTATACAGCAGCAGCCCCAGGGCTGTATACAGCAGCAGCCCCAGGGCTGTATACAGCAGCAACCCCAGGGGTGAATACAGCAGCAGCCCCAGGGGTGTATATAGCAGCAGCCCCAGGGCTGTATACAGCAGCAGCCCCAGGGGTGTATACAGCAGCAGCCCCAGGGCTGTATACAGCAGCAGCCCCCGGAGGTATACAGGCCCCCCCCCTTGCGCGGCAAACCTGTAAAGTAAAATCATACTTATCACTGTCCCGCGCTGTCCCGCCGCTTGCCGACATCACGATCCCGGGCTTCATTCGGCATCTTCCGGCTTCCGGCTTCCTGTGGTCGCGGGCAATGACGTCATTGCCCGCGACCACAGGAAGGCGGAAGACACGGAATGAAGCCCGGGATCGTGATGTCGGCAAGCGGCGGGACAGCGTGGGACAGTGATAAGTATGATTTTACTTTACAGGTTTGCCGCGCAAGGGGGGGAGGGGCCCTGGATCATGATGGGGGGCCTGTATACCTCCGGGGGCTGCTGCTGTATACTGTATACTCGCGAATAAGCCGAGGGGGGACTTTTCAGCCCAAATTTTGGGCTGAAAAACTCGGCTTATACGCGAGTATATATGGTAATTACAAATGAAAAGTTTAGAATTTGTTTCTTCATCAGTTAATTTTTTACAGATTTTTAAAGTTTAAAAAAAGGGTGAGTTTTGGCCTGGTATGACTTTACATTTTTTTTTATCTCAGGCTAGAAATAAGATAATGAAGTGGGAGAGGCATCATTTTACTCAGAACGGTAACAGCTTTCATTTGATATGTTACAAGACTATGTTTCTTTATATCAAATTCAAACTATTGACGGGCAATTGTGAAAAAATGACTGATTGTGTTCTTGGTTATATTTGTGCAGAGATTCAACTTGGGACCTGTCAAATTTATATAATTTTTATTTTATGGTTGTATGAGTTATCACAACTTATTGAATAAAACATTTATATGCAACAAAAAAGAAACACAAAAAACAAATCCCATAAGTGCTAGGATAAATACATCTTAATCATCAGAACACAACGCTCAGCATTTTCAACTTGAATGTATTGAACAAACCAAAAGAAGAAAGGTGATCATATCCTCAAGTGTGATTAAACAAGATTAAAAGAACCAAAAATGTTAACCCCTATTTATACATATAAATTTGTTTTCTATTCTATCACTAAACATGTGATTTATGAAGTGTTTAATAAGAATAGTACAGTAGTTAAATCGTCGTTCTATAAATTATGAACTAATCAAACAATTAATAGTATGTTTTTAAAGTGCCATTTTATCAATTTGTCCCTTCTAGTGGGTGAAATGTAATCTTGTCCATAAACGCTTACTAGCAATCGCCATTTCCTTGTGTGTCAAAGAGTATGTCCGGCCTGTCACGGTGTTAGGCTCCGCCTGAGTTAATATCTGATTTTTGTGCACTTTTAAAATGTCTGGCTTTCTTGGATACACAAAGGATGGCGCTGGACCAGAAGGATGCAATAAAGTCAATTCTACTTCTTCATTTTCACAATCTTTGGAGAGTACACTAGCCAGCCACCAGCGCCAATCATATTCATATTTTTTCAAAAGGATTGCAACAGTGTCTATAATAAAATGCTGTTTCTTGAGAAGTAGCAGCCATTGCTGTGTGGGAAAAATACAGTTAATATTAAGTAAGGAAGATAGGTAATAAAAATAAAGATTTACAGTACACTTGAGATAGAACTATATTACTATAAAGTGAGTTTTAGGGCTAGCGTGCACAGTTTTTTCTGTCTGCAGATACACGCTGCAGTTTTGGCAGCTTGTTTTTCTACCAAGTTTTTACCACATATGCATTAGTTTTTTTAATCGCTAGTGAAAAAAATGGCAGCTTTTTTTATATAAATGATAAATGCTGCGTTTATTGCAGCGATTAAAAAGTAGTTCAAGCAGTGATTTACTCACTCTTGAGTGTTTCCAAAAACATTGCATGTGGTGAACCCCATAGAAATCAATGGGGCTGTTTTTCTGAATGATGATCCCTAAGAATAACACTGTGTGTATTGGCCCTTAATAATAAAAGCATTAAACTATTAATATATTTACTCACCCATATTTTAGTACACAGCCTTGATGGCTTTGTACAGACTATTGTTTGTTCAGGAGTGAAGATGTCCAGACATGTCAGGACATGAAAGGTCTGAACGAGCTGTCTTACTTCCTGAATGCAGTGGGTAGACACTTAACATGATTGACAGAGCTGCTGGCCTATCATCTGCTCTGCATTCACTGTCTATCACTGTGCTTTCTCAGGTTGAGCCCTAACAAAGCTTTTTCCTATATGTCCTCTCCTGCTTCTAAGCTGTAACATATCAAAATAATACAGTAATGTCTAAAAATAATGGAGTTGATAAATATAGACCCCACGCTTTTAGACCACAGGTTGAACAGATCTGAATTCAAGATTTTTGAATTGACACTATAATAGTTAAATATTTTAAAATATGATCCCATCATGATCCCAACTTGAAATTTGGTACAGATGTGGCTAAGAGCATAAAAGACACATGGGCAGTTTTGGAAAATTTTTATTAAAATGTTTTATCAGAAATGCGTTTCAAAATGTTGCGTTTGCGTTCGCATGGGTAAAAAATTTAAATTAACAAATATACTCTTGTGACATATCTGGTGAAAGCCTGGACAGTTCTGAGTAGAATGGTGTTTATTTTGTTTCTCTATCTTATTTCTAGCCCAAGATAAAAAAATGTAAAGTCATACCAGGCCAAAAGTCACACTTTTTTTTAAACTTTAAAAATTAACTGATGAAGAAAAAAATTCTAAACTTTTAATTTGTAATTAACTAAAGTAGTACTTCATAAAGGAAAAAAAATAAAAAAAATCTAAAGACGTCAGGTAAAAAAAAATATTCATATTTAGATCACTTGATATGGAATGACCCATTGACGCTATTAATAGTAAAATATTTTAAAATATGATCCCATCACGATCCCAACTTGAAATTTGGTACAGATGTGGCTAAGAGCAAAGCAGACACATGGGCAGTTTTTGAAATATTTAAAGCGCGCCGATTTTTCGGAAATGCGTTTTAAAGTTTTGCGATTGCGATCACATGGGTAAAATATTAACAAAGATCCTCTTGTGACATATCTGGTGAAAGCCTGTATAGTTCTGAGTAGAATGGTGTTTATTTTGTCTCTCTATCTTATTCCTAGCTTTAGTTATGAGTAGAAACGTAAAGGCAGGCAACAGCACTTTTTCCGAACTTTGAAAATCATTTTTAAAAAAAGGTTAGGTGGCTTTTCGGAGTTGACAGGTTCTCTTTAATGGAGCTTTAAAATAATTTTTTAAGCTTGATTGAGTGTGCAGCTGGTGGGACATCTGCAGGGTGTGAATATTTGTAACCACCCATTTAAAAGAGCTTTGTATTTATTTTTCTTTTTTTAAATGATTTATTTTTGTGATCAAATCTTTATTATTTTAGAGGGTTAGCAGCAACGACGTGATGGATCAATGTCAAGACATGCCTATCCAGCAGGACATGATCTTCCTCACTACCTCAGGGGCTGAGGGTGCTTCACCAGAACCAGAGCAGCCCGCAGAGGAAATAATTTCATCTACATATGAGAGCTGCAGTATGACTGCACTTCCCGCATTTGGCCTGATATGTAGCAAGGTCAGAATCCAGTGCTGGTTTCCCTATGCCTGAACAAGAGGTCCCACTGGAACACAGCTCAGAATCAGGAGGTCAGCTATTCCGTATGTCATCTGGGAACTGTACAGGTCAGAGTCTGTATCTTGCACCATGCATGGCCTTATTACACCTGCAGTAGGTGCTGCAACTGGTGGATTGGCAAATCCAGGAGGAGGACAAGGAGTATGAGGAGGAGGTAGTAGTGGCAGAATCCTTTGTATTCCTGCCTTGTGAAACACTCCAAGTAGAGTCCTTTAACTGGGAGAATGCCAAGTGAACCCTGACCCCTACACCCTTCCCAGCAACTATCCTAATAGGCCTTAACCATGCCAGCCCATCTCATTTATGGCAGAAATTAGGCTTTCTGATGCCATCGCCAGAGAGCGGCTTCAGGGGATTAAGGCCAATGCCTTTGATAAGTAATACATCCAGGGCCAGGTAGAAACATTCTTTCACAAGAGGGGGCTTAGGTTCTTAGCTGAAGACAGGACTGGTTACGTAAACTGGTCCACTTTACTTTGTCACCATTTACCTTCATGACTCCGCACCCTGCATGTAGTGGAGCTGGTCACCTTTATGAAGATGAAGGGCAGAGAGGGGTGTTTTGCAGTATATGGATGTCGGGTGTCAGATCTCTGGTTGCAGTGAAATCATGGACACATTGTTACATTTGTACATGGCCACGAAATGGAACAATGTGTCCATGATTTCACTGCAACCAGAGATCTGCGAACAATCTCTGCACAATTATCTGTGTGTGTAACTGGGCCTTAAAACATTACTCATCCTTAGGCTGGCTTCACACTACGGTTGGGATACGATCCGTGGCTGTCCACTTGGGGATCAGCACACAGAACTAGAGGGCTAATTTGTCCTCCAGTCCAGTGTGCAGTCGCACGCAGCTGCCGCCGCTGATAGGTCAGTACCGCAGCTAGATCCCCGTGAGCCGCAGGCACGACCTATCAGCGGCGGCAGCTGCGTGCGGCTGCACACCGGACCGGAGGGCAAATTAGCCCTCCAGTTTTGTGTGCTGAAACGGTCCGCAGCTGTCTGCCTCAAGCGGACAGCCATGGATCGGATCCCAGCCGTAGTGTGAAGCCAGCCTTACTTTTAACTTTATAAATACATTTTGCTTAGTAAATCTTATTTTTGATATTTACTTAATATCTGAATTCCCACAGCATTCCATCCCATCAAACTTTACATGTTTGCATCCTGACATAAGAAATATATTTTACTCAGTCGATGATTGTAGGTCAAGGGACTGTAAAGAACAGATTGTTTATAAATGAAAAAAACAAATGGAACATTGTGTCTTTGCTTTGTTTGATAAGAATAAAGTTAAAATCTTTCCCAGATGGAATTTTATTTGTATAATCCATTAAGTATTAATTTTAGATCTGTATGTTATTATCAAAACATTGGTCATTTCTCAGATTGCATTTTACTAGTTAAAAAAAATTGAGAACCTTTTATAGGATTTGTGTTTTGTATGGATCAGAGTGTAATTACGGTAGTTACACTAACTGATGACAATTTGAAAGATTTTAAATTCTTAAGAAAACCATTACAGGCAATAAAATAAGGTAATCTTCAAATGCACTTTGAAAAGTAATCACTAGACACAAGGATTGTAAACTGCTATTTCCACACTGAAATGTAAAAGGATTTTCACATTAGATTGTAGAAGTTTGTATTGTTCAAAGGCAGTTATAGATGAGATCTGGTGTAATCCGTAGGATTTAATCATGCAGTTTATGTCATTTAGCAAAAAATTAAATTACCGTATATACTCGTGTATAAGCTGACCCGTGTATAAGCCGACCCCCCTACTTTTGCCCCCAAAATCTGGGAAAACCTATTGACTCGTGTATAAGCCGAGGGTGGACCCCAGCACAGGTATACAGCCCCCAGCAGTGTGGTATACAGGCCCCCGCAGTGGTATACAGGCCTCCCCAGTGGTAGTATACAGCCCCCAGAAGTGTGGTATACAGCAGCCTCCCCAGTGGTACATACAGGCCCCAGCAGTGTTACAGCAGCCTCCCCAGTGGTATATACAGCAGCAGCCCCAGTGGTAGTATACAGCAGCCCCAGAGATATATACAGCAGCCCCAGTGGTAGTATACAGCAGCCCCAGAGGTATATACAGCAGCCTCCCCAGTGGTATATACAGCAGCAGCCCCAGTGGTAGTATACAGCAGCCCCAGAGATATATACAGCAGCCCCAGTGGTAGTATACAGCAGCCCCAGAGGTATATACAGCAGCCCCAGTGGTAGTATACAGAAGCCCCAGAGGTAGTATACAGAAGCCCCAGTAGTAGTATACAGCAGCCTCAGTGGTATATACAGCAGCAGCCCCAGTAGTAGTATACAGAAGCCCCAGTAGTAGTATACAGCAGCCCCAGTAGTAGTATACAGCAGCAGCCTCAGTGGTAGTATACAGCAGCAGCCCCAGTGGGTATATACAGCAGCAGCCCCACGGGGTATATACAGCAGCAGCCCCAGTGGTAGTATACAGAAGCCCCAGTAGTAGTATACAGCAGCCCCAGTAGTAGTATACAGCAGCAGCCCCAGTGGTAGTATACAGCAGCAGCCTCAGGGGGTATATACAGCAGCAGCCCCAGGGGGTATATACAGCAGCAGCCCCAGTGGTAGTATACAGCAGCAGCCCCAGGGGGTATATACAGCAGCAGCCCCAGGGGGTATATACAGCAGCAGCCCCAGTGGTAGTATACAGCAGCAGCCCCAGGGGGTATATACAGCAGCAGCCCCAGGGGGTATATACAGCAGCAGCCCCAGGGGGTATATACAGCAGCAGCCCCAGGGGGTATATACAGCAGCAGCCCCAGGGGTATACAGACCCCCCCCATTAGTATACAGGGGCCCCAGCTGTATACAGCAGCCCCAGCTGTATACAGCCCCCCCGTGGTATCCAGGGTCCCCCTTGCTGCACCTGTAAGGGAAGATGTCAGTATACTTATCGCTGCCGCCGCCGCCGCTCCGCTTCTCGGTCACCGCGATGCTCTGGGTCTTCATGTTTCCTGTTCCTTCTCCGACGCTCGAACAATGACGTCATTTCCTGAGCGCCGGAGAAGGAACAGGAAGCATGAAGACCCGGAGCATCGCGGTGACGAGAATCGGAGTGGCGGCGGCGGCGGCAGCGATAAGTATACTGACATCTTCCTTTACAGGTGCAGCAAGGGGGGCCCTGGATACCACGGGGGGGCTGTATATACGGGGGGGGCGGGATACCACGGGGGGGCTGTATATACGGGGGGGGCGGGATACCACGGGGGGGCTGTATATACGGGGGGGGGCGGGATACCACGGGGGGGGGGGCGCTGTAAAGCTATTACCGTATATACCCGTGTATAAGCCGAGGGGGGACTTTTCAGCACATTTTATGTGCTGAAAAACTCGGCTTATACACGAGTATATACGGTAAAAATAAAGCAAAAACAATCCAGTCATGATGTTATAACTCCTCAAATAACAGATCAAAACTAAAGAGAAAGTTAAAATCATAGTACATTCAAAATTAAAAACAATGATATCTGCAAACATTAAAAATAAATTTTATACCAGCCATACTGTAATTCTATTAATTACATTATCCAAACTTGTGGTTGAAATTTTACTGGTATACACAGTTATTCACTATTTCTTCTACTCTGTATTTTCAGAAAACGTCTGTATTTACTGATCATGACAACACTTTTAAATGCTGTCTTGTCGTATGTTAACAGTGGGGTACCACAGGGGTCAGTGTTGGGCCCGCTTCTATTTAATATATTTATTAATGACCTTGTAGGGGGCATACAGAGTAGAATCTCAATATTTGCAGATGACACTAAACTCTGCAGGGTAATCAATACAGAGGAGGACAATTTTATATTACAGGAGGATTTATGTAAACTAGAAGCTTGGGCTGCTAAATGGCAAATGCGCTTCAATGGGGATAAATGTAAAGTCATGCACTTGGGCAGAGGAAACAAAAGGTATAATTATGTGCTTAATTGTAAAACACTGGGCAAAACTGTCACTGAAAAAGACCTGGGTGTATGGGTAGATGACAAACTCACATTTAGTGGCCAGTGTCAGGCAGCTGCTGCAAAGGCAAATAAAATAATGGGATCTATTAAAAGAGGCATAGATGCTCATGAGGAGAACATAATTTTACCTCTATACAAGTCACTAGTGCGACCACACTTAGAATACTGTGTACAATTCTGGTCTCCGGTGTATAAGAAAGACATAGCTGAACTAGAGCGGGTCCAGAGAAGAGCGACAAAAGTTATTAGAGGACTAAGGGGTCTGCAATACCAAGACAGGTTATTACACTTGGGGTTATTTAGCTTGGAAAAACGAAGGCTTAGGGGTGATCTTATAATAATGTATAAATATATGAGGGGACAGTACAGAGACCTTTCTAATGATCTCTTTACTCTTAGGCCTGAGACTGGGACAAGGGGGCATCCTCTACGTCTGGAGGGAAGAAGGTTTAATCATAATCACAGACGCGGATTCTTTGCTGTAAGAGCAGTGAGACTATGGAACTCTCTGCCACATGATGTTGTAATGAGTGAGTCACTACTAACATTTAAGAAGGGCCTGGATGCCTTTCTTGAAAACTATAATATTACCAGTTATATATACTAGATTCTTTGATAGGGCGTTGATCCAGGGAATTAGTCTGATTGCCGTATCTGGAGTCAGGAAGGAATTTTTTCCCCCAATGTGGAGATTAGTGTTGCCACATGGGGTTTTTTTTGCCTTCCTCTGGATCAACATGTTAGGCTATGGGTTGAACTAGATGGACTTAAAGTCTTCCTTCAACCTTAAAAACTATGTTACTATGTTACTATGTTACAGAAAAGATATAATATATTTATCTTAGGCATTGTTCACACTCAATTTGCGTTTTTTTTTAGCACTCCTAAAACCACATGCGTTTTGTTAGGAGTGCTAAAAAATGTCTCTTGTGTGTCTGAAAGCAAATACAGCCTTTTTGGACTTTGTCATTTTTTCCTCAAAAACGCAGGCAAAAACGCAAGCGTTAACGCAGAATGCATAAATGTGCCATTTAAAAACGCATTTGTTTCCCATAGGGCCCCATGTTATAGAAACGCATGCGTTTTTGTTACATGGGGCCCTATGGGAAACGCATGCGTTAACGTAGGTGCCTATATGTGCTCTGCGTTAACGCATGCGTTTACCTTAGGGACCATGTTAAAAAAACGCATGTGTTGTTGGACTGGGGAAAAAAACGCAGGTGGAGGTGAAAAACGCATGTACACTCAAATGTACCCTGCGTTTTTTTTAACACTCCAAAAAAGCAGAGATGGTCAAAAAAATGCGTGTGTGTAAACATGGCCTTAGGCTGGGGTCACACTTGCGTTTTTTTCATGCTTTTTTGGAGACCTGCGTTTTTAAAAAAGCATGTAAAAACGCACCCATAGGCCCCCATGTTAAAAACGCATGCCCTAATAGCAAAATCGCATGTGTTAATAGCAAAAACGCGTGTGTGACAGTACCATGCATTTTTGTGTGCGTTTTTGCACTTATGTGATTAACTGACATAAAAAACGCATGCAAAAACGCATGGTACATTAGTACCATTTAGTACCATCCAAAAACGCATGCGTTTTTTAACATGGGCCCCTATGGAAAACGCATGCGTTTTTGGATGGTACTAAATGGTACTAATGCACCATGCGTTTTTGCATGCGTTTTCCATAGGGGCTCATGTTAAAAAAACGCATGCGTTTTCTAAAAAACGCATGCCTTTTTAAAACAGCACCAAAAAACTCTGCTTGCACTATTTTTTGGCGCGGATTTAAAAACGCATGCAAAAACGCAGGGTGCCATCACACACCTTAAAAAACTCATGCTGACATGGAAAAACGCATGAGTTTTTTTAAGTCACTAAAAAACTCATTCCAAGTGTGACCCCAGCCTTATACCACATTGCACCTGTCTGGGATAAACATTTAAAAGTATTTTTGAAATGTGTAAACCAAAGCTTGGGTGTGAACACAGTTTCAGGGTGGAGTTTCAGCTTCTGAATGCAGGGCAAATCCAAAAATATCTAAGGCTGGGGTCACACTTGGCATGAGTTTTTTTAGTACCTTAAAAAAAAGCATGCATTTTTTTTCATTCCTGCATGCGTTTTTTAAGGTGTCTGATGGCACCATGCGTTTTTGCATGCGTTTTAAAATCAGCACCAAAAAATAGTGCAAGCAGAGTTTTTTGGTGCTGTTTTAAAAACGCATGCGTTTTTTAACATGGGCTCCTATGGAAAACGCATGTGTTAACGCATCCATAGGCCCCAGTGCAAAAAACGCATAGCAAATGTGCCATACGTTTTTTGCATGCGTTTTTGACTCACCTCCCAAAAACACGGTAAGCAGCGTTCTTGGGTGCTTTTTCGAAAATGCATGCGTTTTCTTAACATGGAGCCCTAAGGGAAACACATGCGTTAACGCATGGTAGATATAGGCACCATGTGTTATTCGCATGTGGTTTTGCATGCGTTTTTTTTTTTAAATGACTAAGTCCAAAATCGCTTAGCAGTGCTTGGAGCACAAAAAACTCCCTAAAAATAACGGATGTGTTTTTATGAACACTATAAAAAACAGATTGTCAATTTCATATGTGACTCAAGCCTTACAGTCATGTGTGTGGTTGTTCACAATCAGTCTTTGACAGCAGCTTTTTTATTATTCTACAGCAACAGTGGTTGTCATCTTTCTCTTGTTCTGAAGCTGAGCTGTTTGCTTATCTCCCATGGAGGTTGAGATTTAGACTTTATGCTGAAAAAATGTGGCAATCGTAAAAGTTATTTTCTTTCAAAATATAACCAATTGGCCTATGCAATAACATGAAAAATAATCAAAAAATCAGAATGAAAGTTTTTTCGATCACAACATTTAAAAAACAAAACAAAAATAAATTAAAATTTCTCAATGGCATCAAAATCAATATCAATAAAAACATGAGCTTGGTATTTCTATTATCATACTGAACTGCCATTTCAAGTTTGCAGATCTCGTAAAAACAACACAAAATCAAAATCCAAATAAACAAAATTGCATATTTTGGTGAAATTGCATATTTTTCACACTTTCACCCACCTGGAATTATTTTCTCTTTATTCAGTACAATGTAGATTTAAATTAATTAAGTAATTTAAAACAACAACTCATTCTACAAAAAACAAACATTTGTTTGGCTACATGTCATTACAACACAAGGAGATGCCTGGTGTATGGCACCACAGATAGGAGAAGACTAGGAATAGTGTAAAGGGGGGTCATGAGGATGGAAAGATGGGAGAGGGGAGACCATGAGCTCCCTATCATCCCTAGATGGGTTCTTTGTCCCATGCATGATCACGTATTTAAGCCCTTGCTGTCCCTGGGCTAGCAATGGCTAGTGAATTGGGCATCAAGAAACTAATCTTACTACTAAGATAAGGCAACACAAGGAATGAGGCAATCAAGCAGGAATAAACAACAAAAAGTAATTCCACAAATGCGAAAGGAGAAACTTCTCCAGGGAGGTCAGCACAGAATAACTATAACTGGCACATCAGAGGGTCTAGCGTGAGTTTAAAGGCCCCATCACACGGGGTGACATCACTGCCAATTACATAGGCGACGTAGGGACGTGGCGCCGCCGGGAGGTCACCTGGTTTCAGAGCAGTGTTCTGAAACCAGGCGACCGATCTGGGGCGATGTGCACACATCGCCCCATGTAACCGGCCGCTGGCGACCTGTCTGGTGATGGGAGCCATAGGCTCCCATTGTCCTGCATCGCCGCTGGAGTTTTCAGACACCCCAGCGGCAATGCCACCTGTCAGCTCGCCTGCACTGCGCTGGAGATGTCGCCCCATGTAAATGGGGACGGCGATGCTGACGGGGCACCAACAATGTGCGCACACCCGCCAGTCACCGCCGACATCTCCAGCCCCGTCGCCGCCGACATCTCCAGCCCCGTCGCCAGGTGTGACGAGGCCTTTAAAGAAAGGAAATCTGCTCCACTCATGTTAATCACTGAGTGAACTCCAACAAGGCTATGTGATCTGATAATCGCTATAACCTTCTGATCCCAGATACCGCAAAGATCCCAATGGAATGTGACACATGTGTGACACTTTATTAACTGAAAAATAGTAAAAAGTTATGGCTCTTGAAAAAAGGTAAGGGAAAGAACAACAAAAGTGCAAATATAAAGAATCCTTCAAAATCTTCAAAAATGCTTTGATTTCTTGTATTAAGACTGTTACCTATGTGCCCATATAGCTGGACTTTTGAGTACTTTGGACAAGCAATATAAATATTCATTTTTTTCTGTATTTATTTTAATGGCCACATTTCTAAAACTACTCCCTTGATACTTTGAAAAATATAATTTAGAAAAAATCTTAGAAATGTATAATTTCTTAAGACCCTATAGTATCTCTTCAATTTAGTAATAAAATAATACATTTGTCAGCATGCTGCCTGAACAGAAGTTATGATACCTAATGTATGCATGATACAATGCAAATAGATTTATATGAGGAACTGTAGGAAACAATTAGCATTAGCATTCTGGAAATATGTGTTCATCTTGCACTAGCAATATGCTCATCCCATCTTTCCTGTTTTGAATGCAACAACCAATTTTACATTTGCCATCTGTAGAATTACTGGCAGGTGCAAGGCCACTGATACAGTTTAATGCTTCTCATAGCATAAGTTGGAAATGAAAACAAATCCTGTTTAAAAAGCCAATGTAATGGTAGAGAAAACAAATTATATCTAGTACACATTACGGGTGACTTCATTAGTAATTGTTTGTTCATTTCTTTTTTCTTTTTTTCCTCCTTTTGATTTTCTATCTTTTTCCTCTTTGGATCTGATATATTACATATAATCTTTGGTGATTTTGTCAAATACGTATATATTTGGCAGTTTCATGTGAAATAGTGATAATAATTGTCATAAATTGTCTGTACATGCAGGGCAGTATTTAGAGTTCCTGCCGCCCTAGGCACTTTCAGTGGCTGCGCCTCTCCCTTACTTATCAGTCAGACTAAGCGTATGTGCGCCTGAAAAAGCAACAAAGAAATACTAAAGGGAATGATCTCATGCACGGCAAGTAAAAATGACCTGCTGTTCATATGTTCAGTATTTTGAGGTTTTTCTTTTTAACTGTGTGTCCTATTTCAGCACTCATGGCGTTCATAGATGTCAGTGCCCGTAGCCTTCAGACAGTAGTGAGGACTCCATACACATGAGACTAAAGTTGGCTAAACCCGAAGATATGAACAGGTTGTGAGAACAGTCTAATGTGTATGGGGGCTCTAACTGATGATTGATTGAGGGAAATAAGGATCCAGCATGTCCGATTACAGGTTGTAGATCCTTTTATCTTTCAAGTAATAAGCTGCAGGCAGAGATGTCTAGCAGCAGCTTTCATACAGTATACAGGAGCACTTGGCAGAATGAGTACTCCTGTATATGGGAGACCAGAGTAAGATAGCTGCTGACCGAGTGATCGGACACCTATCTATAGTGTTTGGGGGCTTTAATCAAGTGTTTGGCCGACATTCAGCTTTATTTTTAGTCAAGCACACTTGCCCTATAATGTTTTAGGATTAAGTCTGTTAAGATAAAGATTACAACATCCACATGACTACATCGCAAGACCCACCAGCAATACAATAACACATCACTAGAACCGCTGTCAGTATATCACCAGAACCACTGTCAATATAATACTAATTCACCAGAACCACTATCAGTATATCACCAGAACCACTGTCAATATAATACTAATTGACCAAAACCAGAAAATACATCACCAGAACCCCCGTCAATACAATAATACATCACTATACCCCGATAGTACATCACCAGAACCACCAGCATTACAATAAATCATCCCCAGAACAGTATGTTCCCTATATAAATGTGTATGCAGATTCATTGACATTTTGGAGGTTAAAGACTCCATTAAAATATCACCAATCATAGCATCCGTGTACCTTCTTCCCCATTCATCCATATAGCTTCTCTCCCATCCATCCGACCATCCATCCGGCTTTTCCCCATTCATCCATGTAGCTTTTCCCCCATGCATCCATCTAGCTTCTCTCCCATCCATCCATCCGGCTTTTCCCCATCCATCCATGTAGCTTCTCCCCCATTCCCCATCCATCCATCTAGCTTCTCTCCCATCCATCCATCCGGGTTTTCCCCATCCATCCATGTAGCTTCTCCCCCATCCCCCCATCCATCCATATAGCTTCTCCCCATCCATCCATGTAGCTTCTCCCCCATCAATCCATGTAGATTCTCCCACGTCCCCCATTTATCCATTTACCTTCTCCCCCAACCCCCATCGATCCATGTAGCATTTGCCCATCCCCTATCCATCCATCTTCTCCCCCCTTTTCCATGCGGCCCCCCCCATCCATCCATTCATCCATCTTCTCCCCCCTTTTCCATGCCGCCCTCCCATTCATCCATCCATTCATTCATCCATCTTCTCCCCCTTTTCCATGCCACTCCACCCACCCCCGCCCCTGCTGCTTCCTTTGGCTGTAACAGCGCCTTAGCTGCCTCCACTTTCCTGGATTCCGGCATCGGCACCCAACATATTCTTCCTGCGTGGCTACATGACAGCAGCCCGCAGACCTACACCATTCTTTTTGTGGGGGGGGTGGACCACAGATCCGCTATATTGGGGGGGACCCACAGACCTGCACCATGCTATATAGGGGGGCGCCCCAAAGACCTACACCATGCTATATGGGGGGGTGGCCCAAAGACCTGCATCATCCTATATGAAATAGCATGGTGCAGGTCTGTGGGCCACCCCCCATATAAGCTATATGGGGTGTGGTCCACAGACCTACACCATGCTATGGGGGGGGGGCCCACAGACCTGCACCATTCTATATCATATAACATGGTGCAGGTATGTGTGCCGCTCCCATCATCACCCCTTCAAATTCCCTACACAATGCTGCCGGTCTGCAGCCTCATCTGGGGGCTGGGCAGCAGCTCCTGAGCTTGCCTGCCTCCAGGACCATACCAGTGCACTGCAGCCATGCACTGTCCACTACAGCATTCCTAACAATGCCAGGCTGCCTCACTGCTGGCACTGTTTTCCTGGGCTGGGGCTGTGCTGCCTGTGCACACAGGGCAGCACAGGCAGCACACAAATGTCAGCGCCACCTACAGCCGCCAGTAATACATTCCAGAAGAATCTGATGGGAGTATGGTGTATCACGGTCCGCGCTGCTCAGGGTTCAGAAATAACTCACCAAAGAGTCTGGCAACTTAACATCTTCTTTATTCCACCTTATCCAACGCGTTTCAGCGCCAAAACCCGGCGCCTTCCTCAGGGATATATCCCTGAGGAAGGCGCCGGGTTTTGGCGCTGAAACGCGTTGGATAAGGTGGAATAAAGAAGATGTTAAGTTGCCAGACTCTTTGGTGAGTTATTTCTGAACCCTGAGCAGCGCGGACCGTGATACACCATACTCCCATCAGATTCTTCTGGAACAAAACCACTATCCAGTGGTTGGTGGAGGTCCTGCAGCAGCTTAGAACTTTGTTTCCTAAAACGCCTTCAAACCAGTTGTGGGGACCACAACTGGACCAGGTGAGCGGCTACACAGCATCACTATTTGTACATCAGTGTCACTAGTGATAGGGCACTATTGCGCCTCTTGTCCCCCCCTTTTTATATTTTGCAGTAATACATTCCGGCCGGCGGCTGTCAGCGACGTAGCTGCTCGGGCTGAGCTGCCTATGCACACAGGACACACAGGCAGCACACACACCCCGGCGCCGCAGCCACCGGTAATACTCCCATACCAGCAGCCGGTGATATAGCTGCCTGGGCTGGGACTCCGCTGCATCGGAGCAGGAAGTCCTCGCCTCCTCACTTCCCCTCAGTGCGGGGGACCAGAGACCCGGCCACCAGCAGCCCGAAGGCAGAGGTGGGTGGGCGCAGGCTGGAAGTTTGGGTATGGGTGGGCGGGTGCAGGCCAGAAGTTTGAGGTGGTTGGGCGAGTGACCAGGCACCCGGAGTTTAATGGAAAAAAAAAAAGTTGCTCAGGCGCTGCCCCCCACATCCTGGCACCCTAGGGACGTGCCAACACGTGCCTAAGGGCAAATACGGCCCTGTGTACATGTCCTCGCTGAATTGTAACATGCTGCAAAATATGTTGGCGATATGTAAATGAAACTATCATTATTATATGGTTCTATTGTATCCTGTGGTACTTTAGTATTGTCATTGCGTTTTGGTAACTGTGGCCACTTTTATCTGTAATGTGTTTTGGGTAAATTGCATGTGATGTCCTTATCAAAGAATTGCCTTTAATTGTAGTCTAAGAATTCACAACACAGCTAGGAGCCTTGTTGCAGATTGGAAGTTTGCATATTCAAGCATAACAAGTTTTTAGATTAAATATATTAACTAATACCTAATGTATTTGATTTTATCTTTGCAAAATGGAACCAACTCTTGTGTTATTGGTGGAGTTTTGCTTACTTGTGAGGTGCACTTATATCGTGTGGCACAGCCCTCATGTATTGTTGTGACAAACTGTAAATTGGCATGGTGCACTACACATTTCTGTGTCACTTACACTTTACACAATTCTTACGGGAGAGACACACTTATGAGAGCTGCATGCGAGTGTCTCGCATGCATCTCGCATGAGTCAAGCGGCCCTGTGCCTACCTCTCGGTACAGCAGCATAGATCTGATTGTATTTCTCTGCAGCTCCATGATCCTCTCCGGGGAGCTGGTGGCTGGGCCAGGTGATTCTTGCGAGATGCATGCTAGATACTCGCATGCATGCAGCATCGTTTCTTATGGAGAACATTTGTGTTTTCAACATTGCACCTGCTCTGTTCTGTCTTTTATCAAGGGGATCTGCTGCGTCCTGACGTATGTTAATATTGTAAAATCCAACAGAAACGAAAAAGGGGCACCACTACGACCAGCAATCCTTCTCAGGCAGTGGAATAAGCATGTGAGGCGGGAAGCACTAGTGCAACTGGTGGTGCCAGTATAGTGGAACAAAACATCATAAAAATGTAAGAAAGACGGCACTCACCAGGTCAGCAGGTAACGGGATCTTTATTTCGGGAGCATACAAAGTGCAGGGAGGGGGCACCGAGGTGACAACGGGTCCGTTTCAGGCAAAGGCCCTTCTACCGGTCACGGCTCACGGCTACCGTGACCGGTAGAAGGTCCTTTGCCTGAAACGGACCCGTTGTCACCTCGGTGCCCCCTCCCTGCACTTTGTATGCTCCCGAAATAAAGATCCCGTTACCTGCTGACCTGGTGAGTGCCGTCTTTCTTACATTTTTATGTTAATATTGTAACCAGGTATTAGTAAGTAGGACTATTTTTTTGTGTTTTTTTTTAAGTGCAAGTCTTTTTTTGTGAATTGCATAGGTCTAGTGCAGGGACTTGCAAGACAATGAGGATCCTTGATGAGAGATTCTAGCTCGTATATCAAGCAAGTCCTAGTATATTTTTAATTTTCACAAGACTTTTAGAAGCCCTGAAGGGCTGGTGGTATCTCTCCTGTCATCGATATAGTGCAGGGTATGTATGTGCATCACTAATAGGCTAGAAACCAGTATACTGCACTAAACATATCTCTATGACCGGCAGTTTTGACATGCCTTCTGATTTGTTTCCGGATCTGGGGCTGTGCGATGGCTTATTTTTTGTGCCCTGAACTTACATACGGTATTTTAGAAATATGACATACAAACAATCCATTGGTATTATTATAACCATGTATTGCCAGAGGGGGGAAAAGAATTATGTCCATCCATCTGGCAATAAATGCACAAATTCACTTACGAATACATAGACGTGGAGGAAGAGCGTAGACAATATATGCAGTAAAATATGATATTTATTATGACATATTTAAAAACAGATACACATAAAAATACATACGCAGTAATACAAGAATGTATAAGATGAGAGGTAAGTATCATTCTGAAAAAATGAGCATAAAATGGATGAAGAAAGAGGTTGATACAAGGGTAACGTCCTAGTATTCCACTGCATATTGCACAGAAAAAAGCATTATACCTATAGTAAAGTTGGATCTTCGGTAAAAACTTAATCAATCTAAAAAGTAGGAAGAATAGTATAATATCTAGGTGCTGAAGTGCCAAAGTGCATAAGTAAAGGAAGGAGGGTCTGCCAAGTAATCCCCCAGATAGCCCGATGCCTGTTTCATGTATATACTAAGCCGCTTTATTCCTTGGTGGAAGGCATCATGCCGTAACACTTTGTCATTTGAGCCATAGTCTGTCATATACTGTACCAACTTTGTACCTTCTGGATTTTAATGGACACTTAATAAAGATGGAACTTTTTCATAAATAGCTGGAGGGAAAGTTTTTTCCACTGGATACAAAATGGTTCACTTTTCTATGAAGAGGTGAGCCTCAGCGATCCAGACTATACACTGGGTGAGCTGGCTTTGTTCTTTTTTAATCATTTTATGTGTATTTGTTTTTAAATATCTCATAATAAATATCATCTTTTATTGCATATATTGTCCACACTCTTCCTCCATGTTTATGTGTTTTTGAAATAGCATTTGGTAAATGCAATATATTCATGGCCTCTTATTGCATCTTATTGCAGTGTTTTGGCAACCAAAAAAAATAATCCTGGCAATTTTAATTTTTTTTTTTGCTACGCTGTTTACTGATCAGATTAATTTATTTTACATTTTGATGGATTGGTCATTTCTGAATGCATCAAAACTAAATACATGTATTTTTTTATCATTTTTTTAAATTTCGATGAGGCAAAAGGAATGTAACTTGAACTTTTGTATTTTTGTCATTTTTTTTCAGATTTTTTGTAAACTTTTTTTTACTTTTTACTGTTTTTACAAGTCACCGTAGAGGGCTTAAAGATTTTATCCTTTGATTGCTTTTGCTGTACATAGCAGTGCATTAGCAATGCTCTGTAAAGCATTAATACTGTCTGTCTATGAATGCTGGCGATCAGCCAGCATTCACAGGATGTTAACCATGACAAACATAGCAGTCATCAGCTGACATCTCACTGTCACACCAATCCATTGGCACCCACAATCTTATTATGGGGCTGCCAATTGGGGTGGGGAATGACTTGCTCCTCACAGATGTGTTTCAAATCCTGCTGTCAGAGATTAAAAGCAGAATGTAACTAGTTAGCAGTGGTGGGTGGATCTCCAATCTGCCCGCCACTGTTAGAGGTGCATATCAGTTGATCAGATCAGATAACATCTGCAGGGAATGATGCTGGCTCATTAAAGGCAGGAATATGATCTTAGACTCACCAGTACATCCAAAGTTGTGAGGGGGTTAATAATTATACAGTAGCTGTAACCTGGCGACAGCGACGCATAGCATTGCTGTCGCCAGGCTACGTGTACGGCCGTGGCGACCCCCGGCACCGGTACCCGCTGCTTCCCTCCTCGCCTCCCTGCTTCACTCCTCACCTCCCTGCCTCCCTCCTCGCCTTCCTGCCTTCCTGCTTCCCTGCCTCCCTCCTCGCCTCCCTGCCTCCCTCCACGCCTCCTGCTGTCCTCACCCGTCTTCTCCCTGTAAACCTGTCATGTGACAGGGCGGGCTGATGTGACATCACACAGCCCACCCTGTCACATGTCGCTGTACACAGTGCAACGCTGCAGGTGAGATCAGAGGGGGGTGAGGGGGATCCTGCCCCCCCCGCAGCCATCCTGCCCACTCCCGCAGCCATCCTGCCACCCCCGCAGGCATCCTGCCCCCCCCGACACCATCCTGCCCCCCTTCCTGGCTCCATCCTGCCCCCCCAGCTCCATCCTGCCCCCCGGCTCAATCCTGCCCCCCTTCTCGGCTCCATCTCCATCCTGCCCCCATTCCCAGCTCCATCCTGCCCCCCTGGCTCCATCCTGCCCCCATTCCCGGATCCATTCTGCCCCCCTTCCCGGCTCCATCCTGCCCTCTTCCTGGCTCCATCCTGCCCCCCTCCTGGCTCCATCCTGCCCCCCCCGCATCCATCCTGTACCCCCCCGGCTCCATCCTGCCCCGCTCACTCCTTCCTGCTCCGCTCGCTCCATCCTGCCCCTCTCGCTCCTTCCTGCTCCGCTCGCTCCATCCTGCCCCGCACGCTCCGTCCTGCCCCGCTCGCTCCGTCCTGCCCCGCTCGCTCCTTCCTGCCCCGCTCGCTCCTTCCTGCCCCGCTCGCTCCATCCTGCCCCCCCGCATTCATCCTGCCCCCCACCGCATCCATCCTGCCCCCGCTCATCCATCCTGCCCTGCCGCATCCATACTGCTCCACCGACTCCATCCTGCCTCGCTCGCTCTATCCTGCCCCCCGCCACCATCCTGCCATCCTGCCCCCCACCAGCCCAATCCTGCTCCCCTGGCTCCATGCCCTGCCAGCACCATCCTGCCCCTCCACCTCCATCCTGCTCCCCCGGCTCCATCTTGTCTCCCCCCGCATCCATCCTGCTCCCCACATCCATCCTGTCCCCCCCACATCTATCCTGCCCCCCACAATCCATTCTGCCTCCCCGCATCCATTCTGCCTCCCCGCATCCATCCTGCCCCCCCGCATCCATCCTGCCCCCCGCATCCATCCTGCCTGCCTGCATCCATCCTGTCCCCCTCGCATCCATCCTGCCCCCCCGCATCCATCATGGCTCCCGGCATCCATCCTGCCCCCCCACATCCATCCTGCCCCGCTCGCTCCATCCTGCCCTTGTCTCCATCCTGCCCCCACCTCCATCCTGCCCCACCTCCATCCTGCACCTACGGCTCCTTCCTGCCTCACTTGCTCCATCCTGCCCCTGCCACCATCCTGCCCCCCGCCACCATCCTGCCCACTCCACCATCCTGCCCCCCATCACTATCCTGCCCCCCTGCTCCATCCTGCTCCCCCGGCTCCATCTTGTCTCCCCCCGCATCCATCCTGCTTCCCCACATCCATCCTGTCCCCCCGCATCTATCCTGCCCCCCACATCCATCCTTCCCCCCTCGCATCCATCCTGCCCCCTTGCATCCATCCTGCCCCCCGCATACATCCTTGCCCCCGCATCCATCCTACCCCCTGCATCCATCCTGCCGCCCCGCATGCATACTGCCCTCCTGCATCCATCCTGCCCCCCCGCATCCATCCTGGCTCCCGGCATCCATGCTGCCCCCCACATCCATCCTGCCCCGCTCGCTCCATCCTGCCCCCCGCCTCCATCCTGCCCCCCACCTCCATCCTGCCCCACCTCCATCCTGCACCTACGGCTCCTTCCTGCCCCACTTGCTCCATCCTGCCCCTGCCACCATCCTGCCCCCCGCCACCATCCTGCCCACCCCACCATCCTGCCCCCCCAATC
This sequence comes from Allobates femoralis, assembly GCA_033576535.1. Lineage (NCBI taxonomy): Eukaryota > Metazoa > Chordata > Amphibia > Anura > Aromobatidae > Allobates > Allobates femoralis. Next base: position 139,796,821 of record JARQOC010000002.1, read on the forward strand.
ACTATCCTGCCCCCCTGCTCCATCCTGCCCCCCAGCAGTTAGCAGTCATGTCACCCATCAACTGATCGGTTTCCCAGGCAATGACTGGTCCTAAAGCCCTGCAGGACCTAGAAGATGGAGGTGGAGTGAGCCAGCAGACAGGTGAGGATACTGAGGATTTTTTTATTTTTACTTTTACTGTGCAGGAGCAAGGGCCAGAAGGCGCGGGGGGAAGCCGCGGGGAGCGGAGTATCGCCATATACCATAGCGCTGCTATACATGTACTGTAATGTGCGGCCATATACTATAGTGCTGCTATACATGTACTGTAATGTGCGGCCATATACTATAGTGCTGCTATACATGTGCTGTAATGTACCGCCATATACCATAGCGTTCTATAAATGTGCTATAATGTACCGCCATAAACTATAGCGCGGCTATACATGTACTGTAATGTACCGCCATATACTGTAGCGCTGCTATACATGTGCTGTAATGTACCGCCTTATACTATAGTGCTACTATACATGTACTGTCATGTACCGCCATATACTATAGTGCTGCTATACATATGCTGTAATGTACCGCCATACACTATAGTGCTGTTATACATGTACTGTAAAATACCGCCATATACTATAGCGCGGCTATACATGTACTGTAATGTACCGCGATATACCATAGCGCTGCTATACATGTACTGTCATGTACCGCCATATACTATAGTGCTGCTATACATATGCTGTAATGTACCGCCATACACTATAGTGCTGTTATACATGTACTGTAAAATACCGCCATATACTATAGCGCGGCTATACTTGTATTGTAATGTACCGCCATATACTATAGCACTGCTATACATGTATTATAATGTACCGCCATATAATATAGTGCTGCTACACATGTGCTGTAATGTACCGCCATATACCATAGCGCTGCTATACATGTGATATAATGTACCGCCATACACCATAGTGCTGCTATACATGTGCTGTAATGTACCACCATATAACATAGAGCTGCTATACATGTGCTACAATGTACCGCCATATACTATAGCGCTGCTATACAAGTATTGTAATGTACCGCCATATACTATAGTGCTGCTATACATGTGCTGTAATGTACCGCCATATACCATAGCACTACTATACATGAACTATAATGTACCCCCATATGCCATAGCGTTGCTATACATGTGCTATAATGTACCGCCATATACTATAGCGCTGCTATACATGTACTGTAATGTACCGCCATATATCATAGCACTGCTATACATGTACTGTAATGTACCACCATATACCATTATGCTGCTATGCATGTAATGTAATCTACCGCCATATACCATTGCGCTGCTATACATGTACTGTACTGTACCGCCATATACTATAATGCTGATATACATGAGCTGTAATGTACCGCCATATACCATAGTGCTGCTATATATGTGCTGTAATGTACCGCCATATACTATAGTGCTGCTATACATGTGCTGTAATGTACCGCCATATACAATAGCTGCTATACATGTACTGCAATGTACCACCATATACCATTGCGCTGCTATACATGTACTGAAATGTACTACCATCTACCATAGTGCTGCTATACATGTACTGTAATGTACCACCATATATTATAGTGCTGCTATACATGTGCTGTAATGTACTGCCATATACTATAGCTGCTATACATGTACTGTAATGTACCACCATATACTATAGTGCTGCTATACATGTGCTGTAATGTTCCGCCATATACTATAGTGCTGCTATACATGTACTGTAATGTACCGCCATATACCATAGCGCTGCAATACATGTGCTGTAATGTACCGCCATATACTATAGTGCTGCTATACATGTAATGTAATGTACCACCATATACTATAGTGCTGCTATACATGTACTGTAATGTACCACCATATACCATAGCGCTCCTATATATATATGTAATGTAGTTCACTCACGTTGACTGAACAAGTTCAGTCTGTCACAGTATGTCAACTACATACATATTCTAGAATACCCGATGCGTTAGAATCCGGCCACCATCTAGTATATATATATAAAGATCTTTGCCTATATACAGCAATATTGTGAAAATGCTATGTATCGCAAAAGCGACCAAATGATTGCAGGTTCAAGTCCTCCAAGGGGACTAACCATTACAGTAAAAAATATTTTCACGAAATCTAAAGAAATGAGTTAAAAGACATAGTAGTTAAACTGACATGTCTCTTCCTCCATTAAAAGTAAGGATATATAATATAATATATATTAGTATATGTTATATATCCTTACTTTTAATGGAGGAAGAGGACATATTAGTTTAACTACTATTAACTTGTCAATGCATTTAACAGGTTAACTGTTTAGTGTTGTAGTCTGCTCCACAGGTGGTTATTAGAGCTAGATCCTGACTCTGTGTGACAGCCATTATCCTCTATGTATGGAATAGATTCACCTTTTAAGTCTGCACCATTTACCAGCTCCCGAATTGTTTATGTATGGCGTATGTTGGTAAAGGGTTATGCATATGGTAATTGGCTGGAAGCTAAAAAGTAATTTGCATACAACGTGGGACAAATTACTCATCGTTTTATGAGGTATGCAGGGACACGTCTGGGGATATAACAGAGTTTCAGGAACTCCAATGTCATCATGTTTAAGGTGTTGGGCAAGGTTTAGAACCCCCAAAACAAATGACAGGTGAACTTTAAACAGTGTAAACAATTAGTGCACAAGTAATAATTATATAACTAAAATGGCGAGCAAGGTTCAAAGAGTTAATTTACCCACTGTTAATTATTATCACAATTACACACTGAATGCTATAAGTGCTTGGGGTTTTAAAAGAGTTGACCACTTTTTCTTGTTAGTACATATTCACGACAAATTGACTAGCACATCTGTCCATATAATGGCTGTCAATGGAGAAACATGTGACCATACCAACTTATTGCAAAAAAAAGTAGGGAAACAAAAGCGCAATAGTGTCTTATCCTTTAAAGCATATATCCAAAGTGTCAAATGTCACTGCTCACCTGTGCTATATATGTATAATGCAACTGCAGCAGGATCCAAACTCCACAAAAACCGCAATGTTGATGGGCAATATATCCAAATGGACAGTGTTTTTTCGATCCGTGCAATCTGTACGATGAAGTGGACCACAATGGATCAGATGAAAATGATACTTTATTCTACGCATTTCAGAGCGTATTCTAACTACTTCAAAATGAATACAACCATTGGTTGCCAATGGTTGTATTTCTGTATGGAGGAAGCGAGGATATGCTCTGAAGTGCGTAGAATAAAGCACCATTTTCATCTGATCCATTGTGGTCCACTTCATCGTACAGATTGCGTGGATCGAAAAAACACTGTCCATTTGGATATATTGCATACAAACTTGTTAGCCTCCAATAATAAAATACCTCACGTGGAAAAGCTGCCAATGGAAAAAGAGCCTGATGGACTGATCTGATCACATGTTTCTGTGTCAGAAGTCATTTTATGAAAAGAAGTGGTAGTATATTAGCAAAGCTACATTAGCAAGAGAAAGTGTCTGATGTCTTAAAGTGACCCTTTACCCAGAAGCCAACCCCACATCCCCTTCATACCTATACATGCAGCTTGTGAAGCTGCAGCGATCCATCCCTGTATCTTGCAAAACCGCTGGGGCATTCTTCATAATTCATACTTTTAATATCACAGTTCTGGGCGTTTCAGTGAAATTTTAAAGCCGCAGCATGCGGGCCTGTGTGCCGCTCTCCCCCTCCCTGTCCGTAATTCTGCACACCCATGGCTGCGTGCATAAACAACAGAGAGGCGGCTCGCCTCATAGTATGGGCGGTGAAGCCGATATGACGTAATTCGCGTCATACTGGCTTCACCGCCCATACTATGAGGCGAGCCGCCTCTCTGTTGTTTAGCACGCCCATCGCTGCGTGCAGAATTACGGACAGGGAGGGGGAGAGCGGCACACAAGCCCGCCTGCTGCGGCTTTAAAATTTCACTGAAACGCCCAGAACTGTGATATTAAAAGTATGAATTATGAAGAATGCCCCAGCGGTTTTGCAAGATACAGGGATGGATCGCTGCAGCTTCACAAGCTGCATGTATAGGTATGAAGGGGATGTGGGGTTGGCTTCTGGGTAAAGGGTCACTTTAAAGTTTTACTTCCTATTTAATTGAAATAGCGTCACAAATAACCTATATCTGACCTTGTCTCTCTAGACATCCGTATTTGCTATGGAATAATTATTTACTCAGGAAACTTGCAACAATTAAAATGTCATAGTGTCATCAATTTGTTTTTTTAGCAAAAATTAAACAGTTTAAAGTATTAATGCACAATGAACAATTTTATCACTACATTCACATCTTTGGTTTAATTATAGGCCAGATTCTTGAATTGACAGGATGTAAAATGCCAAGTCAAAAAGGCTTATAGAAAAGTACTTTGAAAGTCATAAAGGAAAGTATCGTTGTGTTTCAACATCTTTAAAAAATGTTCAGTTAAAGGGTTTTCCCACAAATAAAATTCATGTTAAAGTTTGCTTTAATCAATCGATCTTGGAAAAATAATTATTTCCACATATTGGATGTTCCTATGCTGAGATAGGCTAGGGTCACATTTCCGTTTTGTTAGCAAAATCCTGATCCGGTTTTGAACTTTAAAAAAGCTCAAAACCGGACCAGGAAACGCTCCTGATAGGAGCCTATGCAAAACACTGGATGGCTTCACAAGCCATCCGGTGGCCGGATCCGGCACTGCTGCCTGCGTTTAAAATCATGCAGGCAGCAGTTTTCGCAGCGTTTGCCGGGACCGCACTGCGGTCACCGGATGGCTCAGGATGTGTAATCCTTGAGCCATCCGGTAACTGCATAGGTTGCGGTTCCCGGCTCAGCAAACCTAGTAAAGATTAAATAGCTGACCTAAATGACTGTTAGAGGTCTGTAGGGGGGCTTAGACCCCCCTACAGACCGGCCGCCCACTTCTATAGTGTTCTTCTACAATTTCTTACTGTGCACGGGCGAGGAGCCCGTGCATGTCAGCCAAAGTTGCCCCTACCCCCCCGTATCACTATAGAGGGGTGCATACACCCCTCTATTACAATTATGCTTTTATTATGTGTTTTACATAAAGAATTGTCACAATTGCATTGTAAGTATATATTTACATGTTCCGGAGCCAGAGAGCAGGGAATTCCATGGGCGGGGCTGTGTGCAGTAGCCTCCGCCCTCTCCTTCTTGATGGCCGCCCCCTCTGGCCGTAATCCAGTCTTGTGAGGGCGGGCACGTCGTTAAAGGGGCGTGGCTAACTATGTGCCGCAGTTAGCCACGCCCCGTTAACGACGTGCCCGCCCTCAAAACACTGGATTACGGCCAGAGGGGGCGGGCATCAAGAAGGAGCGGGCGGAGGCTGCTGCACACAGCCTCGCCCATGGATTTCCTTCACTCTGCCTACGAAAGAATGTTATAAGTATATACTTACAATGCAAATGTACACATTTAACCGTTACTAGACATCAATACAGCTTATTTGTAATACAGGGGTCTATGCACCCCAGTATAGTGATACAGGGGGGCCCCTTTGGTTTACATGCACGGGCTCCGAAGAGCCTGTGACCATTGAGAAATTGTAGAAGAACACTATAGAAGTCGCCGGCCGGTCTGTAGGGGGGTCTAAGCCCCCCTACAGACCTCAAAAAGTCATTTAGGTCAGCTATTTTAACTCTTTATTAACTTGCCAGATCGGGAACCGCAAGCTATGCAGTTACCGGATGGCTCAGGATTACACATCCTGAACCATCCGGTGACCGCAGTGCGGTATTCAGCACACAGTTTTGAAAAAAACTGTGTGCGACCGGCATTGCGTTCACCGCATCCGGATCCGGATGCGGTGAATGCAATTCATGTTTGCAATGTGACCCTACCCATAATCTTATAGATGTCCCTTCTATGTACTGTGTTATGGTTGTGTCTGAATGTACAGGGACATGGTCTGATCATACTACAGCTCCTGTGCTGAGATAATCTTATATATGTGTTCCTCCTGTGTACTGTGTGGTCGTGTCTGACGATACAGGAACATGGTCTTATCATACCACATCTCCTGTGCTGAGATAATCTTATAAATGTGTCTCTGCAATGTACTGTGTAATGGCCGTGTCTGACCGTACAGGGATATGGTCTGATCATACCACATCACCTGTGCTGAGATAATCTTATATGTGTCCCTTCTATGTACTGTGTAATGCCCATGCAGGGACATGGTCTGACATCTACTGGGTAAGAGAGAGAGCATACAGACATTAGAGCATGGGATCACAGCTGATTTCTTTTGTGAGGTAAAACATTTCCCTGCTTAGTTTAAAAACTGTTTTACCTCAAAGAAATAATGATTTACGATCTGGTGGTCTAATGGTCTATATACTCTTTTACCTCCTCCCCTGCCCAGGAGGTGTGGTATGATCAGACCATGTTCCTGTAGGTCAGACATGACCATTAGACAGGTCATAGCAGGGACACTGTGGCACCCCAGGGTTTGGTAATCACATTACAAGCTTGGAGGCAAGGCATCCACCAGGTGAAGCACACATATAACATATCCCAACCTGGGCCTGTAGGGGGAACTCTAACAGCTGATGTCAGGTTAGTTGCTGACGTCAGTAGAGGTCCCCTGTGAATGCAGGTGCAGGGGGAGGAGCTAGTCAGCTCCTGTCAAGAGAGCTCAGGTGACAGTTGAGCAGGGTGGAGAGAGTGGAGTTACCTTAGGGACAGGAGCCGTGTTAGGCCGGTCCTGGGGAACTGATGGTGTGTAGAGCCCATAACAAGGGCTTGAGGAGGAGAGAAAGAAGATCTGGGAGTGGTAGCAGTGCCAGTACGCCCAGAATTAAGCACAGTACGGTCACCAAAGACCGAGGTTGTCAGGGATTATATACTCAGCGGTCAAGTCCAGAGAGCGGTTAGTTATATACCATCTCGTTCACTACAGAGCAAAGGAGAGCTAAGTAAAGACACAGCTAGAAGAAGGGTTCATGCTGCTTGTCACATGGCTAATACAGAGTAGAGAGGGTGACAGCACTGCTTTATGCAGCCAGGGCCCACCGAACACACCATAAAGGGAAAGCCTCAGAACTTGCCTGGCATGGAAAGCCTAATAATTGCCTACAAGCTCCAGATCCCGTGAATTCAGCAAACAGTACCCGGTGCTACCTAAATTCCTTCATTAAAGGTAAAAGAAAGACTGTTACTCTCGTGTTCATATATCATTCTTTGAGCTAAGTCCTGCATCCCCATCATCACCTTCACCAGTAACATCTATTACCACCAACCCAGGGATCAACCTAGCCCTACCTGTGGAGGGCTTATCACCTTACTGCATCCCATAATCATCCCCTGGAGCTGAAGCAAGCAGCGGCGGTCACATCTGGCCGCATACCACAGGTGGCGTCACAGTGACATTAATTTTTATTTATTTTTCCCCTATTTATTTGCGGTCCCTCCAGGGCCACGGAAACAGTCCACGGCCATTACCGTGACATCCCCCTGTGAACAGACAGAAGGGGCCGGTCCCTAGTAACCCACAGCCCTGAGGGCGATGCAACACCACTTTTCTCTGCTTAACATGACATTCTTAGCTCAGCTTCATCAGAGGTTGCAGTGATAGCATCCTATCCCTGTGGCCTCTGAACACTGAATGACTGAGCTGAGAGCTGCGGCATGGTAAGTAGTGAGGTCACCCAAGGACAGCATTGCAATAATAACCGCTAGCTAGCAATTACTATGGCAACAGTGTCCTTGAATGACCTTGGTTACTCCTAAATTACCTGCCCACTATCCAAGCGGCTCATTTATTCAGTATTCAGAGACCACGGGGACAGCGGCCAGGTAAACCGGGAGTCAATAAGGTCAACTGAGGACACCATTGCCATAGTAATCGCTAGCTAGTGGTTGCTATGGTAATGGTGTTCATTGAGTGGTCTTTCCACCTACCATGCCACAGCTATCAGCTCAGTCATTCAGTGTTCAGAGGCTACAGGGATAGGATGCTATCACCATGGCCTCTGATGAAACTGAGCTAAGAGTGCGTTGTGTCAAACAGAGAGAAGACGTCATAGAGGATTGAGGAGAGGTATGAGGTTGAGGTGTTAATAAAGATGAAGTCACTAAATGTCTTTGTGTTTTTTTCTAATATTTTTTTTTTTATGTGTGTTTCTTCTTTACTATTTATTTGAGATTCTTAATGGCTGGGTCTAATCTTGGCCCAACATTAAGAATCTCAGTCTTAATGCGAGCTGGCAATAACCCCTTAATATCCAGAATGCCATCACCACCAGGGCCAAAGGAAGAGCCTGGTAAAGTGGCTGTAAATGGCGTTACAATGAATACATAATTTTCAAGGGTGGCTGTGGCCTGCTATTCTGTATCATTAGGGAGCCCTAAAACAATGTGCCCTCATCCCGCTGAGAATACCAGACCTCAGCTTCCTAGTTTTACCTTGGCTGGCAATTAAAAATAGGGCAGAACGCTAGGCATTTTTTTGCCAGCTAAGGTAAAATTTGACAGCTGTGAGTGGTAGCTCAGAGCTGTCTACTTTATCTGGGCGAGACTGAAAATACTGTGAAGCCCTACATGTTTTTTCTTTAAATTATTTATTAATTTAAAACACTATGACAGCAGTTTGGTTGCCATACACTAATCTGTGTGGCCACCAAGCACAATCACCCTCAAGATTGTGGAAATGTAGTCTGATTGCAATAGCCAATCACAGAGGCTCTCAGAGCTGTTGCTGGTCAGTGCAGTGAATATGCATGAATCTGAATGGGTGGCCCCAGAAGCAAGCTGCAGGAGACTGGTAAGATTTAGCTATACTATCATCTATCTATCTACAGTGATGAAAATAATTACCGTATATACTTGAGTATAAGCCGAGTTTTTCAGCACAAAAATTGTGCTGAAAAGTGCCCACCTCGGCTTATACTCGAGTCAGTATACGGCTGAGTGTGGGGGGGGGCGGTGTTCAGGGGCTGGAGGAGGCGGGGGGGGAGCTACAGTATGAGCGGCCGGTCTTGTGGGGCCGATCATTGGTGCAATGCAATATGCACTGCATCCCCCTGTCCATCAGCGGCAGGGGAAGCGGTGCATATTACATTGCGCTCCCCCCCCCAGTGGTATATACAGACCCCCCGCTCCCCCAGTGATATATACATGCCCCCCTTTTCCCCCCCCCAGTGGTATACAGGCCCCCGGTTGCTGCCGCACACGTAAAAGAATAGCTTTCATACTTACCCTCCTCGCTGTTACCGCGCGTCCTCCGGTCTCCTTCCTGCTTGTACCCAGCCGGCCGGCGCAGCCGCAATGACGTCATTGCTTCTGCGCGGTCACATGATGTCGGGTAGAAGCAGGAAGAAGACGAGGACGCGCGGAGACAGCGAGGAGGGTAAGTATGAAAGCTATTCTTTTATAGGTGTGCGGCACCAGGGGCCTGTATACCACTGGGTGGGCCTGTATACCACTGGGGGGCCTGTATACCACTAGGGGGCCTGTATACCACTGGGGGGGCCTGTATACCACTGGGGTCCTGTATACCACTAGGGGGCCTGTATACCACTGAGGGGCCTGTATACCACTGGGGGGGCCTGTACACCACTGGGGGGGAACTATATACCACTGGGGGGCCTGTATATACAACTGGGGGGAACCTGTATATACCACTGGGTGGGCCTGTATACCACTGGGGGGCCTGTATACCACTAGGGGGCCTGTATACCACTGGGGGGGCCTGTATACCACTGGGGTCCTGTATACCACTAGGGGTGCCTGTATACCACTGAGGGGCCTGTATACCACTGGGGGGGCCTGTACACCACTGGGGGGGAACTATATACCACTGGAGGACCTGTATATACCACTGGCGGGGCCTTTATATATCACTGGGGGGCCTGTATATTTCACTGATGGGGGCCTGTATATATCACTAGGGGAGCCTGTATATATCACTGATGGGGGCCTGTATATATCACTGGGGGGGCCTGTATATACCACTAATGGGGGCCTGTATATATCACTGAGGGGGCCTGTATATACCACTAATGGGTGCCTGTATATACCACTGGGGGGCCTGTATATACCACTGAGGGGGGCTGTAACCTCTGATGGGAGGCCTGTGTATACCACTGATGGGGGGCCTGTATATACCACTGATGGGGGTTGTAACCTCTGATGGGGAAGATCTGTATACCAGTGATGGCGGTAATATATACCAGTGATGAGGGATTATATACCAGTAATGGGGGGCCTTTTATCATGATGAGAGGGGCTGTATACCATGATGAGAGTCTGCTTCATTTTCCCCCCTAGGCTTATACTCGAGTCAATAAGTTTCCCTAGTTTTGGAGGGTAAAATTAGGGACCTTGGCTTATACTCGGGTCGGCTTATACTCGAGTATATACGGTATTTGATCCCTTGCTGATTTTGTAACTTTGCCCACTGACAAAGACATGAACACTCTATAATTTTAAGGATAGGTTAATTTTAACAATGAGAGATAGAATATCAAAAATAAAATCCAGAAAATTACATTGTCTAAATTATTTAAATGTATTTGCATTTTGAAGAGAGAAATATGTATTTGATCCCTCTGGCAAACAAGACTTAATACTTGCTGGCAAAACCCTTGTTGGTAATCACAGCAGTCAGACTTTTTTGTAGTTGATGATATGGTTTGCGCACATATCAGGAGGAATTTTGGTTCTCTCCTCTTTGCAGATCAAAAAATGGAAAAAAAAAATGCAACATACGGACAGGACTTTACTAATCACATAGACTTTCTTAGAAAAACACACTGCTGCATATTAACTGCAGATCTGCTGCGGATCCGCACCAAATACGCATCATTACTTAGCAAAATACGCATCGTGCGAATGGGTCCTAAGTGCTCAGCCTAAATCACAGCAGGTAACTGATTTCTCCTGCTGAGCATCTGAACTGCACATAATACATTCTCCTTCCATGGTCAGCACTTCAAGTTCCAAAAACTAACATATTGAGTTCCACAGCATAAAATAGAATCACATGATTACTTGATTAGAACAACCAAAATAAAAAAGAAGTAGGATACCATATACATGAAAATAAGAGGACAATCCACCAAAAAAATAATAATTATCAATTAGTCAGTAGAAAGACTAGTGAAACAAATCATACAGACAGCACATTGGACATTAGTCCTACAAAAAATGAGTAAGTGAGTATAGGATAGATGAAGAAAACTACAATAAGTGCCTGTAAGATCCTATACAAGTAGAGAGTACACCGTAAGAAAAAATAAATGCGTCAATATACAGTATATATATATATATATATATATAGTGAAAGGGAGCAGCACAGCAATTCAAGGCAGGGCGCAAATCAGCCAAACAATCTTCAGTGCTTTCTATTCATACGGTAAGTGGAAAAGTTTGCAGCACTCAACATGTAGATGTAAAAAATCACACCTTTATTCCGGCCATGGATACAAGGTGGCGACGTTTCAGCTTTAAGCGGCTTTTGCCAAGCCAAACTAAAGCTGGACAAGAGCCACTTGAGACTGAAACGTTGCCACCTTGTACCCCGCTGCAACTTTTTTCACTTACTGTATGTATAGAAAGCACTGAAGATTGTTTGGCTGATTTGCACCTTGCCTTTTTTTGCTTACCCCTGGCAAAAATTATGAAATCACCTTGCTCGGAGGATGTCCATTCAGGTGTTTACTTTTGTAGCAAAAAAGTAGATTCCACACATGGCATAAAATTAAAGTCCTTTCAAATGGCAGCTCTCTGCTTTGAAGAAATCTTGAAAAAAATGTGCTAGCCAGTAATGGTTATTTTTGTAGACCAAAGCAGGGGGAAAAATTTTGGAATCACTCAATTCTGAGGAAAAAAATATAGAATCACCCTGTAAATTTTCATTCCCAAAACTAACACCTGCATCAAATAAGATCTGCTCGTTAGTCTGCATCTAAAAAGGAGTGATCACTCCTTGGAGAGCTGTTGCACCAAGTGGACTGACATGAATCATGGCTCCAACACAAGAGATGTCAAATGAAAAAAAGGAGAGGATTATCAAACTCTTAAAAGAGGGTAAATCAACACGCAATGTTGCAAAAGATGTTGGTTGTTCACAGTCAGCTGTGTCTAAAATCTGGTCCAATTACAAACAACATGGGAAGGTTGTTAAAGGGAAACATACCAGTACACCAAGGAAGACATCAAAGCGTCAAGACCGAAAACTTAAAGCAATATGTCTCCAAAACAGGAAATGCACAACAAAACAGATGAGGAACGATTGGGAGGAATCTGGAGTCAATGTCTGTGACCGAACTGTAAGAAACCACCTAAAGCAAATGGGATTTACATACAGAAAAGCTAAACAAAAGCCATCATTAACACCTAAACAGAAAAAAACAAGGTTACAATGGGCTAAGGAAAAGCAATCGTGGACTGTGGATGACTGAATGAAAGTCATATTCAATGATGAATCACAAATCTGCAAGGTGATGATGCTGGAACATTTGTTTGGTGTCGTTCCACTTAGATTTATAAAGATGACTGCCTGAAGAGAACATGCAAATTTCCACAGTCATTGATGATATGGGGCTGCATGTCAGCTAAAGGCACTAGGGAGATTGCTGTCATTATATCTTCAATAAATGCCCAATTTTACATTGATATTTTGGATACTTTTCTTATCCCATCAATTGAAAGAATGTTTGGGGATAATTAAATTAATTATCATGATGATAATGTATCCTGCCAAAGAGAAAAAACTGTGAAAGCATTCCTTGAAAGAAGACACATAAAGTCAATATCATGGCTTGCAAATAGTCCAGATCTCAATCCAATTGAAAATCTTTGGTGGAAGGTGAAGAACATGGTCCATGACAAGGCTCCAACCTGAAAAGCTGATCTAGCAACAGCAATCAGAGAAAGTTGGAGCCAGATTGATAATGAGTACTGTTTGTCAGAGGTGGTGAATCCAAATTCTAGTAATGTATTTGAGTGTTGTTTTGTTTGTTTGTTTGTTTGGCATGATTCCATAATTTTTACCTCAAAATTGAGTGATTCCATAATTTTCCCCCCTACTTGGTCTATAAAAGCAACTGTTACTGGCTAGCACATTTGTTTTTCAAGATTTCCTTTAGTGTTTCTACAAGGCAGAGAGTTGCCATTTGAAATGACTTTAGTTTTGTGCCACGTCTGTGATCTGCTTTTTTTCTACAAAACTAAACAACTGAATGGACATCGTATATATAGATAGATATAGATATATACAGTGTTGGCCAAAAGTATTGACACCCCTGCAATTCTGTCAGATAATACTCAGTTTCTTCCTGAAAATGATTGCAATCACAAATTCTTTGGTATTATTATTTTCATTTACCTAATTTGTCTTCAATGAAAAAAAACACAAAAAGAATTGTCCTAAAGCCAAATTGAATCTAATTCCACACCAAACATAAAAAAGGGGGTGGAAAAAAGTATTGGCACTGTTAGAAAAATCATGTGATGCTTCTCTAATTTGTGTAATTCACAGCACCTGTAACTTACCTGTGGCACCTAACAGGTGTTAGCAATAACTAAATCACACTTGCAGCCATTTGACATGGAGTAAAGTTGACTCAAACTCTGCCCTGTGTCCTTGTGTGTACCACATTGAGCATGGAGAACAGAAAGAAGACCAAAGAACTGTCTGAGGACTTGAGAAACCAAATTGTGAGGAAGCATGAGCAATCTCAAGGCTACAAGTCCATCTCCAAAGACCTGAATGTTCCTGTGTCTACCGTGCGCAGTGTCATCAAGAAGTTTAAAGCCCATGGCACTGTGGATAATCTCCCTAGATGTGGACAGAAAAGAAAAATTGACAAGAGATTTCAACGCAAGATTGTGCGGATGGTGGATAAAGAACCTTGACTAACATCCAAACAAGTTCAAGCTGCCCTGCAGTCCGAGGGTACAACAGTGTCAACCCGTACTATCCGTCGGCGTCTGAATGAAAAGGGACTGTATGGTAGGAGACCCAGGAAGACCCCACTTCTTACCCCGAGACATAAAAAAAGCCAGGCTGGAGTTTGCCAAAACTTACCTGAGAGAGCCTAAAACGTTTTGGAAGAATGTTCTCTGGTCAGATGAGGCAAAAGTAGAGCTTTTTGGGCAAAGGCATCAACATAGAGTTTACAGGAGAAAAAAAGAGGCATTCAAAGAAAAGAACACGGTCCCTACAGTCAAACATGGCGGAGGTTCCCTGATGTTTTGGGGTTGCTTTGCTGCCTCTGGCACTGGACTGCTTGACCGTGTGCATGGCATTATGAAGACTGAAGACTACCAACAAATTTTGCAGCATAATGTATGGCCCAGTGTAAAAAAGCTGGGTCTCCCTCAGAGGTCATGGGTCTTCCAGCAGGACAATGACCCAAAACACACTTCAAAAAGCACTAGAAAATGGTTTGAGAGAAAGCACTGGAGACTTCTAAGGTGGCCAGCAATGAGTCCAGACCTGAATCCCATAGAACACCTGTGGAGAGATCTAAAAATGGCAGTTTGGAAAAGGCACCCTTCAAATATCAGGGACCTGGAGCAGTTTGCCAAAGAAGAATGGTCTAAAATTCCAGCAGAGCATTGTAAGAAACTCATTGATGGTTACCGGAAGTGGTTGATCGCAGTTATTTTGGCTAAAGGTTGTGCAACCAAGTATTAGGCTGACGGTGCCAATACTTTTGTCCGGCCCATTTTTGGAGTTTTGTGTGAAACGATCAATGTTTTGCTTTTTGCTTCATTCTCTTTTGTGTTTTTTCATTGAAGACAAATTAAATGAAGATAATAATACCAAAGAATTTGTGATTGCAATCATTTTCAGGAAGAAACTGAGTATTATCTGACAGAATTGCAGGGGTGTCAATACTTTTGGCCAACACTGTATATACATTAGAAAAAACTGGAGCAGCACTTCTTTTTTTCTGATAAGATGGTTGCAAATTCGGTCTGAAGTGGGGTTCAATCCCTCATATATACAAACCATGTTCCAAAAAGTCTGCAGCTCTCCAATAAAGATGTATCAGCCTTTATTAGGCCTTCAGGCAGAGTCGTGCTACGTTTCAGTCAAAAGACTTTCTTCCAGCCAAAGAAGCAAAAAACTCAAGATGCTATGTGACCAAATCAATTGCCTTCAAAGAGTAACTATGATATTCATAGTTCAAGTGCATATAATCATATCATGTATGAGAATGGTACTGTGTGATGTCTGGTTTTCACAGTACAATAAATATACAGGTCCAAAGCTATAAGTATAAACAGAAAAAAATGGGCACAGAACAGGAGAAGTCTAATATAAACAGATAATTAAAAAATATGTGTACACCTGTACCACAAAGACTGGTGATGCTATTAGAGCAAATCAATTGTGTTCTAAAGGTATGCAAGATATTCAAAGTGCAAGTGGATAGAAATAAAATAGAATTATATCAGTGTATCTATTGTACTCTGGCAACTACAGTAGATCTCATATAATAGCATTTTGATTCTTTGGACTTTTACTTTGAGTATTATACATACCTTTTCAATACAATTGAAATGATCTAATAGCATTCTGAGTCTTTGTGCTATAAATGTATATACAGTATATTCTTCTAGTTAGCTGTTTATATTATACTTTTTCTATTCTGTGCCCTTCCATCTAAAGTTACTCTTTACATTAGGGCTTTTTTTCAGCTTTACACTTCTTTAGACTTCTGCTATACTCTTATCTGTATATCTTTTTCTTCTATTTATACTTAAAGCTTTGGACCTGAATATTTATTGGACCTGAAGAACATCTCTAGAATTCGCCACTTTTTCACCTTGGAAACCACAAAAACCCTCACTGTGGCCCTGATTCACTCCCACCTTGAGTATTGTAATTCTCTTTTAATTGACCGCCCCCACACTAGACTCTCCCCTCTCCAGTCCATCCTTAATGCAGCAGCCAGGATCACCTATCTAGCTAACTGTTATCTGATCTATGCCAGGCATTGCAGTGGCTGCCTGTACACTATAGGATCCAATTCAAAAACTGCTTGTTCTCACCCACAAAGCTCTTCACAGTGCAGCACCACCCTACCTCTCTACCCTCATCTCTGTCTATCTCCCCACCCATTCTCTTCTCTCTGAAAGTGACTTTAGACTCACTTCTGCATTAATCCGAACCTAGTACTCCCGACTTCAAGACTTCTCCTGAGCTGCACCAATTCTCTGAAATGCTATACCCCAAGAAATTAGGTGTATCCACAACTTACAACGCTTGAGGCGATCCCTAAAAACACATCTTTTTAGGGCAGTTTATCATGATCCCTAGTCAAAGTCATCTAGACATAGCCTAGTCACTCCACCAGTCTTAAATGCATCACAAATTATGGTTGGTGGCCACTTATACTGCTCCTATCTATTCCTCATCTCCTCAAGTTAATACGGTAACCGGTCATGTGACCCGATGACGCTGCTTGTGACATCACGGCAGGTCCTACAGGCATCAGGACGGAGGTGCTGGAGGCATCGGTGGATCGCCGGACAGGTGAGCATAGAGATTTTTTTTTTAATCCTTTCTTTTACTGAGTTTCACTTCCGCAATGTATGTATATACATTGCGGAAGTGAAAGTGACCCGCACAGCTCATTCATTAGTGTTCGATGGTGTTCGACTAACGCACCTGCCAATTCGACGAATCGAATCGAATACTAGGGTGCTGGCTCATCTCTAATTACCATATATGACCATTTTGGTCATACATGGGCATTATGCCCGAGCAATACCAGGCTCTACAACTAGTATATATATAAATTGCATTCTCTACTTGTATAAGACCATAGGCAGTTATTGTAGTTTTCATTATCTACTCTATACTGACTTACTAATTTTCTGTTGGATTCATTTCCAATGTACATATGAATTATTTCACTAGTCCCTATACTGAATAATTGATACTTATTATTTTTTTGGTGGATTATTGTCTAATTTTCATGTTTTTGGTTTCTTACTTCTTTTATTTTTGTTTGTTCTAATAAAGTATCACTTGATTTTATTTTATGTTGTTGGACTCTATATATAATTTTTTTGTTTCATTTTTTTTTAGAGTTAACATGGTGGTACATTTTAAATATAGGCTTGCATTACTGGAACTGTTCCTGGTAGTAATATATCAGTACTACTATCAGTACTACTACTTTTAATGACACCTTCTACTGTATGTGTCACTTTTCTACAAGGTGGCTTGTATATTTGGTTGTTTTTTTTGTTTGTGACAAGAATATCAATAGCAAAGTATTTGCGATCAATATAAAACAGCATGTGCAGAAACATTGGGCAAACAGAGCAGTAATAGGAACATCATTGAGGATATGAATGGAATGGAGATTTTGTGTTAATTGAAAACTATAATTGGGAAGCTTGAAAACTAAGGCTCAAAGTTGTCTAAGCAATAAATTCTGCAGCCACAAACCTTTATTGAGAGAAGACTTTACAGTGGTCTCGGTCAAATATAAATCACAATAAATGCTATACATGTCTGTATTAAGCATGTTGTTTTTTGCATGATTTCATTATGATGACATTAAAAGGGTTGTCCAGGATTACCAAATTGATAACCAATCCTTAATTAGTGTAGATTTCTAATCAGCACAAGACCTGCAAACAACTGATTGTGGGGGATGCCAGGTTTTGGATACCTATCATCATGATATTTATTCCTTGCTCATGAATATCAGAGCCTTAGACAAGTCTTTTAACTATTAGGAACATTATCTATTGAAAAAGAAGAGTGTAATAGAGTGATGGCGGGTTTACACGCCGCGATATCGGCGTCCAACTCCGATCCAACTCCGACAAAAAGTCACGTGGTTCGCGAGTTGGAGCCGATATCGTTCGCGCATTGTACGGTTTGAACGTACAACGCGATGCTGGAACGATGCCAAAACGATATCGGGGTTGAATGAGCGTGCTATTCAACTGCCCGATATCGCATGGCCGTTGTAGCAGCATCGTAGCGTGTAACAGCCTAACTACGATGTCTACTCGCACCTCACCCATTAACTCCCATGTTAAATGGTCGTTACTGGGTTGGTGGGCGTACACATCGTAGGGACTTTGTTTCCCGATATCGCAGCGTGTAAACCGCCGATGCGATATCGGGAAAAGAGCTCAAAAAATGCGCGCTCCCGCGCCGTTGCCTACGATATCGCCCCGATATCGGGACGTGTAAACCCACCATGAATGTTATGGTGTATTCAATTTCACATTTGAATAAGTATCTTAGATGAAGAATATGTGGCAATTTTAGTCCTGGACCAATTTACTTCTAACACACACCATAAGGCTATGGTCACACATAGCAATCCATTTTATCCATTTTTGGAAGTGATTTGCATGACCAATCCGTTTTTTTTTTTTGTTGCTTTTTTAGCCTCCTACACCCCTGAACGTTTTTGGACTTAGTCATTTTTGGACCAAAATTCTTAAAAAAACGGATCCGTTTTTTAAGGCACCCCAAAAAAACGAATCCGTTTTTCCATAGGGCCCATGTTAAAATTTTTTTTTTAAAAAAACGGACCCCAAAAACATTGCTAGCAACATTTTTGGCTCAAAAACGGACTTAGCAATGTTTTTAGGTGCAGAAAAAAACGGACAGGGTGTTTATTACATCCAATCCGTTTTTCTATCAGTTTTTGGACTTAGAAAAAAAAAATGCCAAAAACGGACCAAGGGCTTATGTGTGACCCCAGCCTAACTCACATAAATGAAAAGATTTAGTAAATTACCATATATGTTGCATATGTGCACTGGGTGCACAGACATTGCCTACTTAGATTATCTATGTAGCTCTGGATATACAAATTATGGGTTTGCTAATGTCATTTTTGCAAATTTAATGTATGGAGCAAAGTAAGTTGCATGACACATGACCTGTATATTTTTTTCTTAATTATAACTATTAGGTCTCACTCTTAATGTCACAGGGACTGTGGGGAGAATGGAAACCAGGGTGCTTGATCTGCCCCTCAAGCTAGGGAGCCCTGAACTATCTTTAACTCAAGGGTACAACTGATGGTGGAGAGGCCTACATCTCCGCCCTGGCCCTGCTCTTATACACCATGTTCCTAATTATTATGCAAATTGATTTTTAAATCAATAACGTCTTTGAAGACAGTAAAGTCTGCAAGACAGGGATGAGCGGGAGAAAGAGAAGGGGGGCGCAGATCTAAGTGCAGAATTTTGATTATATTGGACAGAAATAGGAATTCTCCTCACCTTTTTGGTGTTTTGTTGTTCAGCATGTAACCCTGTGTTTGGGTAGTGGAGTAATCGTCTGGATCCTCTGGCCTGCAGATCAAAACAGGTGAAATGAACCACCTTGCAGGAGATTCATCAAGGAGTGTAAAGAAGGATTTCCAGTTTGTCAAGGAGCGCTTCCAGATGGTTCATTAATTACTCCGATTATTTCAAGAAAATGCCAAATACTGTGGCCTCCAGTATTTGGGGAGGACTACACAAATGGTTTGAACTTGATTGAATGGCCACAGACACAATGCCAAAGTCAGTCTACTTACTCACAGTCTATCAAGACACCTCCTGCTAACTTATAAGAAAGAATTCAATGTGACCCTGACACCGGTTGAACAGATTCCTGGAGATGTTTCCAATAGGATACAACAGTTAAATAAGAAAGAGGCTTTCTGAATATACAGATTGAGGACTCTGTATCCAGATGGCCTCAATGATAAGTTAGAAAATATATAGTACGGTTGTCCTAAGTCTAAAATAGTCATCACTGGCTTTTTGCTGGTTAGTCTTTGAATCCCCCCTTAAGAATGTGATCATATGTCATTTTTGATGAGATGGTTGTTTTTATATATATGATCATGTTTTATGTTGAACACAAATATCCGTGGCGTTTAATAAATTGGCTAGAAACCCTATTGAAAGAAATTAAGCACACAGAGACCAGACCTGTGGGTGGCTCTGTAGAGTAAGTAAGTAAGCATGATAAGGATATAGGAATAAGCATATATGAGTTCTAGTCCTGACAGATACTAGGTAATCTTATGGTCCCTAGTGATGAAATTAAGAGAATGAAATTAACATATTTACTGGTTGAATAAATGGTTTTGTCCTACCAGAGATATATTGAATAAACTAAGAAAAATAAAAATTTATTTAAGATGCTATTGGATAAATAACTCCAATTAATTTTATCATTTTTATCAATTTTATCCTTTTTACCTCAAAAATACAACACAATTTTATTGAATTGTACTCTTTTATAATCATCTCCCTGTTTGAATACGGGGTTTTTGTAATTTCCTAAGAGAGATGAGAATTATAAAAAAAAAATAAAAAAAAAAATAAAAAAATAAGAGAAACACATAGAAAATGAGGTTACAGTAAAGGAGTACTGACCCGTTGAAGCGAATTACCGCAAAACGGTGCCTTTGTCGGCCTCCATCACCCCCATCCTGGCTGTAATGTAACCCGAAAAAAGGGTTTTAAAGCAGTTCCTATGTTAATATGTACCTTGGCCTGTTAGGATGTTTTGGAGTTAAATAGCTTTTTATTTCAGTGAATGTGACCTGCTAATGCTGCAAATTCAACAAATGAGCATTTTCAGTTCTTTCAAACATATCAAATGTTTAGAAACTCTACTGTGCCTAATAATTTGGAACAGTGCATTTAGAGTTTTTTTTAATTTCTTTAAATTCACTGTTATCATTGGGAGGTTTCTTCAATAAAATTCGATGTATACTCTAACGGGTGATGACTTTTATTACACTGACTGTCATTTGCACCAACCATTTAGGAAAATCAGAGAAAAAGAACATTTACATAATAATTTTGAACATGGTGTACAGCCGTAAGCTGATTCCCACTCCCCCTTCCCCTGAAGCTGGGAAGTTAAGGAACACACATATGAAGACTGACAGGGGAGAATCAAAACACAAGCTCACTGCATACACTCAAGGAGAGAACAATAAGTAATAAGGGAGAAAACAAGAACAAGCTGGAGTTAATAATACAACAAATAAGTATTAACCAAACACCTGACAAGGAGCTACTGATATCAGATTACTGGAACACCAAGATAGGACCAGTATTGCTGGAGCAAAGCAGAAGCTATAGTCATCATCAGAGACCAAACCCATCCATCTTAAAAAGGCAGGGAGCTACTGTGATTGGTCTCCCAGAACATGCAATCCAAAAGTAACCAGGAGTCATACAGAGATTAACTCCTGCTAGCCCAATCACACTGAGAACACAGCTGGTCGACGCCCAAGCCTGCCTGCGGCAGAAACAAGGGAAAGACCTCAGTGTGGAGTGTCAGAATCTGATGTGTGAACAGTATAAGATGCCGCCATGACACTCTGCGACCTCTGAGCAAAATGTCATGTGACACATAATTGCTTTTAGGTATTTGCTCCAACACTTATCCCAAAAAGTGAGGTGATTTGCATGCATATTTTATTGTGTATGTTATGCACGTGTTCGGTGTTTTTCTTGCATAGTATTTGGTTGACATGCGTATGTCATCCATATGCAATGCTTTACAATTTGGGTTTGCCCATCTCTTCAGGATATCTATCTGTTTTATCTGTCATCTATATATCTAACTATATATATTTCTTTAATTGGTTGCCAGGCAGATTCAGGCTATGAACTTATGTACAGACCAATTTTTTTCCTGCACTCTTTGACTTGCAATAGTTAGTCTTGTGCAATAAAAGCACCATATGCAGCATGCTGCAATATTTTCTTCGGCCCATTTCCAGATTAGGAAAAACTTGCAGAGGGATATTGGTGCAAGTGTGATCTGAGTTTTCATTATATTGAACTTAATGCTTTTATTATCACAAGTTGGAGCGAAGCCTTAGCAATGTAACAATGTTTTGTATGTTTGAAATTCAAAACAATGAATGAAAAGAAATCGACAGCTTTAGTGCATAGCCTTTAAAAGCTACCATTGACAATTAACAGTAATTTCTATGAATACAACATATAGGAGGTATTGATAAATGGGTCCTTGAGTATTTCTAGAGGACAAATCCTGTTGCTAAAGAAACAATTATAAACTTTGACAAGTGAACATGCATAGTTCTAGCAGAAAAAAGTATATACGGTAGTTTTGAAACTGTGATTTTTTTTTAATGACTATTATTTCAGTTTGTTCAATGCATGAATTAAATATTTAGAGTCGAAAGGTGATCATGTTGAATAAAATAGAACTTTGAAAACAAGTATTTTCTTTCTGTATTTCCATGCCGCTTTTTAAATTAAATTAAATGCAAAAAATACAAAAAACTTAATGTTCAATCCAATCCCTTATTTTTGAAATTCCTTTAATGTAAGACATAGATAAATGGCTACAGCATTTACATCATCATATAAATGTACACTTCTAAAGATCCCATAAGAATCAATATTAAAGTGTACATAAGGCAGAGACAAAAAAAAATTAGACCAAAGTGAACAACAAAAATCAATAATGGTTTTATCTACAAAGACAAGAAGGAATGAGAGCAGAAATAGTTTTCAATTTTTAAACCTATGTGTCTCTGGTTTCAAATGAGAACAACATAATATATCATCAAGAAACGTAAAAAATGACATAAAAAAGAAAAGAAAATTTGAATTAATTCTGGATCCTTTTTTATAATTTGCATTATGCTTCATATTTCAAATAATAGTTTGCTTAGCTATGAGGAAAATAAAAAGAATAATACAAAAAAGTTTGAGAAGGATTACTAATTTGTCTTGCTCAATCTTTGCATACTTACTCTAAAAACTCAACTCAACCATATTTTTAGACTATAAAATCAAGTCTGTGAACATGGAACGCTCATAAGATTTCTAGTAGCAATAATTTCAGTATTCCTTGCTACAGGCTACAAGTACTTCACTGCAACAGAAACTGTTTCAATCGGAATATAGTTTATAAAATTGACTTCATACAGAAATCAGGAACTGCTGAGGAGTATGTCCCTTTCTCTTTCCATCCCATACTGATAAAAGTATCATTTTTATTCATAACAAATTCAGGCTGGGATTAAAAATAAAGCAAAAGTTACCTAAATCACTAAACTTCAACATAGTGAAGAGCTCAAATGTCCAATAAAGTAAAACTATTCGAAGTTGATTTGCGAGCCAAACATTAATCATCTGTCTCTGTTTAGTTCCAATTGGCAAACTAATTAACTTCATCCACAATTTTTACAATGCAATTTATGCAAATGTTCTGAAAGTATGAAGGGGTTAGACCAGAAACAATTTTCCGTTTGTGGATTCAATTAACCTTATGTTAGTTATCATTTCAATAAGAAAAAGAGGTCAAGCTAAAGTTATGTAAAATTGCGACTATTACTATGTGCTAGTGGCTGGACAAACATAAAGGATTTTGTGGGATCACTCATATAATAACCAACTGAATGTGTATTTGAAGAAGGCCAAAGAAATATAATAGGTAGTACATAATACATACACCGATCAGCTGATAAAGGCACCTGACTAACATTTTGTTGGATTCCTACATGCCGTCAGTACCATCAGGACAGCCTGAAAGAAAAAAAAGTTTGGTGCCGTGTTGGTCAGTTGAAAAAAGATAAATTATTCTCAGTGGGAGAAACAAAATAATAATCTCGTCAGTGTTCTACCTTTTAGTGACAAACAAAACCATAATAAATGTAACACAGCACGCTTTCGAGACTGGTTATGTTTCTTCATCAGACATGGTATCAAATGTATACCATGCCTAATGAAGAAACCTAAGCAGTCTCGAAAGCTTGCTTTGTAGCATTATTTATTATATTTTTGATTGCCATTAAAAGGTATTACACCTACAAGACTATTATTCATTTTCTCCCACTGAGAGCTATCTATTTTTTATCAGAACAGCCTGACACATTGAAGCATGGACCCTCCAAAACTTCTTTGAGTGTTCTGTTATATTGATTGTTCGGGTTCAGCTGACTCGCCTGTACTTTTTTTTAAAGTCCGGGTTCAGGGCCCGACTTGACTCGAACTTGAGTCTGAACCCCGAATACAGATTTTATAGTTATGAGAGGAGGGTGCTATAAAATAAAAAGCAAACAGTTATCAAATAGCAGAATCACACTTACGTTGCCCCATCGTCCAACTGCTGAACTCCTGGACCGTTCATTAACTTCCTGGATATACAATGTAGAGGGCACAGCAGACAACCACAAACACTGTCACAGAGAATCGGCATCTGCGAATGGCTGTTCTTGATGCTAGAATGTATGGGCTGGTTTCAGGTTACTCCAGCAACCAAGCACAGATGCCCATTCTCTGTGACAGAGTCTGTGATTGGTTGTTGGGCCCCTTACCCAATAACTGACATCATAATACTGTATA
This sequence comes from Allobates femoralis, assembly GCA_033576535.1. Taxonomy (NCBI): domain Eukaryota; kingdom Metazoa; phylum Chordata; class Amphibia; order Anura; family Aromobatidae; genus Allobates; species Allobates femoralis. The sequence continues at coordinate 139,821,246 of JARQOC010000002.1, forward strand.
ACTAAAAAAAATGAAAAAGTTTGTGCAGCGATTTGCTGTATTTTTTATTCTTGGTGCAGATAAAGCGGACAGTTACAGGCTACCACCCCAACCTGCCTGGCTTTATCTTTTCTGGCAATCAAAATACAGGAAAGCCCATTATTTTTTTTAATTAATTAATTAAATAATTAAAAAGTGTTGTGGACCCTCCATGCTAAAAATTGCAGCCCACAATTGCCCTAGAAAATGGTGCATTCTTTCATAGCGCGATTTTCAGGGCGCTTTACCTAGCTCTTACAGCCGCCCTGGTGGGGTTGGCACATTGGGTAATAAAGGAGTTAATGCCAGCTTTGTATTTTCAACTGGCACTAAGCTCAAAATTAATAGTGTCAGGGCAATATTAGACCCGCCACTATGAATTTCTAGTAAGCAGTAAAAAAGACAATACCAAAAAAAAAAAAAAATTTTATTGAAACAAAACACAAAACACATCCCTGGTTTCCCTCTTTATTAACTAAAAACAAACCCTCTGATGATAAATCCATAGACGAACATATTCGACTTTGCTACATCTCTGTGAGCAGAAACACGTCTAGCAGGCTAACACTGACAACTGGGTGCTGAGAGAAAGGTCATCCAAGTTCACAGCTCAGCACCATCAGCGGTGAAATCAGATGATCCCATAAACTGCATCAAGGCGCACAGATTCCAGTTGTAAGTGAGTGAGAGAAGTACTCACTTTATGGCAGGGATCTGTGTGCCATAATGCAGTTCATGGGGTCAACTGAGTTCACCTCTGATGAGGCTTAGCAGTGAACTTAGATGACCTTTCTCACAGCACCCAGTTGTCAGTGTCAGCCTGCTAGTCACTGTGAGCAGACATGCAATTTTCAGGTCAAGTAAGAACTGAAAAAAATCAACTTCGACAAGTCCTTCTTTAGCCAACATGCCAACTAAGGGATTGGTCACTCTCTCACCGACCCACCAACATGCCTTTAGGAAGGTCCACTGACATTGAATCTCATCATTTTCAGCTATGCCTTGGATGATGGTCACAGTTTTTCCTGGTACTCTGCTGATGGACAGTCATTGGGGGTCACAGGAGCTTGTCCTTTAGGGTCATTATCTGCCACCACCTGCCCCTCAGCATACCCCATCATGGCCTCTGCTTGCAAGGACGATGGAGGAACTAAGAGATGGCTACGCCCTACAGGACAGACAGGACCAGCTTGGGGAACACCGACAGGCCCTCTGGGTTTGTGTGCATCTGGCTGGCAAACCAAGAGACACCTGGGTCGCATCCGACGCTAATGTCTATTCAGGTTGGCTTCCTCCTGCCAAATTTCAAATTGGTAGATGGTGGCAACATGACGTATGCCAACCAACTTGCACTATTGCACTATTCTTTACTGTGAAAGTTTATTATTAGTCTGTGTCCTGCCAAAAGCTTCTCATCTGGCTCTCTAATCCAAGCCCATTCTTCAATTGGGGCTTACTCAGATGCCTACTGTGCCTTGGCAGTGACATCACCTTAAAGAACGTCATGCCATACATCAACAAGCAACATCACCACTGTTACTGACTCATGACATCATGATGATACAGTGAAATTTGTCATAACATGAAATGAGACCTACTGTAGTCAGTAGGTTAGGAGAAAATGTGATCTATAGAGCACTGGAGGAACGGAGGAGGACAAGGATCCTGACTGACAAACCTTTATTAGGGAAATTCACAATGCGTCTCGGCGGAGGATTACTGCCTTCTTCAGATATAGAGTGTATTACAAGTGAATACATATTTATTGCAAACAGCCACCAATCACATGGATAGTAATTAAGAGGGGATGGCAATTAACCCAATGGGACCCAAAAGGGTTTACATATACAATGCCAATCGCATTGGACCAAATTTATAAGAAAGCATCATAAAAAGGAGTATTTAAAAATATGTAAAATATTGATAAAAATCTAATAAAATACTGTAAAATATGGTAAAATATATGATTAAAAATACATAGAAATACAAATAATTAAAAGTAACATTTTAAAAGTATATATAAAAATATATATATAACAATAAACAATCAAAGGATCATTACTAGTTCACCACATTGTCCAATGTTAAATTTAATCCTTCAGGAGTAAGTTTCCCCAATTTGTATATCCAATAGCTTTCTCTGTTGGTCAGGCAACTAAGCCTTTCATGTACAGTGTCCATAATCTGGTCAATAATAATCAATTTCAAAGATTTTGTATCCTTCTGGTGTTCAGTAAGGAAGTGCTTGGAGACACTGAGAAACATGTAATCATTACGAATATTTTGCCCATGCCTATTTATCCTGGCATGCATTGTCTAAATAGTGTGGCCTACGTATTGGTAAATGACATAGGAAGATTGACAGGATACATTACATCTTATGGGGAACTGCTCTCTTGTAGTCTGTGAAATTAATGATTGTGCGCCATTAGCGACAGTAGTACAACAAAGGCATTTTGGTGTATTGCAATGAAAGTACCCCGCCTTTGAGACAATCAGTCCTCTAGATTTTTTAGATATGATGGAGGTGTTACTAGGGGCAATCATGTATCGCAATTTCCAACTTCGCCTGTATATCATTTTTGTATGTTTTGGTAAATGACCTGAAAGGATTGGGTTATTACATATAATAAACCAATATTCATTTACCAGTTTTCTGCAAAGCTTGATGAGAGAAGCCAAAGGTGGTGATCAGATTGCAACTCGCTACACGAGAGTTTCTTTTGCCAATGACAGTGACAGACTCAATCTGAACTATACAGGTTTCTTGTCTCAGTGCCTTAGCTGGCTCAAGTGGTTAGCACTGCAGCCTTTGCAGCACTGGGGTCCTGAGGTCCTGTATTCAATTCCCACCAAGGACAACATCTGCAAGGAGTTTGCATGTTCTCCCCGTGTTTGCGTTGGTTTCCTCTGGGCACTCTGGTTTCCTCCCACATTGCAAAGACATACTGATAGGATATTTAGATTGTGAGCCTCAAGAGGGACAGCATTACTGATGTATGTAAAGTGCTATGGAATTAATAGCGCTATATAAATGAATATATTATTATTAGTTTTAGTGAGGGCATCATTTAACAATTTTTTGGGGTAACCCTTAGATACAAATCTCTTTGTAAGGAGTTTTGATTCCTTGAAAATCATCCTCTTTGGTGCAGTTCTTCCTTACTCTCCAATATTAACCATAAGGGATGTTTACAATCCAGCTGGGAAGGTTTCCACTATCAAAGCTTAGATAACTATTAACGTCAACTGCCTTAAAGTGTGTTGATGCGGACACCCTCCCATCTCCCTCTATCTGGATGGAGAGGTCAAGGACCTGCATCTTTTTATCAGAGATTGTTGAAATAAACATTAAACCCCATGGAGATTTATATTTAATACTGATACAAAGTTGAGGGCTTCCTTTTCGGTGCATCATCAGATAAAAAAGAGATTGTCTATGAAGCGTTTGTACATCTTTATGTGAGCAGCTGCCAAGGGGGACTGTGCAATGTGGATGGACTTGAAGGACTCCATGCACAGTCCCCTCTGGCAGCTGGTTATAAAATAATGATGTACAAACACTTCATACATGATTATATCTGACGGGGCACTGAAGAGCAAGCCCTCAACTTTGTATCAGTATTGAATAATAATCCCTGGGTTTAACATTTATCTCAACAATCTCTGATCAAAAGATGAATTTCCTTTACCTCGATCCAGTTAGATGGAGCTGGGAGGGTATAGATTTAGCTTCTCACTAGATTCGTGCTATAATCCTCCCAAGTTGCTGCACCTCACCCTGGCCATCACCCTTTCTGCCACAAAAAAAGACTACTCCTTAATATATAACTAATGAAAATTAGTTTATAGAGGTGCACTACTTTCCACCACCCTATACCTTGTTTCAAAGTGGATACATTTAAATAAAACCTTCCAAGTACAGACAGTTACAATTTATGAGCTGCAAATTATTCCAAACCTATACATTATATATATTTTCTGTCCAAAACCGCTGATCCCGGTCGTGGAGACGCAGGATTGTTCACAAATTTCCACTATACATAAAACATACACACAAAAAAAAAATTACACATATGTAAAAATATAGAAAAGCTATAAAAAATGTAATACAACAAATATATAAAAAAGTTTCCCCAAGAAAAGTAGAAAAAAAAGGGGCTTGGTTTCAAAACCTCCACTTGTTCAGTGATCGCCTGTTTCTTCTAATTAATGTCAAAGTCACATTTTATTGACTCCATCCTACAATAAATCATATTTGATGGACTAGATGAGTCAACGTTTTAAATATAAAAATCTCCTTCAGGTTGACTGTCACCCTGAGGAAGATTTTTATATTTGAAACGTACGTCGGCAGTGGGGATTGCCAGAGGACGGACAAAAACTGTGCACTAGACAGCTTGGTGTACAAGTTATGATATAATTGATTATCTTTATATACTGCAGTACACTGCTGAGCATGGTTGGTCCCAGCAGTAGGGAAGTAGCCTCACCCCATAATTAGAACAAAGGTTTTAGGGGAGAATATAGTTATTTTGCTAATATTCTAAAAAGTGACACTGTATGACTAAAATTGCAGTATAAACTGACACTCCATGCAGGTAATTAGCTCAATTTATGAAACTGTGATATGTGTCCTTAAATACAGGTATATGCCGAATCCCATATGTCTTTTTTATGACAAAAATGTATTTGGAATATTAGCCTTCTGAATATGTGCAATATTTTAAACTATATTTAATAAAGAGAGAATTGTTTGCCTATAAAAACTTGTGTGCAAATTCACTTTAAAATACTCTGTGAAACCTGGGAGGGTACCATGGGTATTTTTATAAAGTGGAATGTTTTATGGTGAAGCACAATATAAATAGTGGACTATTTATGTATATGCATTTATAAAGTTCATAGAACTTGAGTCACCTTCAAACATAAAAAATGTCCTTAATTAGCAATCACACAAATTAAAGGCAATTTGAATGTCTTACCTGTCCTACCTGAATTCCACGAAATCTAAGAATTTTATAATTTTAAATTAGAGAAGATTTTCTCATCTCTAGTTATTTAAATCAGAAGTATAAGTGTCAAGCTTTACAAATATAATGGGATGAGAAAGGTTAAATGCTGCCATTGTAAGAAGATGCATGCAGGATCCTGAGTTAGTGATTTATACTACGTATTTTTCATTATCAGAAATGTGCCTACCCTGAAGAAGGAGTGTCGACGCCAAAACACATAGAATAAATAACTCTCCCAGGATTCTGCATTGATCTTAAAATGGCAGTGTGGCTTTTAACCATTCTCACTTAATTATATGCTTCTCCACACTGCTGGGGCTGCGGCAGCCAATTTTGTGCGATTAAGGTAGTTGTTTCCTGCATGTGAGCAAGTCTTTGTCTCCTATCATTTGTATTATTTCCACATATAAGACCTTTTACGCTTGTCTCTTCCATATATATTGCCAAGATTTACTAACAGCACAGGCCTAGCTGGTGACATAATACCAGGCTACAAGTAGTGATGGGCGAATCCTAAATTACTCGGAATCGCTTGACTCTAGCGAGTCCGAGCCCAGGACTCGCTACTCGTTGCGAGTCTAGCGAGTCCAATGTTAATGAACGGGGAAGCGAGTTATAGCGAGTAGTGTGAGATTTACAAATCGCAGATGTGTCTCGGAAGCTTCAGCCTGAAGCAATCCTAGTTTTGTCATTTATTTGCATTGGACTCGTTTACTTTGTAACTGTAATCGCTGGGAAACTCGCACAGATAAGAGAAGAGTCCTGTCTGCTCTGTGCAGCTCCAGGGTCCTAGAGCCCGCCTGCTGCCTGATGTAGCAGTGCTGAGATTGTTCTCAGTCTGCTCATTCCCTGTGTACAGACATGAATGTCTGTGCACAGAGATGATGTAGCAGAGCTGAGATTGTTCTCAGTCTGCTCATTCCCTGTGTACAGACATGAATGTCTGTGCACAGAGATGATGTAGCAGAGCTGAGATTGTTCTCAGTCTGCTTATTCCCTGTGCATAGACATCTATATTTATGCACAGGGGATGTAGCAGAGAGGACATCGCGTTTTGGACTGCGTCGGACGGAAGAGGATTTTTTTAATTAAAGATGGAGTCCCTAATGGCTTTTTTTTTTATTTCTAATAAAAAATTTTCCTTGTGTTGTGTTTTTTTTAAAACAATTTAATAGAAATTCATGGCGGTCATGTCTAATATTGGCGTGACCGCCATAAATTTCGGGCTTAGGGTCAGCTGATAATACAAAGCTGGCCCTAACCTCTATTACCCAGCGTGCCACCGCTACCAGGGCCGCTGGAAGAGCGGGGTTCAGCGCCAGAGGATGACGCTTCAATGAACGCGCCATCTTCTGGGGCGGCTGCGGGCTGCAATTTGCAGCGGGGGGTGCCCAGAAAGCTTGGGCATCCCTGCGCTGCGGATTCCAGCCCCCAGCTGCTTAGCTGTACCTGGCTAGACATAGAAATTGCGCGGAGCCCCACGCATTTTTTTTTAATTATTTCATGAAATTCTGAGATTCTGACTCTGAGACTCTGACTCTGAAATTCATGAAATAATAAAAAAAAAATGCGTGGGGCTCCGCGCAATTTCTATGTCTAGCCAGGTACAGCTAAGCAGCTGGGGGCTGGAATCCGCAGCGCAGGGATGCCCAAGCTTTCTGGGCACCCCCCGCTGCAAATTGCAGCCCGCAGCCGCCCCAGAAGATGGCGCGTTCATTGAAGCGCCATCCTCTGGCGCTGAACCCCGCTCTTCCAGCGGCCCTGGTAGCGGTGGCACGCTGGGTAATAAAGAGGTTAGGGCCAGCTTTGTATTATCAGCTGGCCCTAAGCCCGAAATTTATGGCGGTCACGCCAATATTAGACATGACCGCCATGAATTTCTATTAAATTGTTTTAAAAAAAACACAACACAAGGAAAATTTTTTATTAGAAATAAAAAAAAAAGCCATTAGGGACTCCATCTTTAATTAAAAAAATCCTCTTCCGTCCGACGCAGTCCAAAACGCGATGTCCTCTCTGCTACATCTCCTGTGCATAAATATAGATGTCTATGCACAGGGAATAAGCAGACTGAGAACAATCTCAGCTCTGCTACATCATCTCTGGGCACAGACATTCATGTCTGTACACAGGGAATGAGCAGACTGAGAACAATCTCAGCTCTGCTACATCATCTCTGTGCACAGACATTCATGTCTGTACACAGGGAATAAGCAGACTTAGAACAATCTCAGCACTGCTACATCATCTCTGTGCACAGACATTCATGTCTGTACACAGGGAATGAGCAGACTGAGAACAATCTCAGCTCTGCTACATCATCTCTGTGCACAGACATTCATGTCTGTACACAGGGAATGAGCAGACTGAGAACAATCTCAGCACTACTACATCATCTCTGTGCACAGACATTCATGTCTGTACACAGGGAATGAGCAGACTGAGAACAATCTCAGCACTGCTACATAATGTCTGTGAGCAGGCGGGCTCTAGGACCCTGGAGCTGCACAGAGAAGACAGCTGGACTCGGCTCGCAAAGAAACAGCAGTTATCTGCGAGTTTCCCTGCTATCACTGGCACAGTAGCCAGTGATTACTCGCACGAGTCTAATGCAAACAATGGCAATCCTAGTTTTGTCAGCGTTTCTGACAAAACTAGGATTGATATTGATTTGCATTGGACTCGTGCGAGTAATCACTGGGAAACTCGCAGAGTACCGAGTCCTGCGAGTCCCTTACTACTCGCCGAGTAACGAGTCCTAGCGAGTAGATTCGCCCATCCCTAGCTACAAGACATGTGTCACATGAAATAACTTCTCTCACTATTTTAGGCTGGCTTCACACCACGGCACAATCTGATCTGGGACTGTCAGGGATGAACCTGACATCCCCGTACTGGATCAGCACATAGAACTGGAGGGCTAATATGCCCTCCGGTCCGGTGTGTAGCCGGACGCAGCTGCCGCTGCTGATATTTCAGGACCGCGGCTCGCGGAGAGCTAGCCGCGGTCCTGAAATTACAGCAGCATGCAGCTGCAGGTGTCCGGTTCCTGGATCCTCCCAGATCGGGGCAGTCCAGCCCTATAGGCTCCCATGTTAGGAGCGCCGGATTGCCTCGGATCCGGGAGGATTCAATTTGGGGAGATTTTTCTCCCCGGACACAAACATCGTGCATGCTCCGATTTTGTGTCCAGGAGAAAAATACGATTCTTCCCGGATTCTCCCAGACACATGGAAACCGGATGGCAGAGAGCTGCCATCCAGCTCCATCTGGCCCCATAGAATACTATAGGGCCAAAATCAGGTCCGGGGCTGTCCGGTTTACACCGGACAGCCCCGGATCGGATTGTGCCGTGGTGTGAAACCAGCCTTAGAGCTCTGATTTTGCTGTACATAAAATAGCCAAGTTGCAGACAACATGCAAGGGAGTTTCATGTCTAATGTGACTTGCATTGAAGTCTAAAGGCCCAGTTACACACACAGATAATTGTGCAGAGATTGTTCGCAGATCTCTGATTGCAGTGAAATCATGGACATATTTTACCTTTTGTGACCATGTACAAATGAAACAATGTGTCCATGATTTCACTGCAACCAGAGATCTGCAACAATCTCTGCACAATTATCTGTGTGTGTAACTGGGCCTTAAGGCAAATGTACAGTATTGCACCTTGTGATTAGCGAAAGAAACCCAACAAACTTGGAAACATTTGTGACTGAATGTCACAGTCACAGCATTTCGCAGTTGCAACATTACACCTGAGGAGATCATTACATCCAATGCTACAATGTGTCAAGGTGATTTCAATGTTGCATGACAAGTGTCTCTGTGTAACCCTAGCCTAAAACTAGCAAGATTTAATAGGTTATAGCAAACTGATAGCAAATATACTTGCAATACCAAAACAATAAGCTGTGTGGCTCACGAGGACTTTCACAAGTTTTAATCTACTAAATATTTATTTTTACATTTTCACAAGGTTTTACATTATCACTTGTTGCCTTAAAACAGAAAAATGTTCTGCTTAATTATGTGAATTCTATGCAGTTGATGTATTGAAGAGCTGTAAATTCATTACGGTACAAAATGTACTGGAAGTGGTGTCAGCTTCGAGTAACTTTGATGGCTCCAAGACATAATCAGAAAAGCTCTGTAAGCAAAATAAATACAGAAAAAAAGTATGAAGTTTGCAATTTTATAGATATATTCTGTCATTCTGAGAAGCTTCCAGCTGTGAGCACTTCCCTATTGTATGTTCAAAAAGATAAGCTTTTCCCTGTCTCATAAAGAAATGCTTTACCTCAGTGCTTATTCTTAAAATATGATGCTGTCTCAGAAATGCACACATTGCTACCTTGTTCTTCCCTTCCCCTGCTTTTGCTTTTATTTTTGTTTGCAATAATGTAGCTATCAGCTTAATATCTTGTGGACCTATTTTGTTCTGAGTGCTTTCTCTTGGAATGCAGGATTTCTCGACAATTTAAGAGAATAATACTTGAACTAAATGATCCACTATAGCGGATGCCAGTTAAGTGGCACTGTTTCTGCAGCAGGATCCTTCATACAGAAAAAAATGCAACTGACTGCTCCAACCGGAATCATACACAGGAAATAATTATATTGCATAAATATTATGTTTAACATTGTCCCATTAATGTGTCATAGGTGATAGGTCGTCTAGCGGCAGTTCTAAGTTGATAGAGGGCAATGGATTATAAATGAGGATGATCAAATAGTAAATCACACAAAATTAACAGGATATTCACTTTATATGGAAGTAATGCGAGGCAAATAGAATGTGCCGTATTATCTACTGAGGATCTTTCTAAACCACACAATGCGAAGAAAAAATAAAATAAACAATACGCACCTCACCCTTCACCTTTCCCAGTGACCCCACAAAGCATCTTCATCTTTTCACCTTTCCCCGTCACATACATCCACTTTGGACTGCTTCACTCTCTGCTGTCTTTGACACAGAGTAAGGCCGGCTTCACACCATGATTTCGGAGTTTCCGAGTGTATCCGTATCAAAGCGGATACACTCGGATCCGATTTTGCCTCCCATGTATTGCTATGGGGCACACATGTGTCCTTTTTGCCATCCAATTTATGCACAATCCGAGCCCCATAAGAATACATGGGAGGCAAAATCGCATCCGAGTGTATCCGATTTAACACGGATACACTCAGATGCCTCAAAATCGTAATGTGAAGCCGGCCTAAGATGGCGGCACAGTAGGACAGGTAAGTGGTAGGGTGAAAATTAATTTTCTTTTACATTTTGTCAGCCCTCTACTGTTCAGAAATAAGACAGTCAGTTAGTCACTATTTTTTAAATCTGAGAATTCATTCCTTTATTTTTTATAACTCTTTTATCTATCTCTATTTCTCAAAATTGAAGTTTCTACTCCTATTACTGTCTTATTTTACTTTTTCTTGGCATAAACATCTGTTTCTATATAATAAAAAAGCACTCCCATGAATGCTTAGATTCTCTTAAAACAGTATATTGCAATCACAACATGATAGAGCACTGTTTACTTACAGTTGGTCATTTTGGCTTTCTATCCAGTTAATTTTTCTGTTTTGTCTACTTAATGTAAAAAGTGGAAATCCCTTTTCCCTGCATGACTCATGCACCTTGTTATCCCGTGACCCAGCTGCTCTGCCCCTCCCCTCTGCCATTGACCTTTGCAGTGATGACTTATGCATGGAAAAGAGACTTCTTGTTTCTCCAAAGAACTTAGAAATGTTCAGCTACTCTATTTTTAATCATGGGATGTCATTGAAAAAAATTAACTAAGTAGCAGGGCAAAATTTTAAGTATACATATAATGACTGCAATATATTAAGAGATTACACATTTTGAAGTCAGTGTTTATTTAAAATAACGTGATGTATCGTTTTGGTTGTCCTGGCATACGGAACAGGATATTTAATATTGGGCTTCCAAAAAAGGAGATGCCAACTTTAGCTCATAGTGCATATTCTCCTCATGATTCTAAGGTTGTCTTTAGGAATAGGTCTACCTACACTAAGCCAATCAGCCCCATTTGGAGAGGCCTAACCTGCAAAAAATGTTATATAACAGCTCATCCAATAATGTGATATCATTTAATTGTAAAAAATAACATAAAATGATGCAGTAAGAAGGCTTAATAATTTTGTTCTTATGCATCCTTAAGGTGAAAAGCTATGTACAGGAGAATAGTACTCTTAGGCTACTTTCACATTACGATTTATGAGGGAGCCGATGCTGTCCGATAAATTCGGACAGCATCGGCTCCCTTCTGATGCCTGGAATCGGATGCCAAATAGGCATTCGATTCTGGCATTAAATTGTAGCCTCCGGGCTGAAAAAAAGAAAAAAAAAAAAAGTTTATGCTCACCTCTCCCCGAGCCCCCGCCGTCTCCCGCCATCTTCCTGCAGGCTTCCGGTGGCTCCCGCAGGCTCCCGGTGTCTGCAGAGGTCTTCTACTGCAGTATAGGACCTGCGGTGATGTCACAGTCACATGACACCAGGTTACACCATGGTAACCTGCGGTCATGTGACTGTGACATCACCGCAGGTCCTATACTGCATTAGAAGACCTCTGCAGACATCGGGAGCCTGTGGGAGCCACCGGGAGCCTGCAGGAAGATGGTGGGAGACGGCGGGGGCTCGGGGTGAGGTGAGCATAAACTTTTTTTTTTTTTTTTAACCCCTTCTCTCCCAGTTTGGAGAAGTTTTACTGTACTGAGCATGCTCAGTACAGTAAAATCTGGTCCAAGGAGACATCAGATGTTTTCTCGGACCCCTCTCCATAGGGCCCCATGCTAAATTGATCGGACCAAATCGGATGTGCACTAAATGCCATCCGATTTGGTCTGATCCGATTTTGTCTGATTTTATTTTCGGTGCAAAAATCGGAGCAGTCTCCGATTTTTGCACCGATAAAAAAATCGGACAGAATCGGATCGGACCAAATCGGATGGCATTTAGTGCACATCCGATTCGGTCTGATGCCCATAGGGCTGCATGGCCAAATTCGGATCCGATGCTGTCCGATTTCTATCGGACAGCATCGGAAATCCGAATATCGTAATGTGAAAGCAGCCTTAAGGGTTTAACGTCTGTGTCTCTGGAGGTGCAGGTGAGCTGCTGCTTCTGCTGGGTGTGTCTGGTGACATGATTGTCCACTTCCCTAGCCTTTAAATATTTACATTAACTAACAGCTTTTGTCACTGATAGAGTTATTTTCTGCAAAGACAGTGAGTTGTGAAGATGTTAGTGCAGTTTGTGCTGAAGCCTTCCTGCTGTTTTCTTGCCATGAGTTTTCCTTATATTGTGCGAGTTGCTGTTCTCCCCGGTCCATGGGTGGAGGTGGGGAGTTTTAGCCTAGGATTGATCAGGAACAAGGGCAAGATTGGGAGCCCAGACATTCTCACCTTCAAAGGTAATTCTGGGAGCAGAGTGAGCTAGACTTTAGGACACTATGGTTCATCATGCTAGTCCAGAGTCATTGATTGATGTGATGGCCCTTGCCATCATGTTAGATAGACGCCTTAGAGAAAGACGGAGACCATCCTTATCCCCTGAGTTCATACCTATTGAGGAGGTACCACAGGTAGACTTTGATGAACCCATGCAGTTGGCGAGAGTAGTTCCTCATGCTAAACCATCTGCAGTTAATCAGAGTAGGGGGCATGTTTCTATTGCGGTCAAATGAATCATTTTATTTATGTCAGTCCATATCGCTCCAAATCTATATCTCAAAAGCCGTGTTCCCCTGGTCTGTTGGAAGGAGACGACCAGGGTGTTTGTCTCTCCTTCTTATCTAAGTCTCTATTTTCACTTACTGCTAACGTTATAATCAGTGGTAAAGTAGAGACTGTGCCGATTCTTATAGATAGTTGGAGTCTGAGTCAATCTGAAGGATTCTCACTTTGCTCAGACCCAAGGCATAGTCTGTAGTAAATTAATGAGATCTATTGCTATCTGTGCCATTGACCCAGCTATTCCCAGCCAGAAGGATTTTTCCCAAGTTGTACACAATGTGAACTTGTCTATAGGGACTCTTCACAAGAAGTTCCTATCTTGTTACATCATAGAGAATCTGCCTACTACCATCGTCTTTGGCCTTTCTTTCTGACAACACATAACCCAGTGATTGACTGGTGAGCCAGGGAAGTAGTTAGTTGAGTAATTTCTGTCAGGATAATTGCCTGGGTGCTACCATTTCCACATCTCTATTTGCCTGGGTGCTACTATTTCTACATCTCTATTTGCCTGGGTGCTACTATTTCTACATCTCTATTTGCCTGGGTGCTACTATTTCACAAAAAGCCGCGCAGTTGTGCATCCCATCATCCTAGACTTCTATCTTCTACTGTATATTCAAGGAAGACAATTGTTTCATTTTTATGGTATTGACAGCAGAAAGGACTATTGAAGTTGCTGGATAGATGTTTGGTCTCTGGTAAACTCTTAACCACCTCAGCTGGAGATGTAGATGTAGGTACCTACATCTACATCTCCAGCTGAGGTGGTTAAGAGTTTACCAGAGACCAAACATCTATCCAGCAACTTCAATAGTCCTTTCTGCTGTCAATACCATAAAAATGAAACAATTGTCTTCCTTGAATATACAGTAGACGATAGAAGTCTAGGATGATGGGATGCACAACTGCGCGGCTTGTTGTGAAAACTATTGTAGTATTGGCACATTCATATCAGCTTACCCTGTTCCCACTTTTGTGACTAGTACCAGACACAACTATTTAAGTGATAAATCAGGAAGAAAAAAATAAATCATTAACCATGAAAAAAATATGGAAATCTTGAAAAACATTTGTCTTTCCATTGTCTCCTGTATTTTATAATACCTATTTACATTCTACTTATTTTTTAAAATAGACATATAATACCTGCATTTCAGCCTTATAAATACTACATGAATTATGAACTTAAACAAAAGATATGTAACTTCAGATGTAACTTAGGCTATCTTCACACCACAGTTTTTGTCTGTCAGGGTTGATCCTGCTTTTTGCATAATCCACCAGACAGATCCTGACAGGACAGGATGTGCACAAAGTGTGGCCAAATATGATCCGGGATCCTGTTTTTTGAAGGATTCATTTTCTGCTACTGTCTACAGTCCTGAAGTTTGCTTGTGTCTTCTCTGCGCTGTCCTAGGTGCTAAAATTCACAGCGTGTACATGAAGTACTGCTGTCCATGGTGCTAAAGTTGAGACGGAAGGATTTTTGAGCAAGCTTTGTGCAAAAAAAATGGATCCTGGAAACGATTCCATTTTTTCACCATAGATTCCCATTACATGGGAATCGGATTGTGTCAGATCCGGTTCTTTCCGTTTTTGTTTGATTTTTACCACGGAGACAAAAAATGCTGCAGGCTTCGATTTTGGGAATGGTGAAAAACCTGACAAAACCAGATCAGGTACAGTATACGCAAAACCTAATGGCCAAACAGGACAAATCCAGCACCATAGGGATACATGGGAGGCAAAACAGGATCAGGTTCTGTCCGGTTCAAACCGGATAGAGCCTGATGCACAAAATTGTGGTGTGATGCCAGCCTAAAGCTGCTTTGACATCAGCGTTTTTTTTAAATTGCAGCAGATGCGGTGAAAAAAACGCATCTGCCGTGATTAACGCATAACCGCGACACTTGCGGCACAGTTGCGGCAGGCCCCATGCAATGTCTATGGGGCTTGCGGTAAGGGTGCGGCAGGTGCGGCAAGTGCGGTTTCGGCGCTTGCGGCAGGTGCGGCCGCGAAAAAAAACGCAGCTGACTGCATTTTTTTTGTGGCCGCACCTGCCGCAAGTGCCGATACCGCACCTGCCGCACCCTTACCGCAAGCCCCATAGACATTGCATGGGGCTTGCCGCAACTGTGCCGCAGGTGTCGCGGCTATGCGTTAATCGCGGCAGATGCGTTTTTTTCACTGCATCTGCCGCGATTTAAAAAAAAACGCTAGTGTGAAAGTACCCTAAGTGGCCTGGGGTTAGAACTGTAGCCTTCCAATATTGTAATCTTGGATTCCTATCAGCTAGGTTAAATGGTATAAATGTTCATTTTATTTTACTTCCTCCTCTATAGTGTAATAATCTTTGACTCATAATTTAATTATAATTAATTTCTTTGTCCCAATTTATCATGTATAAAACTTATTTACTGTAACATGGCTCTAGGAAGTCACTTGTTCAGGAATCAATGCTTTTAAAGATTTTCCCAAGTTTTTAATATTTTTTTTCTTTTTGGTTTACCTTTTAAATGATGATGTCCTTGTCTAGCAATTAATTGGGGAAAAGCAGCTGGTGATGATTCTGATAGTACACTACCGTTCAAAAGTTTGAGGTCACTTAGAAATTTCCTTATTTTTGATAGAAAAGCACATTTTTTTTAAATGAAGCTAACATTAAATAATTTAGAAATATACTCTATATATTGTTAATGTGATAAGTGACTATTCTAGCTGCAAACATCAGGGTTTTAATACAATATCTACATAGGTACAATATTTACATAGGTGTATAGAGGCTCATTTCCAACAACCACCACTCCAGTGTTTTATTGGTACATTGTGTTTGCTAACTGTGTAAGAAGGCTAATGGATGTTTAGAAAACCCTACAAAACTCTTGTACAAGTATGTTAGCACAGCTGAAAACGGTTTGGCTGATTAGAGAAGCCATAAAACTGACCTTCCTTTGAGTTACTTGAGAATCTGGAGCATTACATTTGTGTGCTCTATGAAACTCTCAAAATGGCCAGAAAAAGAAAACTTTCATGAGAAACTCGACAGTCTATTCTTGTTCTTACAAATGAAGGCTATTCCATGCAAGAAATTGCCAAGAAATTGAAGATTACCTACAACGGTGTGTACTACTCCCTTCAGAGGAAAGCACAAACAGGCTCTAACCAGAGTAGAAAGAGAAGTGGGAGGCCCCGCTGCACAACTGAGCAACAAGACAAGTACATTAGAGTCTCTAGTTTGAGAAATCGACGCCTCACAGCTCCTCAACTGGCAGCTTCATTAAACAGTACCTGCAAAACGCCAGTGTCAACGTCTACAGTGAAGAGGCGACTCCGAGATGCTGGTCTTCAGGGTAGAGTGGCATGTCTGAGACTGGCTAATAAAAGGAAAATATTAATATGGGCAAACGAACACAGACATTGGACAGAGGAAGATTGGAAAAAAAATTTCTGGACAGACAAATCAAAGTTTGAGGTGCTTGGATCACACAGAAGAACATTTGTGAGACGCAGAACAACTGAAAAGAAAAAAGTGCCCATCAGGCCAATTCAACTTGTGGGAAAGGCTTCAGGAAGCATGGTGGAAAATTTCTCAAGTTTACCTCAGCAAATTAACAGCTAGAATGTTAAAGGTCTGCAATGCTGTAATTGCTAGCATTCTTTGACAAATGCAAAGTTTTCAGGAGAAAATTATTATTTCAACTAAAAATCATTATTTCTAATCTTGACTATCTACTCTATAATTGCCGTAGGCATTTTCATGTCGGACCCCGAAATCGCCGTGGCTTTGTCACTATGTGACGTCACCACGCGCGAGCAATGGCCGCGAAGCAGCCATTGCGAGTCGCTGGCCGAAAATAGAACCAGAGGCTCGGCCACAAACTTAGCGATTTACCGCTGAGGTAGCGCGAGCAATGGCCGCGAGGCCATTGCGAGTCGCTACCTCAGCCGCTGCACCTGCCGCAAGTCCCCCTATACTTTGTATGGGGATCCATTGCGAGTCGCTGTGTAGCGCGAGCAATGGCCGCGAGGCCATTGCGAGTCGCTACCTCAGCCGCCGCACCTGCCGCAAGTCCCCCTATACTTTCTATGGGGATTACCGCAACCGCGCCGCAAGTGTAACGGTTATGCGGCGAACGCGGCAGATGCGGTTACACTTGCGGCGCGGTTGCGGTAATTCCCATAGAAAGTATAGGGGGACTTGCGGCAGGTGCGGCAAGTGCGTCTTTTTAAATTTAATAATAATAAAAATAATAAAAAAAAACAAACTAAATAATATAAATAATAAACAATAAAATAAAACATTATCATAAAAAAAAAAAAAACATAAAAAAAATATAACATTAATATATTAATTACATTAACTAATTAAAATAAAAAAATGAATCTAATACCCCCCCAAAAAGTATTCACACCCCCCCAAAAAGTATTCAACCCCCCCAAAAAGTATTGAACACCCCCCAAAAAGTATTGAACACCCCCCAAAAATTATTCAACCCCCCCAAAAAAGTATTCAACCCCCCCAAAAAGTAATCAACACCCCTCAAAAAGTATTCAACACCCCCAAAAAGTATTGAACACCCCCAAAAAGTATTTAACACCCCCCAAAAAGTATTGAACACCCCCAAAAAGTATTGAACACCCCCCAAAAACTATACGCGGCAGATGCGGTTACACTTGCGGCGCGGTTGTGGTAATCTCCATAGAAAGTATAGGGGGACTTGCGGCAGGTGCGGCAAGTGCGGCCGCGAAAATCTTAAAAAAAATTAAAAATAACAATAAAAACAAAAATATAAAAAAAAAATTAAAATAAAATAAATATAAAAATAACAATTACTGCTAATAATAATGCTATTAATGCTAACAATTATGCTATTAATGCTAATATTAATGTTAATAATGCTAATAATAATCATATAACGTATTAATATGCTATTAAGCTAATATCATGCATTTATGCTATTCAAAATGCTATTAATGCTAATAATAGTGCTATTAATGCTATTAATAATGCTATTAATGCTATTAATGATACTAATTAATGCTATTAATGCTATTAATAATGCTATTAATGCTATTAATAATACTATTAATGTATTATTAATGCTATTATTTACATAGCTATGTAATTGCTATTAATCATTAATATACTATTAATGCTATTAATGCTATTAATAATGCTATTAATGCTATTAATAATAATATTAATGCTATTAATGCTATTAATAATGCTATTAATTCTTTTAATAATGCTATTAATGCTATTTAATTGTATTATTAATGCTATTAATCATATTATAATGCTATTAATGCTATTAATAATGCATATTTACTGCTATATTAATGCTAATATTAATGCTATTATTTGTATTATTAATGCTATTAATGCTATTAATAATGCTATTAATGCTAATAATAATGCTATTACTGCTAATAATAATGCTATTAATGCTAATAATTATGCTATTGATGCTAATATTAATGCTAATAATGCTAATAATAATCATATTAACGCTATTAATAATGCTATTAAGGCTAATAATCATGCTATTTTTGCTAATCAAAATGCTATTAATGCTAATAATAGTGCTATTAATGCTATTAATAATGCTATTAATGCTATTAATAATACTATTAATGCTATTAATGCTATTAATAATGCTATTAATGCTATTAATGCTATTAATGATATTAATAATACTATTAATGCTATTAATGCTATTAATAATGCTATTAATGCTATTAATAATAATATTAATGCTATTAATAATGCTATTAATTCTATTAATAATGCTATTAATGGTATTAATTGTATTATTAATGCTATTAATGATATTAATAATGCTATTAATGCTATTAATGCTATTAATGCTAATATTAATGCTATTAATTGTATTATTAATGCTATTAATGCTATTAATAATGCTATTAATGCTAATAATAATGCTATTACTGCTAATAATAATGCTATTAATGCTAATAATTATGCTATTAATGCTAATATTAATGCTAATAATGCTAATAATAATCATATTAACGCTATTAATAATGCTATTAAGGCTAATAATCATGCTATTTATGCTATTCAAAATGCTATTAATGCTAATAATATTGCTATTAATGCTATTAATAATGCTATTAATGCTATTAATAATACTATTAATGCTATTAATGCTATTAATAATGCTATTAATGCTATTAATGCGATTAATGCTATTAATAATGCTATTAATGCTATTAATAATACTATTAATGCTATTAATTCTTTTAATAATGCTATTAATGCTATTAATAATTCTATTAATGCTATTAATTGTATTATTCATGCTATTAATGCTATTAATAATGCTATTAATGCTATTAATAATACTATTAATGCTATTAATGCTATTAATAATGCTATTAATGCTATTAATTGTATTATTAATGCTATTAATGCTATTAATAATGCTATTAATGATATTAATGCTAATATTAATGCTATTAATTGTATTATTAATGCTGTTAATGCTATTAATAATGCTATTAATGCTAATAATAATGCTATTACTGCTAATAATAATGCTATTAATGCTAATAATTATGCTATTAATGCTAATATTAATGCTAATAATGCTAATAATAATCATATTAACGCTATTAATAATGCTATTAAGGCTAATAATCATGCTATTTATGCTATTCAAAATGCTATTAATGCTAATAATATTGCTATTAATGCTATTAATAATGCTATTAATGCTATTAATAATACTATTAATGCTATTAATGCTATTAATAATGCTATTAATGCTATTAATAATGCTATTAATAATGCTATTAATGCTATTAATAATACTATTAATGCTCTTAATGCTTTTAATAATGCTATTAATGCTATTAATAATACTATTAATGCTATTAATAATGCTATTTATAATGCTATTAATGCTATTAATTGTATTATTAATGCTATTAATGCTATTAATAATACTATTAATGCTATTAATGCTAATATTAATGCTATTAATTGTATTATTAATGCTATTAATGCTATTAATAATGCTATTAATGCTAATAATAATGCTATTACTGCTATTAATACTGCTATTACTGCTAATAATAATGCTATTGCTAATATTATTGCTATTGATGATGTGATTATTATTTAAAAATCTTTAAAAAAAAAATAAACATATTCTAGACACCCGATGCATTTGCATCGGGCTCACAGCTAGTATTTTATATTCATTTTACAAATCATTTGATAAATAAAATTATGTGTATTCATGGAAACACAAAATTGTCTGGGTGACCCCAAACTTTTGAACGGTAGTGTACCTCAGGACATGAAAAAGGAATATCCTATTACATTTAGAGATTAGCGAACTTTCCCCGAAAATGTTCATCAATTTAAAACCTAAACATTGCTGATTCTGTTCGCTTTTGGAAATCCAAGCAATTTACCCAAAAATTGTTGAACGCAGCTTTGTTTGGGGAAAAAATTCTAAATTTAAAATTTTTTCCTCATTGTTTGGAGTCAAACTGCTCACTGGAAGACCCACTGGCTGGGAATAACACCTAACCTTATGGTTAAGAGTGTTTCCCACCATCGGGTGTATAGTTTTCTTTCAACCTATAGAATATTTTGAAGCTATAAAATAATTTTTTAAGCTCCCTGGAGTTTGCAGATGTTTTTGACACCTGTAGGGTTTGAATTTTGGAAACAGTGCCAGATGTGGCAGCAGCTGTGGAGTCAGCAATCTTATAAAGTCCTTAAAACATCTGTTTAAAGGCCCGGTTACACACACAGATAATTGTGCAGAGATTGTTCGCAGATCTCTAGTTGCAGTGAAATCATGGACACTTTGTTCCATTTTGTGGCCTTGTACAAATGGAACAATGTGTCCATGATTTCACTGCAACCAGAGATCTGCAACAATCTCTGCACAATAATCTGTGTGTGTAACGGGGCCTTAAGAGATCTTAGTTTTTTTTGGGGGTGGGAATATTTTTTTTTATTTTACTTATTATTATTATTATTATTTTTGGGAGGGGAGAGCAAACCTTTATTGTTGCAGAGGTTTATCAACATGCAAGGCCATCTCTTCTACACTTATGTGATAGTAATTCATATGCAAATAGAATATGGCCATTACATGCTTCGCATCCATGGTCTTATAGGTCTGTTTACACTCATGAAACACCATACTATGAACATTGCTTTGTGAAAATGTGCAATCATTTTACTCAATTTCATTCCATAATGTTAGAATAAACATTTTTGGCATGTGCACAATTGCGTTATATTTATGAATAATGCTGAATTCGCTCGTGCATTGCTGCTCAGTACCCTTATTCAGCATTTCAAATGAACTGGTGGTGAACTGAATAAACTTATTTCTTTCCCTTGTTTCTGCTTTAAATATGTCAGGCTTCAGTAATCACTCCACCTAACTGAAAGCTCAAGTGTTACCTGTGGCATGGGGATTGATATTTGCAATATAAGTCAGTTGCCTTTTGCAACCTATTAAATGAGAGTGTTATTGAGGAGCTAGTGAACAAGATTGTGCAAACAATAATATCCTGTAAGCGATTGAGTCCTGGCACTGGAAGGAGAAGGCCCCCTAGGCAGTGTAAAGAGGAGTCACCATGGAGCTCAACACCATCTTAGCAATGCAATACAACACAGTTACACTCTGCTACATTTTGCTACTGTGTGCCTGTAGTCTGCAGTGATGTTAATGATAGATCTACTGTAAGATATGCCAGCTCTGGAAGATGTCATCTTCCTCACTACCCCAGAGACAGAGGGTGTTTAAGCACTAGAACTCGAGCAGCCAACATAGGACACATTTGTTACTTGGAGCTACAAAGCACTACCCACATTGGACCTAACATGCACCAAGGTCATGATCCAGCATTGGGCTTGGATGCTAGAGGAGGATCTAAGGAGCTCACAGTGAGGAGGTAAGTGATTCCCCATTCCAGCCGGGAGCACCAAATGTCATAATAAGGAGAATCTTGTGGCATGCCTGGCGTTACACCTGCAGCCAGTGCCGTAGCTACTGGATTGGCAAATCCAGGACCAGGAGCAAGAAGAGGAGGATGGAGAGGCCGAGGTGGATGAGGAAGAGAAGGAGGTAGTAGAAGCAGAAGGTCCTTTTTCTCAGCTTTGTGAAGCACTACCTGATGCCTTCAACTGGGGGGAATGCCATGTGGGGACATCTACCCCCTCCAAGCAATTATCCGATAAGGCATAATTCACCCCAGCCTGTTTAATTTCTTGAGGAGATTCGGCTCGCAGATGCCATCACCCCAGAGAGGTTACATCGGCTTAAGATCAATGTCTTTGATGACCAATGTACCTGAGGCAAGATGGTATCATTTATACAGCAGAGAAGGTTTGGCTTCATAACATAAAAGGTACTGGTCATTGTTGCTACGTCAACTGGTACACCCTGCTACGTGACTATCTTCCCAAAAGACTCTGCACAATCTATTTTGAGGAGAATGTCACCTTCATGAAGGTAATTGGTAGCAAGAAGTGGTTCATGGTTGGTGAAAGCCAGGTTGCTACTGCCGACGAGTTTAAAAAGGGGCAGACCAAGCAAGGATAATGCATCGAATGGAGACCAGGCACCCCTAATTCCTCCATCCTCTTCTACAGCGTTGGCCATGATGTTGTGTGCTGGGAGTAGGTAGTGTCAGACAATGCCCCTGGAGGAGTAGCCCCGGCAACTCCTCTGAGACCGTCCGGCAGCAGAGTACCATGTGGAACAGCAACCTTCATCTCAGGCAAAGTTCAAAAATCTACTCAATTCTTTCTACTCTGCATAAAGAAAGGACTAACCTAAAAAGGCATGTTGTTAGAACACTGACCAATCTCTTAGTTAGTATTTTGTCCGGAGAAGGACTTTTTCAGTTGTTTTTCAGTTCTTTGAAGAGTGAGGCCTATTTTATTGTTAATTTTATTTTTTCCCTTCCCAAATTGAGAGTCCGTGGCACTTCCCCTTGCTGGATTAGCAGGACTGCAGCATTTGGGTTACACCTCAAAGCCCTTAATGGACTCTGCCTTTAATGGACTTTCCACCATTGTAATGGATTCTACTCATCCTTGTGGGACTTTTCTTAAATATACTGTGAATATTCATATACTCCTCATGGTTTATAAAATTTTTGTTACTATAGTTTGTCTCAAATTGTCTGTATATGTCCCCTCTGAATTTTAAAGCGCTGTGGAATATGCTGGCGCTATATAAATAAAATAATAATAATAACAATAATAATAATAATAATAACTATTATTATTATTATTATTATTATTATGTGTCTGTGAGATTTATTCTAGTCTGTGCTACAGTAAAGTTTTTTTACTCCATTCCTGGTGTGCTGGACTATTTATGCAAAGAGGTGCTTTCATATTGCCCTACAGAAACTGGTGAACAAGCCACAGACCTTTGACCTGACAATCTGATGTATGGAAGACCTTACACATACTCCTGTAGAACAGGGTTTAGCCAAGTGCACTACTCAGGGGCCGCAAACAGTGCATGTTTTCAGGATTTCCTTAGCATTGCACATGGTGCTGGAATCAACACCTCTGCAGGTTATGAAATTAGCACAAGTGCAATGCTAAGGAAATCATAAAAACTTGCACTGTTTTCAGACCTTGATACATGCACATGTTGTCTAGATTTCTTTTTTCTTCCCCAAAATCTTTGCCAAATCTGCAAGGAAAAAAATACATTGGCACAGCACTTCTGAACTCTCATAGACTTTACTGGCTTCAGGATAGACATGTAGATTTTGATGCAGATTTTCAAAATCTGCTTCAAAAGATTTATCAAACAATGTCAATGTAGCGTGGGCATGGCGACTTAGAACAATATAGTTGAGTCATGTTCACACAAAACATCCCCCATATGCTGAGAGAGCAGGCACGAGTGTGACAAACGGTGCCATCACAAACATTACTGCAGTTCAGACTCGAGGGGTCAAAAAGGGGCTATCCCACAAGTTTGAACTGCACTGCACTCCCAGCTACTCCCATGCACTCACCGCTCCTCTCGCGATACTGACAAGATATTTCTGCGACATATAGCGTGATATTGTGCATTTCATGAGACAGCTAGTGTTACAAGCACTGCTGCTACTGTGGTTATCTCAGGCCACACAGCAGGATTCCTTGCTTTGTGATAGTCGCTGTGTAAACTGAGACAACCTCCGAGAAGTCATAAGGAATCCTAAGGTTCATGAGTGGGCCCGGAAGCATGGTGACAGCGGCGCTGAAGCCTGCTAAGTAATTGTGTAGGGGGACAATGTCTGTGCAAAAACAGCAGGGCTCCACTGTAAAACGGTTTGAGCTGTGTTTGAGCTTTTGACCCCTTTGAAGGTGTATTCTACACTCTTTATTTTGCCTCCCATTGATTTGAACCGGGCTCAGAATTTCAGCAAACTGTTCACCAATCCACTTGGGTAAATGGATGTTCCGTGTACCAAACCAAACTTCAAATGGTTCACTTATCTCTAATTACAATTCCTTCCCATCTTCCTAGACTTTTTCTAACTTCTATTGTCACCCTTAGGCTACGTTCACACACTGCGCATTTTTGAGCGCTTTTTTACGCGCGCTTTTCAAAAATGCTTAGGTGCGTATTGTCTACAGCAAAGTGAATGTAAAATTTACTTTGCCATTCAGATAGCGCGTATTTTCGCGTTGCCCCTTTCTGGGAGAAAGCACCAGCGTAAAAATAACTGACTTGTCAATTCTTCATGCAGGAGCTCCTGTGTCTTCTCCCTCTGACGTCACAGAGGGACAAAATCTAAATTAAACAAAGGCAAATGTATGTAAAATAAAAAATAATTAAATACTTTACCTCTCTGACGCCTTTTCTCGGTGTCTGGTGGTGAGGCCAGGAGATGTGTGTTCTGCCAGGACCTGCCATGATGTCAGAGGGGCGTTCCTGGCGCTGATTAGCCGCTCGCGGTCATGTAATACATATCACATGACCACGAGCGGCCAATCAGAGCCGGAAACGCCCATCTGATATCCCGGCAGGCTCTTGCAAGATGCACATCACCTGGCCTCACCACCAGACACCAGGAAAAGGCATCAGAGAGGTAAAGTATTTCATTCTTTTTTATTTTACTTACATTTGGCTTTGTTTAATTTAGATTTTGCAGTGTATATTAATACACTGCGAAATCTAATGGGCGGTCACAGCTGTCACAGAGGGGAGGAGGAAGCAGGATTCTTCCTCTTCTCTGTGACATCACCTGCGCTTTCTGGAGTAAAGAAAGCGCAGTGTGTGAAAGCCCCTGTTGCGCTTTTTTGCGAGGCCGAAAATCGCAGCAAAAAGCAAGCGCAACAAAATACGCTATGTGTGAACGTAGCCTAAAACCCTCATCCTGCCAGCATATATACTATACTTTGTTTACCAGCTGGGGTCTGAAATATTCAAGCTGTTTGTCTGGTCACATTTTTTTGCATATCTGTTACAGAATGTCATCAATACCTAAATAAAATAGCAAGATAGACATTCAAATTATTGAATTCTAATGAAATAATCATACAATGGGCTAAAAAAAACTAATTAAATTAAGCTACATTGTAAACTTTAATTAAAGCTCCTGAACAGTTCATACACTTTTAATAAAAATTATTGTCTTGCAGTCATGAAAACCAGGAAAAGTTCATTCCAAAGTGAAAAAGTGTAGATTTGAAACCATATTGAGAAATTATTTATAAAATATGTAAAATAAACTACTTCAAGATTTTTGGCCAAAATTCACTAAAGTTGTTCAAATGCCACATGGCAATCTGGCTCATCAAAAAAGGCAACGGCGAACAGTATTGACCTTAGGGTCTTTTTGGACCCGAAATGAAAAACTTTTTTAAACTTGTCTTCAAGGTCTGATTGGAAAAAAAAAAAGCACATGAAAGACGTATGAGAGTCTAGTAAACAAACAACAAAAACACCAGAATTTCAAATACAATAGCCCCAGAGTAGCCCAACAGGATTTACGTGTGGGGTCCGAACTGGTGGGGTTATGGTTAAGGACTCTCACTGAACAGTATGTAGATTGCAGAAATGTAAGTCCATTCTTTTTGCTACTTTACACAGGTAGTGTTTTAACACTAGATGGTGCAATGCAATATATTATTGGAACAATCTTAGCTATCTATCTCTTTGATATCCTCTTGCTTTCCCGTATAGGGCTTGTTTGTGATAATTTTGATTAGGTTTTTACGGTTGTTCATTTAGGGAGAGTAGTTTATGAAAAGGTTGGAAATCCTTACTAAATCATCTTTATGACAGAATACATTGAATATACTAGTAGTGATAGGTTTTAAATAGGTTAAGCGATAAAAACCTAATGAAAGAATTGAAAGAATTTATTCATATTCTCCGAAACTCTATTTTGAGTGCAGGGATGAAGTTAAAAAATAAAAACTGGGATTTTCAGCTTTATTAGGCTCTCCACATGCCTGTCCCACCACCACCTCTTTCTTCTTCCCTGGTCCTCTCATTGGCATTACTTTGAACCTTATATGATAACTGATGCCCGGTCACCTGTGGCTAAGTTCTTTAGAAGCCCCCACTGGTAGGAAAAAGGAAGAGAAGCTAATCGGAGGATTTCACATGGAATTGAAAGCACAGGGGGCACAGGAAAGAAGAAAACAGTTTATTTTGTATCCTTTCATGGCATATTCAATGTGTATAAATGTTAGTCTAATTACTCCTTAACAGCATGACATACTGTATATACAATAATGTAATAATATAGGCATAATCTCATCTGAATAAAGATTTATATGCGCAGGAATACAAAATATGTGGTTATATATAATCAATGTTGAGCGTTTCAAATAGATTTTGAAAGACAGTCATCTGTAGAAGTAGATAAATTTTTTACACAAAGTTAAAATATTCAGGTTTCCTCTTAGACCATCTGCTTGTACCATACCAGAGATTGAAATCAGAACATATTTTATGGCTTCATCAATAACAACTTGTCAATAATCAGAGAGGAAAACATATAAAAAAGCAGACGTCATTTATTAAAAAGATTTCAACGTAATTGTACTTTAAACAATTGTTTGTCTGTTAATGATTTGTTGGCACAAAGACAACAATAAATAAACTACCGTGATAGCAAGGAAAACAATAGTAGAGATGAGAGAACCTTTAGAAGTTCGGATTCAGTTTGATAAACAGCATATGTTCGCCAAACTTCTGAAACCCCGTTCAAATCAATGGGAGCCAAAATAAAGGGCCTATAAAACACCTTCAAAGGGGCACACAAGCCAAAAACAGTTTAAATTAATGACAAACATCAGGAAAATTGCCATATATTCCCTAAAGTTCAAATTGTCATCATTGTGCATTATGGATGCATGGGACAAGGCCTAGCCCAGTATTTCAAGCTTCTCATGTAGGCATGGTGCTCAGAAAACCCTGCTGAATAAAAAAACAGAAGAATCTCCATATTTCAAAAACTTAGCGTTACATGCTACCAAAGTGACATCAAGTGACACAGAATAAAAATTGTAGAATGGCAAAGCCCGCATGCATGGCACAGAGTATGGAAAAGTGCCTGGGTAAGTATTTCAAGGTTAAACATTCATGAGTAACAGGGGATGAGTGACACATGTAGGCATCATACTTCAGGAAAGAAACAAGAAGGACAACACCAAGAAGAGTCTCCACATGTTAAAAAATTAGGGCCAGATACAACCAAAGTGGCATCATTGGACACAGAATATAAATTGTATAATAGCAAAACCTGCATGCAGGGCTCAGGGTCTGGAACAGGGCCTGGCCTAGCATTTCGAGTTTAAAGATTCATGAATAACAGGGGGATGAGTGATATTTGTCAGCATCTCACTATCAAAGCCATGCTAAATTCAGGAAACAAACAGTAAGTAGTTCTCCAAGAGGAGTCTCCACATTTCAAATAATTAGGACGCTGGAAAGTACAACATAGCTTACTCTGCCCTCTATGCCACTGGGGGGGAAAGTCCTTGGAGATCCAAGCCTTTTTCACCTTGATGAAAGTTAGGCCCTCTACACTTATATGGGACAGCTGGATTCGCTTATCTATTAGGATACCACCAGCAGCGCTAAAGACAAATTCTAAGAGAACACTGGCTGGTGGGCATTACCTCCAAGGCCTGACTGGTGAGCTCAGGCCACTCCTTCGCTTTTGAAATGCAAAATGCGAAAGGGTCCATACCCCCCTTATGGAATTGATATTGAACTCTAGATATTCTTGTACCATCCTCTCCAATTCATTAACTATGTGTCAGACTTGTACTTAGTTCTGTCAGTGGACAGGCTGGTTTAAAAAAAATTGGTCAGATGTCTCACTAAAATTGCTTCTGACAGATAAACTGCTCCTGCTAATCACTGACAGGTAAACAGCTCCTACTAATCACTGACAGGTAAACTGCTCCTGCTAATCATTCTATGCTGAAGACTAGACATCCCCCAAATTGGAAGTATAGATCTGCCATGTATACTGTGTCCTTTACTGATGTGTTGGGGAAAACAAGTCCTAAGATTTTCTGCCAGCTGCTTTTGATACTGCAGCATGTGTATGTCCCTGTTCAAGGCAGGAAGCATCTGACTAAATTTATTCTTGTAACGTGGATCAAAGCGTGTGGCAACCCAGTAGTCATTGCTAATTCGAATCCTAATGATATGGGCATCATGTTGAAGATAGTGCAGCAAGAGACAGCTTATATGTCTGATGCATCAATGAAGCCCAAATCCTTCTTGTGTAGGATGCAGAGTAAAAACTGAGCTTCTTTCCTCCATCCTCTCCAGCCAACCTTGGACATCAGAAAGGGGAATCATTTCTTTCTCATTCCCAAACTGTTCTTTGCCCATTAACTCTTCCTCATCATACTCCTCCATTTGTCCCTTAGCTTCTACACCTTAGCTACCAC
Organism: Allobates femoralis; assembly: GCA_033576535.1. Classification (NCBI taxonomy): domain Eukaryota; kingdom Metazoa; phylum Chordata; class Amphibia; order Anura; family Aromobatidae; genus Allobates; species Allobates femoralis. The sequence continues at coordinate 139,849,974 of JARQOC010000002.1, forward strand.
TTTGTTTGGTACTGTGAGTAACTCTATTCCACCCTGCAATGCCACCGAGCTGTGTGACGAGAGTCCAGATTTTTGAGATCTTTATATCCTTTCCGAATCCTCCTCTTCTTCTTCCTTTTCCTGTGGTACCACCACCTCATCACACAGACTTTTCAAAGTTTTCTCCAACATGTAGATGCCCGGAATAGTGATGCTAATGATGGCATCATCAGTACTAACCATCTTAGTAGCCATTTTGAAACTGTACAGAAGGTTCTTTATCTGTGCCTACTTTGGAAGTGTCATTTGCACTACATTCAACTCACTTTGAGTCACTATATACGTCATTGCATACTGCACCAGGGCTTGTCGCTGCTGCCAAAGTCACTGCAACATGTGCAGAGTAGAATTCCACTGTTTTGGCAACTCACATATCAAATGGTTAACCAGTTGTCCGAAAGACCTCTGTAGTGATGCTAGTCGATGAGCCATGGGGAGAAAACGGCAGAAGTGGATTCAATAGGGACGGTGGGTTGTAGGTCTGTGCTGCTGCAAAGATCATGAAGCCAAAGTCTTCTATTTGTGAAGGTTTATTAAATCCATCCAATGCATTTCAGAGCCTGCTATGCTCCTTTATCAGGGAATGTATCTGATGCAGGATATATCCCTAATGAAGGAGCATAGCAGGCTCTGAAACACGATGGTCTTCGTGGTCTTTGTAGCCGCAAGGACCTACAACACACTGTCCCTATTGTATCCTAGGATTACCTACCACATTGCACATGGAAGTGTGTGTCTGCAGCAGCTACCCTATGTGATTGACACTGGTTGTGGGTCACACAACCTGAACAGGTGAGCAGTTTCATAGAGCAGCTTCACAGCCTTCTTTATATAGCAATAAGACCCTATTTTGCGTTTGCTTCCGTTGCAGATTTTACAATGGCTGCCTTGTTCAACACCTCATGCAAGCCAGTAGAGTTGCATGGGAATTGCTGGACAACCAGGTTGAGGACATGAGCCATGCAAGTCATACATATAATTTTTCTCCAGTGGCATAAGGCCGCTATCAGGTTCACAATGTTATTACACAAGGCCTTCCCTGGCTCCCGGTTTAGCAGAGACAGCCATTACTGAAACTCAGCCTGGATAGCTGTCTACAACTCTTCAGCTATGAAAGAGCATTTTCATTTAAACAATGCCTGATGGTGAGTAGCCCTGGCAGTGCAGTACGGAAGTGGGGTGGATTCTTACCAGAACTGAGGTGGACGAAGCAGAAGCAATGAATGAAAAGGTACATTCAAATTTTTGTTCCAAAAGTCTTGGGGATTTGAAAACTTGAATAGTAGCCCCTTCCCTCCTTGTCCTGCAGCTACCAGAGTCACCCAGTGCATAGTTAGGGGTGTGTAATGTCCCGGTCCATGTTTGCTCATTCAAGTGTCAGGCTAGGGTCACATTTACGTTTTGATCCTAGCCTACCGGATTGCGCTTTTATCTTAGTACTTTTCCCAGCACCGCATAGCGTTACCACTATGCGGTGCTGGATAACGCTACCCCTAGTTACCCGATGTTTACCTTCCCAACCAGTCACACAGGAAGCTGCTGGGAGTGTGCTTTACAGCACTGCACAGGAAACGCTGCAGACAGCGTTTTATGAAACATATAAATATAATCTGATTATTCCTTTGCCATGTACTCAATGAGCTATCATTGCCATTTACTACATAATGCAATATATTCTGCTCTTTTTGTGAATTCTATCACATATATTATCATGCATTTTTTCCGGTGCCTGGGTTTCAATCATGGGAGTGGGTTACTTCTGTTAATTGATTTTAATCCTTGATTGCATTTGTTGCTTTCTGTGAAACATTGCTCACTCTCTCATCTCCTTACTTTCTTTAAATAACAGCATTACTTGGTATACAATGTTTCAACAACTAAGGCAATTCTGGCCGAAACTCGTTGGAATGATGTGCTTGTACCCGTACCATCATCTTGCTGGGAAATGGACTTTTTAGTGGATTTACAATAAAAACTTTAACTTTTTAGTCTTCTCCTCCAGACGCTAGAATTTCCTTTTCTTGAATTTGGCTCAGAAGCTTCTCTGTCATAGCCTTGGCAGTGTCCGTGAGCCTGCTGTAATTCCGAAGAAGTCCACCAACATACGATATACAAAACATCAGGCTTACACTGGTGTGTACGGTCAGTAACCTAGACTCATACGCGACCTGGAACAGACTCAAGCGCCTCTTGGGGAACTCCACTGTAGAGAACGCGGCACTTGTTTTTGGCCATATTATAGCATTGTTCAGCCCTGCACATACCACCTGGCTAAGGATTCACAGAGGACTCCATCTTAAGGGTGAGCTGACATACATCTTTTTCTATTTTACTGCATTCTTTATTCTTTCCCACACATCTCCCATATAGCCTGAGTCAAAATTACCGGTTGCTCCTCTACTGGAGTTTAATGTCTTGATCCAGAGGACCCTCACCCTTGGATACTTATCACCTCTAGGCTAATAATCTAAATAAAGTCAAGGTTTCCTCAAAGACACTCTACAGTCTCTTTCTGTTAGATGGGTTCAGTTTTCACAAATCCTTCCAAAACAGTTTTTTTAGCTTCCTGGAGTTTGGAGGTGTTTTGACACCTGCACAGTGTGAATTTTAGAAACAGTGCCAGATGTGGCAGCAGGAGTAAAGTCCAGGAATCTTACAATGTCCGTTCAAATAGAAGTGATATTTGTGTTAGCGCTAAAGACACAGCCAGGACATCGCTCGGTGAATAATTACCTCTAGGTTTTATTGAATCAATGTATGGTTCCCAGTCTCCACAACGCGTTTCGGCGCTAATTGCGCCTTTCTCAATTAGCGCCGAAACGCGTTGTGGAGACTGGGAACCATACATTGATTCAATAAAACCTAGAGGTAATTATTCACCGAGTGATGTCCTGACTGTGTCTTTAGCGCTAACACAAATATCACTTCTATTTGAACGGACATTTGCCTTCCCGTCGGGAAGCGTGGTATCCAGCAGCTCGGCCTCCAGGACCTGTCGTACGTCAAATTACCACTCCTCCAGAGTATCACGTGGATTAGCAGCTCGTGCAGTTTGGGAACCACGCGAATCTGCCCATCCTTGGCTCCGGTCGGTGTGGAGGCCCTTCGGGGTTGAAACTTAGCCCATTAACTAGTTGTGCAGTCGGCACAACTAAATCAGGTGAGCACGGGGGTCAGTTCACCGATCCCTTATTTTAATCCTCAGCAGTGTGGCGCAACCCTGTTTTCTTTTATAGGAATCTTACAATGCCCTTTAAGCATCCATTTAAGAGAGCTTAATATAAAAAAAAATGAATGGAATATTTTTCTTTTACATTATTATTATTATTTTTAATTTTTTTTTTGAGAGAGAGCAAACCTTTATTGTTGCAGAGGGTCAGCAGCGTGTGAGGCAACCTCTTCGACACTTATGTGATAGCAATTCATATAAAAACAATATAAGGCCATTGTATGCTTCGCATAGATGGTCTTATAGGTCTGTTAACACTCATGAAACACCATACAATGGAAATTGCTTCTTGAAAATGTGCAATAACTTTATTTCATTTCATTCCATATGTTTAGAATACAAATTTTTGGCACGTGCACAAGTGTGTTATATGTATCATTAATTTTTAACTTGTCCGTGCATTGCAGCCCATAAGCCTTATTCAACTCTCCAGATGAATTGGCGTTGAGCTGAATAAATTATTTTGTTTTTCTTTTTTTTTCCTCCAAATATGTCAGGCTTCAATATTCACCCCCACCAAATGCAAGCTCAGGTGTTTCCTCTGGCATTGGGAATGGAATTTCTGCAGCCCTCCCCCTAAAGAGGAGCTATGGAAGAAGATTGTGCAAACAATAATATCCTGTAAGTGACTGTGTCCTTGCACTGGAAAGGTGGGCCCCCACGCAAAGCACAGAGGCATCACCATGGAGCCATGTGCCATCTTGGCAATGCTACCTGCATTGGTCCTCATATGCAGCGTGGTCGGGATCCAGCACTGAACTGAGTTGCCAGAGGTGGTCCTGAGGATCTCATAGTCAGAAGGTGAACCGTTCAGCTATGCCAGCTGGGAGCAGCAGATGTCACACTCAGTAGGATCTTTCAGCATGCCTGATGTTATTTCACCTGCAGCTGGTGCTAAAGCCGATGGATAGGCAAATTCATGAGCATGATGAGGAGAATGAGAATGAGGAAGAGGAGATAAGAGAGGCAGAAGACTCTGTTTCCCATCTTGTGTAGAACCCATGCCAGATGCCTTTGAATGCGAGTATGCAATGTGTGGAGCCTTACCCCATCCCAGCAACTATCATATAAGGTGTGAACCACCCCGGCCTGTATTCTTTCTTGAGGAAATTAGACTCACAGACAACATCGCCTGAGAGTGTGTGCATGGGCCTAAGGCAAATGACTTTAATGACCAAAGTACCCAAGTCATGGTGACAACATTAATCCAGGGGAGGGCATTTGGCATCATAGCTGAACAAGGTACTGGTCATCAATGCCATGTCAACAAGTCCATCATGCTGGGGGACTATCTTCCCATGAAGGTGATGGGCAGCAAGGGGTCATTTGCATTTGGTATAAGTCAGGTTGCCACCACCGACAATTTTAAAAACTGACATCAGGAGCCGACCAGGAGAGAATGTGATGTCAGCTAGATGCCAGGCCTTGTTTGGTTAACCAGCCCGCTGAACACAAACCCACAGGGGTCATTGATCCTGAAGGGCCTGTCGGTATTGCCCAGGTTTCTCCTGTGTATCCTAGAGGGGGGTGTTCGTCCCCTAATTCCTCCTTCTTCTTCTCCAGCAGGGGCCATGATGGGGTCTGCTGAGAGCAGGTGGTGGTGGAGAATGCCCCTGGAAGAATAGCCCCTGCAGCCCCACAAGACCTAGTGGCAGGGGAGTACCATGAGGAACGGTGACCTCCATCCTGTGCAGCGATGAAAAAGCTGCTAGACAGTTTTTCCTCCTATTAAGGATACAAATTCCGTAAACAAGGCATGTTGTTGAGTTGCTGACCCATCCTTTAGTTGGCATTCTGTCCAGAGAAGGACTTTTTAAGTTGTTTTTGTGTTCTTAGAAGAGCGAGGCCTGTTTTTTTGTTCATTTTTTTCCCATTCCTAAGTTTAATACCTTCCTTATGCTTGATTAGTGGAACTGCATCCTTTGGGAAACACCTCAAAGCCATTAAAGGACAGTGTTTTCAATGGACTTTACAGTAGAGATGAGCGAACTTTGGTCGAACATGTTCATCAATTTCATATCCAGACCGAATTTAGCAATATTCCATTGACCCCCTCGAACACAGTAATGGTCCATTTACACGCGGCCACAGGAAGGTAGAAACCGGCAGGCATCGGACACAATTGTGCCTGTTGCCTTGAAAAGACCACGATGTTGCGGCGTGTAATTCAGGACTTTCCTTCCTGTGTCTTCCCTGAAGGAAGGAAAGTCCTGAATTAAACGCCGCCACATCGTGGTCTTTTCAAGGCAGCAGGCACAATTGTGTCCGATGCCTGCCGGTTTCTACCTCCCTGTGGCCGCGTGTAAATGGACCATAATGCTTTTGTTCTAAGTTATCATGAGTGTCAGTGTCTAGGATAGCGGGCGGGAGGTGGTTGATGAAGGTAGGGGGTGTGGATAGGTCTCAGATCAGATAGGCCCAGTTCTCCAATTTTTTCTTTCCTGCATTTACTGTGCATGGTCCAGTCTGGCAGCCAATCAGCATTGTGAGGAAGAGACCAGTGTGATATGTAAAGGTCGCATTGTGTCTCCCAGAATTTGTTCAGAAACGCTCTAATGGTACCTTTACATGCCGCAACTTTTGGTGGCGATAGGAGGCAATCTAACGTGCAAGCCCACGTCAAATTTTTTTCTGACAAATCCATAAAACAATATAAATAAAAGGGACTGCATCTTTATTAACCCCTGGACCATGGGCGAGGGGTTAATAAAGATGCAGTCCCTTTTTTAGGATTGTTTTATTGATTTTTCAGAAAAACAATGACGTGGGCTTCGCCGTATTTCTGGAACCAGCCGGATCCAGCAGGCAGCGACGGGCTGCCCCCAACCCCCAGGTGCCTATTTGTACCTGGCTGGACACAAGAATATAGGGGAGCCCTTTTTTTTTATTATTTCATGAATTTCATGAAATAATAAAAAAAAATGCGTGGGGCTCCGCGCAATTTCTATGTCTAGCCAGGTACAGCTAAGCAGCTGGGGGCTGAAATCCGCAGCGCAGGGAGGCCCAAGATTTCTTGGCACCCCCCACTGCAAATTGCAGCCCGCAGCCGCCCCAGAAAATGGCGCGTTCATTGAAGCGCCATCCTGTGGCGCTGAACCCCGCTCTTCCAGTGGCCCTGGTGGCGGTGGCTCACTGGGTAATAAAGAGGTTAGGGCCAGCTTTGTATTATCAGCTGGAACTAAGCCCGAAATTTATGGCGGTCACGCCAATATTAGACTTGACCGGCATGAATTTCTATTAAATTGTTTTTAAAAAAACACAACACAGAGAAAATTTTTTATTAGAAATAAAAAAAAAATGCCATTAGGGACTCCATCTTTAATTAAAAAAATCCTCTTCCGTCCGACGTAGTCCAAAACGCGATGTCCTCTCTGCTACATCCCTGTGCATAGATATAGATGTCTATGCACAGGGAGTGAGCAGACTGAGAACAATCTCAGCTCTGCTACATCATCTCTGTGCACAGACATTCATGTCTGTACACAGGGAGAGCAGGCGGGCTCTAGGACCCTGGAGCTGCGGCAGCCCGCAGGACCCGAGCCTGGCACAGAGCAGACAGCCGGACTCGTTACTGTGCGAGTTTCCCTGCGATTACTTGCACAGTAACGAGTCCAATGCAAGTCAATGGCAATCCTAGTTTTGTCAGAGTCTCTGACAAAACTAGGATTGCCATTGATTTGCATTGGACTCGTTACTGTGCGAGTAATCGCTGGGAAACTCGCCGAGTACCGAGTCCTGCGAGTCCCTTACTACTCGCCGAGTAACGAGTCCTAGCGAGTAGACTCGCCATCCCTATCGGGGAGCCAACATAGTTGGCTCCCTGAGGAAGGAGTTTGGATTAGCTGGGTAAATCACATGTCCATAGCATATTTGAACTGGCCATTTCCCATCACCACAATTTTCTCAGTGTTAGATCTCAGGGACAGTCTTGCTGTCTAGAAACCAAATAATATAAACCAAATACTTTTTGTCTAGAACCAGTGTTTGCCAAATCAGGTCTGTTGCAGTGCTGCTTTAAAATCTCCACAAATTCAGTGGTAAAAAGCCTTTTTTTGCTACATCTTCCAAAATATAGTCACAAAATGCTTTTTTCTCGCTGGACTCTAACGAGTCGGGGTCTGAGACTCGGTACTCGTTGCGAGTCCAGCGAGTCCGAGTAGTAACCTGTACTTTTGCAGTGTATCTATACAGATACACTACAAATGTACCCTAAAAGTTAATGTAAGGGGTTAAAAACAATAAACATTAATACTCACCTCCAGTACTCCTGGCCCGGGACCGGTACCGAAGACCTCTGGCTGTTACAGGACCTCCGAGACCACCGGGAGAAGATGGGGAAAAAGACCTTGCAGTTCAGCCAATCAGCATTCGGCTAGCGGTCACATGGGTTTGTCATGTGACCGCAGTGCAGCCGCGTCACAAACCATTTGACCACTAGCCGAATGCTGATTGGCTGAACTGCAAGGTCTTTTTCCCCATCTTCTCCCGGTGGTCTCGGAGGTCCTGTAACAGACAGAGGTCTTCGGTACCGGTCCCGGTCCAGGAGTACAGGATTTGAGTATTAATGTTTATTGTTTTTAACCCCTTACATTAACTTTTAGGGTACTTTTGTAGTGTATCTATATAGATACACTGCAAAAGTACAGGGACTCTTTACCCCCGAGTAATTCCTAAGGAAACTCGGCGAGTAGCGAGTCCCCCGAGTCCGCTACTATTCCGGCGAGTCCCGAATAGTAGCGAGGAATTCGCCCATCCGTATCCATCAGCTGTTTTGGAAGTGGATACTCCTGCTGGTGTTAAGCGCTGTCAGACATCGAGAGCACCACCTCTTTATGAAGGAAACATCATATGTCCACCTTCATCTCCATTAGGCTAGGGTCACACATAGCAATCTGTTTTTGGAAGTGTTTTCCATGACCAATCGGTTTTTTTTTTTTATGCTTTTTGAGCCTCCTGTGCCCCTGAACGTTTGTGGACTTAGTCATTTTTTGTCAAAAAATGCTAGAAAAAACTGATCCGTTTTTCCATAGGGCCCCATGTTACATTTTTTTTTTTTTTTTTTTAAACGGCCCCCAAATCGTTCCTAGCAATGTTTTTAGGTGCAGAAAAAAACGGATAGGGTGTTTATTACATCTAATCCGTTTTTCTGGCTAGGGTCACACATAAGCCCTTGGTCTGTTTTGGCATCAGATTTTGGATTTTTTTTTCCTAAGTCCAAAAACTGATAGAATAACGGATTAGATGTAATAAGTACCCTATCCATTTTTTTCTGCACGTTGCTAGCAACATTTAAAAAAAAAAAAATTAACATGGGCCCTATGGAAAAACGGATCCGTTATTTGGTGCCTTAAAAAACGGATCCGTTTTTTTTCTAGAATTTTTTGTTAAAAAATGACTAAGTCCAAAAACGTTCAGGGGTACAGGAGGCTCAAAAAGCACAAAAAAAAAACGCATTGGTCATAGAAATCACTTCCAAAAACAGATTGCTATGTGTGACCCTAATCAGTTTTTGGACTTAGAAAAAAAAAATCCAAAATCTGATGCCAAAAATGGACCAAGGGCTTATGTGTGACCCTAACCTTAGGCTACGGTCACACATAGCAATCCGTTTTTGGAGGTGATTTCCATGACCAATCCGTTTTTTTTGGGGTGATTTTTGAGCCTCCTGTACCTTAGAACGTTTTTGGACTTGGTCATTTTTTGACCAAGATTCTTGAAAAAACGGATCCGTTTTTCCATAGGACCCATGTTAAATTTTTTTTTTTTTTTAAAACAGACCCCAAAAACGTTGCTAGCAATGTTTTTAGGTGCAGAAAATACGGACAGGTTGTTTATTACATCTAATCCGTCTTTCTATCCGTTTTTGGACTTAGAAAAAAAAGCTAAAAATGAAGCCAAAAACGGACCAAGGGCTTATGTGTGACCTTAGCCTTAGGGTTCAGCAGTTTGTCTGGTACACTATACTCCACCCTGTCTCAGCAAAGCAGCCAGACCTCAGTCTGGCAGATGTGGTAAAGTAAAATGCCATTTCCTCCTATCCATGCCAAAACTAAGAGCTTGAATTTCCCCATCTCAAAGCTGTTGGCCACGGAAAAGCTGCCGTTCTGTCTATTGATACAGATGGTTTTCAAAAGCTCATGGCCATCGCAGTCCCCCAGTACTAGGGATGGGCGAATCTACTCGCTAGGACTCGTTACTCGGCGAGTAGTAAGGGACTCGCAGGACTCGGTACTCTGCGAGTTTCCCAGTGATTACTCGCACGAGTCCAAAGCAAATCAATATCAATCCTAGTTTTGTCAGAAACGCTGACAAAACTAGGATTGCCATTGTTTGCATTAGACTCGCGAGTAATCACTGGCTACTGTGCCAGTGATAGCAGGGAAACTCGCAGATAACTGCTGTTTCTTTGCGAGCCGAGTCCAGCTGTCTTCTCTGTGCAGCTCCAGGGTCCTAGAGCCCGGCTGCTGCCTGATGTAGCAGTGCTGAGATTGTTCTCAGTCTGCTCATTCCCTGTGTACAGACATGAATGTCTGTGCACAGAGATGATGTAGCAGAGCTGAGATTGTTCTCAGTCTGCTTATTCCCTGTGCATAGACATCTATATTTATGCACAGGGGATGTAGCAGAGAGGACATCGCGTTTTGGACTGCGTCGGACGGAAGAGGATTTTTTTAATTAAAGATGGAGTCCCTAATGGCTTTTTTTTTTATTTCTAATAAAAAATTTTCCTTGTGTTGTGTTTTTTTTAAAACAATTTAATAGAAATTCATGGTGGTCATGTCTAATATTGGCGTGACCGCCATAAATTTCGGGCTTAGGGCCAGCTGATAATACAAAGCTGGCCCTAACCTCTTTATTACCCAGCGTGCCACCGCTACCAGGGCCGCTGGAAGAGCGGGGTTCAGCGCCAGAGGATGGCGCTTCAATGAACGCGCCATCTTCTGGGGCGGCTGCGGGCTGCAATTTGCAGCGGGGGGTGCCCAGAAAGCTTGGGCATCCCTGCGCTGCGGATTCCAGCCCCCAGCTGCTTAGCTGTACCTGGCTAGACATAGAAATTGCGCGGAGCCCCACGCATTTTTTTTAAATTATTTCATGAATTTCAGAGTCAGAATCTCAGAATTTCATGAAATAATTAAAAAAAAATGCGTGGGGCTCCGCGCAATTTCTATGTCTAGCCAGGTACAGCTAAGCAGCTGGGGGCTGGAATCCGCAGCGCAGGGATGCCCAAGCTTTCTGGGCACCCCCCGCTGCAAATTGCAGCCCGCAGCCGCCCCAGAAGATGGCGCGTTCATTGAAGCGCCATCCTCTGGCGCTGAACCCCGCTCTTCCAGCGGCCCTGGTAGCGATGGCACGCTGGGTAATAAAGAGGTTAGGGCCAGCTTTGTATTATCAGCTGGCCCTAAGCCCGAAATTTATGGCGGTCACGCCAATATTAGACATGACCGCCATGAATTTCTATTAAATTGTTTTAAAAAAAACACAACACAAGGAAAATTTTTTATTAGAAATAAAAAAAAAAGCCATTAGGGACTCCATCTTTAATTAAAAAAATCCTCTTTCGTCCGACGCAGTCCAAAACGCGATGTCCTCTCTGCTACATCCCCTGTGCATAAATATAGATGTCTATGCACAGGGAATAAGCAGACTGAGAACAATCTCAGCTCTGCTACATCATCTCTGTGCACAGACATTCATGTCTGTACACAGGGAATGAGCAGACTGAGAACAATCTCAGCTCTGCTACATCATCTCTGTGCACAGACATTCATGTCTGTACACAGGGAATGAGCAGACTGAGAAGAATCTCAGCTCTGCTACATCAGGCAGCCGGCAGGCTCTAGGACCCTGGAGCTGGGGCAGCCAGAACACAGAGAAGACAGGACTCTTATCTGTGCGAGTCAGCGATTACTTACAAAGTAAACTAGCAATGCAAATAAATGACACAACTAGGATTGCTTCAGGCTGAAGCTTCCGAGACACATCTGCGATTTGTAAATCTCACACTACTCGCTATTACTCACTTCCCCATTCATTAACATTGGACTCGCTAGACTCGCAACGAGTAGCGAGTCCTGGGCTCGGACTCGCTAGAGTCAAGCGATTCCGAGTAATTTAGGATTCGCCCATCACTACCCAGTACCATATGCCCAGTTTCCACTACTTCTTGAAAAAAGCTGTTCCTGCCCTACACAAACAACATCACAGGTTCCTTGAAAAACTTTGTGTGTGAGATGGTATATTTTACTACTGACACCTGGAGGAGTAAGCATGGCCAGGGGCATTATAGGTTGTTGACTGAGCACTGGGTGACACTGGTGGCTGTTGGAGAATGGGCTGCTCTATAAGTCTTGGTATGCCCATGGCTTGGGGGTAACACTTCCATAACTACCAGTTCCTCCACTACTTCTGCCTCCTCCATCTCCTCTAGGGCCTCTACCTGCACCGAAAACATTTCTGTTATTGTGTCATGCTTTCCAACTGTGCAGAAGTAATCCAGCACACCTCCTTACTTTACTGCCAATACAGCTCAACGCCATAGGATGTGTTTATGCCTGATGAATGTGAGTCACACAGCTGAGGAGTTGTGGTCAGCTTTGGAGACTACGTTTAATCAATGTCTGTCTCCCCTGAACCTGCATGCAAGGAAGGCCATGTGCAACAATGCTGCAAACCTGGATACGGCCCTAATGTGGGGCAAGGTCACACATGTGATTTGTATGGCTTGCATCCTGAACCTCATTGTTCAGCAATTTCTAGGCCACTATGCCAGCCTAGATATGCTGCTGCAGAGGGCATGGTTGCTGCATGCTCACTTCTGCCGTTCACAACCCGCTGCTCAATGACTTGCATCACTACATAAGTCCTTTGGAGTGCTAGTCAACTACATGATATGCAATGTGCCAGCATAATGGAATTCCACTCTGCACATGCTGCAGTGACTGTGGCAGCACCGACAAACCCTGGTGCAGTGTGTCACAACGTATAGCCTTGGCCAATGCGACTCAGGGGTGGGGCAAATCATGCTGCTGGAGTGGCCACACATCAAGGACCTCTGTACCCTTCTGCTCAATTTTGAAATGGCTACTAAGATGTTTAGTACTATGTTGTTATCAGCATGGCTATTCCATCATCTAACAATGAATAAAATCATCCAGCTCTAACGTGAAGAATTTTTTTAAAATTTTTCTTGAATGAAGTGCATACAGAAGATAAAATTCATGGTCAGTGTGACCTAGGTCAATGCGTTTTGAATGCTACATGCATCCGTACTCATGACTAGCGGTTTGACTGAATTGCAAGATTTTTATATCTTCAATTACAATTGTATTCACAGGTGTAATCATTACTTCCACTGTGAACCGCTGAATTAGTGAAGGTCAGAACGGAATGTTACATTTGCAATTAAAGCAATACACATCGATGACATAAGAACCTCAAAAATTCAAAGTTTAGTGAACAGAATAGCAGAATGTCTTTAACTCAATTTATTGTTTAAAATTTTATGACCATTATTTGTAATGTTATATGTTTTTACAAATATCAATGCAAGCCTAATTTACAATGACTCTAAATATATTTACAAGAAAAATACTTTTGTGAATATATAGATACTAATTCATGTATTATTCAATTCTATGAACTGAAAACTTGAAGGTCATATAATAAACCATTATTCTTTCTTTTACATATATTCCATAATAAATAGATATAAAACATGACTCCATTTTGCCAATGTCCTTGTGCATAGAATACTTAATGCAAAATGCATGTGCACATATATAAGTAAGAAATATACAGAAAATTACAAAAAAATATTATTTACGTGAATGTAATGGCAATTACATGGATATTATAATACATTTATATTGAAAAAATTATAAACTTACACAGTACTATTAATATATTACAAAAAGTATTACAAATATTCTTTCAATAACATATTTCTTATACAATGCCTATCATATTAAAAATATTTTTTTCACATATTATATCTGGTAATTTATACCTGTATTAATAAAGATTTATATACAAAGTCATCTGGTTTGGTTTTACTTATTACATTTTAAATAATTACATTCCATAGCAGCATATACTGTGACTTATTCCTTGATATATCCAATATATAAAGCTGAATGTGTGTATGCGTGTGTGTATGTATATCCGGGATTGGCATCTACACTGTCGCAACTACAGCCACAAAATTTTGCACAGTCACACGTCTGGACCCCGAGAGCGTCATAGGCTATGTTGTGAGGCGAAATTTAAACTCCGCGCGTTCCAGTTCACCAAACAATTTTGGCCCTATCTACATAATGGAGAGAAGGTGACAGCTACCAGTTGACAGTTGTGAATGAGAGGGGCTTAATGACAGCACCAAAGACTAACAACATATACCAGCAAATAGTCACTAAGGTGGGGCCCCATATATATATATTGACCGGCTCTACGATGTGTTTCGGTGCTAAGGAAAATTGCTTAATCAAAATATAGAAAAAACCTTGCACACGAAAAAAAACGTACTGGATTTATTCCAAAGGCATTTTATTGAGATTCAGGTTCAAGGTATTGTATCATATGTTTTTGACGTTTCGGCATTTATTCATGCCTTATTCATAATCACTGTAAAATTATAACAAAAATTGACAATCATGAGTACAGATACATATAGGGCAAATACAATTCATAACAATCCATCAAAACAATATGCCTCCTATATTCCACATATACAACTCATTGTTACTTACACAAAGTAAAATCTAGAGCTTGACATACATAGTCAGAGGGTCACTGGAAAAGAAAAAGGAATTAATACCTTCTCCCGTTAATCTTCAAAATCGTGGATATGATACAACTCTCCAGTATGAAATGATAAATCTCAAGTACATCTGTCAGATATAAATGACCAAATTAATATAATTATATCTAATATCAGAAGTATCACATAGAAAAAATCAATCATGAAAGGAATATATATAGAATTCATATTCTATTCCAACGTCATTTAATGTCATAACATTTCATCCCAGGTAAACTGGTATATATTCTTATTCAACATAATAGTATCAGATTTCCATCATATTTTATATATCTTCCCAGGTGTGTTCAATTAGGTAAACTGGGAACGGATTGTCAACCTGAACAATCGGATAAGTAAAGTCTGATGAGGACATCCATCATGGGACTTTTACATCATACACATCTAATTAATGTTATCCTATGTTATAGAGACAGGAAAAAAAGAAACAAAAATATTCTCATGAATACAAATACCTCAATAATCTGCTGATCCTACTCGTATCACTCAAGGGGAAATCAGAACTGGACCCCAAAGGAATCTCTCTCTGTGATATCAGGAAATCACCATAAATCAATACTGTTGTATTACATTAATACATGCTCATTTATAACATCAAAATGAATTACTGTGGGGAGTAGTGTACCTACTTGTCTTCACTCTCTATCCGTATAACGGTATATGTAGATGAATAACGTCTGTATACAATATATATCATAGGAACTATTTCCAAAAAAAAAAAGAAGAAATAAAAAGGAAAGGGAACCAAGTATATGTTGACAGCATCATATCCATACACTACTACCCCTAACTCCTGATTCAAGTCACTAAGGGTATAGTCCCCCCTGGGTGATAACCTATATTATTAATGTGTCCTTATTTATGATATAATCATCTCCCATAAGCCACATTTCATTCCTCATTTAATCTCATAATGTTCATTGTCTTATAAATCCATACATGTATATCCACTAACCTGTGGTTTGATTAGAGGGGTAAATGTATCATTAGGAAAATCCAAGTCCTGCAATGTGTACCAATAAGTTATTAACCACCCAATAATATAATGAAAAATTATTTTCCATATGTACCAAGCTTCCATGCATATCCCCATTTACTGGTCAAGAAGTATAAGTAAACGATGCCCAAACGGCCGTCCCCTCGCTGGTATGTGAGGTGGACGCCGCCATTAACGCACTTTATTCCCCAGCGTCCGGAAGACATCGCGTCATGTGACGCATCACGTGATCGGACGTAGATACTCCCACTTCCGGCATTTGGAACGCGGAAGATCCACGAACAGGCTCGGGTGCGCATGCGCGCGCTTCCCTCGTATATTCTCAGCATTTTTCTTATGTGCATTATTAGAAAAGCCCGATTTTATCAAAAAATAAAGAAAAAGGGATCAGGGTAAGCTGGCACTTGTAGGGAAACTATGGATTCAAAGCGCAATCTGTAAAAAGATAAAAAATAGAGACTTTATATTACTCAATAGCATTATATATATTCATTATTTTATTTTTTGGCATGCATTGCAGGACATTTTGTATGTTTAGCATCTCAAAGTATAAAAAAATTAAATATTAATACATCTCTATGTGGATGCCCACCTTCTGAATTAATTTTATTACAACTTATGTTATTCTATATCAGGACCTCATATTCCCTATTTAGTCCTAGTGGTTCTAATGTTTGCAACTGGAAAATCCAATAAGATTCTCTCTTATTTAAGCGGCGTATCCTGTCTCCACCCCGTCTGGCCATTGGAACATGTTCTATCACTTGAAATCGAAGTTGCGATATTGTATGGCCCATACTGATTAAATGATGGGGGATGGGTAACAATGTATTCTTACATCTTATGGTGGATTTATGCTTACTAATGCGGTCTTGGATATGCTGGGTGGTTTCCCCAACATATCCGAGACCGCATGGACACTTGATGAGGTACACCACGTATGATGTTTCACATGTGAAAAAATCTTTAATGTAATAAATTTTGCCAGATCGCGGATGTGAGAATGTGTTCCCCCTTGTCATATGAGAACATTGTAGGCACCTCAAACATGGATAATTTCCTTGTTTTGGAGTTGCTAGAAAAGTCTGTCTAGACTTTATTTTTATCGATCCAATGTCTGCTCTTATTAATCTATCTTTGATATTTGGGGCCCTGACATGGAATATTCACCACGCACGGGGACATGTATACACATCACATGCACACAAAGAGTAACAGCTAAGGTGGAGCCCCAACATTGAATACTCACCACACACCCGAACGCAAACACACACACACCACAAAGAGAAACACACAACACAGAGACACACACCACACAGACACCCCCCCACAGGGACACACACACATTCACACCCTATAGGGACACATGCACTCACCCCACAGGGACACACACACCAAAGGGACATACACACACACACACCCCACAGGAACTCACAGACCCCATAGGGATGGATACACACCACAGAGGCATCCCTACCCCCACAAGGACATACCACAGGGACACACACCCCAGGAATACACACACCCCAGGGACACACACACCACACAGACAGACACAGATGTGCACAAATCGCCTCATACAACTCGCCTCATACGTCTGGTATCTTTAATTTCCAAAAATAAACATCTGATTAAAAACAGCCGATGTGCAACATGTGTGCCATATAGGGAATTAAGGCAGATGTCAGTCACATGAGATGTCTTTTATGTGTATGTGTGGGGTAATATATACTGCCCGGCCGGGGGAGGGTTTACTGTTGGCTGGGGATTTATTAGGCTGCCTATAGCAACCAATCACAGCTCAGCTTCTATTTTTCTACAGGTCATTAATATGACATATTCAAATTCTATTTTGTTATAGCTAACAGCAGTTATTTATTAACCCGGGCGTAGCCGGGTAGTACAGCTAGTTTTATATAGAAATCCATGAATCCATTTACCTTATCAAAATCGAAGATACCGTAATGTACCGAATCTTTATGGATTCAAAGACACTTCTGAAGAAACATGCACAATTGGACAGTGACATATTTTTCCTTTCTAAATGCAAGAAGGAGAATCTGATTCCCAAAGGACTCTGGATTACAAATCCACTTCTGCATACCTGTAACACTCATTATACACAAAACCTTTGCCACAGGACCTCTGAGAGACTAAGGAACCACCTTTTACATGTCTACTACAGCATCAAAAGTAACATCCAAGGGGAATTGGAAACACGGAGGAATACACTTACAGAAGCCAATGAACAGAATCTACAACAATATTACCATAAATTACAAACTTGTCTGATTTCTAACAAGGAAAAGAAATTAGATAGATCGCGCATCAATTCAGGACTCAAATCAAACAAAACAAAGACCAATCCGGACAACTTGGACCACTACTCCTGTCAGGACACAAATGCATCTAATTGTGTCATCAATCTTTCGGATTACAAACCCAACAGACTGGAACTTGCTGTGCTTTCTAGGGACTCTCATTTTGTCCTACTAAAGCTCTGGATAAAATTGAACTGTGCAGCGATATGGAGGATTACATCAGGAGACTATGCCTAAGGAAATATTTCAGCGACAAAAAGGATTCCAAAACCAACTAGGCTGAAGGAAGAAAGATCCTGACAACCAAGAAAAGGTCAGACTGGACACCTGATCCTAATCATAACTCCCATTTGGATAAATATATAGATACTTTCAGACATTTGGTGAAATCCACTATTTTAGATACACACAAGAGTCAAGCATCCAACGTCAATGCCCAGGAGAGAAGGGCCATACAGTCTTTAAAAACCAACAAAGAAATCATTATCAAACCTGCAGACAAGGGTGATGCAATAGCCATGATGAACAAATCTGACTACCAGAATCAAGCAAACAGACAACTGACGGGCACATGCTACTACAAGAAATTGGAGTCTGACCCCCACACAGGACTATCACAAAAAATAAACAGGCTGGTTTCTTTGTCTACCTGACATTTCCTTAAGAGCTGATGACCTAATACCAGAAAGTCCAAGAACAAGCACATTCTACATGGTCCCCAAAATTCACAAATTAGGAAATCCAGGAAGACCAATCATTTCAGGTGTGGGCACCCTCACCGAACAAATTTCTGGGTGGGTAGAGGGTGTTCGCCAACTCCTGGTAAAAGAGACACCCAGCTACATTTAGGGCACAACTGACCCATTGAAAAAGCTGTCAGCAATAGGTCCTCTACCAGAAGCAACCATCCTCGCTATCATAGATGTGGAATCTCTGTACAGTAACATCCCACATGAGGATGGATTAAATGCCTGCAAAACCTTCCTGGAAAACACAGGGATTGATGCTGACTCTGTGGTGAAGCTTATAAAATTCATCCTCATGCACAACTACTTCACATTAGACGACAACATATATTTACAGGAGACTGGCACAGCAATGGGAAGCAAAATGGCACCACAATATGCAAATCTTTTCATGGCCAAGCTTGAAGGTGACTTTTTATCCTCTTGTCCTATCAAGCCTCCGGCCTTCTACTGGAATGTCGATAACATTTTAATCATCTGGACATAGTCTAAGCAACAGCTGCAGACATTCCATGAACACTTTAATCAGTTTCATCCCACCATCAACTTAACACTCAAATACTCCTGCACTGAAATCAACTTTCTGGACACCATCATTAAGCTACAGACTGGGACACAAACACACCCCAGGGACACACACACCCCAGGGACACACACACCACACAGACAGACACAGATGTGCACAAATCGCCTCACACAACTCGCCTCATACGTGTGCTATCTTTAATTTCCAAAAATAAACATCTGATTAAAAACAGCCAATGTGCAACATATGTGCCATATAGGGAATTAAGGCTGATGTCAGTAACATGAGCTGTCTTTTATGTGTATGTGTGAGCTAATATATACTCCCCGGCCGGGGGGAGGTTTTAATGTTGACTGGAGATTTATTAGGCTGCCTATAGCAACCAATCACAGCTCAGCTTCTATTTTCCTACAGGTCATTAATATGACATATTCAAATTCTATTTTGTTATAGCTAACAGCAGTTATTTATTAACCCGGGCGTAGCTGGGTAGTACAGCTAGTCCTTTATAAGATCCAAACTCATTGAAAACTTTCAATTTTCTTTCCACGACAATTTTCAACATAGAGAGCCATATAGTATATAGATAAATACCATTTTAGTGAGAAAATTTCATTGAGGAAAGTCTACAAAATAGTGATAATTTTCATTTTTTGTAGAACAAAGAACAAGGAGGTTAAATTCCGACCATAATCAAAGGCATTGCAACGTAACATAAAAGTTCCACAATGGTAAATTGGAGGTGGGAGAACTAAACATAAGTAATAATAAAATTAAATAAAAAAGTGAAATAATGTGAGTGATAAGAAATAAATAATAATAATAATAACAATAATATAAGAAAAAATAATTGATGCTAGTCTAACTGACGTAATAATTTTCATAAGTAATAATTTGTGATTAATATTCAGTATATTTATCCAAAATTATTCTCATACATAATGTAAAATCAAATACCCTAAGAATACAATTTGGTGCCTTATATAATCATGTGTCACAATTGTGATATAATAGGAGAATTGACAGTCAAGGGAGACAGATGGATTCCGAAGTCAGTAATGCAGCATTATATCTTTTGTTAAATTAAGTTTCTGAGGTAAACGTGTATTTAACTAAAGTATCCAGCATGCCTCCCTGAGTCTGAGAACTTTCTTAAGATCTCCTCCTCTAGATTTTTTTTTTTTAATGATATAGGTTTGCAACAAATGGTACTAGTGTTTCCACTGTGGAATTTAAAAAAAATGCTTTGATGCTTGAGACATACCAATAGATATATTGCCATTTTTAATATCATTTACGTGTTCTTTAAACCTAATATGTGCTTGACGTTTTGTGCTTTCTGCATATTTTAGTTTACATTTTGCACATTCAATGTTATAAACAACCATATTAGTTCTACAATTTGTAAATTATTTAATATTATAAAGGTTGATATTTTTGGATCCTCAGTCAGCAATTCCAAATTATTAAAAAAACATACCTTTCATGGAATAATATTTTTGCTACTTTGAAGAACAGATGTCAGTGGAGATCAAGATCTCTGTTCAACTGTACTGGTTTTAATTTCATGTGGATTTTTACAACTGACAATTTTTATCACCCTTTGTATTATCCATCTCTTGCACACCCTGTTTGTTAATCTTTTTTTCTAATATTATTTTCCATTTCAAGTGCAATCTCTGTGTTATAATTTCACTTAGATCTTGTAAACTCTCTGATTGGTATAGTCTTAATGGCATGTAACGGATGATAGCTAGTTGCATTCAGAATCATTTTTCCTGCCACCTCCTTTCTATGTGTGCATGTATTTATTTTATAACATTTTGCCTGTTAAAGGCTAGGGTCACACATAAGCCCTGGATCCGCTTTTCCAATCCATTTTTTGAAGGTTTTTTTCCCAAAATGGATCCGTTAACGGATCTATAGGGCTCAATACAAAAAACGGATTGTTAAAAGTGTCCAAAGAAAAACGTGTCCGTTTTTGTAACAGGCGCTAAAAACATTTGAGCAAACAAACGGATCTGTTTTTTTATAATGGGGCCCTATGGGAAACGGATCCGCTAACGCATTGCAATATTGGACACATGCGTTAATGGATCCTTTTCCAAACAACTTCTCCTGAAGGTGTAAAATGTAAATCTTGAAAGGTCATGTGACATGAGAAAGCCATACAAAGGGGGGAAGGGTGTAACCCAGGAAGCGTGGACTTCACCCAGGAGATTCTGCCTGTGTCATTGCCCATCTAAGATCATGGTACATACAAAAGTGTTGCACATGTGCTCATCAAAGATGTAATTGGACAACATGCTACCCACAAGTAATGTCTCCTTATCTTTGTTCCAGCTGCACAGATGTCAGACTCCGAGATAAGTGAGAGGGACAGTCCGTTGGACAAATCATCATCAGACTCGTCTGTAAGTAACTCATACATACTGTGTTTATGTGTAATCAGTTGCCTAATAAATGTCTGCACATGTACAGTCTTGTGTAGTATTTGCATATCTATTCCATGTTGCAACATATATTTACAGATATGTGGTTCTTCAGTTCCCATATGACAGCATGTGTGCTACTCCTCAAACAAACACCAGCATGCGGCATTCGTTAAGTGTCCTGTTGTTTTGTTAATGTGACGTCATGGTCCCTCAGCAAAGCGATCTGCTGGTTGCCATACGGACATGATGACAAATGTTCAATTCTTCATTTGGCCTTAACAAGTTCAAAAATGAAAACTTGTGTAATCACCAAATTTGTGCATGTAAACAAACATGTGTGTTTGAAGTGAACTTGTGATGTATTTCATGTGGCATCCCCTGCACCCATTCAATGTTGTTCCCCCTCACAAAGCCTCATGCAGTGTGTTTCATGTGGCGTGCTCCATATGTACCTTTACCAACGGCACACACACACATGCTTGTGTGTCTTCGCAAATTTAGTGTATGTTAGCTTTCCAAAAAGGTCTTATTGGCCCTCTTCATCATGAATGGCGACACATGCCAAAGTGCACTTTACAACACAGTTTTTTCTTGTGTTTCCAACATCTTTTATTTGTTCAATAGAAAATAAACAAAGCAGGTATTTTGATTACACGTGCCAAAGCAACGGAAAAAGTTATACTTAAGGAACAGTAAGACGTCCAGCATCACTCATGAAGTAGTTGGAAAATTGGTCCCTGACATTCATGGCGGCAAGAGGTGCCCGCACATTGGGCTGTTGGAACGACAATAATAATGTGGACCACTGATAGGGGTCGACATTCGTGGGTTCTTGATTCATGACAAAATTATGTAGACATACGCACGCTTTCCCGACACTGTCTACAATGTGTTGGTGTAGCTGAATAGTCGTCAAAAGCACACGCCACTTTGCTGCTAGTATACCAAATGCACACTCAACATGCTGCCGTGCCCGGCTTAGGCTGGGGTCACACATAGAAGTCCGTTTTTGGAAGTGATTTACATCACCAATCCGTTTTTTATTGGGTGCTTTTTGAGCCTCCTGCACCCCTGACCGTTTTTGGACTTAGTCATTTTTTCATTAAAAACGCATATGCATTAACGCATGCGTTAACGCAGGTGCCTATATGTGCCATGCGTTAACGCATGCGTTTCCCATAGGGCCCCATGTTAAAAAAACGCATGTGTTTTTTAACTGATGCCAAAAACGTTGCTAGCAACGTTTTTGGCTCAAAAACGGACAGAGCAATGTTTTGATGTCCAGAAAAAAACGGACAGGGTGCTTATTACATCCAATCCGTTTTTCAGTCAGTTTTTGGACTTAGAAAAAAAAATGACAAAAATGAAGCCAAAAACGGACCAAGGGCTTATGTGTGACCCCAGCCTTAACCTCATATTGAAGTTACGCCGGGCATGCGTGAGTGTGCGGCTGGCATACGGCTTCATAAGATTTACGTGAAGCTGGAACGCCTCATCTACCACCACTACATGCAGCACACAGGGTGAGCTCGTGGCAGGCAAAGGACAGGCTTGCGGGACATTCTAGGGTCCTCTATAAAGGGCTCGGCCAATCAAACTGTCCTTGAAAACCCGAGAGGCATTTGTCTGGCTGTATGCGCCAATGTCAACGACTACAAACCTGGCCGTTGAGTCCGCAATTGCCATAAGGACGATAGAAAAATAGCGCTTATAGTTAAAATACAGGGAAGCGCTGTGTGGGGGCTTGCGAATTCAAATGTGTTTCCCATCCAGCACTACTACGCAGTTTGGAAACTGGATGTTTTCCTAAAATAACACTGCACTTTGCATCCATGTGTACCTGGTGGGTTGTGGCATTACCAAAGGCTGCAGCTTAGACCACAACACCTCACAGGTCTCCGGAATGAACTTGGTGCTGGTGGACCAGCCAATTCTGAATTGGTAATGCAGGGAGGCATACGACTCCCCTGTTGCAAGGAACCTGTGGAAGAATAAACAAAAACAATGCCGCCAAACAAGAACTACACAATACAGTTTTGTCAGAGAAACATCCAACATGCATGCTAAGGTTTACACAAAATAAACATGGAGTCTAATTATGGGCCCTAAACACAACCAGAGCTTGAATTAATTTTTGTCGCAATGTGACATGATTTGTGATATGCCAGCAACATCATACCAATGCCACTGTGTGAGACATTCAGCAAGAAGCAACACTTATGTCGCTGCACACCGTTAGATGTGGCTTGGCCCTGGCCATTTTGACAGGGTAATGCACACGCTATGTGAGCAGCATCAGCGTGTAGTTTGGCAGCCAGGCAAGCATGTGAAACCTCCCTCTAACACCCAGTTCACTGGGTCACGTGTTGGCCAGGGCTAACCTCGGATGACAAAGCACTACAATCTGCTTACTAAACCTATGGTTAACCTGCTGACAAGTGGAGTTGCTGGTCGTGAAACCCTCTTTATTGGCCCTGTTGGACAGCTGATCTTGAATCTGAGAATGATGTGCCTGCAGTGCACATTGTTGCTGTAGTTGCAGCGTCATCGAAATGTGTAACTGGCCCTTGACTATAAACGCAGTAAAGACGGAATGACAAGCATACTATAATGTTGTGTAAGGATAATGAGATGACAGAAAAAAACAGTTTAACAACCATACAATTACATTAAATACCCTTTCCTACACCCCAACCACGAACATTAGCATAACAAGGCCTTCCGCAAACACAGCACATCACAAAGCTCTCACTGATCTCAGGGAGATCAGTTGAGGAAAACACTGCGGGCAGCTGGCTAAAGCACTCAAACACAGTGAAATCCATGGTGCATTGCCCCCTGGGATTTTGAATAAGCAAATGGAGTCTGTGGAGCCTTGTTTAAGGGTCTTCAACACGGACTAGCCAGATATCCCTCCAAGGAAGGTCCTAGCCCTGAGGTGGACTCCTTGCGGAGACCACAATACCTACCATATTAAGTGGCACTTTCAGTCACTATCCTGTTCAGTTACAAGCTTAATGATATGGCAAGGGACTTACAAAAGCCAGGTATCTATCCACAGACAACTGTTTTCGGGTATTGCCCCTCATCAGTGTGGAGTAGGATTCTAGCTAGTTGGGAGCAATGCCTGGTAGACCAACATCACAAAGCTCTCACTGATATACCTGGCTTTGGTAATTCCCTTGTCATATCCTTAAGCTTGTAGCTGGAGGATGAGAACATTAATCTCCAAATCCCGATCTATGAGGACAGAAGTAATGTGCCTGATACAAAGTATCCAAAAAGAAGGTGGTCACACCCCAAAACTAGCAGACCTTTTTATTGGCTGAGGGGTGTGGCAACTAATGTATGTTTATGGAGTGACCATAATACTTGAGGTATTAAAAAAGAAATAAATAAAAAAAATTAAAACCGGATCCGTTAACGGATGGTACACATAGGCACTATCTGTGAATGGATCCGTTTTTGAAACGCTTACAATGGTCTCTAATGGCCAAATACCAGCCTTAAATAAACAATCCGTTTTTAAAAACAATTCCAAAAGTGTATGGCCATGTGTGACCCTAGCCAAACTTAGATCTAAAAATGTAATCTTGTGTGGATTACTCTGTAATTTAAACTAGAGGTTTAAAACATTATTGTTTAACTAATCTGTGAATCTGAATATACCAGCCTCACCTGACAAGTATGTAATTAATATATCATTGATGAACCTGCTGTAATGGAAGATATGTTCACTAAAGGGATTATTGTTGGAAAAATGTACAATTGCTCTAACCAGCTCATAGTTAAATTAGTAACTGATGGGGAATATTTTCCCCCCATTGAAACTCTGCTACGTTGTACAAAGAATTGATCATTGAATGTTAGACGCTTTCAGATATTTGGATTTTTTAAAAGTAAACCATCCCAGTTCTCACCCTTCGTCAATTAATTTATGTATCCTTTTAGTTACAATTGTGGTGGGATTATTTTCTAGGGAGCAGTAAGTAGCATCGTCGTGTAACAGTTCAAGTATCCTATTTATATAATCTGTTTTCTTTATTACAATTATAGAACCACCTTTGTCTGATTTAACACAACAAGGACTTGGGTCTCATGGATGCGAAAGACACATGCGTGCCATCTTGCTACGCTATCTGCAACATGATCCCTGGATTGTTAGGATTCAAAGTTATGCTGACTTCTTGGTTGCCACACTGTTAGATCCCCAGTACAAGAGCGATTTTTGGCCAAATGCTTCCTGCCCTAAAAAGAAATGCACGTATGCAGGAGTATCAAAAGAGGCTTTTACACAATCTTACTATTGATTTTCTCCAAAACACCAGTGGCAGACATAGTGCACTTTGCAGTTCTACACTTCAGCAGCACGTACAAGCAATTTCTGGGAGTCGTTTGACCTTTTGTTTAGACCATACTTTGCAATGCCAGAAGAAATGCCAAGTCTGACACATAGGGAATGCCTAGAGAGGATGGTGCCAGAGTATCTACAGCTCAATATCGATGGCATGACTGTGGAACTTGAACCTTGTGCATTTTGGGGTTCAAAAGTGGAAAAGTGGCTTGAGCTCGCCACTCCTGCCTTGGAGATTTTGTCTTGCCTGGCAGCCAGCGTTCTCTCAGAATGTGTCTTTAGTAGTGATGAGCGAGCATGCTCGGTGCTACTCGTTACTCGTATGAGTATCCCGGTACTCGGGATGCTCGGCGAGCACCGAGTACTGCCGAGATGCTCAGAATCTTCACTAATAATTGCTCTGACACAAATATACACAGCTCCCTTCAGTGCACACAGTGAGCTGGCACCTCACAGAGAGCAGATTGATTGTTAGGGTCCCTCTGGGGGGCACAGCAAGGTGTTGTATGCTGTGACAATTTGAAAAAGCCCCACCTCCCGCCCTTTCCCTGAAACATTAGTTTTATAGCCGGAAGTCTGTGGGCGGAGCCTGCCACTTATTGACTTACATTGGGCTCGGTGCTCGGTTGAGCACCCGAGCATCTCGAGATGCTCGACTCGAGCATCAAGCACCCAAGCATTTTAGTGCTCGCTCATCCCTAGTCTTCAGCACTGATGGTGGTGTCCTGACAGATATGTGGATATGGAGGTCTCTGAGCACAATACCTACTCCTGAGACTCTTGTACCTGTTCTTAAATAATCAATCTTGAAAAGCTGGGCTTAGACCTCCTTGCTGCCATTGTGGCCAAATAAAAAAATGTTTAAATAGATACTATTTTATTGTGGTCTGGCACAATTTTTTGAAAAGTGGGGACTCTTGTTGGGGTCTCCTTACTCTGTGGTGCATGACTTAAGCATGACTCTCTAAGCACAAACCTACTCACAACACTCCTGCACCACTTTCTAAATATTGAACCTTTTTGTCCATAGAACCAGTGGTTAGCAAATTTGCTGTATTCACATCCAAGGTTTATTGGTGATTAAAAGCAGTGTTTGCTAAATCTCTTTAAATATTGGTGTAAACTCTTTTTAGGCATATACCTAAGTTTTTCCAAATCTGCTGTATTCATATCCACAGCTTTTTTTGTCTTAAAATCATTGTTTGGTAAATCTCTTTTGCCCACTAGACGTTCACAGGTCACTGACCAATCTGAACTCCTATATTAATCTGTGAAGCTGATACTGGTGCCACATGAGTATGGTGAAGCCTAAAATTCATTGGAGCTTTTGAATGAGGTTTGAGGGCTCCCTGCCCAACAGTCTTACACCTGTCATTTATCCCCCAATTCCTGATCAATGTTTAACTTTGAAATGCCCTGTGCCATGCATGCAGGCTAGGCCATTCTGCAATTTTTGGTCTGGGTAAATTGATGCCACTTTCCTATGATCTGACCCTAATTTGTGGAAAAAGCGAGGACTCTTATTGGCAGGCCCGGACTGGCCATAGGGCATACCGGGAGTTCTCCCGGTGGGCTGAAGTGGAATTGCACCGTTGCGGCCGCTCTTTACCTTTAAGAGCTTCGCCTGCGGCCCCTTTCTGTCTGTCTGCGGCCGCCGGCCGGGCACAGCTGGGGAGCTGCACAGTAGCCGCAGCCGCGTTTCCGGTGTGGAGCTTCCGGCTGTGTTCTTGCAGCCAGTTCTTGGAGGAGGAGTATGATGACTGCTCCTCCACTCCTCAGCGGCTCCAGCCTCCCTGAAGCTTCTGTATACCCTGCTGACCAGGGGCCTGGGGCCATGCAGTACCTGCACTGTCGGCTGGTACCGGGCACGTCCTCTGGCTTCATCTCCTGCGTGGGCTGAGCGACCTCCTTCATCCTGGGCGGTAAGAAGGAGTATTATGCCTGCAGCCTGGAGGTTTCTGCAGTGTGTCTGGACTCTGTCTGGTGGCTGCGTCTCCATCTGAGGCACAGGGGATTTATTTGTTTGAACTTTCACTGCCCCCTCCCCCCCCCAGATCTGTGACCTGTCAAACAAATGCCATCAATCCCACAGACAGAGCGACGGACCGAGAGCAGAGTCCTGTCCTGGATGGTAATTGTGACTCAGCAGAGCAGCACTGTAAGACCATGTATATCCCTCCCTCTCCATGTGTATGTGTGTGTACTGTAAATGTGTGTATGTATGTACTGTATGATTGTGTACATATGGATGTGTGTCTGTATACATGGATGTGTGTCTGTGTGTGTACATATGGATGTATATGTGTATACATGGATGTGTGTGTACATTTGGATGTGTGTGTACATGTGTACATGTGTCTGTATGTATACATGTGTCTGTGTGTATACATGTGTCTGTGTGTGTACATGTGGATGTGTGTGTATACATGGATGTGTCTGTGTGTACATATGGATGTGTATCTGTATACATGGATGTGTGTCTGTGTGTGTACATATGGATGTATGTGTGTATACATGGATGTGTGTGTACATGTGTCTGTGTGTGTACATGTGTCTGTGTGTGTGCATGTGTCTGTGTGTGTGCATGTGTGTGTGTGTGTGCATGTGTCTGTGTGTGTATACATGGATGTGTGTGTGTACATGTGTGTGTATACGTGTGTGTGTACGTGTGTGTGTGTACGTGTGTTTGTGTACGTGTGTCTGTGTGTACATGTGTCTGCGTGTGTACATGTGTCTGTGTGTGTACATGTGTCTGTGTGTGTGCATGTGTCTGTGTGTGTGCATGTGTCTGTGTGTGTGCATGTGTCTGTGTGTGTGCATATGGATGTATGTGTATACATGGATGTGTGTGTACGTGTGTGTGTGTACGTGTGTCTGTGTGTACGTGTGTGTACGTGTGTCTGTGTGTACGTGTGTCTGTGTGTACGTACTACGTGTGTCTGTGTGTACGTGTGTCTGTGTGTGTACGTGTGTGTGTGTGTACGTGTGTCTGTGTGTGTACGTGTGTCTGTGTGTGTACGTGTGTCTGTGTGTGTGCATGTGTGTGTGCATGTGTCTGTGTGTGTGCATGTGTCTGTGTGTGCATATGGATGTGTGTGTATACATGGATGTGTGTCTGTGTGTATGTGTGTCTGTGTGTACGTGTGTCTGTGTGTACATGTGTCTGTGTGTACATGTGTCAGTGTGCGTACATGTGTCTGTGTGTGTGCATGTGTCTGTGTGTGCATATGGATGTGTGTGTATACATGGATGTGTGTGTGTACGTGTGTGTGTGTACGTGTGTACGTGTGTGTGTTTGTGTGTGTGTACGTGTGTCTGTGTGTACATGTGTCTGTGTGTACATGTGTCAGTGTGCGTACATGTGTCTGTGTGTGTGCATGTGTCTGTGTGTGCATATGGATGTGTGTGTATACATGGATGTGTGTGTGTACGTGTGTGTGTACATGTGTGTGTGTGTGTACGTGTGTACGTGTGTGTGTGTGTACGTGTGTCTGTGTGTGTGTCTGTGTGTGTACGTGTCTGTGTGTGTACGTGTCTGTGTGTGTGCATGTGTCTGTGTGTGCATATGGATGTGTGTGTATACATGGATGTGTGTGTGTACGTGTGTGTGTGTACATGTGTGTGTGTGTACGTGTGTACGTGTGTGTGTGTGTACGTGTGTACGTGTGTGTGTGTACGTGTGTCTGTGTGTGTGTGTCTGTGTGTGTACGTGTCTGTGTGTGTACGTGTCTGTGTGTGTACATGTGTCTGTGTGTGTGTACATGTGTCTGTGTGTGTGCATATGGATGTGTGTGTATACATGGATGTGTGTCTGTACGTGTGTGTGTGTGTGTACGTGTGTACGTGTGTGTGTGTGTACGTGTGTCTGTGTGTACATGTGTCTGTGTGTACATGTGTCAGTGTGCGTACATGTGTCTGTGTGTGTGCATGTGTCTGTGTGTGCATATGGATGTGTGTGTATACATGGATGTGTGTGTGTACGTGTGTGTGTGTACGTGTGTGTGTGTGTGTACGTGTGTACGTGTGTGTGTGTGTGTACGTGTGTCTGTGTGTGTGTGTCTGTGTGTGTACGTGTCTGTGTGTGTACATGTGTCTGTGTGTGTGTACATGTGTCTGTGTGTGTGCATATGGATGTGTGTGTGTATACATGGATGTGTGTGTATACATGGATGTGTGTTTACATATGGATGTGTATATGTATATATAAAAATATATATAATGTATATGTGTGCACAAATGGATGTGTCTGCATATACACATATACTGTGTGTGTACATACGGATGTGTGCGTATATATAATGTGTGTGTACATATGGATGTGCGTGTGTGTCATATGAATGTATGTGCATATATATATATATATATATATGTTATAGGCCCAGTTCACATCAGCGTTTTGGCTGTGTTTGGCTTCATTTAATGCAAAACGCGTGGGTTTTTGCAAATGCAGCCCAAAGCGTTGCAGCCCACGCTTTTGGCTGCACTTGCAAAAGCACATGTGCTTTGCGTTTTGCATTGCTTTTGCATTAAACCCTGTGGGTGCGTTTTGGAATGTGTTTTTAGGGGTAAAAACACATACAAACGCAAATGAAGCCAAACACAGCCAAAACGCAGATATGAAAAGGCCCATACTGTATGTGTGTACATCTGGATGTGTGTGGTGGACACTGCACAGTACCACTTCTCCTGTCCTGTATACTGGGTGTAATCCTCAGTATCTGTATTATTCTGAATATATACCCTGCACAGTACCACTTCTCCTGTCCTGTATACTGGGTGTAATCCTCAGTATCTGTATTATTCTCTATATATACTCTGCACAGTACCACTTCTCCTGTCCTGTATACTGGGTGTAATCCTCAGTATCTGTATTATTCTGTATATATACACTGCACAGTACCTCTTCTGACATCTCTTTGACATCTTTCACTCTCTCCTCAGTCCTAAAGGCAGGCCCCCATCACCGACCTCTGTGCTGATGATCTAGCCTCTTACTTTATGGAGAAAATAGACAACATCCGCCAGGAAATCAGCTCCCAGCCTCCAAGCGCTGACACTCCCATTCTTCCCCACATCTTCTCCAGCATTTGACCCAGTTACATAAGAAGAGGCTACCAGGCTCCTCTCTTCTTCTCGTCCCATGCACCACTGACCCCATCCCCTCACATCTACTCCAGTCTCTCTGTCCGGTCCTCACCACTCACCTAACCAAAATCTTCAACCTCTCCCTCTCTTCTGGCATCTTCCCCTCCTCCTTCAAACACTCGATCATTACTCCATTATTAAAGAAAGCTTCTCTCGACCCATCCTCCACAAATAACTACAGACCAGTCTCCAACCTCTCCTTCATCTCTGAACTCCTGACCCGTTACCTCTCCGCTCACCCTCTTCTAGATCCATTACAGTCTGGCTTCCGCCCCCTTCACTCTACAGAAACTGCCCTCATCAAAGTGAGCAATGATTTACTGACAGCAAAACGTGATGGCGACCACTCTCTTCTTATTCTTCTAGATCTCTCTGCAGCTTTTGACACTGTAGACCACCATCTCCTACTCTCTATGTTGCACTCCATTGGTATAAAGGACACCGCTCTCTCCTGGCTCTCTTCCTATCTTTCTGAAGGCTCCTTCAGTGTATCATTTGCTGGCTCTACTTCCCCCTCTCTTCCTCTCACTATTGGGGTCCCTCAGGGTTCAGTCCTTGGACCTCTTCTCTTCTCTCTCTACACAGCCCTGATTGGACACACCATTAGCAGATTTGGCTTCCAGTACCATCTCTATGCTGATGACACACAATTATACACTTCAGCTCCTAACCTTACCCCTGCGGTGTTAAAGAACACCAATGACTGTCTAGCTGCTGTTTCCAACATCATGTTGGCTCTCTATTTAAAACTCAACTTCTCCAAAACTCAACTTCTTTTGCTCCCGCCCTCCAGTAACCTCCCTAAATCTGACATCTCTCAGTGTGCGGTACCACGATAACTCCTAGGCAGCAGGCTCGCTGTCTGGGTGTCACGTTTGACATGGATCTCTCCTTCACCTCCTACATAGAATCTCTCGTCCGTTCTTGTTGCTTACACCTGAAGAACATCTCTAGAGTCCGCCCCTTTCTCACCATGGAAACAACTAAAACCCTCACCTTGGCCCTAATCCACTCCTACCTTGATTATTGCAATTCTCTATTAATCGGCCTCCCCTTCTCTAAACTTTCCTCTCTACTGTCCATCCTTAATTCAGCAGCCAGGATCACCTACCTGGCCAATCGTTACTCAGATGCCTCCGCTCTGTGTCTGTCATTGCATTGAATGCCTATACACTGCAGGATAAAGTTCAAATTGCTTGTTGTAACCCACAAAGCTCTTCACAATGCAGCGCCCCCCTACATCTCCTCCCTCATCTCTGTCTATCACCCCACCCGTTCTCTACGCACTACAAATGACTTCGACTAACATCTGCACTAATGCGATCATCCCACTCCCGACTCCAAAAAGAAAATAAGGGAGGGGGACAAGAGGCGCAATAGTGCCTTATCACTGATGACACTTGTGTAAAGTGGTGGTGCTGTGAAGCTGCTCACCTGGTCCAGTTGTGATCCCCACAACTGGTTTGAAGGCGTTTTGGAATCAGTGTTCCAGCTGCTGCAGGACCTCCACCGACCACTGGATAGTGGTTTAAATCCAAGACAATGATGGGAGTGCTGGTGTGTCACGGTCCGCGCTGCTGTGGCATGAATAAACTCACCAAAGAGACAGCAGTTATTCCATCCTTTTATTTCCTCCTCTCTCCTACGCGTTTCAGCGCCACACCCGGCGCCTTCCTCAGGGACATTCTCCCGACTCCAAGACTTCTCCCGAGCCGCACCAATTCTCTGGAATGCTCTTCCCCAAGAAATCAGGACCATCCACAACTTGCATAGCTTCAGACGCTCACTAAAAACACATCTTTTCCAGGCGGCCTATCATGCCCCCTAACAAAATTCCTTTGTACTGTACATAGGCCATTCACTATCTCTCTCGACATAACTCTTCTTCAAATTCCACCAAACCCAAAAGGTCTACACAGATTGTCTGGTGACCATTCATGTAACTTTATTTTTATAACCCATTTCCTCAAGATGCCTGGACCATCAGTGTTATAAGCCCATGTACTTTGTATAACCCTTATCTCATTGTAGATTGTAAGCTCTTGAGCAGGGTCACCCATATTTTTTTTGTTTTATCTATTGTATTGTATTGTATTTTTTACATTGATTTTATGCTTATTGTATTGTTTCCTATTGTTGTATAGTTTTCTTTCTCTACTGGAATTACTGTATTATATTGTGTATTTTCTTACTGCATTATACTGTGTATTTTCATCTATTACCCACTGTATTGTAAAGCGCTGCGGAATATGTTGGCCCTATAAAATAAAGATTTATTATTATTATTATATAATGAAAAAAAAGTTCTCTCTTTCAATTCTGTAATTTTACATTTTATTAAAAAAATAATATTGATAACATTTATTGATAAGAGCATACACATAAGTAGGCTATAACATACTGAACATCAACATAGTGAAAGCACTTACTAGGGCATATGGCATCTATCCCCTTGCCAGCAGGATCCGTTCAAAGCAATGGGTATTAAATAAAGATATTCTCTTTCTCACATTAACATTTGGACCCCCTGTTTCTTTGTTAATAGAAAATATAACCTATCAGCATTCTAACTAAATTTCCTGAAAAGATTTGTAATTAAAACTCGGTAATTCAATAACATTTTATTAAGATGCAAGTAGTTAAACCCTAGCCCTAGTGGCTAAGCCACACACAACTAAATAAAATTAAGTCCCCCAGGCCTTTTTTAACAAAACAATCTAACAATTAAATACAATTAAACAGCATTAAAAATAACAGTATATAACTGAGCAGTATATCTATCTATCCCATCTATCTATCTATCTATCTATCTATCTATCTATCTATCTATCTATCTAGATAAATATAGATATATAAATTTATTTCTATATTATTACTAGTAAAAAGGCCCTATGCAATTGCATCGGGAGCGCAGTGAAATGAATTGTGTGTATACAGGCGGGTCAGTGGGTAGCAGAGTATATAGGGGGCTCTGTGGGTAGCAGAGTATACAGGCGGCTCAGTGGTTAGCAAAGTATACAGGCGGCTCTGTGTGTAGCAGAGTATAGAGGTGGCTCTGTGGGTAGCAGAGTATAGAGGCGGGTCTGTGGGTAGGAGATTATACAGGCAGCTCTGTGGGTAGCAGAGTATACAGGTGGCTCTGTGGGTAGTAGATTATACAGGCAGCTCTGTGGGTAGCAGAGTATACAGGCGGCATTGTGGGTAGTAGATTATACAGGCGGCTCTGTGGGTAGCAGTATACAGGCGGCTCTGTGGGTAGGAGATTATACAGGCGGCTCTGTGGGTAGTAGATTATACAGGCAGCTCTCTGGGTAGCAGAGTATACAGGCGGCATTGTGGGTAGTAGATTATACAGGCGGCTCTGTGGGTAGCAGTAAACAGGCGGCTCTGTGGGTAGGAGATTATACAGTCGGCTCTGTGGGTAGCAGAGTATACAGGCGGCTCTGTGGGTAGCAGATTATACAGGCGGCTCTGTGGGTAGCAGATTATACAGAAGGGTCTGTGGTTAGCAGATTATACAGAAGGGTCTGTGGGTAGCAGATTATACAGGCGGCTCTGTGGGTAGCAGAGTATAGAGGTGACTCTGTGGGTAGCAGAGTATACAGGCGGCTCCCTGGGTAGCAGAGTATAGAGGCGGCTCTGTAGATAGCAGAGTATGATGTGGCGGGAGGCTGGAGGGATGAGGAGAGATGGGGCAGGAGCGGCGACATCACCGCTCGGCGGCAGGACATGGCTGCGTGCTGGGGCTGATGCGTGGGGGCTGTAGAGAGGGATCAGTCCCTCCCCAGAGGTCACACATGTGACCTGAGGAAAAGGAGCGGATTGGGCGCTCTGTGGTAAACACAGGACGGCCATCTGATTGGTTGAGGACGGCGAGTGCGAAATAGGCACGATGCTATTGCATCAGGAGCGGGGTGAAAAGAAGAGGTGGTGTAGAAATAGTACAGTCCTCTCTCCAGAAAGTACACTGTTGTTGCGGGATTTATATGGTGTATATGGTGGCTCAATGGTTAGCACTGTATATGGTGGATTAGTGGTTAGCACTGTATATGGTGGCTCAGTGGTTAGCACTGTATACGGTGGCTCAGTGGTTAGCACTGTACGGTGGCTCAGTGGTTAGCACTGTATATGGTGGCTCAGTGGTTAGCACTGTATATGGTGGCTCAGTGGTTAGCACAGCATATGGTGACTCAGCGATTAGCAGAGTATATGGTGGATCAGTGGTCAGCTCAGTATATGGCGGCTCAGTGGTTAGCACTGTATACGGTGGTTAAGTGATTAGCACAGTATATGGTGGCTCAGTGATTAGCACAGTATATGGTGGCTCAGTGATTAGCACAGTATATGGCGGCTCAGTGGTTAGCACTGTATACGGTGGCTCAGTGGTTAGCACTGTACGGTGGCTCAGTGGTTAGCACTGTATATGGTGGCTCAGTGGTTAGCACTGTATATGGTGGCTCAGTGGTTAGCACTGTATACGGTGGCTCAGTGGTTAGCACTTTATGGTGGCTCAGTGGTTAGCACTGTATATGGTGGCTCAGTGGTTAGCACTGTATATGGTGGCTCAGTGGTTATCAGTGTATATGGTGGCTCAGTGGTTAGCACTGTATATGGTGGCTCAGTGGTTAGCACTGTATATTGTGGCTCAGTGGTTAGCACTGTATATGGTGGCTCTGTGGTCAGCACTGTATGGTGGCTCAGTGGTTAGCACTGTATATGGTGGCTCAGTGGTTAGCACTGTATGGTGGCCCAGTGGTTAGCACTGTATGGTGGCTCAGTGGTTAGCACTGTAGGGTGGCTCAGTGGTTAGCACAGTATGGTGGCTTAGTGGTTAGCACTGTATGGTGGCTCAGTGGTTAGCACTGTATATGGTGGCTCAGTTGTTAGCACTGTATACGGTGGCTCAGTGGTTAGCACTGTATGGTGGCTTAGTGGTTAGCACTGTATACGGTGGCTCAGTGGTTAGCACTGTATATGGTGGCTCAGTGGTTAGCACTGTATATGGTGGCTCAGTGGTTAGCACTGTATATGGTGGCTCAGTGGTTAGCATTGTATGGTGGCTCAGTGGTTAGCACTGTATACGGTGGCTCAGTGGTTAGCACTGCATATGGTGGCTCAGTGGTTAGCACTGTACGGTGACTCAGTGGTTAGCACAGTATGGTGGCTCAGTGGTTAGCACTGTATATGGTGGCTCAGTGGTTAGCACTGTATATGGTGGCTCAGTGGTTAGCACTGTATATGGTGGCTCAGTGGTTAGCACTGTATACGGTGGCTCAGTGGTTAGCACTGTATACGGTGGTTCATGGGTTAGCACTGTATATGGTGGCTCAGTGGTTAGCACTGTATATGGTGGCTCAGTGGTTAGCATTGTATATGGTGGCTCAGTGGTTAGCATTTTATGGTGGCTCAGTGGTTAGCACTGTATATGGTGGCTCAGTGGTTAGCACTGTATATGGTGGCTCAGTGGTTAGCAGAGTATACGGTGGCTCAGTGGGTAGCACAGTATACGGTGGGGGGGGCAGAATGGAGTGGGGGCAGAGTGGAGTGAGGGAGAATAGAGTGAAGCAGAGCAGGGGTAGAATATAGAGGGGCAGAATGGGGTCCCCCCCCTGTTTCCCCTGGGCTCTATGTGCCCCTGCACTGTCTTTAGTCGCCCTGCCCCCTGTGTGGCTTCTTACCCTTCTTCCGAGCTCAGATCAATGAAGTGAGGGCCTGAAGTGATGTGTGAGTCATGTGAATGAACACATGACTCTGACATCACCAAAGGTCCTTTAGCCTTGTAGTGAAGATGATCGGAGCAGAAAGAGATGCGGGAGTGTGCCGGATCAGCAGGAGAGGTGGGGGGGATCTATGGCTGGGGGGTCTATGGCTGGGGGGGGGGATCTATGACTGAGGGGGGGATCTATGGCTGGGGGGGATCTATGGCTGATGGGGGGATCTATGGCTGAGGGGGGGGATCTATGACTGGGGGGGTATCTATGGCTGAGGGGGGGATCTATGGCTGAGGGGGGGATCTATGGCTGAGTGGGGATCTATGGCTGAGGGGGGGGATCTATGGCTGAGGGGGGGAACTATGGCTGAGGGTGGGATCTATGGCTGGCGGGGGGTGTGCGGGCGGCATTGTGCGGGGGTGTATGGCTGGCGGGGGTGTGCGGGCGGCATTGTGCGGGGGTCTATGGCTGGCGGGGGTGTGCGGGCGGCATTGTGTGAGGGTGTATGGTTGGTGGGGGTGTGTGGGCGGCATTGTGCGGGGGTGTGCGGGGATCTATGGCTGGCGGGGGTGTGCAGGCGGCATTGTGCGGGGGTCTATGGCTGGCAGGGTTGTGAGGGTGGGATCTATGGCTGGCGGGGGGTGTGCGGGCGGCATTGTGCGGGGGTCTATGGCTGGCGGGGGTGTGCGGGCGGCATTGTGCGGGGGTCTATGGCTGGCGGGGGTGTACGGGCGGCATTGTGTGAGGGTGTATGGTTGGCGGGGGTGTGCGGGCGGCATTGTGCAGGGGTCTATGGCTGGCGGGGGTGTGCGGGCGGCATTGTGCGGGGGTGTATGGTTGGTGGGGGTGTGCGGGCGGCATTGTGCGGGGGTGTGCGGGCGGCATTGTGTGAGGGTGTATGGTTGGTGGGGGTGTGCGGGCGGCATTGTGCGGGGGTGTGCGGGGATCTATGGCTGGCGGGGGTGTGCAGGCGGCATTAGGAAAGCTGCGGCTCGCGATGACGCTACGCGTCATCGCTCGCAGTGGCGCAAGGGAGCTTGGGCTTCGGCTACAGTTCCAAGCTCCCGATTATATAAGTAGATTTATCTTTATTATAGCACCATTTATTCCATGGTGCTTTACATCTTTACATCTATATAGACTGGTGATCAAAATTAGATAACAATGTATGATTCATTTATTTTTTTCAGACAGAATGTAATCTACACTGATCACCATTTTAAGGATTTGTGTAAGGGGTACATCATGCCATTAGAACAATGTTTATCAATTTAAAACTTTTTGTTTTACACAAAACGTGATAATTAGTGATGAGCAAGTACCGTAAAATTCGTAATCACTATACTTGTTATGAGTACTTTCTAACAATCGCGTATTTGTCCCGAATAGCGAGTACAATGTAAATCAATAAGTAACGTGGGTAATTTTCTCTTAGACCCTAAAAATGGTGTCTGGGGCTGGAGGAAAAGACTGAAATGGATGGGAAAGTGATGAAACAGAATGGAAAAAGCCTGAAGAATATGCCTGCATGCATTTTCTGACTCACATATGGTTTGTTGAAATGGCTTTTTCGCAGGATTACGCTACTGTTAGACTAGGGTCACACATAAGCCCTGGATCCGTTATTGGCATCAGTCTTTTAACTTTATTTTTCTAAGTCCAAAAACTGATGCTAAAAATGTTTTTGGGTGCAGTAAAAAAAAAAGATCTGTTTTTTTTTACATGGGGCCATATGGGTAAACAGATCCATTTTTGGTGCAGTAAAAAAAAAACAGATCCGTTTTTGCTAGCATTTTTTGGCAAAAAATGGCAAAGTCCAAAAAATGCACAGCTGCACAGGAGGCTCAAAAAACAGCCTAAAAAGATGGATTTCTTATTAAAACCAGTGGAAAAAACTGATTGGCATGTGTGACCCTAGCTTTAGGCTAGGGTCACACGTGCATCATGCATCCAGTAACTGGATCCAGTTTTAGACATGTTGAAATCTTGAAAACCGGATCCATTAACCCCTTCAGGACCCAGCCTATTTTGACCCTAAAGACCTTGGCATTTTTTGCAATTCTGACCAGTGTCCCTTTATGAGGTTATAACTCGGGAACGCTTCAACCGATCCTAGCGATTCTGAGATTGTTTTTTCGTGACACATTGGGCTTCATGCTAGTATTAAATTTAAGTCGATAATTTTTGTGTTTATTTGTGAAAAAAATCAAAAATATGGCAAAAATTTTGAAAATTTCACAATTTTCACATTTTTTATTTTTTTTTCTGATAAACCAGAGAGATATGCGACAGAAAAAAGTTATTAAATAATATTTCCCACATGTCTACTTCACATCAGCACAATTTTGGAAAAAAAAAATTTTTTTGGTAGGACGTTATAAGGGTTCAAAGTTCATGAGCAATTTTTCATTTTTCAACCAAAATTTACAAAACCATTTTTTTTAGTGACCACATCACATTTGAAGTCCTTTTGAGGGGTGTACATGACAGAAAACACCCAAAAGTGACACCATTCCAAAAACTGTACCCCTCAAGCTACTCAAAACTATATCCAAAAAGATGATTAACCCTTCCGGTGCTTCACAGGACCTAAGGCAAAGTGGAAACAAAAAATGGATATTTTAATTTTTTTCTCAAAAATGTTCTTTTAGCCTCAATTCTTTCATTTTCACATGGGCAACGGGATAAAATGGATCTTAAAATGTGTTGTGCAAATTCTCCCGAGTACACAGATACCTCATATATGGTCATAAACCACTGTTTGGGTGCACGGCAGGGCTCAGAAGGGAAGGAGCGCAATTTGAATTTTGGAGCTAATTTTACATCCAAAAAGTGAAATGGCGCTCCTTCCCTTCTGAGCCCTGCTGTGTGCCCAAACAGTGGTTTATGACCACATATAAGGTATCGGTGTACTCAGGAGAAATTGCCCAACAAATTTTAGGATGAATTTTATGCTGTTGCCATGTGAAAACGAAAAAATTTAGGCTAAAAAAAAATTTTTGTGAAAAAAAAAGTACTATTTCATTTTCACAGATCAATTTGTAAAGCACCTGGGGGTTCAATATGCTCACTACCCATCTAGATATGTTCCCTGGGGGGTCTAGTTTCCAAAATGGGGTCACTTGTGGGGGAGCTCCAATGTTTAGGCACACAGGGGCTCTCCAAAAGCGACATGGTGTCCGCTAACAATTTGAATAAAAATCAGCTCAAATTGTTAGCGGACACCATGTTGCGTTTGGTGAGCCCCTGTGTGCCTAAACATTGGAGCTCCCCACAAGTGACCCCATTTTGGAAACTAGACCCCCCAGGGAACGTATCTAGATGCATAGTGAGTACTTTGAACCCCCAGGTGCTTCACAAATTCATCCATAAAAATGAAAAAGCACTTTTTTTTCCACAAAAATTTCTTTTTTCATTATTACGGACCAATTTGTGAAGCACCTGGGGGTTCAAAGTGCTCACTATGCAGCTACATATGTTCCCTGAGGGGTCTAGTTTCCAAAATGGGGTCACTTGTGGGGGAGCTCCAATGTGGAGACGCACAGGGGCTCTCCAAACACGACATGGTGTCCGCTAACAATTTGAATGCAAAATGAGCTCAAATTGTTAGCGGACACCATGTTGCGTTTGGTGAGCCCTGTGTGCCTAAACATTGGAGCTCCCCCACAAGTGACCCCATTTTGGAAACTAGACCCCCAGGGAACGTATCTAGATGCATAGTGAGCACTTTAAAGCCCCAGGTGCTTCACAAATTCATCCATAAAAATGAAAAAGCACTTTCTTTTCCACAAAAATTTTCTTTCTTCATTATTACGGACCAATTTGTGAAGCACCTGGGGTTCAAAGTGCTCACTATGCAGCTAGATATGTTCCTTGGGGGGTCTAGTTTCCAAAATGGGGTCACTTGTGGAGGAGCTCCAATGTGGAGACGCACAGGGGCTCTCCAAACACGACATGGTGTCCGCTAACAATTTGAATGCAAAATGAGCTCAAATTGTTAGCGGACACCATGTCACGTTTGGTGAGCCCCTGTGTGCCTAATCATAGGGGCTCCCCCACAAGTGACCCCATTTTGGAAACTAGACCCCCCAGGGAATGTATCTAGATGCATAGTGAGCACTTTGAACCCCCAGGTGCTTCACAAATTTATCTGTAAAAATGAAAAAGTACTTGTTTTCCGCAAAAAAAAATATTTTCCATTAATTTGTGAAGCACCTGGGGGGTCAATATGCTCACTATCCATCTAGATAAGTTCCCTGGGGGGTCTAGTTTCCAAAATGGGGTCACTTGTGGGGGAGCTCTAATGTTTAGGCACACAGGGGCTCTCCATATGCGACATGGTGTCCGCTAACAATTGGAATTGTTAGCGGACACCATATTGCGTATGGAGAGCCCCTGTGTGACTAAACATTAGAGCTCCCCCACAAGTGACCCCATTTTGTAAACTAGACCCCCCAAGGAATGTATCTAGATGCATAGTGTGCACTTTGAACCTCCAGGTGCTTCACAAATTGATCTGTAAAAATGAAAAAATAATTTTTTTGTGGAAAAAAAAGTACTTTTTTATTTTTATGGATCAATTTGTGAAGCACTTGGGGGTTCAAAGTGCTCACTATGCATCTAGATACGTTCCTTGGGGGGTCTAGTTTCCAAAATGGGGTCACTTGTGGGGGAGCTCCAATGTGTAGACACACAGGGGCTCTCCATACGCAACCTGGTGTTTGCCAACAATTGGAATTGTTAGCGGACACCAGGTCGCGTATGGAGAGCCCCTGTGTGCCTAAACATTGGAGCTCCCCCCAAG
Source organism: Allobates femoralis (assembly GCA_033576535.1). Classification (NCBI taxonomy): domain Eukaryota; kingdom Metazoa; phylum Chordata; class Amphibia; order Anura; family Aromobatidae; genus Allobates; species Allobates femoralis. The sequence continues at coordinate 139,891,097 of JARQOC010000002.1, forward strand.
TGACCCCATTTTGGAAACTAGACCCCCCAGGGAACATATCTAGATGCACAGTGAGCACTTTGAACCACCATGTGCTTCACAAATTGAGACGTATTAATGAATAAAGAAACTTTTTGTGAAAAAACATACTAGTCTAGTAGTTGCAATTCGCAGCATAGGGGACCCATGGGGCTCTGCCATATTTTTGGTCCAGCCAGGTACAACTTGGCAGCTACGGACTGCCACCAGCCCCCAGCTGCCTCGTCATACCTGGCTGGAACCAAAAATACAGCGAAGCCTATTTTTTTTTTATTTCTAGAATTATTTCTAGAAAAAAAATGACATAGGGCTCCGCCATATTTTTGGTCCAGCCAGGTACAACTTGGCAGCTACGGACTGCCACCAGCCCCCAGCTGCCTCGTCATACCTGGCTGCAACCAAAAATACAGCGAAGCCTATTTTTTTTTTATTTCTAGAATTATTTCTAGAAAAAAAATGACATAGGGCTCCGCCATATTTTTGGTCCAGCCAGGTACAACTTGGCAGCTACGGACTGCCACCAGCCCCCAGCTGCCTCGTCATACCTGGCTGGAACCAAAAATACAGCGAAGCCTATTTTTTTTTTTATTTCTAGAATTATTTCTAGAAAAAAAATGACATAGGGCTCCGCCATATTTTTGGTCCAGCCAGGTACAACTTGGCAGCTACGGACTGCCACCAGCCCCCAGCTGCCTCGTCATACCTGGCTGGAACCAAAAATACAGCGAAGCCTATTTTTTTTTTATTTCTAGAAATATTTCTAGAAAAAAAATGACATAGGGCTCCGCCATATTTTTGGTCCAGCCAGGTACAACTTGGCAGCTACGGACTGCCACCCACCCCCAGCTGCCTCGTCATACCTGGCTGGAACCAAAAATACAGCAAAGCCCATTTTTTTTAAATTTCTAGAACTAATTCTAGAAAAAAAATTACGTGGGGCTCCGCCATATGTTTGGTCCAGCTAGGTACAACTAGGCAGCTGGGGGCTGGAATCCTCAGCATAGAGAGGCCCAAGCGTTCTGGGCCCCCCATGCTGCGAATTGCAGCCCGCAGCCGCCCCAGAAAATGGCGCATTCATTGAAGCGCCATTTTCTGGCGCTGTACCCACGCTCTTCCAGTTGCCCTGGTGCCGGTGGCTAACTGGGTAATAAAGGGGTTAATGCCAGCTTTTTATTGGCAGCTGGCACTAAGCCCGAGATTCATAATATAGGGCCAATGTTAGACCCGCCATTAGGAATCTCTAGTACGGTAAATAGTCAATAAATACACACAGAGAAAAATCTTTTTATTTGAAAAAAAAACACAGACACAATTCGGACTCCATCTTTATTATAAAAAGATCCGACGTAGTCCACAACGAAGGTCCCACGATGCTCGATCGCTCCGACGTAGTCCATAACGAAGGTCCCACGACGTTTGATTGTCTCCAACGTAGTCCACAACGAAGGTCCCACGACACTCGATCACCTTTGCTTTCAGATCGCTACTCTGGAGCCCGATCCGCCAGCATGGTGATCGAGCTGCAGAAAGTGATCTGACACCCGGGCGCAGTGACCCATTATGTGCATCACTGCGCCTGGGCTGCCAGATCACTTTCCGCAGCTCGATCCCCATGCATGGGGATCGAGCTGCGGAAAGCGATCTGGCAGCACAGGCGCATTGACCCACTATGTGCATCACTGCGTCCGGGCTGTCAGATTGCTTTCTGCAGCTCGATGCCCATGCAGGGAGATTGGGCTGCAGAGCAGCGATCTAAGAGCCTGGGCGCAGTGACCCACTATGTGCATCACTGCGCCTGGGCTGCCAGATCGCTTTCCGCAGCTCGATCCCCATGCATGGGGATCGAGCTGCGGAAAGCGACCTGGCAGCACAGGCGCATTGACCCACTATGTGCATCACTGCGTCCGGGCTGTCAGATTGCTTTCTGCAGCTCGATGCCCATGCAGGGAGATCGGGCTGCAGAGCAGCGATCTAAGAGCCTGGGCGCAGTGACCCACTATGTGCATCACTGCGCCCGGGCTGTTAGATAGCTTCCTGCAGCTCGATCCCCATGCATGGGGATCGAGCTGCGGAAAGCGATCTGGCAGCCCAGGCGCAGTGATGCACATAGTGGGTCACTGCGCCCGGGGTGTCAGATCACTTTCTGCAGCTAGATCCTCAGAATCCAGCTGTAGAAAGTGATCTGACAGATCCAGTACAGTGATCCACAGTGATCACATAATGGTCACTGTGGATCACTGTGCTGGATCTGTCAGATCACTTCCTACAGCTGGATCCTCAGGATCCAGCGGTAGAAAGTGATCTGACAGATCCAGTACAGTGATCCACAGTGATCACATAATGGTCACTGTGGATCACTGTGCTGGATCTGTCAGATCACTTCCTACAGCTGGATCCTCAGGATCCAGCTGTAGAAAGTGATCTGACAGATCCAGTACAGTGATCCACAGTGATCACATAATGGTCACTGTGGATCACTGTGCTGGATCTGTCAGATCACTTCCTACAGCTGGATCCTCAGGATCCAGCTGTAGAAAGTGATCTGACAGATCCAGTACAGTGATACACAGTGATCACATAATGGTCACTGTGGATCACTGTGCTGGATCTGTCAGATCACTTCCTACAGCTGGATCCTCAGGATCTAGCTGTAGAAGTCATCTGACAGCTCCAGCACAGAGCTGTCAGATGCGAGCGGCCGGAGAGAAGAGGAGGAGGAGCGGGACGCAGCCGTGCAGCAGGATGGAGCGCGATCGCCGGAGGGGTGAGTGGGAGAGGCGATCGCCGCTCCGGTGATCGGGGGAGGCAGGCAGGGGGAAGAGGGGGGGTGACAGGAGATGGGGGGCACTTACAGGAAGCGGGGGCAGTGAGGAGGAGGAGGCGGGCGGCAGGAAGAGGAAGCCCGCGGCAGGGACAGGAAGCGGGCGCAGGGACAGGAAGCGGGGGGGGGAGGGGTAAGAAAGATGAAGAGGGGGCAGAATAGAGAGGTGGGGGACAGGGGGGCACTTAGAGTATGACAGGGGAGAAGATCGGAGGGTAGGGAGAGCAGGGGCAGGCAGGGAAGCATGACAGGCGCGGTGATTTTCACTTTCACTTTTGAGTGCCAATCACCGCGCCTGTAGCCGGGGGGGTGGGGGTGGGGGCAAATCGACCCCCCATGGGGTGTTGTACAACACCCCATGTACCTGCAGGCTGAGTGACAGGTCAGTGAGACCCTCACTCGGCCTGCAGGAGCCCGATCAATCCATGGCCCACCCCCTGGGCCAAGGGTCGGGAACGAACTTGTTTCCATGGCCCAAACGGTGGGCCAAAGGTCGGGAAGGGGTTAATGCACCCATAGACTCCAATGCAAAAACCTGATTGCAAAAGTGCAATGCATTTACCGGACTGTGTTTTTCCCAAATCCAGTAATAACATGGTCTGCAACGTTTTTTGGTGCATTTTCAAAACCGGATGTTTTTTTTAACATGGAAGTCTACAGGCAATGCATCTGTTAACGCATGGTACATGTATGTACCATGTGTTAACAGATCCGGTACCGAATCCGGTAAAAATGCCTCAAAAATTGCAAAGGGAAAAACTGGATCCATTATTGCATCCAGTAAACTGATGCAACCTCTCAAGTGTGACCTCAGCCTGATAGGTACACAAAAAACAACTACCAAACCTAACCTAAATCACATTTAACAGGCTAAAAAGGTTCACAAACAGTTTTTCATGCATAATTACTAGTATACAAGGCAAAAAACACTAGAGGACAAAAATATCTCTTTTAGGCTAGGGTCACACTTGGAAGGCACAATCCAGTAACCGGATCCATTACCGGATCCGGTATTGGATTGAGCCTTCATACTTAAGTTAAATAGTAAAATTGCAACCCTCTTTCCGGATCTGGATGCATTAATGCATTTGGATTTGGAATGAGGATTTTTGTCATTTTCAAAACCACATCCGGATCCGGTACCGCAAGGTACATTTATGTACCTTCTGGTACCGGATCCGGTTCCCATAGGTGCCCATTGTAAAAAAAAAAATCGATCCGGTTTTGCAACTGCTCCAAAAAATGCAGCCTGCATGATTTTACCCGCAGGCTTCAAAAAAGGATCAGGTAACCGGATTGCCATTCGGGCAATCCGTTTTTTAATGGGAGCATATGGGCTGCAGATCCTGATCAAAACCGGATCAGGCTCTGCAAACAGAACCGCAGGTGTGACTCTAGCCTTAGTGTTTCTTCACATGTACTGTTGTAGCATTTCTTCGCCTTTTACAGGTGGGAGAGCCCTGACTCATACGTTTTGTCATACATCATTTTTAGCTAGCTATTCCCCAGCACTTTACAAGGCTAGCTACAACATACCAGTAGTTATATTGATCTTTGACCTTAGAGGCCTCCGGTGGTCTTGTAACAAACGATTTGGAGGGACAGCTCTTACTTCTACATTTGAGCAGTCCCTCCCTCATTGTAAAGTGCTATGGAATATGTATTCTGCTATCACAGTGTCAATGTGCCCATTATAGCGTTGGGCTTCACCCTCCTCCTTCTCCTCCACCACCATGACATTTGCGGCCCTAAATTCAAATGATCAGAGGGCCTGCAGTAGGGATGAAACCTGAGTTTGCTGAGGGCCCTGTAACGTACATTTTGGAAGGACCACTCTTAACTGGACTTATGCTGTATAGATAGAAAACACGGCAACTCACCAAGGAAGACTCTTCAAGAATTTTTATTCCATGCGAATCGTCACGGACAAGCAGGGAAGGGAGGGAGTGCTGAGACTCGGTGATGGTTCCCCGTTTCGCAGCGAGACTCGCTGTTTCTACGGACCACACTAGTCCCACTCTTAACTGGACATTTTGGCGGTCCCTAAATTCAAATGTTCAGAGGGCCTGCATAATGCAAGAAGCCTGAGATTGTTGAGGGCCCAGAGGGGGCCCTCCAATGTACTTAGACATTTTGGCGGTCCCTCCCTCATTGACACTGTGATAGTGGAATAGATATTCCATAGCACTTTACAAAGTGCCCATTTTAGTGTTGGGCAAAACCCTCCTCCTCCTCCTTCTCCTCCACCTCCATGACATTTTGCGGCCCTACATTTAAATATTCAGAGGGCCTTCAGTAGGCAGGAAATATGAGATAGCTGAGGGCCCAGAGATGGCCCTCTAACATACGTTTTGGAAGGACCACTCTTACTTAGACATTTGGGTGATCCCTCCCTCATTGACACTGTAATAGCAGAATACATATTCAATAGCACTTTACACTGTGATAGTGGAATACATATTCCATAGCACTTTACAGTGTGCCTCATTTTGGCATTGGGCAATACCTTCTTCCTTCTCCTTCTCCTCCACCTCCATGACATTTTGCGGCCCTGCATTCAAATGTTCATAGGGCCTGCAGTAGGCAGGAAATCTGAGTTTGTTGAGGGCTCAGAAATGACCCTGTATCATACAGTATGTTTTGGAGGGACTGCTCTTACATGGACATTTTGGGGGTCCCTCGCTCATTGACACTGTAATAGGAGAATTAATATTCCATAGCACTTTAAATTGTGCCCAATGTAACGTTGATCTTCACCCTCCTCCACCTCCTCCTTGCCCATTTACGCCATTTCTTGACGCTTTTGCTGGTCTTGCAGTGCTGCAAAACCACTTTAATTTGACAGACTAACAACTCATTTGCGACCTGCAAATGCGGTTGAACAGAACATATCATATGTTGTTGAGGGTTTGTTACCAGCAAAGGGCTGTACCTGAATACCAAGAGCCGGGAAACTCAATGTTGTGGTGTCCACTCAACACAGAGTCTATGGATTGTGGATATACTTGTTGGATGTCCATGTTCGCTCTATCTGCCGGGGCAGATGCTATGTGTCTGGGGGTACAGGGAGTGTTTTGAGCAAGGTACGGCTTAATGGCCCTTGTGTGAGCTTCATTGGTCTCTGGAAGCAAACCCACCGGCCGTAAGGTGAAGGTGCTTGGTGTCCATGGGGACCTCCGTGCGTATCCGACAAGGATGGTCACATTCAATACCCAGTCCGGACAGGTCCGACATGAAGTAGGGGTGGTGAACACACTGCTCTTCGATGTGATTTTGGGGAGGGATGTGCCTTTGTTCGGGACTTTGTGGAAGAGGCAATCTCAGGTATTGGACAGTCCGGGCCCAAGGCCCGCAGATCCCAACTCAGGGATACCTGCCGTAGGGGTCACCAATGGAGGCATAGAATGTAAACCTGATAGGTGTCCCCTAGAGGTAAAGGCAGGAGGACTCAGAGCGTCCGGTTTTCATGTATAGGGATTCAAACGGCCGTGCCGGGGGTCAGGGACTCGGAGACGGCCCACCATAGGGGGGGTGTCCGGGATCATCCTGTCCCCAGTGCCCCAGCGGGAGGAAGCAAGAGGTACAGGATTGCTCCGCCAGTGGGGGCGAATGCCAACGATGTCATCCTATGACCCGTGGTTTGTCCCGTGTACTGCTGGTGACTCCACTATGGACTTGGGGATCCGGGGCTCACCTGTTGGGTCTCGTCGCATGGCTGAGGACATAGCACCAGGACGCTCTATGGTAAAGGGGTTGGGTGGACTGCACTACTGCACTGGCCTTTGGAGGAAGTGGGTGGCCTCCCGTATGCCGGTGCCCAAGACAGTTGGTGCCAGACGGGGACCCCGTGTCGACGGCGGTCGCCGCCTCGTCAGCTCGGCCGATCCCCGCGACTGGTGGGGACCCCGTCTCGGGGTCCCGGGTTTTGGGCCTGTGTTCAACCCCACAAGCTTGAACAGAGGGGGGATATGTGAGGCAATGACCGGGATGACATATGACAGCCGGTATGTGCCTAACAAACTGGGCTCCATATCCCTATAGGAGCCCTCCAGTATGGATCTTGGAGGATTCCCCAGGTGTAGGCACGGGGTTAAAAGCAGAGCTGGAATATAGGGTGGGGTTCTTTTGTGGAGGCTCTCTCTCTCAGAGTGGACATTCATGAAGCTAGTGAGCGGTGAAGAGAGGGGAGAGGCTGTCTGCTGAGATAACACAGCCTAGCCAGGAGGGCTTCATCTTGCTTTGCACCTAGCCAAGAGAGAACCCGTGAGAAGGTACAGAGCGTCTATATCGGCTATTGAGATTGTATGAAGTTGTACCTGGCTGCCCCCTGGAACCTGGAGATGTGTACTGTTGTGGACTGTGCCAATTAAACTGTGTACTGTGTAACCCAGTGCCTCCCTGCCTCCCTGCCTCCTGACTTGTTAACCAACGTCGCTACCTCACAATATATATATATATATTTATATGTATACAGCTTATATTTACATATATTGGCATACAGAGCAGGTGAAATAGGTATTGAATGTTGTGAGATGACCACAGATTAAAGACTATTGGACCAATGAAGAGTTGACTTTTTACAGCATAGAGTCCTGGTTACATAGATATTGTTGTGAGTTTTTTTTTTTAAATTCACTTGCTTGACAGTAGCGATGAGCAAACTTTGCTCGAACATGTTCGCTAATTTAAAATTTGACAAGAACATGGCTGATTCGGTTAGATGATCGGAAACCCAAACAATTTTCCCAAAAGTCAGAGACTGTGTATTTGTTCAGCAAAAAGTTTGGAATTTAAAATGGCCCTAAAACTTTACCTATTATTTGCCAGAAGACCCACTGACTGGGAACAACACCATGGTTAGGAGTGTCCCAACCTATCAGGTCTACTGGTTTGTGTTAAACTGTAGAATTTTGGGAATTTTTTTTAAATTGTTTTAAGCTTTCTAGAGTTTGCAGGTGTTTTGACACCTGCAGGGTCTGAATTTTGGAGACAGTGCCAAATGTGGCAGCGGCTGGGAAGTCCACTAAGCCTAGAATGTCTTTACAACATCAGTTTAAGAGAGCTTTATATTTATAAGGGAAATGTTTATGAATATTTTATTTCATTATTATTATAGAGCAAACCTTTATTATTGCAGAGAACCACCACCAGCATGTGAGGCCATCTGTTCTATATGTATGTGAAAGCAATTCATATAAAAATAGCATATGGCCATTATATGCTTCACATCCATGATCTTATGGGTCTGTTCACACTGATGAAACCCCATAAAATTGCTATTGCTTATTAAAAAGGTGCAATCAATATTTAAAGGGAACCTGTCACCTAGATTAAGCCCCCAGGCTATCACTACCTGTCCTTGCACCTTCCTATTACTAATCTATCTATCCCTCTCTCTGCTAAATCTGCCCTGTGACTATGTAAGAAAATGTATTTGCAACTTACATGGGCGTATGTTAAAGATCTGGGGGGCTACCGTTGCTAGGCCCCTGAGCATCTTCTCTGTGTCTCTGTTGCCGCCTCCTGCTGTCTCTTGCATGTCCCTATGGGCGTGCTATTGAAATAAAAATGCGTGCTCCCCCAACCAGGCTTGGTCGGCTCTGCTATGCAGCCTTGTTCTTATGATGCCGAACGCATCATTTATGGAGTCGCGGGGCCCCATAGCAACCCACCATTTACCTTAACAGCGGGTCCACGCGAAGCTCCAGGACTTGCGCTGTTAATGTAAACAGTGGGTTTCTATGCGGCCCTGCGGCTCCGGAAATGATGCGTTCGGCATCATAAGAGGAATGCTGCGTAGCAGAGCCGACTGAGCCTGGCTGGGGGAGCACAAATTTTGATTTCAATAGCATGCCCATAAGGGCATGCACGAGAGAGCAGGAGGCGGCAACAGAGACACAGAGAGGACGCCCAGGGGGGTTAGCAATGGTAGCCCCCTGGATTAACATACGCCCATGTAAGTTAGAAATACATTTTCTTACATAGTCGCAGGGCAGATTGAGCAGAGAGAGGGATGGTTAGATTAGTAATAGGAAGGTGCAGGGAGCTATATCTAGGTGACCGGTTCCCTTTAATGTAATAATAATCATAATACTACTGATGATAATATGTATTCATTTATATACTGTTATTAATTCCATAGTGATTTACATACATTTGCAGCACTGTCACCATTGGGGCTTACATTTCATGTACAATGCATATTCCAGTTGTCCAGGCATTCCTGCAGTGCCCAGTGGTTTAATTCAGCATTCTAGATATATTTGTGGTGAAAGGTGACCTGAATAAACTTATTTATTTTCATCATTTTGGATAATAGTAATATGTCACACTTCAATAGCGATTGCAACTAAGTTTCCGCATCTCAGTTTAGATACAATTTGGCCTGACATACAGGTGTCAATTAGCAGCTAGGCATTAGGCAACAATAGTGTGCAAACATTCAGCTCTAGTACTGATTGTTCAGGTCAGCCATATCCAAGGAGCTATATTACAGGATTGGGGAGCCATACTACAGGATGAGGGAGCCATATCCAGGATGGGGTGCCATAACCAGGATACAGACATATATTACCTGGAAGGGGCCCAGGATGGGGACATTACCCCCATAAGTGTCAGCAACAGATCCGCCCCATAAAAGTGCATTATAACCACATGTTTTGCTTACATTTTTTTCCTATTTTCCTTCTCTAAAACCTGGGTGCATCTTATAGTCCAGAGTGTTTTATAGTCTGAACAATACAGTAATATTTTTCAATAAGGGGCAGGATTGTTTTCTAATTTGTGATAGATTTCAACTGATGCCATGACTATCCTTGGTTTTTTGCAACGCTCTTTCTTCATCTATTCAATAGTTTTTCCCTGTATCATTTCACATTATTACACATACTTTATGGACACCTATGGTTTGATTTCTTTGCCTGTGTTGATTTGGTGGGTTGTTACCAACATTTGGCAAGAATTTCATATCAAGGGCAGCTTTCGAAATATATTTACTTAAAAAATTGGTGATGTATTCAATACTCATTTCCCCCACTGTATTTTATAAGATTATTTTCTACCATCAGAACTCCCCTGATGAATGTGTAGCGAACGGTGGTAAGGCCGCGGGTGTGTGTGTATGATTTTTCTCAACAGAATCCCCATACTCAGGTTTAACCGATAATAACGTTTCTTTACTGGCAAACATGTTTATATCACAGTCAACCGAACTATATGTGCACTTGTATATATTAGAGTCTCTGAATCTTCACTTCTGCCGGGTACGCAGCAAGAAAAAACACAACAATGAAGGTATCTTTCCCTAACTTTCCCTAAAATCACGTACCAGTCTTATCACAGAAGAAGATGTCGCTCCCACGTAGCAGGCCTGGGGGTCTCCTCAGTCTTCTTCGTTGGTCTCCTTCCGCAGGTAACAGAACTTTTCTTTTAATGTCTCTCCCAGTCTCAGGGCACACAGAGCAGCAGGAGGGAGATCACGGCAGCCAAATGGCTCCCTTATGTCGGTCACGGCCCCTGCACATGCACTCTGGGTGCTCGGCGGGCAAGGTTTTGCAGAGCGGCCAGATACACAGCACCAAAGTCCAGTGGCCCAGGATCAGTCACAGGGGCTTCTGCGGGGTGATTTTTCCGGCAAGGTGTAGCAAAGTAGTCCACTTTCAACAGACATCCACAGGGAGATCTTCTCTGGCTCAACTCTGTATCTATACTGACTTCCCGCCCTTTCTGTTCCTCAGCACAAGGCTCTTGGGGGAGGGGGTCAGCAAACAATGTTTTTTTTCTCTCTGCAGTCATTTCAGCAATTGTCCACAATGGGGCAGTATCGGACTGTGTAATGCTCACTTCAGTGTCCATTTCAATAATACAATCTGAATTGCTCACCTCATTACAAATGTACACTGTTGTTTGATTTAAGCTACATTTCCAACTGAATGTTATTTTAATAAAATAAGAATGTATATTTTATGAAACATATTTTTTTAATGGAATACATTGACAACCTTAAAAAGAGAGACGCGTGAACTGCATTATTTATCATGCTTAGAAGTGTATGATGCACTATATAGTTGTACAAACAATTAGCCAGTGTACATATATCATTCTAAAATGATGCCAAAATGAGATAATGCAGATAAGTTTGTAGGGTATACCAGAGCTTTATTTTCTATTGAACATTTGTTATATTAATTATAATTCAAAGGGAACATATTCTCTAGACATGAGAGGACTAGGTAAAATTTGATTTGCAGACATTTTTCACTGAAAAGTGACAACATCTCATTTTGCTGAATACACACAATAATGAATTCCAAAAATCTGCATACGTGATATTGGTTTTAATATTATTATTCATATTTATTCACTTACATAGCACTTTACATACATTAGTAATGCTGTCCCTATTGAGGCTCACAATCTAATCATCCTATCAGGATGTCTTTGCAATGTGGGAGGAAACTGGAGTGCCTGGAGGAAACCCATGCAAACATGAGGAGAACATACAAACTCCTTGAAGATGTTGTACTTAGTGGGAATTGAACACAGGACCTCTGCACCTCAGCACTGCAAGGCTGTAGGGCTTACCATTGACCCACCGCGCCGCACGTTTTAAGGTGGATGTGGACACAGATGAATAGGAAGGAACAGGTTGTAGTTAACATTTGGTAGGATGGATCAGGGGAGAGGGGAAAGTTAGGTTTTGGAGCTGAGGTGATAGGCTAGTCTAAAGAGATGTATTTTTAATGCAAGATTAAAAATATGGGGACTTGATGATTTAGGGTAGTGCATTCCAGAGCACTAGTGCAGCACAATATGGATAGTAACATGGTTATTGCTGATGATGCCATCATCACCATGACTATTCCAGTCATCTATATACTTTGGCACACTTTGAATAGTCTTAAATAAATAAATAATCTTTATTTATAAAGCGCCAACATATTGCGCCAACATATTGCGCAGTGCTTTACAGTTCATTGGTTCATATACAAACGGTCATAAGTAGCAAGTATAAAATACAGTACAATAATTAAAGCAGCGAAACAAAGTAAAAACAAAATACAATAATTAATACAATAATTAGAGCAAAAATAAAGGCGACCCTGCTCAAAGGAGCTTACAATCTACAACGGGATGGCGGTTACACAAAGTACAGGGGCAGGAAAAGCTCCGGTCCTAAGACTTGCTCAGTCTTTGTAACCCAAAAGACATGCAAGAAAGTCCCCTCCTCCTTCCCACATCTCCAGCAAGTTGGCTTGACAGACGGGAACATAGAATGAATTCTCTGGGGGACCCTATACCACCTGGTCAAAATCTTGTAGTCTGCCTCTTAGAGGTTTGAGCTGATCGTGGTCTTATGAGCCAGGGTCAAGATTCTCTCCCTCTGTTCGTGGGTAAGTTGAATGTTTAACTCTTGTTCCCATTTCAATAGGAATTTTCGTGGGGATAGATCCTCCGAACAGGCCAGTATGGATTTTACTACTGATAAAGAGTGGGACAGAGGTTCCTGCTCCAGACTTATACCCTCAAATTTAGTGGGGGGGCCCAAAAATGATGATGCCTCTGGCAAATATTTCATGTAGTGCCTCAGTTGTAGTGTCTTCCAGGGTCCAAGTTGTGACAACGCCATCCCTGAACGAATGTCCTCCTCTCCTACCCAGGCAGAATCTCTAATAAACTGTCCTGCTCTAAAACACACCTCTTCAGTCCAATTCTGAAATGTCGGGTCCGTCAGTCCCAGGCTGAAGTCAGGTGATCCAAAGACTGGAGTCAAGGGTAACAGGTAAGGAATTATGGGAGAGCGTATCTCTGGACAGGAGCAACAGTGTAGGGTGGGTCCTATGGTAGGATGATTTCTCAACCCAGGGTCAGGGATGTTGGGTAACCATGGAAGGGCCTTCAAGAGATGTCCGTGAAGCTTTGCTCCATGTGTACCCATTGTTTAGTCGAGGTATGTCTGCAACAGTCCACCACCCTTACAAACTGCGCTGAAACATAATACAACTTCAGGTCTGGGAGACCCAAATTCCCTTTCGACATTTTGTCTACACAATAGAGATCTTGCCAATCTGACCAACTTTCCGGCCCAAATGAATCTGGTTTGGAGAGAGGAGAACTCCTGGAAAAATGATTCCGGGATCTTAATTGGGATTGTCTGTAGCAGGTAAAGGGCCCATTGCAGAGTATTCATTTTCAAAATTTCACATCTCCCAATCCAAGTGAAGTGATTCTTCATCCATCTATGGCAGTCCTCCCGTAGTTTCTGCAATAGAGGCATAACATTTGCTTTATATAACAAATCCAAATCGGCTGTCAAATTGATTCCCTGATATTTCAGTGAACACCCTGCCCACCTAAATTTAAAGCTCGATTTGACACTTTTCAACATCTTATCAGGCAGATTTATATTAAGAGTCTCGGATAAGGACCAGTTGATCTTAAAGTTAGTTAAAGCTAAGTAGTTGTCTAACTCAGACATCAGGCAAAGAGGAGAGACCACTGGGTTGGTGATAAAAAATAAAAGGTCATCCGCATAGCCTGCTATTTTATGAGAGGTCACAGGGGCTCCTGTTGCAGTAATGTCCGGTTTGCGTCTGATGTGGCGCAGGAGTGGCTCCAATGTCAGAATAAATATCAAAGGTGAGATGGGGCACCCCTGACGTGTTCCATTAAGGATTGGGAAAGATTCCAATTGTACCTCATTTACTCTGACACAGGCCATAGGACATCTATAAATCGCCTCAATCCAGCGCAACATAGAAGATTTTAGTCCTATGGACCGTAGTACTTCTCTCATAAAATCCCAACTGACTCGGTCAAATTCCTTTTAGGCGTCTGTAGAAAGCAGCAGCATAGGCGGGCCGACCAATCTTGACCTATGAATAAGGTTTAGGGCTTTCACTGTATTGTCCCGAGACTCCCTCCCTCACATGAAGCCCGACTGGTCCGGGTGAATTATATCCCCCATGAGTCGAAACAGTCTATTCGCTAAAATTCTGGTAAATATTTTCAGGTCCGCTTTAAGAAGGGAAATTGGGCGGTTGCTCGCGCAATTCAAGGGGTCTTTCCCTCTTTGAAAATTACAACTATGTTAGCTCTGAGGGCGTCTCTAGGAATCACAGCCTCTAGGGCATCTGCGATGTTGTGAAAGGCAGATAAGAATGGGGTAGATAACTAGGGCATCAGCTTCTTATAGTATTCCAGCGGCAGACAGTCCAAACAATGATGTTTTAAGGCTAGGTTCACATCACGTTTTTAATGCTTTTTAAAGCATTACATTTTTCAGCTGAATTAACACTATTAAACGCTTTGCTTTTGATTGCATTAACGCACCCATAGACTTGTATGGGAAGTGCATTGCGGTTGTATTTGTACACATGCGTGTTTACCCAGCCCACAGGAAACGTTGCCAGCAATGCGTTTGCATTGCATTTGCAATGTGTTTTTCATACAAGTCTATGGGTGTGTTAACGCAATCAAACGCATAGCGTTTGATAGCATTAATGCAGCTGAAAAATACATTCCGTTCAAACGCATTAAAATCATGATGTGAGCCTAGCCTAATATGTACGATATGTCCTTCAGAACATGTTTGAAACTAAACACGTCTTTTACTTTCCCGATGCCCACAAATGTGCTTTTTTTTTACCTACTTTCAACAGGTTTTTACTTGAGGCCTTCTGTGATTTGTTGAAAGCAATGTCAAGGATGCTAGAAGAACTTCTCTCTTTTGGCTGTATACAATTCATTAGATTGTTGTAGAAATCTTTGTTCATAACTATTTATCTTCTTTAGTTGCAAAAATTGCCCATATGGTAGAGATTTTTTTAGTGTGTACTGGGTGGGAACTATTCAAATGTAGTAATGCATTCATAGCAGTAGGTTGTTTATACATTTCAGTAATGATATAATCCTCTCTTAGGCTGCCTTCAGATTTTCCGATGTCTCCGCAGAATTTTGCGGAGGCATCTGCAAGCATCTGCATGCAGACGGCAGCCCCTATGTTTATAATGGAGAGCACGGCGGTCTGCAGATGCGCACCCATTCACTCCTATATGTGATCTGTGCGCAGGCGGATGCCTGCGTACAGATCACACACTCTCGTCCGCACCAGGGACGCGACATGTTGCGTCCCTGGTGCGGGCGAGAGTGTGTGATTTGTGCGCAGGCATCCGCCTGCGCACAGATCACATATAGGTGTGAATGGGTGCGCACGGCTGTCTGCAAGCATCTGCAGACCGCCGTGCGCTCCATTATAAACATAGGGACTGCCGTCTGCATGCAGATGCTTGCAGATGCCTCCGCAAAACGCTGCGGAGGCATCTGCAAATCTGAAGGCAGCCTTATATTCAATTTCACAGCCAAAAATGCTAAAGCTGATTTTCCAAAATGTGAAATGAAAAACATATTCACGGTGTTACTACTGTTAATAAATATGGTCAACATTTTCAAAATCCTCTTGGATACCATTCCTAATGACTAAAATGTAATCTGCAAAGCGAATAAAAAGTGTAATGTTTTTCGAAAAAACATCAGTGGAAGAAAAAATATATTTGCTCTCATAAATGGCAAGGAAAATAGTAGCTGTGTACAACAGCCTGAGTGGATTGAAGATAGCAGGTGCACCTAAAGCCATTTTTTGTAAAAATAAAATTTCACAACTCTCCTATAAAAATCATAACGTTTTTAGACTTTCCTGAACGTGAATTAATTTTATCCATTGCTTCTATAGCTTTCTGATGAAGGCAATACGCCAAAACTTGTTTTGGGACTTGGTGCCGGCATAGCAGGAGACTATGGCTAAAGGCATTTATATTCATACACTTTATTGCCTTAGGATCTCTTGGAGTAAGCCCTCTCTTTGCCTGGTGTGAAGACTATTAGGCTGATATATTGCCGTTTGGCTCCTTAGGAATTTTGAGGTTTCAAATAGCTACGTTATGCGTCAATTAATTATATAGTACAACTGTAATTGGTGCTGTGATATTGCTGGTTACATTATCCCTGATATATTTGTATAGGTGTATTTTATTAGACCTAATGCACCATTGACACTTTGAGTATTTTTGGGCATTTGTCATTTTATTGTACAGTACGAATACAATGCCAATTTAGATTATGCATCATATATTTTTGTATTATTGATCTTCCCTTTTGCAGTGTATACCCTTAAGCACCTTATGTATATAGAGATCAAAATGTGTTGCCACTATATATATCTATATATATATATATATACAGGGACTGACTGGCGGCGCAAATCCTGGGTGGCAAAATTTCCAGCAGCCCTTGGGTGAGGACCCGGGGGAGGGGGTGCTGTCGGAAATTTTCGGCGGCCCGTCTCAGTCCCTCCAGCCCTTAGGTGAGGACCGGGGGAGGAAGGGTTGGGGTTGTCGGAGTGCTGTCAGAAATTCAGAAATTCTCGGCGGCCCATCTCAGTCCCTCTCCAGCCAGGCCCGTATTTGAAGTTCCTGCGCCCTAGGCACTGTCAGCGGTGCGCCCCCCCATCGCGCCATGCCCCCCTGCAGACAGAGGAGTAGCTAAAGGGAGCCTAGAGGTTCCCATCATGGTTGGAGTAGGTGGTTGCTAGTTGACCGCCACCATGTCACATCAGCAAGGAGGTGGCAGTCATGTTTTGGGTCGTAATCATGTGGAGAGAGCTAGTTTTCCCCATAGGGTCCATGAAGGCGTGAAAAGGACCACGGCAAAGTATATATACTTTTAGACTGACCACTTTTTCTTTGTACAAAATCATCCCCATGCATGACAATGCACCATCTCTTGGTACAGAGCATAGCCCTGAGTAATTGACTGCTATGGACATAAAAGTAGAGAAAACCATGGTGTGGCTACCAGTCTCCCCTGATCTCAGCCCTATTGAGAAACTTGGAAGTACCATTAAGCAAAAAAAATCTAAGATGCTGTAAGACCTTAACCATCAAACCAGCAGCTCTGGGAGTCAATTCTGACATCCTGCAAACAAATGCAATCTTAAAATATCCAAAACCTGACAAGTTCAACAAATGCAATATTTGTGAAGGTGATATCAAAGAAAGGCGATATACAATATGAGACATACTGGTAGGATGTTTACATTGTGAGCCCCTTTGGGGACAGTGTTGATGATGTATGTAAAGTGCTGTGGAGTTTATAGTGTAATGTAAATGTAAAAAAATATTTCTTCATATGTCGTCACAATACCGGGATCTGAGGATTTTCTATTTCGAGGTCAGGGACTCTCTAATGCCATGTCGCTGCCTGTCTCGCTGTCGTCCTCTTTTGACACTGCAGTGCGGTGGCCAAGAGAGCATTAACTGGTTAATAACAAGAAGTATGGTGTGTACTAACTGAGCCATAAACCCCACCATACCATGTTTAGCAGACATTGTAGGATTACTATATGGATTTTATTATTAGGGCACGGACACACTGGGGTGAAACTCGGATGAGTGCAATGTGTGATTTTATCGCAGTGCAGTCAGTTAATCAACGTCTGAAACACACTGGCGAGTGTCGGACGCTTTTTTCTCATCCAGATTCTGGATGGGAAAAAAGTCACAACATGCTGCGACAGTCTGCGATTCATGTGCGAGACTCGCCAATGCGAGTCCGACAAAATCATGGACCGCACACTGACAGCACACGGACCATCCGAGAGGCATCTGCTTTTTTGACTGATACATTATCATTCTTCAGCTGAGACAACTGTAAAATGCTCCTGTAAATAGCAGTAATAGCTGCTGAGAAACAAAACAGATTGCACATGGATGTGATCTAAGAAAACTGTCGGACACTCGCACAGCATTTGGATGTCCCAGTGGCCAGCCACACAGACAGCCCACCACAGCCACACACAGAGCCACAACCACACAAAAACAGTCAGCCACATAAACAGCCAGCCACATAGACAGCTACACAGACGCAGAGAGCCACACAGAGAGACACAGCCACATAGACAGCCACACACAAAGCCACTGCCAGCCACACACAGAGCCACAGCCAGCAACATAGACAGCCATAGCCAGCCACACACAAGCACACACAGACACAGCCAGCCAAACAGAGACTCAGCCAACTACACACACAATATCAGCCACACACATACAGCCACACACATAGCTAGCTACACACATAGCTAGCCACACAAACACAGCCACACACAGCCAAAGCCAGCCAGCCCACATAGACAGCCACACACGCAGCCAAAGCCAGGCAGCCACACACAGGCGCAGCTACCCACACACACAGACACAGCCAGCCACACACACAGCGAGGAATATAGACAGCTATATCCAGCCACACACAGACATACAGCCACACACACACAGTCAGCCACACACAGCCAAGCAGCCCCAGCCACACACACAGTCAGCCACACACAGCCAAACAGCCCCAGATACCTACAGCCACAGCCATGCAGCCACAGCCAACCCCAGCCATCCACAACCACGCAGCCCCAGCCACACACAGACATAGTTAGGCACACACAGCCAGCCACATAAAGACACAGTCAGACACACAGACAGCCACATGGAGCCACGCAGCCCTAGCCACTCATAGACACAGTCAGCCACACAGACACATTTTGCCACACACAGCCAGCCACGCAGCCTCAGCCACACAGACACAGTCAGCCACAGACAGCCCTAGCAACATAGACACATAGTCAGCCACAGCCACTCAGCCCCAGCCACACACAACCAGCCACAAAGCCCCAGCCACACACTACCAGCCACAAAGCCCCAGCCACACAGCCCCAGCCACACACAGCCAGCCACAAAGCCCCAGCCACACACAACCAGCCACAAAGCCCCAGCCACACACAGCCAGCCACAAAGCCCCAGCCACACACAGCCAGCCACAAAGCCCCAGCCACACACAGCCAGCCACAAAGCCCCAGACACACAAAGCCTAGCCACACACAGCCAGCCACAGAGGCACAGACACACAGAGGCCCAGACACACAGAGGCCCAGCCACAAAGCCCCAGCCACACAAAGCCCAGCCACACACAGCCAGCCACAGAGGCCCAGACACACAGAGGCCCAGCCACACAGAGACCCAGCCACACAGAGACCCAGCCACACAGAGACCCAGCCACACAGAGACCCAGACACACAGAGACCCAGCCACATACAAATAGTCAGCCACACAGACACAGCCCCAGCCATACACAGACACGTAGACAGAAAGACACACACACACACTACCCACCAAAATCAGGGCTAGAGAAGCACAGCACACATCGCTCACCTCTCCCCTTTGCTTGTCTGCCATTCAGCTCCTCTGTAGCAGGGCCGTCTGCTGGCAGTGAGGGGGCCGGCCCAGCACACAGTGTTATTAGCTGCAGCGTCGGCCTCATAAGTGAAAGGTCTGGAGGCCATTAACAACTGCTGGGGGAGCATACAGGAAGGAACCGGTCAGCTTGTAATGTTGCCCGCCACCTCTCTCTATAAGCGCTTTGCCGCGCTCCGCTCTGGGGGGCCGCAGGACCTGGTGCTGCCTCAGCCTGAAAGGTACATCACCCTGCTCCAGCCGCAGGGGGCATTAGCTCGGTAACCCTTTATGCAAATTTACTTGTGTACATATCCTGCACTAAGAATAGCTGTGGCTACCAGTGAATCAACTTTGCGGGGGTGGGGCGGCCCTGAACTGTTGCTAAGTGACCAGCCCAGGGGGCACTTGCCCCCTGCCACCTGGGCCAGTCCGCCCCTGTATATATATAGATATATATATGTATATATATATATATAGATATATATACAATGAAAGAAAAACCCACAATGGTCATAGAAATAACTTGAATCTGACAAAATTAATAATAAATAAAACTATGAAAATGAACAAATGAAAGTCAGACATTGCTTTTCAAACCTGCTTCCACTGGATTTTTTAAAGAATTAAACTCATGAAATAGGCCTGGACAGAAATTATGGTATGTTAACTCACTATTTTGTTGCACAACCTTTTGAGACAATTACTACAATCAAACGATTCCTGTAACTGTCAATGAGACTTCTGCACCTCTTGACAGGTATTCTGGCCCACTCCTCAAGAGCAAATTACTCCAGTTTTCTCTTGTTTGAAGGTTGCCTTTTCCAGACGGCATGTTTCAGCTCATTCCAAAGATGATCAATAGGATTTAAGACAGGGCTTATAGAAAGACACTTCAGAATAGTCCAATGTTTTCCTCTTAGCCGTTCTTGGGAGTTTATAGCTGTGTGTTTTAGGTCATTATTCTGTTGCAAGACCCTTGACCTGAGACTGAGACCAAGCTTTCTGACATTGGGCAGAAAACTTCTCTCTAGAGTCCCTTGATAGTCTAGAGATTTCATTGTACCCTGCACAGATTCAAGGCACCCTGTGCCACATGCAGCAAAGCAGCCCCAGAACATAACACATCCCCCTCCATGTTTCACAGTAGGGACAGTGTTCTTTTTTTGATATGCTTCATTTTTCTGTCTGTGAACATAGAGCTGATGTGTCTTGCCAAAAAGTTCAATTTTTGTTTCATCTGTCCATAGGACATTCTCCCGCTTTGTGACTTGTAAACATGTAGTTTGGCAAATACCAGTCTGGCTTTTTTATGATTTTTTTTCAATAATGTCTCCCTTGCTTGTCTCCCATGAAGTACACTTTGGTTCAAACAACGACAGATATAGTGCGATATGACACTGATGTTCCTTGATCTTAAAGTTAATCTTTAATCTCGATAGATGTTTTCCTGGACACTTTCTTTCTTTCTTTCAATTATTTTTTTATTGAAAATGAGATAAACATACAATCCAAAACATTTGAATAACATTAAATCAAATTTGAATCAATAAATACATGTATACAAAAGCACATTAATCAGGACATAACTTTGCGTAAGTTCAGCTTCGATAATTCAACATCCTGCCATTGCCTCTTCCAAGACGTCTCTGTAGCTGACATCTGAAAATATTAGGCAATGGAATAAAACGATGTTTGGGTGAGCGCTGGGATATGAAGACAGCTACACTTCAACAAGTATTTTACCTGTAAGTTTATTGTTCAAATCACACTAGGTCCTCTCCCACAACATGTTTCGATGCTCAGGGCGTCTTCCACAAGTGGATATCAGACCTTACATTTGGTATCCTTATAAATCCTCCATTAACCAATCCCTTGCATTTAGGTTGAAAATAGACTTTTTTTTTTTTTTTTTTTTTTTTTTTTATCTCTTTCCTATCCAAATGTCTAAATAGCTATATAAGCAGTTCTATTTAATGCACAATACGAGCCCTTTTTATTCTATTGCTCTTTTGTGACAAAAACATAACTATTCATCCAGGAGTACATTAAAAATGCAAGATAGTAAAAACACTACAATATTATTAAACAAAATCCACCTATTAGATACACATAATTATTACACTTAAAAAATTCACATGAAAATTACATATAAAAACTTCATCTAAAAATTTCATATAAAAAATTACATATAAAAAATACATATACAAATTATTAAAACATCATGAAATCTATACAAACGATCTGATCTTAAAAGATGACTTCTGCAAATGGTAATTATGGGTTTATATATTATTCTCTAGTGAGAGATTAAGGCCCTCCGGTGCCAAAGTACCCATTTTAAAAATCCAATACATTTCTTTCTTATTTAATTTCTCAATCCTATCATGTACTTCCTCACTTATTTGTTCTAGGATTATTAATTTAAGACTGGTGGGATCCCTTTCATGTATCTGATGATAGTGTCTTGAGATGCTGTGATTTAAATACCCCTTTCTGATATTTGATCTGTGCTTACTCAGCCTAGCCTGCATTGTCTGGATCGTTCTACCTATATATTGGAGTTTACAGGGACACTCCAACATATATATTACAAATTGTGATCTACAATCCATTCTCTGTTTAATTGGGAACGATTCCTCAGTTGTATTGGATGTGAACTTATTACATCCATGTACAATGCTATTGCAACATTCACATCGTCGTGAGTTGCATTTATAGCACCCATTTTTTATTTTTTCATTGGTCTTTGTTTGTTGTTCTTTGCTCCCAATATTCATATTTTTTATTTTATTCAGGGCTATTAGGGCCTGGAGGGTTCTCCCTCTTCTAAAAATAATCTCTGGTTTTTCTGTTATAATTTTTGAGAGGATAGGATCCCCCTTTAAAATAAACCAGTATTTACCCAAAATTGTGTAAATTTCCCTATATGATTGGTTGAAAGTTGTTACTAGATTACACCTATAATTTACAATATTGTTCTCCCCTTCTTTCATTTTTCTTTCTTTATTTAATTCCATTTGCTTAATTATCTCACTCTGTGTGCGGTTTTTACTTCTATTATAAGCATCCGCTAGGAGTCTGCTTGGGTATCCTCTCTCTCTAAACCTTCTCTTTAGTATAGAGGCTTCTTGTTTGAATTTAATCTCATTTGTACAGTTTTTTCTGATTCTGAGGTACTGTCCATAAGGTATATTTCTAATCCAGGTGGGCAGGTGGCTACTATTAAACTCCAGATAACTATTTACATCCACATTTTTGAAAAAAGTGGATGTGGTTATCTCTCCCTCCTCATTGATGGTAATCATGAGGTCCAGGAACTGTATATTTTTGTCTGAGATATTCATAGTGAAAAAAAGTCCCCAGTTATTTATGTTTAATGAATTCACAAATTCTGTTGCTTCCTCCCTGGTACCAGTCCAAATAATTATTAAATCGTCAATAAAACGTTTAAAACATTTTATGTGTTTTTTACCCAAACTAGACTGTGCAATGGACTGAGACTCGAACGCCCCCATATATAATCCAGCATAACTGGGGGCGAATCTCGTGCCCATCGCACAGACTTTAATCTGTTTAAACAGTTTATTCTCAAAAGAAAACACATTATTTTTTAAAATAAATTCAATTCCAGCACCAATAAATTCTTTCTGTTTCACCAGGATATTTTTATCCTGTCTTAAAAAATGATTGATGACCCCTATACCTTTTTGATGCGGGATATTTGAATACAGGGACCTGACATCTAAAGTGATAAGTAGGGAACCTTTTAATTGGGGGAGTTTTGTTATTAAGCTGATCAAATGTGAAGAGTCTTTAAGATATGAGTCTAATTTTAAATTATATTGTTGCAAAAATAAATTAACATAATGGGAAAGGTTACTGGTCATGCTCTCAATCCCTGAAATAATTGGGCGCCCTGGTGGATCTGTTTTATTCTTATGGATTTTTGGCAAAAAATAAAAATGGGGGACTTTATATTTATTTATATTCAGAAATCTAAATTCTTTTTTGTTTAAAATTCCTTCCGCCCTAGCTTCTATTATAAGACGTTTATATTTTATAAATAATTCCTCCAATGGGCTTTTATCCAGTTTTATGTAGAATTCTTTGTCCTCCAACATCCTAATACTCCTATTTATATACCATTCCCGATCCATTATGACCGTCCCTCCCCCTTTGTCAGCTTTTTTAATTATTATATTTTTATTTTCCCTTATTTTATTTAGCGCCAATCTTTCCCTAAAAGTTAAATTATCCTTTTGTTTACTGTTTTCGAAACTGCGTATTTCTTTAAGTGCCAATTGTTGGAAAGTCTCAAGGTGAGGTCCTTTAAAATATGTAGGGTAGAAATTACTTCTTATTTTAGGATCTATATGTGAATATTTATCCTCCTTTAGTATATCTAATTCTATATTCTCTTTTTCTTTTATTTTGGCACAATTCCTTCCTTTTATTTTTTCCATTTGGAGATATCTTTTTACTGTTAATTTCCTGATGTACTCATTGAAATCCCTGTATAGGGTCAATTGATCTAATCTTGCCTTTGGGCAGAAGGAAAGGCCTCTTTCCAATAATTTTATCTCATCCTCCGTTAATTCTGTTTGTGATATGTTGAAAATCCCTCTTTCTGAGCTATCTAATCTACCTTCGTTTTCTTCTTTTTTATTTTCTCTACTTCTGGGGATAGATGCACGGTTTCTACCTCTCCCTCCTCTGCACCCTCTGCTTCTCTCTTTCTTTTTACCTTTCTGCCGTTTACTTCGCACAGTCTAGTTTGGGTAAAAAACACATAAAATTTTTTAAACGTTTTATTGACGATTTAATAATTATTTGGACTGGTACCAGGGAGGAAGCAACAGAATTTGTGAATTCATTAAACCTAAATAACTGGGGACATTTTTTCACTATGAATATCTCAGACAAAAATATACAGTTCCTGGACCTCATGATTACCATCAATGAGGAGGGAGAGATAACCACATCCACTTTTTTCAAAAATGTGGATGTAAATAGTTATCTGGAGTTTAATAGTAGCCACCTGCCCACCTGGATTAGAAATATACCTTATGGACAGTACCTCAGAATCAGAAGAAACTGTACAAATGAGATTAAATTCAAACAAGAAGCCTCTATACTAAAGAGAAGGTTTAGAGAGAGAGGATACCCAAGCAGACTCCTAGCGGATGCTTATAATAGAAGTAAAAACCGCACACAGAGTGAGATAATTAAGCAAATGGAATTAAATAAAGAAAGAAAAATGAAAGAAGGGGAGAACGATATTGTAAATTATAGGTGTAATCTAGTAACAACTTTCAACCAATCATATAGGGAAATTTACACAATTTTGGGTAAATACTGGTTTATTTTAAAGGGGGATCCTATCCTCTCAAAAATTATAACAGAAAAACCAGAGATTATTTTTAGAAGAGGGAGAACCCTCCAGGCCCTAATAGCCCCGAATAAAATAAAAAATATGAATATTGGGAGCAAAGAACAACAAACAAAGACCAATGAAAAAATAAAAAATGGGTGCTATAAATGCAACTCACGACGATGTGAATGTTGCAATAGCATTGTACATGGATGTAATAAGTTCACATCCAATACAACTGAGGAATCGTTCCCAATTAAACAGAGAATGGATTGTAGATCACAATTTGTAATATATATGTTGGAGTGTCCCTGTAAACTCCAATATATAGGTAGAACGATCCAGACAATGCAGGCTAGGCTGAGTAAGCACAGATCAAATATCAGAAAGGGGTATTTAAATCACAGCATCTCAAGACACTATCATCAGATACATGAAAGGGATCCCACCAGTCTTAAATTAATAATCCTAGAACAAATAAGTGAGGAAGTACATGATAGGATTGAGAAATTAAATAAGAAAGAAATGTATTGGATTTTTAAAATGGGTACTTTGGCACCGGAGGGCCTTAATCTCTCACTAGAGAATAATATATAAACCCATAATTACCATTTGCAGAAGTCATCTTTTAAGATCAGATCGTTTGTATAGATTTCATGATGTTTTAATAATTTGTATATGTATTTTTTATATGTAATTTTTTATATGAAATTTTTAGATGAAGTTTTTATATGTAATTTTCATGTGAATTTTTTAAGTGTAATAATTATGTGTATCTAATAGGTGGATTTTGTTTAATAATATTGTAGTGTTTTTACTATCTTGCATTTTTAATGCACTCCTGGATGAATAGTTATGTTTTTGTCACAAAAGAGCGGGCAGTTGTGCAATAGAATAAAAAGGGCTCGTATTGTGCATTAAATAGAACTGCTTATATAGCTATTTAGACATTTGGATAGGAAAGAGTTAAAAAAAAAAAAAAAAAGTCTATTTTCAACCTAAATGCAAGGGATTGGTTAATGGAGGATTTATAAGGATACCAAATGTAAGGTCTGATATCCACTTGAGGAAGATGCCCTGAGCGTCGAAACATGTTGTGGGAGAGGACCTAGTGTGATTTGAACAATAAACTTACAGGTAAAATACTTGTTGAAGTGTAGCTGTCTTCATATCCCAGCGCTCACCCAAACATCGTTTTATTCCATTGCCTGCATATCCATCTCCCTATGGGGAGAGCGGTGGAGCAGCTCCGGAGGAGAAGACAAACCTAACAGAGGAGAGGAAAACACGTGAGGGATCACGTGCAATTGCACAGGCGGACACTGAGGAAAAAGGGAAAGAATTCCACACCGCATAGAGAGAGACCCCATGCACTCACTACGTGAGCCCCCCTGTTGTGCGGACAGCACAACAGGAAAAGGTGAGTGTAACGGTGACTTAACAGAGGGTGGATATAAAACATAAAGCAGCGTGGCGCAACCAATTTCTATATCTCATTATCTGAAAATATTAGGCAGTCCATTCAACAGATTAATTAATAGCTGACAATATAATAATTTATTGTAACAAACAAGTCAAAATAAAAGAACATCAGAGTAAAAAGTAAAAGAAGAAAAAGATAGAAAAGAGGGGGCGAGAGAAGAGAAAAAGAAAGGGTGAAAGGTGAGGGGGGAAAGGAGCTCTGAGGACTAAATCATCAGGTAATTTTGTTTCATAGTTCCGCTGGGACCATATGAATTAATGTATCCTGTGAGTAGCCCTGAATTGTATCCACGGATTCCACAACTCACTGAACACTTTTTGCTTGTTCTCTACTGTGGCTGCCACGCGATACAGAGAATCAAGTTTTCCGTGCAACTGTTCAATTGTAGGAATATCAGTAGATTTCCATAACGTCGGTATTAATAACTTTGCAGCTGCAATGAAATTTTGCGCCAACAAAGATGCACGTTTATTCTCATGCCAGAGAGGGAAATTTAGCAATGCTATCTCTGGTGTCAGATTGGGCACCTTATTCAGCACTTCTTGAATGAATGTTTCCACCTCACTCCAAAATTGGCGGATTTTTGGACATGACCACCAAATATGTAAATAGTCACCACTGGGATCTTCACATCTCCAGCAACTAGAGGAAGTCCCAATTCGCCAGTTATAGGACTGTTTTGGAGTGATATACCAACGCGTTATAATCTTGAAAGAATTCTCCTGGGCCTTTACGCATTGCGTAGGGCCATGAGATTTTTTATAAATATGTTGTAATTGGTCATGTGTGAACTTGTATCCCAGATCTGCTTCCCAGTGGGCAATATAGTCTCTTTTAGGGCAACACTCCGTTGTTAGCAACATTTGGTAAATGGTGGATAATAATTTTTTAGGTCTAGTTACACATGCGCACAGTGTCTCAAAGGGCGTCATGGAACGTAGTAGATCTGCATTTTGGAGATGAGGTTTTAACATTCTCTTTAGATAATTGTATTGTATAAAGTTATGTTTGGAGAGCCCTGGCAGTCTTTGTAGGTCGTTAAGTTCAGGGAGTGTTCCATCGGTTAGTATTTGATCAATGGAGATATTTGACCATCTGCGTGTGGTTCCCGTCCCCTCTGAGGATTTACCTATAAAAAATGACAGGATATCCGAGAGTTTGAGCAAAGGAGATATAGGCGGGGTTAAGGTATGCATTAGGCTTGTCCATATCCTCAGAGTGGCTTTAGAATGAATGTTATGGAGTGGATCCATTTCCCTAGTCAGGATGCGAGTAAGAAAGACGGATCGGAGGGGTAGAGGGGACAAAGCTTCTTCCACCTCAATCCATGGCTTGTTATCAGTTCCCCTAATTAAGTCTATCGTTCTAGATATAATTGAGGCATGGTAATACTTTTTAATGTCTGGAGCTCCCATCCCTCCCTTAGATCCTGGACACTTTTGTTACCATTCGTATTATCTGTCTCTTTAACTTGTCAGCAATTTTCCTCCTGTGGCCACATCCAGGGAAGTTGGCTAAAGTCCCATGGATCTTAAATTTCTGAACAATATGTGCAACAGTAGTCAGAGAAACATCAAGCTGCTTGGAGATGGTCTTATAACTTTGATCATTAACATGCTTGTCTATCATTTTTCTCAGGAACTGAGAAGCCGCAGATCTGAAGGTAAAAAAACAGTTTTATAAACTTTACAAATACCCATTTTTGACACAAAGTGATGCCTACAATGCTATACTGGTGGTGCAGGGACAGGTATATATAGGCTGGGGGCTGATTTTTAGGGGTCAGGTTCCCTTTAAGGCCAAACAGTTCAATTTTGGTTTTGTCAGACCACAAGACATATCTCCAAAAATGTAGGTCTTTGTTCTCGTGTGCATTTGCAAAAAATAATTTGGCTTTTTTATATGTCTTTGGGAATAATGGATTCTTCTTGGCAGAGTGGTATTTCAGCCCATGTTGATACAGTACTCGTTTCACAGTGGATAATGAAACAATCTTACCAGCTTCCGTCATCATCTTCAAAAGGTCTTTTGCTTTTGTTCTTGGGTTGATATGCACATGTTGGACCAAAGCATGTTAATCTCTGGGACAAAGAAACCATCTCCTTCTTGAGCGGTATGATGGTTGGATATGCCCATCTTTTTTGCACTTGCATATAATTGTTTGTACAGAAGAATGAGGCACCTTCAGATATCTGAAGATTGCACCCAAGAATGACTCAGAATTGTGCAAGTCCACAATTCTCTCCCTGATATATTGCTGATTTCATTAGATTTTCCCATGATGCTACAGAAAGAAGTAGTGTGTTTCAGGTGTGCATTAAAATACATCTACTGGTGTGACTCTAATTAACTCAGACTTTGCCAATAAACCTTTCAGTAGCTTCAGAACACATAAAATTATCATATGGGCTGTCTGTCCCAAATTGTATAAATGCATAGAAATATTACTGTATGTAAACTTTGCAGATTGTAATAAAAATGCCTTAAAACATTCTCTCTCTCATTATTCTGGCAATTGGCAAATATAAATAATTATGGTAATCCTAATTGACATAAAACGGGAGAGGTTTATTCTGATTTCATGTCAAATGTCAGTGAGAAAAACATGCATGTGTGTGTTTTTATACAGTGGATGTAAACGTCTGGTTTCAACAGTATATATACTAAAAAAACTACCTTCTCACCCTTGTGGGGTTGTTGTTGTTTGTACTACCTCATTCTTGATTCCTCTACGAGCAGCCTGGGAATTTGAGGGTTCTTCAAGGATCTTAGTTGCTCCCAAAACTGCGCTTTTCTGGACAAAGAGTTACAATGTTGCTCCTGGAATCTGTTGCAGCTATTTTTCTAATTTAGGGGTCACTACTCCAAGTGGAATCACTGTTGCCTTCATCTTCCACATCTTTACCAGTTATTCTTTGAGGCCCTGGTATTTCTCAGCTTCTCATACTCTTTCTTTCTGTTGTTGCTGCCATTTGGCATTGCCACATCTATTGTCATTGCTGTCTTCTGATCCTTGTCTACTATTACAATATTTGGTTGGTTAGCCAACACCTGCTTATCCATCTGGATCTTAAAGTCCCATAGGATTTTAACCCTTTCATTCTTCACCACTTTTTCTCGGGTCTCCTACCTGCGTTAGGGGGACTTAGCACATATGCTGTACAGATGTTTATGTATACAATTCCCGCTACTTGGTTGTGTCGTCTGGTGTATGCTTTTCCTGCTTGCATTTTGCATCCTGCGACTATGTTTTGGAGAGATTTCTCCATGTCAACCACCTCAATTATCTGTCAATGGTACATCCCATGCAGAGGCTTGTCTTGTCATGGCACCTCATGTTCCTGTCCTTCTTTTCAGGACTGTTGTTGTTGCCGATTTAGGCTCTCTCTAAGCATCTCATCTTTTGGTGCAATTTTCCTGATGTATTCCCAGATTCCTAGATATATATATATGCTTGAAGAAGGAGGATTAACTACGAAACATTGCACACAAGGCTGGAATAAAGTCCACTTTGAGATGTCATAGGAGTGCTATATATATATACCGTATATACTCGTGTATAAGCCAAGTTTTTCAGCCCAAAATTTGGGCTGAAAAGTCTCCCCCTCGGCTCATACACGGGTCAATACGGTGGGGGCTGTGTCCGGGGCTGGGGAGGCTGGAGGAGGCAGGGGGAGGCTGCTGTATGAGCGGCCCCGTCTTGTGGGGACGCTCATTATATATGCACTGCTTTCCCCTGTCAATCAGCGGCAGGGGGAAGCAGTGCATATCTAAATATATGGCCCCCAAATGCTGGCACTTGCCCTCCTTCGTTGTAAGGCCCCCCCGGCTGCTTATCTTACCATCCCTGGTATTCTGCATCGCGCAGGTCCCTCCGTGCTCCTGTCCTCCGTGTTCCCGTCCTCGGCAGCATCCGGGGTCATGTGACCGGCCGGTCGCATGACGACATCGCTACACGACGGCCGGGGACCCGGATGCAGCTGACATCGGGAGCACGGAGGACGGGAAGCACGGAGGGACCTACGCGATGCAGAAGACCAGGGATGGTAAGATAAGCAGCCGGGAGGGCCTGGGGGGGGCAAGTGGCAGCATTTGGGGCTGCTATATACACCACTGGGGCTGCTGTATACACCACTAGGGCTGCTCTATACACCTCTGGGGCTGCTGTATACACCACTGGGGCTGCTGTATACACCTCTGGGGCTGCTGTATGCACCTCTGGAGCTGCTGTATACACCACTGTGGCTGCTGTATACACCACTGGGGCTTCTGTATACACCACTGGGGCTGCTGTATACACCTCTGGGGCTGCTGTATACACCACTGGGGCTGCTGTATACACCACTGGGGCTGCTGTATACACCTCTGGGACTGTATACACCTTTGGGGCAGCTGTATACACCACTGGGGCTGCTGTATACACCACTGGGGCTGCTGTATACACCTCTGGGGCTGCTGTATACATCACTGGGGCTGCTGTATACACCACTGGGGCTGCTGTATGCACCACTGTGGCCTGTATACACCTCTGGGGCTGCTGTATACACCATTGGGGCTGCTGTATACACCACTGGGGCTGCTGTATACACCTCTGGGGCTGCTGTATACACCACTGGGGCTGCTGTATACACCACTGGGGCTGCTGTATACACCACTGGGGCTGCTGTATACACCACTGGGGCTGCTGTATATACCTCTGGGGCTGCTGTATACACCACTGGGGCTGCTGTATACACCACTGGGGCTGCTGTATACACCTCTGGGGCTGCTGTATACACCACTGAGGCTGCTGTATACACCACTGGGGAGGCTGCTGTAATACCGCTGGGGCCTGTATACACCACTGGGGAGGCTGCTGTAATACCGGTGGGGCCTGTATACACCACTGGGGAGGCTGCTGTAATACCGCTGGGGCCTGTATACACCACTGGGGAGGCTGCTGTAATACCGCTGGGGCCTGTATACACCACTGGGGAGGCTGCTGTAATACCGCTGGGGCCTGTATACACCACTGGGGAGGCTGCTGTAATACTGCTGGGGCCTGTACACACCACTGGGGAGGCTGCTGTAATACTGCTGGGGCCTGTATACACCACTGGGGAGGCTGCTGTATACTACCACTGGGGAGGCCTGTATACCACTGGGGAGGCTGCTGTATACTACGACTGGGGAGGCCTGTATACCTGTGCTGGGGTCCACCCTCGGCTTATACATGAGTCAATAGGTTTTCCCAGGTTTTGGGGGCAAAAGTAGAGGGGTCGGCTAATACACGGGTCGGCTTATACACGAGTATATACGGTATATATATATGTGTGTGTGAGAGAGAGAGCAGAAAAATGGAACAGCACAAAAAACTATATACTTCGGGTGCAAGCCCTCCTACCTCATATTCTTAGGTGAAGAGATATCAAAAAAATGGAGAGACGCACTTACTTTAAAAGTGTACAGTTGTAGATTTATTCCCGGACCGCAACGTTTCGGCTTGTCATAAGCCTTTCTCAAGCAGTACCTTGATATCCACATTTTCACTTTGATTTTGGGAGTGTTGCTTGTTGTTTTTTTTCATTTACTACATTATGAGGGTTTGAACTTTGGTCCTTCAGGTTTTGCACTCGTATATTACTTTGGTAGTGCTGCCCAGTTTTATTGCTTTTTTTAAAATAAATATATATATATATATATATATATACACATAAAGGGTCCCCTTAACAATAAGTGCTTCACCTATATACGTTTTACCTTACCAAATACCGACACAGGAACTGTGTCAATATTTTTTGTGAATCAGCACATCCAAAATTTATGGCAAAAAAATCACTTTATTATTAAAATTATTTCATATTAAAATTACCGTACATAACATGAATTAAAGTATTCAAAATACCTGGTGCCAAGATGGTTCTCACAGACAATCACTCCTTGTACCCTCGCTGCCACAGTGCTCTCGCCACAACCCCACAGCCGACGCACGCCCTGAGGAAAAACATCAACTTTGAAACGTGCGTCGGCTGTGGGGTTGTGGCGAGAGCACTGTGGCAGCGAGGGTACAAGGAGTGATTGTCTGTGAGAACCATCTTGGCACCAGGTATTTTGAATACTTTAATATCTAACTGACGATCATTCAATGACCATTTAGGCCTGTAGGAGCATTCCTTTGATTTAAGAGAGGGATTAAGATAAATACAAATGTGATAGTGCTCCATTCTGTTCCCTTGCTAATATATGCTGCTACTTGTGTATTCTATATAGCCCACCCTATGATTTTGTGCATGATAGGGACTGCGTTCCCGATTAAGACATGTTATGTACGGTAATTTTAATATGAAATAATTTTAATAATAAAGTGATTTTTTTGCCATAAATTTTGGATGTGCTGATTCACAAAAAATATTGACACAGTTCCTGTGTCGGTATTTGGTAAGGTAAAATATATATATATATATATATATTTATATACATATAAGGACAAAAGTAAGAGCAGCACAATGATGTATTACTCACGGGTGCAGGCCTACCATGACAGCTTTCCACTAATCAGGTACATACCAAAAGTAAAAAGATAGACAGCACTCCAATTTTCTAGTTGAAGAAGGAGACCTGTATTGGTTTATGTGCAAACAGGCAACGTTTCAATCCTTGCTGAATCCTTCTCAAGCCTTGAGAAAGATCCAACAAGGATTGAAACATTGCCTGTTTGCACATAGACCAATAAAGGTCTCTCTTTTCAACTACAAAATTGGAGTGCTGTCTATCTTTTTACTTTTGGTATATATATATATATATATATATATATATAAATTTACATATACATTTACAAATATTATCACATATACAGTATTTTTCGCTTTATGACACACCTGACTATAAGACGCACCCCCCAAATTTATTAGACATGACTACCCATGGTAATGGCGGAGTAATTTTAATTTATCCCAGCTGAGAATTCAATGGGTGCATGTGCCGCCCATGTCAAAAGGAAGTCCAAACAAAAGAATGAAAAATAATCAAATATCCTAAAAAAATAACTCAATAAATTGCAAAAGTGCATTAAAGTAAAAATAGGATACTTGGTAACATTATTTTGATTAAAAAAAAAGTAAAAGCCATCCCAACACCTCAAGGTGACCCCATCAGAATGGTTGTATTGCGGCGACCCTAAGTCTTGGTCGAAACAGTGGTACTGCACCTATTCCACATGGATGGTGCCATTGCTCCAAGGTAAAACAGGAGCACAAACATGAGACACACACACACCCTAGATCCAACACCATTCCCAACTCCAGGCCAGGAGGTGCAGGGCGGAAGAGAATCCTCCAGAGGGTAGCCCGCATCTGCTGGCTAGAGGAAGGAGTAGTTGAGGGGGAGGGGTCAGTGAGTAAGGAGTTAGAGAGTCTGCAGGAGACAGAGGAGGAGAGAGGAACAGAACAGGATAGAATAGAGTTGCAGGGGTAAAACTAGAGCAGGGCCACGACGGTCATTGAACTAAGCTGCAAGTAAAGAACCTGGTAAGAACTGCATCCCTGTGTCTGTCGTCGAGCTGTGTTTGTGCACCTTCCTGCACCACAACTACCACCACAATCATCAACACAAACACTCATATTAAATCCCAGGGGTCCGCTCCACCTGTGGGGAGTGTTCCATACAAACTGCCTATTCATCTATCCCCTGGGAACCTACACAAGCAGCGCTGCTCGTCCCTGACCAGATGCCACAGGTGACATGACAAAAGACTTTATTATCCCCTGTAAATATTCCCATAATTTGCTCGGTCAGGGCATTGGAGCAAATCAAACCGCCACCATGACTACCCAGAAGACTGCCGGCCCGGCAACCGAGTACCCCGGCCCTTACGACCATTGCACTATCCTAGCATCAAACATTAAAAACTCTACCGGATATCAAGTCACATAACTGTTATGAGAAGGACCCAGGGCCCAAACAGAAAAGAAAACAGCAATGGGAAGCTATATACATATAATTTCCAGCTCAAAAATAGCAGGCCACACCTCAATTGCATTGACTACAAAAAAACACAAAGAAAACCAACACATGAACTGGAATGTAAGTATATGCATGCAATTATGTAAGTGCATTTTTACACAGGTCACAAAACAGCAAAACCATAGAAAAGATATGAAAATTAGCAGAAACCCTAAAATAAGCAAATCAATAAATTGTAATAGTGAACAAAAAAAAAATAGGGTACATGGCAACATTATAACTTTTTTGATAAAAAAAAAAATAAAATCCATCCCATCACATAACAATGACTCCATCGGGACAGTCCTATCCTTGCATCAAATATTAAAAACCTTACCAAATGTCAAGTGACCTAACTGGTAATAAAAGAGCAGGACCCAGCAGCATTGGCATGAGATTTCAAACAGGGGTAGCATGTTAATATTTAGAAGTTCTGATGTCATAAAGTTTTTAAAGTTGAGACTGTGCAAAATAAATAGATTTTAATATGGCTACTACAGAGTGATGGGGATTTGATAAAATACCTAAGATAGCATATGCATCTGTGTTGTCAGGGGTCAAACTACAGTAGGTGGGTAGGTTGGGGTTGAAGAGGGGTTTATTGATTTATAGCTTTTTGTTGCAATCCTGTGATTATTGTGAAGCAGTATGATATACATTAGTGTCCATTTGCACGATGCGTATTTCGCTGCGTTTTTGCTGGGTGTCTGCTGCGTTTAAGCAGCAGATCTGCACTAACTCTGTAGTATCATGTTTTCCCAGCCAAGCCTATGGGTTTTGCTAATTTCTGTCCGGAAGATGCCACTAAAATATACAGCAGATACTGTATGTTGCATATTTTAGTGCGGAAAAATCTGCAGCATGTCAATTCTTGTTGCGCGTTTTCAGACACCAATTGCACAAATTCCCCAACCCCTGCCTCAGAAGCAGGGCTTGTGCCCTATGTTAATGTTTGTTAATGTGATTAAAATTTATTGGGATTATGTATTTAATTTGTGTGGACCTGGTGAAGGGCTGCATGATTGAGTAAAAACTACTACTTAATTATAGAATAAAAAATGTTTATACCGTGTTAGCCAGTAGATAGAAAACCACTCAGTCAAGCATTGAGGACTCTCAGATTCTAATATTTTTCTACTTTATTATAAAAACAGTTTGAAGTCCCATTGGCTTTTGCAGCCAGAGCTGCACTTCTGTGCTTCTTCTACGCAATTTGCATTGGTGAGCACTTTATGCTGCTTTTGACAGTTCAGGGCGTAGAGACCTTTCAGAATAGGCATAGCTTGCGCGCCTATGAAAATTGCGTAGAAGAGACAGAGAAGTTCCCTCTCTGGCTGCAAAAGCCAATCGGACTTCAGTGTTTACAATAAAGTAGAACAATATTAGAATCTGAGAGTCCTCAGTGATTGAAACATTTTAATGGCTAACTGAAAAGATGGTAAGTAAAGATAGCTTTCGAGACACTGGCCTTTTCATCAGGCTGATAATGACACAAATTCTGAAGACACACACATATATACATAAGCAGGGTGAGATGATGCAGTAAATACGACAGGTGACGTAAAACAGAGTCACTCTTGGGAGGGGGAGGGGAGCTGGGGAGGTAAAATCAAAATTTCGAGATAAGAGGAACAGATTGTATTATTGTTCTATGATTGGTGATCTGTGGAGACCTGAAAATTCCTCAGTGAGTGTAGAAAGCTATAAATCCATGAGAGACAGTTCACGTAAGAAATGTCAATTGTTCATTGTCCTCTAACTGGGGTCTATTCGAAGATGTGGTATCCCAAAGTGCCCTTTCAATTGATATAAAATCGCATGAATCCATGTGAGACATTAATTCCTGTTTTTAATGTGTCAAAGGTCGTTATCAATTCAATTAAATTCAAATGAGATTTGAAGTTACTTTTGAAAATGAGCAGATTCATGACTGTTACCCTGTGGTCAGAGCTGCAAAAATGCTTTGCAGCAGGTAGATCCATACGCCTTTCTTTTATTGTGTGGTGATGAGAATTCATTATTGTTCTGAATATTTGTCCTGTCTCACCTACATACATGCCACCTGTTGGACATTTGGTACATATAATTAAATACACCACTTTGCCTGTGGTGCAACTGAAGTTACCTGGGATCTTGTAGTCCTGACCTGTCCTGGGAATCTTTATCTTGTCCATTGTCATTATAAATGGACAGGTTTTGCACCTGTTCTGGTTGCAGGGAAAGGTCCCCTGTAGCTGCTGGAGAGGATAGGGTGCTTCTGACAATTATGTTTTTTAGATTCGATGGTTGTATAAAAAACAAAAGTGGGGGATCCAGAAATATTGATTGAATTTGGGTATCTTATTGTAGGAGTGGTTGCAGATTCCGTGCAAGCTCCTCTTAGCAGACTTGTATTGTAGGTGACTACAAGAGGGACCCGGTTGTTTTCTTCTTTAGATTTGTAGTGTAGGAGATGATTCCTTGATATCCTGGTGGCTCTTGTAATCTGGTTTTCAATTGCTCTTGAATGGTAGCCCTGGTTCAAAAAGGTCTTTCTGAGGTCCTCAAGGTGATTGTCTCTGTCTGTAGGGTTGGAACATATCTGATTGTATCTGATGGCCTGGCTGTACATAATAGAGTTTTTTATGTGTTTTGGATGAAAACTGTCCCATGGGAGATATGTTGGATGGTCAATTGGCTTCCGGTACAGGGATGTCTCTATTTCATTGTTCCGTAGTTTAATAATGGTGTCCAGAAAGCTGATTTCAGTGCAAGAGTAGTTGAGTGTTAAGTTGATGGTGGGATGAAACTGATTAAAGTGTTCATGGAACGTCTTCAGCTGTTGCTCTGACTCTGTCCAGATGGTTAAAATGTCATTGATATAACTGTAATATGCCAGAGACCTAATAGAATAAAAAGCCATCTTCAAGCTTGGTGATGAAAAGATTTGCATATCGTGGTGCCATTTTGCTTCTCATTGCTGTGCCAGTCTTCTGTAAATATATGTTGTCGTCAAATGTAAAGTAGTTGTGCGTTAGTATACATTTTGTAAGTTTCACCACAGAATCAGCATCAATCCCTGTGTTTTCCAGGAAGGTTTTGCAGGCATTTAATTCATCCTGGTGTGGGATGTTGCTGTACAGAGATTCCACATCCATGGTGGCAAGGATGGTTCCTTCTGGTAGAAGATGTATTGCTGACAGTTTATTCAATAGGTCAGTTGCGTCCTGAATGTAGCTGGGTGTCTCTTTTACCAGGGGTTTGAGAACACCCTCTACCCACCCAGAAATTTTTTCGGTGAGGGTGCCCACACCTGAAATTATTGGTCTTCCTGGATTTCCTGCTTTGTGAATTTTGGGAATTTGGGCCAGTCCCGTCCATTGCTTTCTCTGCATCTGCTTGAGTTCAAAGGCAGAGCAGCACTGAGTGGCCAAGATTGGAGACAAATAAAGAAGACGGCACTGAGGGGGCTAGAGGTGGCACACAGAAAGCTGGAGGTGGGGAGGACACCAGCAACAGCAATGACTCATCACTCAGTAAGTCCCTTCAGACTCACTATATGTACACCTTTTAAAGTCTATTTCTCAGGGAACAGAGGGGGAAAGAGCCATGGGGAACCCCTTCCCTGAATGCAGCTTACACGCTGCATTCAGTGGTGCATTTAGATTGCCATGCACCAGGGGGGTGACCGGTTCTCTTTACTAAATGAGCCAGGACAGATGAAACTGTGTCTTCAGCTTTTTTCTTATCCAGATTACGTATGAGAAAAAAGTAGCAACATGCTGCAACTGTATGAGATAATCGTGCGAGACTCTCCAATGAAAGACAATCGGTGCGAGAAAAAAAAGGACAGCACACGGACCATCCTAGTGTCATCCATTTTTTTACTGATACATTATCATTCTGTAGCTCAGACCACTGTAAAATGTTCCTGTAAATGAATGTACAGAAATAGCTGCTGAGAAAAAAATGCATTGAACACGGACAGCACACGGATGTCACACGAATGTTAGGCAAGGAAAAAATAGCACACTCGCATAGTACTTGCTTGACACACGGACCACAATATGGATGTTCTGGGTGCTGTGGTGCAGTGGTGCATACCTGTAATCCTACCTACAATGGGAGCCCTGGCTGTACTACTCTACTGGATGAGAAACGGTCAGATTTTTCATGCGTAATGTGTTTCCAGCCTAAGGTCAATAATCCGGATGTTTGTGATGTTTTATGTTTATCTGATCTGTGGATTTCCTAATGAAACCCTACTACCATCCAACTGGTGATGCTTGAAAATCTTTAAAAAATATTCCTGACTTTTACCCCATGTTCAGCTGTTCACAATATTTGTGGTAGTTCTTAATAATTTGATAGTCTAGCACAGAACTTTTATTGAAAAGAAGCATCCACTTTATGAATGCACTTTACAATATCCTGATTTTTATTTGTTAAGGGGTTACGTTAGTGTTAGTCATCGCAGTTATGGAAAATGGCTTCTTCCTGTACAGATTTCAAGTCCTAGGCAAGCGGACTTGACACCTGTGTGTGTCACTGAATAAACACTTAGCCAGGAGCTTTTTTTTTTACAAACTGATGCACATCTGTTAAATTGCCCAAACACAGGAGGCTTATGATGATGATACATATGCTATATTTTCAATTGAATGCTTCTTTTGATTTGCATCTGTAAGCAGTGATAAATGAGTTCATCTATCATGTACAGACAAAGCTGGTGTATGGTTAGTTAGTCTTTTTATATAGCTTTAGATTTTCCATGTAAAATATTGCAGTTGCAATGTCTTCTGCATATTAAGTTGTTCTTTTGAATTTTTCATCCCTAATTATGTATAATATCCGCATGATTCTGTGAGGATTACATAAAAAAAAAGTTTTCCGATTCAGTCACATTCACATTAATGAGTTAGCTACAAGTCAAATTAATACTTTCCCAAAGTTTATAATTAAATAGCATTGCTAGATAGCACTCAGCCTGAGATATGGCCAGAAATAAATTATAACCTCAGTCCTCTATTAGAATGAACAATAGGTATTCAAGTTGTGTCATTGTAGGTGAGAAAAAAAAGTATCTATAATAGACCTGTCAGGGCAAATATGTGGATTTATGCTACTGACAGGACAGCTCTTTTGCAGAAAACATTTGAAACTTTTTTTTACATTTGTAACCCCTTTATGACTGGGCGATTCTCTATTTTTGCGTTTTTTGCCACTTCCTTTCCCATGAGCTGTATCTTTTTTATTTTACCTTCCACATAGCTTGCTGTTACGGGACAAATTGTTGAATGGCACCATTCATCTCATCATCTGATACACTGGAAAGCCGGAAAAAAAAATTCAAGTGCATAGCAATTGCAAAAAAGGGCAATTCCACATTTTTTAGGGCATTTTTTTTTTACATTTTTACTATATTTTAATACTGACCTAGCAATATGATTTTCCAGGTCAGTGTTATTACACAGATACCCAAAATATTTTTTTTTTAATTGTGGTGAAAAAAAATCTGAATTGTGTACAAACAAACATTTGCTTGTGTCAATATCTTCCAAGATCCATAAGGTTTTTGATTTTTCAGAGTTGGGGCTGTGTGAGCACTTGTTTTTTGCACCTTGAGCGAATGTTTTTAATGACACTATTGTCGAGTAGGTACAATATTTTAATCACCTATTATTACATTTTATTGCAGTGATACTGCAACAA
Source organism: Allobates femoralis (assembly GCA_033576535.1). NCBI lineage: Eukaryota > Metazoa > Chordata > Amphibia > Anura > Aromobatidae > Allobates > Allobates femoralis. The sequence continues at coordinate 139,930,735 of JARQOC010000002.1, forward strand.
AAATCAGCAATTTTAACATTTCTAATCTACTATCTGTTACATCGATTACCAATCAAATCAATGTATTCCATAAAAAGATATACTGTACTTTTAGGAATGAAGTGATATTAAATATATCCTTTTTTTTCAAATTGCTTTATTTGTAATGGGGCAAAATGGGAATGATGTGAACGTTTGTATTTGAATTTTTTTCCTAATTATTAAAATATTTTTTCATTTTTTACTGTATTTGTTAGTCCCCTTAGTGACCTTAAAACTGTAATCATCTGCTTTTACTATGTTTATCAGTGCATCAGTAGTGCTACATATATTGAAAACTATGGTCTCCTATGAACGGCAGGTAAATGCTGGCTTTCACAGTAGTACTGTAATGACAGGCACAAGGGTCTTCAGCAGACATAGCAATTAATAGAACCCCGCAATCATGTCTTATGTGTGCCGATAGGTGCATGGAATGACGCATCCCCATACAGGCTCATGTTAGATGTTGCTGTCAGAGATTGACAGTGGCATTTAACAAGTTAACAGCTACAAGAGGAGCTCTGCTTTACAAATAGTTGTTAACGGCAGATGATGCCAGCACTCATTAAAGTGAAATGACATATAGCATAACTGTTCTTCATATGTTGTGAAGGGTTTAAAGTTGATCTGCCACTAGTGATGAGCAAATATACTCGTTACTATTTGCTACTTGCATGGACTGTACAGTATTCGCGATATTCGGCTACTCGACTGATGAGGGGCAACACCCCGAAACAGCTGTATGTGGATGGATACTTGGCCTTGGTATTCCCTTGTCATATCTGTAAACTTGTAAAAGAGTTGGATATTGACTTAAAGGGCCACTTCATATGGTGGTTATGGTGTTCTCCGCAAGGAGCACCCCTTGGCTGGGTCCTTCCCTGGAGGGATATATGGCTAGTCCTGTGTTTGAGACTCCTAACCGAGGCTCCACAGACTCTATTTGCATATTCATATTTCCCAGGGGGGCAATGTGCCTAGGAATTCACTGTGTTTGAGCGCTTTAGCCAGCTGCCCGCAGTGTTTTCTTGGACTGGTCTCCCTGAGATCAGTGAATACTTTGCAATCTTGATCGTTATTGATCTGACACAAATTGATAGCTCTCTTCAGTAAACAATCCACAGATCCAGGGAAGGTGTATAGATGGTCCGCGCTGCCTGATCTAGTTGTGTGCACCCACAACTAGTTTTGATGACAATATATCTGAAAGCTGCTGCAGGACCTCCACCGCCACGTTGCACGAGTAAGAATATCCACAGATCCAGGGAAGGTGTATAGATGGTCCACGCTGCCTGAAATAATCAGTCAAATGTCTTCAAATAAAAACCCCCTTCTTTATTTCCACCTACGCGTTTCAGTACCACCCCGGGCACCGTCATCAGGGCATGCCATCAAAACTAGTTGTGGGTGCACACAACTAGATCAGGCAGCGCGGACCATCTATACACCTTACCTGGATCTGTGGATATTCTTACACGTGCAACGTTGCGGTGGAGGTCCTGCAGCAGCTTTCAGCTATATTGCCATCAAAACTAGTTGTGGGTGCACACAACTAGATCAGGTGAATGCACCTCTGTGTGACCTGTGTGCTTAGTCAGTGTCGCATTGATAGGGCACTATTGCGCCTCTGTGTCTCCTTTTTTTCTTTTTCTATAGTTCAGTACACAATGGAAGCTGCCACCTCAGTGATAGCAGACTGAATGTTAGGGTCTCTCTGGGGGGCACAGCAAAGTGTTTTATGCAGTAGAAACACAAAAAAGCCCACCCTCCCATCCTGTCCCAGAAAGACTAATTTTAAGGCTGGATGTTTGTGGGTGAAGCTTATCACTGATTAAATAACATTAGATTCGCTATCCAGATGAATATGCTAGTAATAATAACTACTCGTTACGAGTATTGCGAGTGCGAATATTTTGCTACACACTCATCACTATCTGCCACCAGTTGTCATGTTTCAGACTAAATGAATATATTAATAAATAATTATAATAAGGCTTGTTAAAGGGTCTTTGTTGAGTTTTGGGACTGCTACTTCCAATAGGTGGTACTAGAGTTCATGTCCTTTTTGAAGAGCCAATTTGTATATTAATAAATCCATTTTTATAATGTATAAAGCTAGTTTACTTACTTTGAAAATACATGTCAGAATAAGGGATGAGCGAGTATACTCGTTACTATTCAATACTCGCCGAATAGTACAGTATTCGGGCTACTCGTTAGTCCGCAAGTTTCTTTGTAATTACTCGCTAGGAGTAACAAGTACAATGTAAGTCTATGGGAAATGCAAGTAAATTCTCTGCTGCGCCCTATACAACGGTCTGGAGGCTGAGAAAAAGGCTGAAATGCTCCACATGATTGTTTAAAAGCCGGCAATAAAAAACCGCCAGTTTTAAAAAAATCACTCAGCCCAATCCTCTTCTCCCCCCACCGCCTCCCATCCCGATCCTAAGGTAGGATCGGGCGGGGAGCGCAGCACCAGTGAGCGGGGAGCGAAGGACCCGAGCGGGAAAGCCGGTGGTGAAAATACTTCACTGCCGGCTTTCCAGTTCGGTGCTGAGCTCCCCTCTCCCTGATGCTCACGTCCCGCTCCCTTGTGCTTCACTCCCCACCCGGTCCTAACTTGAGATTGGGCGGGGAGGGGGCATCAGGGAGTGGGGAGCGCAGCACCGAACGGGAAAGTCTTTTCACTGCCTGCTTTCCCGCCGGTTATTTCAGCATAGGACTCATCAGACCTGAGGTCACCGTGTCGTGGTTGATGAGCAAACAGACATTGGCCAATGTATGTACCAAGAACCTCAGAAAAGTAAGAATATTGAGTTTTTTGAAAAAAACGTAGGTTTTTAATTTTTTCCTCATATACCGCTTGTTAGCATGTGTGCATTATTGGTAGTAGCTGAGTGCTGCAGAGGAATTTTTTCTGGTTATTTGATCCAGCGTCCCTGCTGGCACCAGTTCACATTATGTCTTGAGTGCTGTACAGTTTTTTTTCTGTTTTTATGTCTAATATGTGAAGTTGCTAGCTCCATGTCTGCACTTAGCACCCTCATCGCCCACAGGTGGTCTGGGGTTGAGATAGTGTCCACCCACTTAGAAGTGGGACAGGGAGGACAAGGAGGACAGGGATGTCAGCATAGGACTCATCAGACCTGAGGTCACCGTGTCGTGGTTGATGAGCAAACAGACATTGGCCAATGGATGTACCAAGAACCTCAGAAAATAAAAAAGTAAGAATATTGAGGTTTTTTTTAAAACGTAGGTGTTAAATTTTTTCCTCATATATATATAGCTTGTTAGCATGTGTGCATTAATGGTAGTAGCTGAGTGCTGCAGAGGATTTTTTTCTGGTTGTTTAATCCAGCGTCCCTGCTGCCACCAGTTCACATTATGTCTTGAGCGCTGTGCTGTTTTATTCTGTTTTCTTTCTGTTTATATATATATATATATATATATATATATATTTTATAATGGGGCAAAAATAGGTTGATTTGAACTTTAATTTATCTTATTTTATTTTTTAATTTTTAACTGATTTTCTTATTTCCCTTAGGGGACTTGAAGGCTTCACTGTCTGAATGCATCTGCTGTTCAGAGTGATGCTTTAAGATCCCTGTGAACAGCAGAAATGCTGACCTCCTGTGATCACTAGCACTCAGCCAGCATTCACAAGAACTTCATTATGGTAGCAACACGGGTCATATTCTGATCAAAAACAAGAAGAGCCACCACTACTTGAGGATAGCATGCAATGTAAAGTGTGCCACTGCACATATTAATTCCAAACTGTACCTATATTCAAATATTTGAGATTTTTGGCAAATAAGTTTTTAAATCCACCCTGCCATGTCAATACAAATCTCATTAGGGCGGTCCTTAAATTTTTATTTTTTATTTCATTTAAGTTGTGCCGAGTGGCCTCCAACAGATAAAAAGCAGAACTATTAAAAGCAGCACTTACCTGGAGCATTTTAGAATCGCTTCCATGATGTTAGACTGGCATATGTGAAGGAAGAAAGAATAGACCTTAGCATATGCAGCTGATGCCACAATATATGTGGACTTTTCAGAACTGACTCCCACAGTGCCAAACTGGTATATTCTTTAAAGATGTCTAGGCATGTGTTGCATCAGCTGCATACCCTGGGCCTGTTCTACCTTCGTTCACACATACCAGTCTAGCATCATGGGAGCACTTCTGAAATGCTCCAGGTAAGTACTGCTTTTAATAGTTTTGCTTTTTTATCAATGTAGAAGAACACTTGGCACAATATAAATGAAATAAAAAATATTTAGCGTAGGACGGCCCTAATTAGATTTGCTTTGACATGGCGTAGTGGCACAAGAAACTGATCAATTATTTTCCAAAAAATTTACCATTTTTTACTAGTTACAGGTTGTAATAAATATGTGCAGTCGCATACTTTACATTGCATGCTATCCTCAGGTAGTGTTGGCTCTTCTTGCTTTTTGTTACTGGCTTGTGGCTGACCTCCACTGCACACCTAGTTTAGCTTCTTATTTCTTCTACTTGATTGTGGGAAAGCTTGTAGCTGTTCACACTGGCTATATTACCCTATCCGCAGGCTTTGTTAATTGTAAGCACAATTTGATTCGGCCTGCACTGCCCTCATTCATGAATATACTTGTCTAACGCTGTGAGGGTCAGTTCGGAAAAGACCAGGCATGTATGGCATTAGCTGCATATACTGGAGCCTGTTCTGCTTTCATTCACACATGCCAGTTTAGCATCATAGGAGCGGTTCTGAAACACTCTAGGTAAGTGCTACTTTTAAAGGGAACCAACCACCCCCAATGACCCCCCCGGACTATTAATATGGCTCCCTACACCCAGCACATACATGTGCTGCAATGTTTTTTGCTAAAAAAAACTGGTTTTTAAAAGTAAAGATAATGCTTTATAAAGTTTCAAACGAAGTGACGGTTGGGCGTTACTTACATGTGGCTAAAGCCGGGTTGCAGCTGCCACTCATTCTCCTCTCTCCCCTCACAGCCGTAACAGCCAGCCCTTTTTGCAGCGTCACAGCCTGGTGCACGGGCTCGCATGCCCGTGCACACGTCATCAGCTACAGCCGGGTAGCGAGCGCGCGCTCTGACTTCCTGCGCTCGGCTGTGGAAGTCAGAGCGCGCGCTCGCTACCCGGCTGTAGCTGATGACGTGTGCACGGGCATGCGAGCCCGTGCACCAGGCTGTGATGCTGTAAAAAGGCCTGGCTGTTACGGCTGTGAGGGGAGAGAGGAGAATGAGTGGCAGCTGCAACCCGGCTTTAGCCACATGTAAGTAACGCCCAACCGTCACTTCGTTTGAAACTTTATAAAGCATTATCTTTACTTTTAAAAACCAGTTTTTTTAGCAAAAAACATTGCAGCACATGTATGTGCTGGGTGTAGGGAGCCATATTAATAGTCCGGGGGGGTCATTGGGGGTGGTTGGTTCCCTTTAATACTTCTGCTTTTTAATCTATGTAGTTCAAAGTGGAGTGAAAAGAACTTTTAATTTTTAGTTTTTGCCTTTAATCATTTCTCATTTATCTGCTTTTGCCTCAGTGCTCCTAAAGAATATAGGGTTTTTTTGCGTATTTTCCTGTGGTCTGACCTTAGTTTTTTGAAAAGTGGGGACTCTTGTTGGGGTCTCTTTTCTGTGTGGTGACTAGTAGTGCTGTTAAGAGGTAGTGGTAATATGAATAATAATTAGGGAATTTGTTAGGTTGTGACTGGGGTCACTCATAAGTTTGGATCCGCTAAAAGCATCCGTTTTTCAACTTAGAATTTGTTGAAAAACGGATCTGCTAACGGATCCATAGGCTCCAATGCAAAAAATACAGTGTCAAAATGCACTGATAAAAAACGCATAGCATTTTTTTAACATGAGGCCCTATGAGAAATGCATCCGTTAATGCATGGTACATATAGGTTTGGGATGCCATCATGACAATCTCCAAAAACGGAATCAGGTTTGGAAAAGGTAGAAAAATGGACTGCCATGTGTGACCCTAGCCTATGGGTAGTGATTGTGAAACTGCCGGTGTTCGAGTTTGGTGAACTTAGTTGGTTTTTGGGCTGAATGTGACTCAAACTTAAGTCTAAACCCCAAATTCGGACTCTAAAGTTTTAAGATGGGGGCTGGGTGGCTGTAATGAGAAAGAAAAGAAAAATTAAACATAAGCGTTATGCTTACCAGTTTCTGTCCACTTGTACTTCCGGGGTCGCTCATTAACTTCCTGGTTATTTATTGCTGAATACCCAGGAATGTAACAGCCAATCACAGATGCTTTCACAGAGAATGGGAGTGTTTTATTGGTTGTTGTGTAATCTGGAAACAATCCATATATTTTAGCATCTAACAAACAGTGCAGTGAGTTGGGCAGTTCCTGCTCTCTGAGCATGTGGAGGATGCGATCATTGTCCTGTATATTTTGGCAGATTTCTGACTTTGAGGGATATCCTTGGGACTGCGTCGGTCATCATTTTTTCGTGGAATGGTAATATATTTAAAAATATACTTTAATTTAAAAAAGAATTGTTAAAATAGGAATTTTGGGGGAGTTTATATTCAAATGAAATATTTAAAGTAAAAGTGCCCCATTGAACATTTAACATATGTTCCTAATAATAATATGATCCTTCTCCCCTTACAAAACACCCAAATTGTTCATAGTATCAGGTTACAAATAGGACTTTTTACACTGAAAGAAAGCATAAACAAGATGTATGCATGACAAATAATCATAAATGACCCCCACAAATTACAAACCAATGTTTTTTATATTTTTACTAGTCAAGATAAAAACTGTAATATGAACTATAAGATGCATGCATCAAGTTCATATGACTGACTACAGTGATAGTGAAGAATTGCCTTCTATAACAATTATCACTAAATATGACTCATGGATTGGTTCTTTTTAAAAAGTGGTGCATAACTTTGGCCAATATTAAAACAAGATCCAGTGATTAAAGAATATTGGCTGGATAATCCCAAATGTTTATATTCTGGAAAGCACGGAATGTAGGCACTTTTATTGCCCTGACGATTAAGAATCCCAAAAGACACATGAACCACCAAATTGTTATTCAATTAAGATGGTATTCAATTGCCCTTTCCTGACATTCCCAACAAGGTTTTTTTGTTTGCTGTGGCAGATGTTAGGGCTGCAAAAATGTAACAAACATGCCTTGTAAATATATTTATATCAATATGAGACGGAAATCTCAAATTGGAAATGATAACAGCAGCGATTGGGGATGATGGAGTCCTGGAGACTGCCCAGTCAGGCTAAATACCGTAGCCTGGATGCCTCATTTGCATGTAAAAATGTAAGTACTCACCATGTATGCCAAAAGCAGAATCAAAATGCACTCTCAGGTTGCAGTCAGAGCCCATATGTGAAGCAAGCCCAGCTGCAGGCTGATAAATCACCTCTACCAGCAAGATGTGGGAGGCGATCTGCCATGCATACACTGAGCCTGCTTAGAGCACCATTCACACAGATACAGTTGATGCAGAGTGTCTGAAAGCGACCCATCCTGCGCCGCTGCTTGAGCGATGGGTCGCACAGTACGATACCTCTGCACCACTAGATGAATGGCACCCCTAAGGGCCCAATTGCAATCTGGATAGATAAAAAGTGCAAAAAGTCTCTTATATGATGAATAAAAAACTTGGAACAAATGGAAAGGGAGAAGGAATAATGACAAGTCACCAATGACAGCAAATTATATCCATAATATGGATTTGGATCCACACAGCTCATTAACCTATAATGTGGCCACTGATTTATGAGGCTTAACTCTATACTTCAGAAAAAAACTACATATATACCGCTCAGTCAGGATCTCTTTTAACCCTTTATTTGCTGTGACATTGCAGCCTGCTCTCAAAAACTCTGGAAAAACACACACAGTGCTGGCAGACATTGGCCATTCCCACACAGCCATAAAATTTAGTTTTTAAAAGAGCACAGAAAAATATGAGAAAATAAGTCATATGGCCCAAAAAGCATTATCTTAGCTTCTATGTAACCCATCGTTAACAACCAGTGCAGATATGTTTTGTTTTTTTTCTTTTTTCAATGGCATGACATTTACACTTTAAATTCCCTGGCACCAAATAGTGTGAATTATAGTTTAGAATTCTTTGCTTCTATTCAACATAATTATGAACTCATATTTTCATTTTTAATGTGTATATTCTTTATGTAAGATGTGATTAATGTGATCACGATGCATTTATCTTATGTTTTAGTTTTTTATATTTAGTTTTTATATTGACTAATTAAAATATCTAAAAAAAATTTAGGGATTATTTGTGAGTATTTGTGATGCATACAACATGTTTTATGTTGTTTTTCCAGCAAAAAGTCGTATTTGTAACGCGTCATTATGAACATTGTGGGTGTTTTGTAATATTATCATTAGGAAAATGTGTTAAATGTATAATGGGGCACTGTCACTTTTGGATTATGACAGCTCCTATACCCGATCAGTTTCAAAATGCATAGGAAGTAGGGGCCCCGTCTGACCTTTGTATGGTACTATGATGTCACCTGCTGCCTGATCAACCTATGATGACGTATCAGCCAGATCCCTCCACACAGGGTGTGGGGGGACCTGACATGACGATGGGAGGGAAGAGTGACCATAGGAGTAGATTGGGTGGATAGTAGAGAGGGGGACAAAAGGTGATCCAAGGGGGTAGAGGTCTGAGTGTATTGAGGTAATGACATAAGCTATAGGTGGGGACTCAGGGGGAAAAACAGAAATAGGAATGGCTGAGGTTGAGTGACCCTCTTTGACTTCGGATCACTGGACAGCAATTAGCGGCGTGCTACCATGTTCACTATATCATTACTATGAAGAGTTAATTTTGGCATTCACCTTCTAAGCCCAAGTGAAGGATGATCCTTCAGCCATTGTTCCCTAGAAGTTTCCTCCACAGGGTTTTTTTCCTCTCCTGAGTGCTGTAGGATGACTCTTTGTGAGTCAGAGGTTTGCTAAATTTAGTTTTCTTAATGCTTTTGAGGCGTTGGTGAGTTCTCAAAGTTGGTTAAAAATTCAGGATTGGGGATTCATTAAATACGTGGATCCCTTTTATTGGATGGTAATTTATGGTGGTCTGGTTAGATTTGGATGATACCCAGCGATGGAACGTAGGGTTCAAAATAACAGTATTGGAGGACAACCTCTTCCCTCGGTTTCACAGTGCTCCTGAGCCGTGAACACAGCTAGGTGTAAGGGAGGGGAGAGGCAATGTCATGGGAAAATCACCAGATTTCTTGTAGCTTCGAGGACCTCACCAATTGTTTAATTATATGTTTTTCTTATAAATAAATTGGCTGTTGTGGCCATTTGCATCCAAAGAAAAATGGATTGCTGTCTGAGCTTTTATTCATGAGATGGGGTTTGAGGGAACTCCCAGGAGAAGTAGGATTGGTGTTAGTAGTCTGGTCTCAAGAATTGACCTTACCAGAGTCATGGTTAATTAGAGATGGATCTAGGCAAATGGGAAGTAAATAGTAAAGCAAATAAAAATGGAAATGAAATAACCATTTAGGTGGAATATTTGCTTATTTCAAGAATGTATAATTCATTTGTCTCATAAGGATAATATTGTCTTGTTATGATACTTAGGACTGTTTATAAAAAATCTTAAAAAGGATTATTTTGTATGTTCATATTTTAGATGAAAAATATTCTTGAATATTTTAACAATATTGCAAGAAGTATTAAGAAAGAAAGCTATTTAATCTTTGTTCTTTTTATCAAAAGACCGTTTCGTTGAGCAATAATCCTTTACAAACAGTTATAAATTGAATTACTTTGTTACCTACCTCTGAGTTTATCATGGGATATCTCAGTTCATTTATTTTCATAAAGACATATTAAATAGCATGACATACTCACGTACTTCATAAAAATCAATCATTATTATATAAAATGGCATTTTTCATGATATGAAGTTAAAAATGTTTACTCTTTACCAAACTGGTAAATTTAATAAAACATTTAAAATACTTTTTTATTAGTAACTATATTATATTTTATGTTATTGATTTATATATTTTCTCATACCAATTTCACTAAAACTATATCAATATTTAAGATACAAAATACATTTTTAATTAAACCTCACCATAATTCTATACATATTCATGTACATTATATTACGTAAACATGCAAATAGCCGCTTCATAAGAGAAGAGAAATTGATCTCTCTGAAGGCGCTATTTGCATATGTAAATTCCAGGAGGAGTATTGCTTGCCTGGTAAGGCTCATTATGTCCAATTGCATTCTCCACAAGGACAATCTTTACCCTTTAGACCTCCCATCAGAGACCTCTTACACAGTCAAATCAGATCTACTTTGCAGTGATGAAATACTCAAAAATACATATTCACAAATAGAGTTTCTGGTGTGGCTTCTTATCCTAAGTCATGTGGCAAAGCCACTTAAAGGCTTGATATTGACTTTTATGATTGCTACTTTCAATAGTTTTCACTAGAGTTCCTGCTATCTTGCTCTCCGAAGAGCCTATTTTACATTTAAAATTTTTTTTTACTCTTTCTTCCATGTTACTCAAATTGAATCTGTAATGATTGCTTTGGTTTTTGTATTCCAGTTGTAAAGTAGTCTACAGTATGTTTAGTTCAGAAGATCTCTGTGAAGGCCACTTCACACACACAGATATCTGAGTCCAATATCTGAACAGATCTCTGGTTGCAGTGAAATCATGGATACATTGCTCCATTTTGTGGCTGTGTACAACATGGAGCAATGTATCCATGATTTCACTGCAACCAGAGATCTGTTCAGATATTGGACTCAGATATCTGTGTGTGTGAAGTGGCCTTAAATAACATTTTTTTTTTGCCGCAATAGATCCATCTCAAATGGAACTTCTGCCTTTTACTAGTCATAAGCGTGCACTAAAATAATCAAGTGCTCTGTACTCGAATCGAGCAGATCAGACGGCTGTATGGGCTTTATTTGAGTAATGAGTATAATGGAAGTCTATACAAAACTTGTGAATTTTTCCAGAATCCTTCCAGTAATACTAGAGGAGTAAGAAAATCACTGAAACAAATGAAAGCAGCACTCAAATGGAAGGGGAACAGCACAAGAAAGGTGCCTGGATGCACTACCAAGTCACTTTTGGGAACATTGTTGCCAAGGTGTTAAAGCGAACCTGTCACCCCCCCTGGACATCAAAAGCTATAATAGCCACCTTCTGCAGCACTAAGGCTGCATTCAGGGAAGGTGGCTATAAGCTTTTGATGGCCTTTATACTATTAAATATGCACTTAGATAAAGCCTTACTCTTAAGAAGACCTAAGACCGGGAGGCGGGGTTTCGCGCTCCTCCGACCCGCCTCCTCTTGTCAGTCATGGTCCTCGCCTGCTGCTGCCTCCCCACATGAATGCGCGCCTCCGTTCTCGTCTATGGCGCCGCGCATGCGCTTAGCGCCGGGTGTCCAGGAAGTCGTCGGGCTGCGCGCGCAGCCCGATGACTTCCTGGACACCCGGCACAAAGCGCATGCGCGGCGCCATAGACGAGAACGGAGGCGCGCATTCATGTGGGGAGGCAGCAGCAGGCGAGGACCATGACTGACAAGAGGAGGCGGGTCGGAGGAGCGCGAAACCCCGCCTCCCGGTCTTAGGTCTTCTTAAGAGTAAGGCTTTATCTAAGTGCATATTTAATAGTATAAAGGCCATCAAAACCTTATAGCCACCTTCCCGGAATGCAGCCTTAGTGCTGCAGAAGGTGGCTATTATAGCTTTTGATGTCCAGGGGGGGTGACAGGTTCGCTTTAAATTGTGTGCATACACTGCATTTTTATCACATTTGTTTATGTATTTGTAAGTGCAGATTTAAAAAAAAAAAAAAAACCCTGAAGGGCACCCTTATGTCAGCAAAATCCATGGGAATCCTGCAGTGTCATTCACATTTCTCATTTTTAACTTGTGATTTGGTGCATAACGTAATCTGCAGCATGTCAATTCTTTGTGTATGTGCAAATGTTGAGTATTTGGCTGCAGAAATTCTTGTATAATTTCTGCATCTCTTGGCAGAAAAAGTACAGCTGCAAAAATGAATTTTAATGTATTTAACACTTGCATATCTCTAGCATTTTCGGACACCAATAAATGATATAACAATTTGGTTTTCTGGACTATTGTTTTAGATTCTGCCTTGCATTGTTGACGTTTACCTGTGATAAAAAAACACACTCCTATCCACACTTTGGTGGCAAAAAAACTTGCAAAATAGCTCTGCTGTTCACTCCCCATAAGATGAATATGCATGTCACATATTCACATCACAGCACAGAAGATCACTGGGGGGGCTATATTCTCCTCTCTGCTGTCTGTGTTTGCAGCATCACAACAGGTCAAATACAACGCAGAAACTGTCACAGCAGGGATACCTGATCAGAGAAACAAATGGAGTCTAGATAAGGTAAATCTGTAATAGCTCTCTTCCTCCATGTCCTCATCAGAACAGACATACTGTAAGTGAACCCTGACACTACACTGTTAGCAGAGGGAGGAGAGAGCTGCTGAGAGAGAGTGCATAATTACATGATAGTTTATACAGCAGCCGGACTATTCCTGTTTGCTCATAATGGAGAGGACTAATCCAGGAGCTCCCTGCAGGGTCTCAAAATGCTGATAACATGGAAACTACAAACGGTACAATAATGATTTTACATGTTTTTAAAAGGTCTGCCCAAATCCTATTCAAGGGTAATATTAGTATCATACTGAAAAATGACCTTACAGTGTCCTTTTAAATATTGACTGCCTGTTAAGGATGGGCGAGTCTACTCGCTAGGACTCGCTACTCGGCGAGTAGTAAGGGACTCGCAGGACTCGGTACTCTGTGAGTTTCCCAGCGATTACTCGCACAGCAACGAGTCCAATGCAAATCAATATCAATCCTAGTTTTGTCAGAGACTCTGACAAAACTAGGATTGCCATTGACTTGCATTGGTCTGATTACTGTGCAAGTAATCGCAGGGAAACTCGCAAAGTAACTGCTGTTACTTTGCGAGCCGAGTCCAGCTGTCTGCTCTGTGCAGGCTGCCGCAGCTCCAGGGTCCTAGAGCCCGCCTGCTCACAGAGATGATGTAGCAGAGCTGAGATTGTTCTCAGTCTGCTCATTCCCTGTGCATAGACATCTATATCTATGCACAGGGATGTAGCAGAGAGGACATCGCGTTTTGGACTACGTCGGACGAAAGAGGATTTTATTAATTAAAGATGGAGTCCCTAATGGCTTTTTTTTTTTATTTCTAATAAAAAAATTTCTCTATGTTGTGTTTTTTTAACCCTTTATTGGAGATTCTTAGTGGCCGGGTCAAACGTGGCCTGACATTAAGAATCTCGGGCTTAATACCAGCTTGTATAATAAAGCTGGTATTAACCCCTTTATTACCTAGCATGCCACCGCCACCAAGGCCGCTGGAAGAGCGGGGTTCAGCGCCAGAGGATGGCACTTCAATGAATGCGCCATCTTCTGGGGCGGCTGCGGGCTGCAATTTGCAGCGGGGTGTGCTCAGAAAGCTTGGGCATCCCTGCGCTGCGGATTCCAGCCCCCAGCTGCTTAGCTGTACCTGGCTAGACATAGACATTGCGCGGAGCCCCACGCATTTTTTTTTTATTATTTCATGAAATTCATTAAATAATTAAAAAAAAAGGCTCCCCTATATTCTTGTGTCCGGCCAGGTACAAATAGGCACCTGGGGGTTGGGGGCAGCCCGTCGCTGCCTGCTGGATCCGGCTGGTTCCAGAAATAGGGCAAAGCCCACATTACATTTTTTTCTGACAAATCCATAAAACAATGTAAATAAAAGGGACTGCATCTTTATTAACCCCTGGACCATGGGTGAGTGGTTAATAAAGATGCAGTCCCTTTTTTAGGATTGTTTTATTGATTTTTCAGAAAAAAAATTACATGGGCTTCGCCGTATTTCTGGAACCAGCCGACTCCAGCAGGCAGCGAAGGGCTGCCCCCAACCCCCAGGTGCCTATTTGTACCTGGCCAGACACAAGAATATAGGGGAGCCCTTTTTTTTAACTATTTCATGAATTTCATGAAATAATAAAAAAAAAATGCGTGCGGCTCTGCGCAATTTCCATGTCTAGCCTGGTACTGCTAAGTAGCTGGGGGCTGGAATCCGCAGCGCAGGGAGGCCCAAGCTTTCTGGGCACACCCCGCTGCAAATTGCAGCCCGCAGCCGCCCCAGAAGATGGCGCGTTCATTGAAGCGCCTTCTTCTGGCGCTGAACCCCGCTCTTCCAGCGGCCCTGGTGGCGGTGGCACGCTGGGTAATAAAGAGGTTAGGGCCAGCTTTGTATTATCAGCTGGCCCTAAGCCCGAAATTTATGGTGGTCACGCCAATATTAGACATGACCGCCATGAATTTCTATTAAATTGTTTTAAAAAAACACAACACAGAAAATTTTTTTTATTAGAAATAAAAAAAAAGCCATTAGGGACTCCATCTTTAATTAAAAAAATCCTCTTCAGTCCGACGTAGGCCAAAACGCGATGTCCTCTCTGCTCATCCCTGTGCATAGATATACCGTAGATGTCTATGCACAGGGATGAGCAGACTGAGAACAATCTCAGCTCTGCTACACACAGGAAGAGCAGGCGGTCTCTAGGACCCTGGAGCTGCGGCAGCCTGTACAGAGCAGACAGCCTGACTCCTTACTGTGCGAGTTTCCCAGCGATTACTTGCACAGTAAACGAGTCCAATGCAAGTCAATGCCAATACTAGTTTTGTCAGAGTCTCTGACAAAACTAGGATTGCTTCAGGCTGAAGCTTCCGAGATACATCTGTGATTTGTAAATCGCACACTACTCGCTATTACTCGCTTCCCCATTCATTAACATTGGACTTGCTAGACTTGCAACGAGTAGCGAGTCCCGGTATCGGACTCGCTAGAGTCAAGCGATTCCGAGTAATTTAGGACTCGCCCATCACTACTGCCTGTGTTTAGTATAGGTCACCAATATTAGGCTCGGGTCACATTTGCATTATAATCCTAGCCTGACGGAAGCACTAAAAACATAGTGCAAGGCAGGTATAGCGCATAGCGTTAATGGCAGGTAACGCTATGCGCTGCCTGCCTGTGCCTTGCTATGCTAACCCTATGTATCATACACTCGCCGACTCAACGCAGGAGACCCAGATATGCGTTTTTGGACTTTGAACAGGAAAATACTGCAGACCACGTTTCTTGTGTGCTGTCCAAAAGCGCATATCTGGGTTTGCTGAGTGGAGTCGGCGGATGCGTGATACATAAGGTTAGCATAGCAAGGCACAGGCAGGCAGCACATAGCTTTACCTGCCGTTAACACCATACGCAATGCCTGCCTTGCACTGTTTTTAGCGCTTCCGTCAGGCTAGGATCATAACGCAAATGTGATGCTAGCCTTAGATAAATTGGGGAATTATACCTGGCAACATCACTGATTAATTTGTTGCAGCTCTTGGGGCTGCCAGATTATAACCATATTTCAAACCCACATCTCAGTACACTGTGTTGTGTCTGTTCTCAGGGACTTCAGTACTCAGCTCCAGTTGTAGTGAATAGAAGCTGAGTTGTAGTATCTGCAAATGGCCACTGTATAGAGTAGGAAATCATGGTGAAGCAATCCTGTATCCTTTCTTCATCCAGCTGTTTCTAAACCCACAAACAGCTAATCTGTGGTGGTGATATTTGTAATGTCTTCACCCAATCTGATATTGATGACATATTTTATCCACTACTTAGATGTTGATGGCCTTAGTTGGGGTTAGGTTATCAATGTCTAATTATTGATCAATATATTTAACCACATTGCTCCGAAACCTGTTTTCACCTTCATGATCAGCCAATTTTTTCAATTTTGACCAGTGTCACTTTATGAGGTAAGAACTTGGAATGCTTCAACAGATCCCAGTATTTCTGAGATTGATTTATCATGACACATTGTACTTCTGATAGTAGCTAACATAAGATGATATTGTTTTGCGTTTATTTGTTAAAATATTGGAAATTAAACAAATTTTTAAATTGTAGCAAATTTTAAACTTGTAATTTTTATTCCCTTAAAGCAAAAAGGTATGTCACACAAACTACTTAACAAATAACATTTCCCACAAGTCTAGTCTACATCAGCATCATTTTTGAAAAATATTTTTTTTGTTAGGAAGTTAGAAGGGTTACAAGTTTATCAAGAATTTCTCATTTTTCCAGCAACATTTATAAAAAATATTTTTCATATGGGCTTCATCACATTTGAAGTGACATTGGGGGCCTATTTGACAGAAAATGCTCAAAAGTGATGCCATTCCAAAAACTGCACCCCTTAGGCTAGGGTCACACTTGGAGGGTGACCCACACTTGGTGTATCCAATTAAAACTTAGAATTTTCTCTGCAGTGCACAGCGTTAACGCTATGCACTGCCAGACAATGCTGCCTCATAGAAACCCACTGTTTACCTTAGCAGCGGCTCCACACAAAGCATCAGGGAGTGCGCTTTACAACAGTGCACAGGAAACTCTGCAGACAGTGTCTCCTGTGCGCTCAGCTAAAGTGCACCTCCTGATGCTTTGTGTGGAGCCGCTGCTAAGGTAAGCATTGGGTTTTTATGGGGCAGCATTGTCAGGCAGTGCATAGCATTAACGCTATGTGCTGCGGGGAAAACTTTAAATTTTTAGTGGTGGCGTCACCCTTCAAGTGTGATCCTAGCCTTAGAGTGCTTAAAACTACAGTACATGCAAAAAGTTTATTAATGATTTAGGCAATTCAAGCGAATTGGAAAGTAATATGGAAGGAAAAATGAAAATTTTACTTTTTTACCACAAAAGTGTTAATTTAGCCCAACATTTTTTAGTTTTTCAAGTGTAACAGAGGTAAATGCACAATACAATTTGTGGATACATTTGTCTTGAGTACGCTAATACCACAAACCTTCTGAAAAACTACTGTTTGGGGCACAGCAGGGCTGAGAAGGAAAGGATCGCCATTTGAATTTTCACACACAAAATTGTCTTTTAATAGATAGCGGATACCATGTCATGTTTGAAGAACCCTGGATTTGCCTAAACAGTGGAAACTCCCCACAAATGACCTCATTTTGTAAACTAGACCCCTCAAGGAATTTATCTAGATGTATTCAGAGCACCTTGAACCCCCAAATGCTTCACAGAAATGTATAACATTGTGCTTTAGCCTCAATTTTTTATTTTCATAAGGGTAACAGAAAACGCACTATACAATTTGTTGTGCAATGTCTCCTGAGTACATAAATACCTCAAATATGGTGGAAAAATACTGTTTGATTGCACCGCAGGGCTCAGAGAGATGTAGCACCGTTTTTCTGGGATAGATTGAGAATGTTTTGTCACATTTGAAGAGCCTCTGACATTCCAAAAAGCAGAACCCCTATAAGGGGATTAGTGAGCATTTTTAACTCTTAGTTTAATCACAGAATTGTATAACATTGGGCTGAGCAAATGAAAATCACCATTTTGTAACTAAAATGTTGCTTTGGTGTAAAGTTTATTATTTTCAAAAGGTGTAATAGGAGAAAACAAACAGTACAATTTGTTTAGAAATGTCTCCTTACAGTACAATACTCCATATGTTGTTGAAAACTACTTCTGAGGCACAGAACAAAGTTCAGAAAGGAAGGAGCACTATGTTGTGCTCTGTTTGAAGCAGCAGCACAGACCGCAGACACCATTCCTTTTTGAACTTCTGTTTTCCCGCGGATGCGAGGCGGTGGAGGTTCTGCAGCAGCTGCAATCAAAAGTGCTAAAACTGGTTGTGGGTTTCACAACCTCAAAAAATGAGTGAAACTCATTTGCGACTGCCGCGAATTGGTTGTCTCTTGTGATAAGGCACAATCTGCGTCTCTTGTGTCTCCTTAGTTTGTTGTAGATTATGTATTTTTACACTTGTTCACCATGCAGTATAACATATAAGGCAGCTTTATTTTTTTGGTAAGTGTAATTACGGCAACATGAAATTTATGTTGTTCTTTTTTTGTTTGGCCTCTAACACACTTCAAAAAAGTTGGGATTTAAAAAAAAAAAATTTTTAGCAACAATTTAATAGCTTTAATTATTCTTTATTTCTGTTTACGAAATATGTGAGGACTTGTGTTTGGCGGGAGTAGTTGACATTTTTATTGGTCCCATTTTTGGGCACTTAATGTTTTTTTTATAATTTTCCATGCCAGTGTTTGGGAAACAGATTGAAAAGCAATTCAGGAATGATTTTAAGGGGGGTTATGCCATTTTCGTGTAGTAAAAGTAATAAGACAAGCTTTATGCTTTTGGGTCAGTACGATTACAGAGATACCACATTTATGTAGTTTTTTTATGTTTTGCTGCTTTTACATGATACAAACTGTTATAAAGAAAAAAAAATGTTTTTCCATTGGTGTACTCAGAGATCATAGCTTTTTAATTTTTCCTTGGACGGAGCCGATAAGGGCTTATTTTTTGCAACACGAGATGAAAATTTCAGCAATATTATTTTAATTTGCATGAAATATTTTTATTGTGTTTTTTTTCCACTTTTTTCAAAAGCATTGTTTTTCTGCCACATTTAAAATATTTTTTACAGTGTTCACTTTAGCGGTTTAGTAGTATGACCATTTTAGGCTGACTTCACACTTGCATTTGTGTCTGCAAGCGTATGGCATGCAGACGCAAACGCAGTGCAACGCAACCCATACTTATGTGAACACAGCAGAGAATCTCCGCATGTGTTCACATTAGTATGGTGCCCGGGCAGCCAATCAGCTGTCTCGGGGGCGGCCGGGAGGAGGAGATCAGCGGCAGAGATCTCGTCCTCCCGGCCAGAGCTGACCTCCAACCAGTGTCAGCGCGAGAGATTTGAAGATACAGCTGATCTGTCAGCTGTTTAAATCTCTCGCGCTGACACAGAATAGGGTCATATCGGTGCAGGAGATAAGAAACAGCTGATCACTGACTCAAACCTCCCCCGCCGACATCACCTATTCGGTGTCAGTGCGGGAGATTTAACAGCTGTCAGATCAGCTGTATCTTAAAATCTCCCGCACTGACATCGGCGGGAGAGCAGCGGTGGCTGTAGCTGATCTCCCGGTGGCCGCCGCTGATCACCGGCGGCCACCGGGAGAGATTTCAATGAGATTCATAGCATTCTCCTGCGCTGTCATGCAGAGAATACTGTGGATCCATTGACTTCAATGCATTGTTTGTGCGCTTGCAGGCACTTGCAGATACAACAAGCGCCCGCGAATGCACAAAAAATGCAACAGGGCTGCGTTCAGAGTGCAGAGAAGGGCGCACAAATTATGCGCATCCAAATGCAAATGCAACCGAACGCAGCCAAATGCTAGCACATGCGTTCCCATGTTAAACATAGGAATGCATGTGCGCAAGTGTTCGGCTGCGTTAGGTGCGCTGCGTTACAAACGCAAAAGTGAAGGCACCCTAATAGAGTGTATTGCTTTGAATGCAGCGATATCAAATATGTGCACTTTTTTTGTTTATTTTTATTTTTACAAAAAATATATGTCCTCATTGGTATAATATTGCTTTTATTTATTTGTTCTTTATTTTGTCATTTTTAACCCTGCTGTTCTGTTCAGGTCATAGTGACTCATAGACAATTTTTTGTTGCCCCGTAGATATTTTTCTATAAGTTTCTAAAACTTGAGGTTACTTGACTTTTCCTCATTCAGGGAGGCCTATCTATGAGTATTTTTTTTTTGTGTGTTTATTTTTAGCTATACGCCGATTAGTACACTTGTTGTGTTTGGGTCATAGTGACCCGGCATCATTTTTTACAGCTGTGAGGCCATATTTTCAGTGAAATTAAGGCGTTATAACCTTAGTTGGGTCTAGTTATTGCATCTGCTATTGTATATCAATTTATTTATTTCCGAAATTATTTCAATGGGGTCGTACACACGACCTGCCGGGTGTATGCATTGAGATCTGCGCACCATAAAAATGTCTTTATATTGATTATTTTTGGTGCGCTGTCTATACTAAAATGTAGAGCTCATCCAGAGAGATCACCAGGTGTGCACTACACGTGTATATTCTGCGCTGAATGGACTGCGCAGAATGCACTGTTCAAGAGGGCCTTATGTTGTAAAGCTGAGCTCTAAAGGCCTCCAAATGATTTTTTTTTTGCTAAGTAAGTCTGTCTTCCATGTTCTACTTTACTGCAAATACAACAATTTGTTCCAAGAAAAAATAAACAAGTAATACTAATGAGTACGAACCACCATGATAATGCAGTAAGTACTCGGGAATATATAAAACCTAACATGATCTTAGACTATAATGCAACCAAAGGTGGTGTAGACACATTAGATCAGCTCATTAGTACACATACCTGCAGAAGAAAAACAAATCGGTTGGCTATGATTCTGTTTTACAAAATTCTGGATTTGTCGGTATACAATGCTTTTGTGTTGTGGAGGGAAATCAACACGAATTGGAATACAAACAAACTCCATAAATGAAGACTCTTTATAGAAGAACTTGGAAAAGCACTGGTTAGGCCGTATATTGAGGAAAGAAAGGTAACACCCAGAACGGAAGGAGCAGCAAACCTTGTACAGAGCATCCAGCAACATGCTCAGGAAAGTGAAACCATGGTCTCCACAACCACTTCTACCCCCATGCCCTCTACCTGTGGTGCTTCAATAATAAAAAGAAAAAGGGGCAGCTATTGCCCTTATTCTTGTGATAATAAAACAAGTGTTACATATTCTGATGCCAAAAATTCTTATACAAAGCCCATGATTATTTTTCTTCATGCAAGAACACATAAAGTAATATTACCATGTGAATATGTTCAAATTGAAGTGTTTATTATCTTTAATTTTTTTTCACAAAATGTTTGATTTGCTTATTTTGGTTTGTTTTTTTACCACATATGTGTAGTTTGCTATTTTTTGTTTTGCTTATTACTAAGTTTTTTCTGAATAAAAAAAAAGATTTCAATTTCATATTTCTTTTTTTTTATTTCCAAACATGTTCCCATACAATCTAGTAAGCAAAAGATATAAAAATAATTGAGTTAGAGTATCTAAAATCAAGATTTAATAAACCGGGTCATAGTGACCCATGAGCAATGCTCATGGGAAGTGCTCAAGTGTACATGGGAACAGAACAGCAGGGTTAAATATATTTTTACAATTGTTTTTAACCTTTTTTAATTTTTTTACCTAGTACCAGGAAAAGACATCAACTTTCCCTGCCCTGATCCCTAATTAACTGATCTGCAATGCTTTTCCATCATCAGATTAGTGCATCACATGTAGACAGAAGGCATGTCATGTCCTGCTGAAGGACATTACTCAGGCCTGGAGTCAGCATGGAGACCATTCCAATTGTAGGCTTTAAGACCAGATAGAGGCATATGATGTATAAGTACCCAGAAAAGAGATACACCTTTTTGCTGGCTGTTTGGCTCATATAAACTGGATTCTTTATATGCTAAGTATCTAAATTTTTCTATTTTCAATAGCAGTAATGCAGTTCCATAATTCCCTTATTTAATGTTTGACTGCTACAGGCTACAAAGTGCAGCTGTTTTTTTTTTAGTTATTGTATTTATGGTTTGCACCTGTTCACACTTGTCTGTTAGGCTGTGCAGGTCACTTTTTTATTTCAGATTATTTAGCATAGAGGACATATGGCAGATGATGATCACATATGTGTTTTGCCAATCGGAGCAGAGAAGGAGCCCCCTCCATCCACAAGACAATTGATGTCACTGTTGGTATGGACAGCAGCATCAGAGGGGTTAAATGCCTGCAATTGGTGCTAGCACTGATTATGGGTGTTAAAGTAGGGTGTCATGTATGGTACATAGTTGATACCTGCATTTGAGCAAGCGTGATCATAGTGGTGTATATGTATGACAGTTTGTGGGAACACAGTTTCCATGGTGCGATATATGTATGGCGGATGTTATGAAAGGGTAAAATTGGGACCATATTTTTTATGTTTATTTCATAAATCAATAGTACACATGAAAATAAGCAACATCGTAATATTCCTTAAACCAGGGGTCTCAAACTCCGGGCCTCGAGGGCCACACACAGTTCATAATTTGATTACAAACTGTCAAATGCTATGGAAATCCTGAAAACCTGCACTGTGTGCAGCCCTCAAGGCCTGGAGTTTGAGAACCCTGTCTTAAGGGCCCGTTACATGCTACGATATGATGAACAATATTGTTTGTTCGTCACGGCTTTTTGGGTGGAACAACGATGTTGTAACGACGCCGTTGCGTGTGACAAGTAGATAAGATCAACGATAAGTCGGCTGATCGTTCATCGGAGGTTTGTGATCAGGACCTTAAACCAAGTGATGATAGTCCGTCCAACCTGCAGCATCGATGTGTGTGACACCTTGATAACTATGTTGCTAACGACCTCGCCTGTTCAGAACTGGAGGACGCAGGCGATTAAACAACTGCAAGTATCGTTTGCTTGTCGCGGAATCGTTACTGCATCATTCTCGATATCAGTACGTGTGACACCTCACTAGCGATCAGTGAACGTCTTTCCAGCGATGTAGGTCAATTCGGATCATTAGTCGATTCGCCGACACATTGAAGCGTGTAACCCAGGCTTTAGACAGATAAATTAACTTTTTTCTGTACCAGAATTGATCAGTCATTATCAAAATGTTTAATTCAGTAGAAAAATCTGAATTTAGGGTAGACTTTCCCATTACTGAGTTGTTGTTGATGAGGTTCTATTTATATAGAAGGGGGATGAGGTGGCGGAGCTCTACCCTTAGCTCCTCCCTCTGCCTCTAACCCCTCCTTCTGCCTCTAGCTTCTTCCTCTGCTTCTAGCTCCTCCTTTCCCCCTTCATCATAGAATCTCATCAGTAAAAGCTGCCCTCTCCTATCTCAGTAATGGGAAAGTCTTCACTGAATACAGAATTTACCTTAAAGCTGAAAAATTTGATAATCACTGATAAATTCTGGCAGAGAAAGAAGCACATTTGTGTAATAAGATATATTACAAAATGGCTTATTTTCAGGTGTACTAAGCATACATGAAATAAAAATTAAAAGGTAGGTTATTCTTTAACCTTTAGTGATTGGTGCATATATATATTCATGTATATTAATGTATTGCAACCTATGACTATACAGATGTTATATGTGTAGCTACAACAATACCAGAGAACTGCTGTGTTCACAAAAAAATGGAAGGAGAAACTATACTAAATAATGAAATATCATTTATTATTGCTGGGCAACAGATTGTATAAGTGATGCGAAGAACGTCTGTTTTCCAAACTACTGAAGTGTGTGCACATCAGAATCTAATTTACTTGACTACACGATCCATATGAAGCAATTATTAATATAAATATTACATACGGATACATAGATTTGGACCCTTACTTTACAAACAAATCTTATAATTAGAAACCATGATGGTCTTTATAAAATGATGGTCTCCATAAGAAGTGTGGTATGTGTTAACAAATTTCAGGCTGATCTTTAATATCCAGATTTCTGGATGACATGATACTAAATTGCTGAAAGTGTGTTTAAATTCATACCAATTAATTATAATGTACTGAAAAGAGACAATAACCAACAGCATTTTTAAAGACTGCTAATCTGTAATAAATCTCCTTGAAACACAGACTAATATTGCATCTTGAGTACTTAAATATTCAAAACATCATAAAAATGAATCATTTATTTCTCCCACTTACACCCACATAAGTTGACAAATGGTTTTATAAGCAGAAGAGATTGAACAAATTCATAATAAAATGAAAACTGTCTAAATCTTTGAAGGTAATTTATTTTAAACACTCCATGTGACTTTACTGACTGCAGTTTAAAGAAAGAATTTAAAAAATTCTAAATATTCTTTCATTTACTGTTACTATATTTTAATTTTTCTAACACTGAATGGCATAATAATGACAGATATGAAAGTTTTTTTTAAGAATATAAAAAAATAACAAACATTGAGCAGTTACTGTAAAGTAGTTTATTATGCATCTTTAACTTTATTCCTTCATTTTACGATTTAAAAAATATTTTGTAATGAACTATTTACTGTGTTCATAGAAAATATTAATGCACAGACATTATATTTAACAGCTTCTTTTTGTTGTGTTTTATATTCTTAAATCTTTCATTTCTGCATCATTAATATGCCATACATTGCCATAACAGCAAAATACTAGTATATGGTTTATGAATATACATTACTTCGGTCAAGTGAGCTGTCTGCTTATGGCTGACTTTTTGTTGAGTTTTTGATGCTGCAGAATTTCTGCAGAAGGCCCATTTCACACTAGCGTTTTTTTTAAAATACGACAGATCCGGCAGATTTACTGCATCTGGCGCCTAACGGCCGCACTTACGGCTAGTCCCATGCATTGTCTATGGGGCTTGCGCCAGGTGTGGCAAGTCTGGAATAGCCGCGGTTCCGGCACTTACAACAGTTGCGGTCGCGAAAAAAACGCGGTCAGCAGCGTTTGTTTTTGCGGCTGTAACTGCCACAAGTGCCAGAACCGCGGCTATACCACACTTGCCGCACCTGGCGCAAGCCCATAGACAATGCATGGGGCTTGCCGCAAGGGTGCTACAAGTGCGGCAGTTACAGGGATCCTGTCACCCCCAAAACACCTCTAAACCTATTAAAAGCTGTCCCTAGAGCATATTAACACTGTCCCTACACTCCTTTTACCTCCTAAATGCCCTTAGTCAAAGTGAATAAAAACGTTATAATAGTACCTCATTACTCATGATAATGAGTGACTATGCTATTCATAGTCACTCATCCAGGCAGCCCCTCTTCATCATATCACGCCTATTCAGGCGTGATCGTCATCCTAGATTCAAAATCGCGCCTCCCTGCGCGCCTCCCCACTGTTCCATAGCGTCCGGGCTTCATTGTGGGGCTGCATGACGCGATCCGCGTCATTCCCGGCGCCGGGTGACGTATTTGCAGCCGCGCCGCGCTGTCAGCTTCAAAATACGCACTGTGCATGAGCGTGCGCATGCGCAGTGCGGGACATGAAGCTGACAGCGCGGCGCGGCTGCAAATACGTCACCCGGCGCCGGGAATGACGCGGATCGCGTCATGCAGCCCCACAATGAAGCCCGGACGCTATGGAACAGTGGGGAGGCGCGCAGGGAGGCGCGATTTTGAATCTAGGATGACGATCACGCCTGAATAGGCGTGATATGATGAAGAGGGGCTGCCTGGATGAGTGACTATGAATAGCATAGTCACTCATTATCATGAGTAATGAGGTACTATTATAACGTTTTTATTCACTTTGACTAAGGGCATTTAGGAGGTAAAAGGAGTGTAGAGACAGTGTTAATATGCTCTAGGGACAGCTTTTAATAGGTTTAGAGGTGTTTTGGGGGTGACAGGATCCCTTTAAGCTGCAGATGCGGTAAATCTGCCAAATCTGCCACAATTTGCAAAAACCGCTAGTGTGAAAGGAGCCTAATTTATGCACCTGTTATGTAATTTATTAATTGCATTTTTTACCTGCATTTTATGTTTTTTTGATGCTGCATTTTTTGTCTCGTTGGTATATTATGGTTTAAACAAAGCTGCTTTGTTTTTTATATATCCTAGCATTTAGCTTTGGCCAGCTTCACACCACAGTGTGATCCTTTCCGAAACCCAGACCCGATTTGCAAACAGAACAGGAGGGCAAATATGCTCTCTGGTCGGGTTTGCAGCCGGATGCCTCAGATCGCAGCCGCAGCTGCTGAAAT
The DNA here is from genome assembly GCA_033576535.1 of Allobates femoralis. Classification (NCBI taxonomy): domain Eukaryota; kingdom Metazoa; phylum Chordata; class Amphibia; order Anura; family Aromobatidae; genus Allobates; species Allobates femoralis. The sequence goes on from JARQOC010000002.1 coordinate 139,956,563, forward strand.
TTCAAGATCCTAGCCACGGTCCTGAAATCTCTGCAGGGGACAGCTGGTGGTGCTGAAGTTTAGCAGCACTCGCTACTGTACTTCAGCAACTGGCGTCCGGTTCCTGGATCCGATGTTTTTGTCGGACCGGGGCGATCCGGCACCATAGACTCTCATGTTAGAGTACGCCGGATCACCCCGGATCCGATTTTTCCCCCGGACACAAAAATGTGGCCTGCAATGTTTTTGTGTCCGGGAGAAAAATTTGAATTCTCCCGGATCCTCCTGGACAGATGGAAACCGGATGGCACATATCGTCCATGGGACCAAAATCAGTTCCGAGGCTGTCCGGAAACCGGTCTTTGATAAAACATGGGTATTTTTTAGGCTGGCTTCACACCATCCATTTCACGAATCCGATGTTTTTGTCGGACCAGGGCAATCCGGCGCCATAGACTCCCATGTTAGGGAGTGCTGGATCAACCTGGATCCGGGAGGATCCGATTTGGGCAGATTGTCGCCCTGGACACAAAAATGTTGCAAGCAATGTTTTTGTGTCTGGGAGAAAAATCTAAATTCACCCGGATCCTCCCAGACATCCGGCCCCATAGGGCTGCATAATGTCAAAATCGGGTCTGGGGCTGTTAGGTTTACACCGAACAGCTCCAGACCTGATCCAGCCGTGGTGTGAGCTTGGCCTTATATGCATTTCTTTGTGCATTTATTGCAGATCTATTGGGAAAATCTGCACATATTAGTGCATTTCAATTAATTAGAATGTCATCAAAACTCAATGTAAAATTGCCATGTTTCAGGGCGTTTCTGGGAGCCCTCACTCACGTTGACTAATAAATCAATATAATATTCACCCTTTGATGTCTCGTAGAATACGACAGTGCGGTTTTTAACCCTTCATCCTCCCTACTTCCTGAAATAATGACTTTTGGATTTTTATTGGTTGTAAGCCATAATCATCAACATTAACAGAAATAAACACTCGAAATAGATCACTGTTTGTAATGACTCTGTATAATATATATTCACTTTATGTATTTAATTACTGAAATAGAATAACTTTTTGATGATATTCTAATTCATTGAGATGCACTAGTACTTACAAGCGAAATTGACATGTTGCGGATTTGAAAAGAGCAAAGCAGGTTATTCTACGCTAAGTAAAAAAGAAGCGAATGAGGCATGGGATTTGTATAATTCCCATTGACTTTGCTGATCTGGAAGACCCTGCATTTTTGACAGAACAAAATTAATGCTAAGGCTGGTGTCACACCTGCTTGTGCCATACGTTCAGGGGCTTGCGTCTGACGCTTAGAAATTTTCAGCCTTAGCGCAGTGTTACCGGATAGGTAGCACTGCGTTAATGCTATCTATGTATTTCTATGGCAAACGGGAGCCGAGCGCATTGCAAGCGTCAGCTTCCACTGCCGGAGATTCAAATCTCGCAATTTTTCCAAGCGCGTCAAATGACACGGGGCCCCACGCGATCACTGTGATCACTGTGCTTGGGCTGTCAGATACATTCTCTGCAGCATGATCCCCCTGTATGGGGATAGGGCTGCAGAAAAGTGATCTGACAGCCCAGGCACAGTGATCTTCTATGGCTGTCAGATCACTTAATTGCAGCTCAATTTCCATGCAGAGGGATAGGGCTGAAGAGAAGCTATCTGACAGCCCGGACACAGTGAACACATAGTGGATCACTGTGCTTGGGCTGTCAGATCACTTCATTGCAGCTCGGTCCCCATGAACAGGGATTGGGCTGCAGTGAAGAGATCTGACAGCCCTGACACAGTAATCACATAATGGATCACTGTGCCTGGTCTGTCAGATTGCTTTTTTTGCAGCCTGATCCCCCTGCATGGGGATCAAGCTGCAGAAAGCAATCTGACAGCCGAGACACAGTGATCCTCTATGTGATCACTGTGCCCAGGCTGTCAGATAGTTTCTCTTTAGCCTGATCCCCTTGCATGAGGATTGGGCTGCAGAAAAGTGATCTGACAGCCCAGGCACAGTGATCCTCTATGGCTGTCAGATCACTTCATTGCAGCTCAATCTCCATGCAGAGGGATAGGGCTGCAGAGAAGCTATCTGACAGCCCGGGCACAGTGAACACATAGTGGATCACTGTGCTTGGGCCGTCTGATCACTTCATTGCAGCTCAGTCCCCATGAACAGTGAAGTGATCTGACAGCCCTGACACAGTAATCACATAATGGATCACTGTGCCTGGTCTGTCAGATTGCTTTTTTGCAGCCTGATCCCCTGCATGGGGATCAAGCTGCAGAAAGCAATCTGACAGCCGAGGCACAGTGATCCTCTATGTAATCACTGTGCCCAGGCTGTCAGATAGCATCTCTTTAGCCTGATCCCCTTGCATGAGGATTGGGCTGCAGAACAGTGATCTGACAGCCAAGGCACAGTGAACTTCTATGGCTGTCAGATCACTTCATTGCAGCTCAATCTCCATGCAGAGGGATATGGCTGCAGAGAAGCTATCTGACAGCCCGGGCACAGTGAACACATAGTGGATCACTGTGCTTGGGCTGTCAGATCACTTCATTGCAGCTCGGTCCCCATGAACAGGGATTGGGCTGCAGAGAAGTGATCTGACAGCCCTGACACAGTAATCACATAATGGATCACTGTGCCTGGTCTGTCAGATTGCTTTTTTGCAGCCTAATCCCCCTGCATGGGGATCAAGCTGCAGAAAGCAATCTGACAGCCGAGGCACAGTGATCCTCTTTGTGATCACTGTGCCCAGGCTGTCAGATAGCTTCTCTTTAGCCTGATCCCCCTGCATGAGGATTGGGCTGCAGTGAAGCGATCTGACAGCCCAGGTGCAGTGAACCGCTTTGTGATCACTGTGCCAGGGCTGTCAGATCACTTCACTGCAGCCCTGATCTCCATGCATGGGGATCAGGCTGCAATGAAGTGATCTGACAGGCCTGGCACAGTGATCCATTATGTTAGATCACTTCACTGCAATGTCAGGTCACCTGACCCAAGCCTCAGAGATCATGTGATCTCTGAGACTTGGTTTTGTACAGTGATGCTGCACTGTGTGGCAATGATCTGCGATACAGTTCATCATCACTATGACACCAGAGACTGCAACAAGAGGACACTTGATCCATTGCTGCAGTCTCTGGTTGTAGCAGAGGCGATCGAGCGTTGTGGGACCTTCATTGTGGACTACATTAGATCTTTATAATAAAGATAGGGTCCGCATTTTGTTTGTGGTTTTTTTTTCAAATAAAAAGATTTTTTCTGTGTGGTGTATTTTTTTTACTATTTACTAGAGATTCCTAATGGCCAGGTCTAACATTGGCCCAACATTATGAATCTCGGGCTTAGTGCCAGCTGCCAATAAAAAAGCTGGCATTAACTCCTTCATTACCCAGCTTGCGACTTGCACCAGGGCAACTGGAAGAGTCTGGGTACAGTGCCAGAAAATGGCGGTTTAATGAATGCACAATTTTCTGGGGCGGCTTCGGGCTGCCGATTCACAGCATGGGGGACCCAGAACGCTTGGGCCTCTCCATGCTGAGGATTCCAGCCCCCAGCTGCCTAGTTGTACCTGGCTGGACCAAAAATATGGTGGAGCCCCGCGTCATTTTGTTTTTGTAAAATTAGTTCTATGAATAAAAAAATGGGCTTTGCTGTATTTTTTTGTTGCCAGCTAGGTCCAACGAGGCAGCTGGGGGTTGGTGGCAGTCCCCATTTTGGAAACTAGTGTGCCCAAGGAACCTATCTATATGCATAGTAAGCACTTTGAACCTCCAGGTGCTTCACAGATTGATCCATAAAAATGAAAAAGTACTTTTTTCACAAAATGTTTATTTTTTCATTTTTACGGATCAATTTGTGAGGCACCTGGGGTTCAAAGTCCTCACTATGCATCTAGATAAGTTCTGTGGGAGTCTAGTTTCCAAAATGGTGTCACTTGCTCTAATGTTTAGACACACAGGGTCTCTCCATACGTGACATGGTGTCCGCTAACAATTTGAATGGAAAATTAGCTCCAATTATTAGCGGACACCATGTTGCAATAGATGCAAAAAAGTATGCATCTAAATAAGTTTCTTGGGGGGGGGTCTAGTTTCCAAAATGGGGTCACTTGTGGGGGAGCTACAATGTTTAGGCACACAGGGGATCTCCATAAACAACATGCTGTCTGCTAACTATTGGAGCTAATTTTTCATTCAAAAAGACAAATGGCGCTCCTTCCATTCCGAGCCCTGTCATGTGCCAAAACAGTGGTATATGACCACATATGAGGTATCGGTGTACTCGGAAGAAATTGCCCAACATATTTTAGGAACCTTTCTATCCTGTTGCCCATGTGAAAAAATTAAAAAATTGAGGCTACAACAACATTTTGTTGGAAAAATTAAAATGTCCATTTTTTCCTTCCATGTTGCTTTAGTTCCTGTGAAGCACCTGAAAGGTTAATAATCTTCTTGAATGTAGTTTTGAGTAGCTTTAGGGGTGCTGTTTTTGGAAATGTGTCACTTTTGGGTGTTTTCTGTCATGTACGCTCTTCAAAGGACTTCAAATGTGATGTGGTCACTAAAAAAATGTATTTTTTTAAATTTTGCTGGAAAAATGAAAAATTGCTGATGAACTTTGAACATTTATAACTTCCTAATAATTTTTTTTTTCCAAAATTGTGCTGATGTAAAGTAGACATGTGGGAAATTTTATTCATTAATTATTTTGTGTCATATAACTCTTTGGTTTAACAGAATAAAAAATCAAAATTTGAAAATTACTAAATTTTCAAATTTTTCACCAAATTTTTGATTTTTTCACAAATAAACATAAAAATGATCTCAATAAATATACCACTAACATAAAACCCAATATGTCACAAAAAAAATCTTAGAATCGTTAAGGCTACCTTCACATTTGCGTTCCCCTCTGCAGCGTTCTGCGGAGGGGATCCGCAATGTGACCGCAGCACCGCAAGCCCCTATCTTTATAACAGGAGCGCACGGTGCTGCGCTTGACTGTGCATGACCGTGCGCACCCATTCACTGCCATCTGTGATCTGTGCGCAGGCGGATGCCTGCGCACAAATCACCCAGTCTCATCCGCACCAGAAATGCAACATGTTTTACAATTATGCTTGTGTATGCTATTATTGGCAAAGTCATTGTCTGAAGAAGATTGTCTGGTATCTTGTCTCTTTAATTTTGTACTTCTTAGATGTAACATGTAACTGAGGTCTAAATGCCCCTTTACACACTGAGACTTTCCAGAGATCCCACCAGTGATCCGATCTGGCCAGGACCACTGAAAAGTCTCTCTGCAGTCGCTGGTGAGCTGTCAAACTGGCAGACTCACCAGCGACCAGCCAGCAGCGACATCGCGCGCTGCTTAGTTACCCAGTGTTTACCCTGGTTACTAGTGTCCTCCCGCTTACAGGCTAGGCTAAGCGGAAGGACGCTGATAACCAGGGTAAACATCAGGTAACTAAGCAGTGCACTGCTTAGTTACCCAGTGTTTACCCTGGTTACCAGTGCCCAGTGTCTAATGTGCGGCGCTGGGCACTGGCTGTGAGGTCGCTGGTCATTGGTCTCTCGCTGTCACATGCAGTGATGCGTGCAGACCAGTGGGAGATCCAGGACCAAAAAATGGTCCTGAACGATGTGCAGCTATCTAAAGAAAGATTCCCAGGCACTAGTCTTGGCCCACTATCAGACCCCTTTTCATCACTGAGCTAACGGTGTTGCACTAGTCTTAGAAAACAAGTCCATGCACTCATAAGAAAGTATGAGACGGCACTCACCGCTTGTGGTGTTATAATCTCGGCTTCTTTATTTCATCTGTGCAGGTTACAGGCAATGGTGGAGGGAGGGTGTGCGGAGGTGGACGACGGGCACTCCGTTTCGCACTGATTGTGCTTCAATGGGTTAGATGTGCAGCGATCAACGACTTCACAGCAGGGGCCAGGTCGCTGATGCGTGTCACACACTGCAACATCGCTGGAGAGGTCGCTGCTACATCACAAAACCTGTGACGTTTCAGCGACATTGCTAGCGATGTTGCAGTGTGTGAAGTACCCCTAAGAGCTAATCCTGTCCACATTCTGCATTCTGTCAACATTGCATATTGTTAGTAAACTACTAATCAAGACTGCCATCATGTTTGAAACACGATGCATGTGGGCAATGAGTCCAGCATTTATAATCTCTTGTTGATAAAACACTTATTGTATTGAAACAAGATTGTCTGGTATCTTGGCTGTTTAATGCTGTACTTCTTAGATATAGCATGTAGCTGAGCTCTAAGATCTAATCCTGTCCACATTCTGCATCCTGTGAATATTGTATATTGACAGTATAATGCTAATCAATGCTACCAGCATAATTGGACCAGGATGCATGTGGGCAAACTCCAGCATTGATAATATCTTGTTGATAAAACACTTATTGTATTGAAACAACAGCACACAGTCTAATAAATAACACATCTCTGGAATCTGTGTCTCAGTCCCTCACTTCTGGTAGCCTCTGATTTTAGTCAGGCATGTTTTGTTCTGAAAAACTGCGGTATTGCAAAAAAAAAAACCTTTTAACCAAGTTTTATGAACAACCAATCAGATATTGTGGTCCTCACATAGTTCCAAGACTAATGGCCACTTTACACATCCCGATATCGTCGTCCAACTTCGATAAAAAGTCACGTGGTTCGTGCGTTGGCGCCGATATCGTTCGTGCGTTGTATGGTGTAAATGTGCAATTCGATGCAAGAACGATGTAAAAACGATATCAGGGAAGAATTGTGCAGGCTCTCCAACTGCCCGATATTGGATGGACGATCTGGCAGGATATTGCTGTGTGACAGCCCAACACCGACTTGGAGAGCAACTTCCCCTATTCACTCCCATGTTAAATGGTCGTTCCCTGGTTCGCGCGTACAATGGGGCGTAGACATCTCAGGTGTGTTGCCTGCCGATATCTCCCTGTGTGACATCTCCTATGTGATCTTGGATTTCATCCAAAAAAATGTGCACGCTCCCGTGCCGTTGTATACAATATCGAAACGATGTTGGGACGTGTAAAGTGGCCATAACAGGTCTCTCCCTGCACATGCACACAGGGAGAGACCTGTCATTCCAAACGAGTAGGCAGGCAGAAGCCCTAGGGAACCTAACTTCTCATATGGCTAGGTTCCTAACTAACTTTTAACTTTTTCACACCAGAACCTGTTTTCACCTTCCTGACCAGATAAAACTTTACAATTCTGACCAGTGTCAATTTATGTGGTAATAACTCTGAAACACTTCAAAATATAATAATATTAAAATTATTTTTTTGCGCGAAACATAATTCATGTTAGTGTTACATTTTGGTCAACGTGATTTGAGTTTATTCATGAAAATATTGAAAATATTACAAAAAAATTGTGAAAACTAGAACTTTTATGCCCTGTAAGCCAGATGGTTTTACAACACAAAATAGTTCATAAATAACATTCACCACATGTCTGCTTCACATTAGCAATATTTTTTGAAACACAATTATTTTTTAGTTCTGTACATCAACAACAATCAGACATTGCAGGCTTCAAACAACATTGCAATAAATGTAACAACAGGTGATGAAAACTTTGTATCTACCCAAAAATATACCGTATATACTCGCGTATAAGCCGACTCAGCTTATACACGAGTCACTATACGGCTGAGTGGGGGGGGGCCGGTGTCCGGGGGCTGGAGGAGGCAGGGGCAGGCTGCACTATGAGCGGCCGGTCACGTGGGGCCGCTCATTAGTGCAATGCAATATGCACGGCATCCCCCTGTCCATCAGCGGCAGAGGGAGCCGTGCATATTACATTGCGCTCCCCCAGTAGTTTATACAGGCCCCCCGATTCCCCCCCCCGTAGTTTATACAGGCCTCCCGACCCCCCCTCCCCGCAGTATATACAGGCCCCCCGATTCCCACCCTCCCTGTAGTACATACAGGCCCCCCGCGCTCTATATACAGGCCCCGGTTGCAGCCACAGACCTGTAAGAGAATCGCTTTCATACTTTACCCTACTCGCTGTTACAGCGCGCTCCTCCGGTCTCCTTCCCGCTTCTACCGGCGCTTTCCACAATGACGTCATTGTGGATGCGCCGGTAGAAGCGGGAAGGAGACGAGGACGCGCGATGACAGCGAGGAGGGTAAGTATGAAAGCAATTCTCTTACAGGTCTGTGGCTGCAACCGGGGCCTGTATATAGAGCCCGGTGGGCCTGTATATACTACAGGGAGGGTGGGAATCGGGGCCTGTATATACTACGGGGGGGGGGGGATCGGGTGGCCTGTATAAACTACGGGGCCTGTATATACTTTTGGGATGGGGGGATCGGGGGGACTGTTAAATACGGGGGTGGGTATCGGGGCCTGTATATAACCCACACTGCTGGGAGGGTGCTGTATATACCACACTGCTGGGAGGTGCTGTATATACCACACTGGGGGAGTCTGTATATACCACACTGCTGGGGAGGCTGCTGTATATACCACACTGCTGTGGAGGGTGCTGTATATACCACACTGCTGGGAGGTGCTGTTATACACACCTGCGGGAGGTGCTGTTATATACCACACGCGGGGAGCTCTGATATACCCACTGCTGGGGAGGGTGCTGTATATACCACACTGCTGGGGAGGGTGCTGTATATACCACATGCTGGGGAGGGTGCTGTATATACCACACTGATGGGGAGGGTGCTGTATCCACATGCTGGGAGGCTGCTGTATATAAAACACTGCTGGGGAGGCTGCTGTAATACCACACTGCTGGGGAGGGTGCTGTATATACCACACTGCTGGGAGTGTGCTGTTATACCACACTGCTGGGCGCGTTATACACAGCTGGGGGCTGCTGTATATACCACACTGCTGGGGAGGGTGCTGTATATACCACACTGCTGGGGAGGCTGCTGTATATACCACACAGCTGGGGAGGGTGCTGTATATACCACACTGTGGGGAGGGTGCTGTATATACCACACTGCTGGGGAGGGTCTGTTTCCACATGCTGGGGAGGCTGCTGTATATACCACACTGCTGGGAGGTGCTGTATATACCACACTGCTGGGGAGGGTGGTATATACCACACTGCGGGGAGGGTGCTGTATATACCACACTGCTGGGAGCGCTGTAGTACACATGCTGGAGTCTGTTATACCACACTGCTGGGAGGGTGCTGTATATACCGACACTGCTGGGAGGGTGCTGTATATACCACACTGCTGGGGAGGCTGCTGTATATACCACACTGCTGGGGAGGGTGCGATACACGGGGAGGGTGCTGTATATACCACACTGCTGGAGGCGAAAGGAGTGCTGTATATACCACACTGCTGGGGAGGTGCTGTATATACCACAGCTGGGGAGGGTGCTGTATATACCACACTGCTGGGGAGGCTGCTGTATATACCACACTGCTGGGGAGGGTGCGTGTAACACCGCTGGATTGATACCACACTGCTGGGGAGGGTGCTGTATATACCACACTGCTGGGGAGGCTGCTGTATATACCACACTGCTGGGGAGGGTGCTGTATATACCACACTGCTGGGGAGGGTGCTGTATATACCACACTGCTGGGGAGGGTGCTGTATATACCACACTGCTGGGGAGGGTGCTGTATATACCACACTGCTGGGGAGGGTGCTGTATATACCACACTGCTGGGGAGGCTGCTGTATATACCACACTGCTGGGGAGGGTGCTGTGTATACCACACTGCTGGGGAGGGTGCTGTAGTATACCACACTGCTGGGAGGGTGATAGGGGAGTGCTGTATATACCACACTGCTGGGGAGGGTGCTGTATATACCACACTGCTGGGGAGGTGCTGTATATACCACACTGCTGGGGAGGCTGCTGTATATACCACACTGCTGGGGGGTGCTGTATATACCACACTGCTGGGGAGGTGCTGTATATACCACACTGCTGGGAGGCTGCTGTATATACCACACTGCTGGGGAGGCTGCTGTATATACCACACTGCTGGGGAGGGTGCTGTATATACCACACTGCTGGGGAGGGTGCTGTATATACCACACTGCTGGGGAGGCTGCTGTATATACCATACTGCTGGGGAGGGTGCTGTATATACCACACTGCTGGGGAGGGTGCTGTATATACCACACTGCTGGGGAGGCTGCTGTGTATACCACGCTGCTGGGGAGGGTGCTGTGTATACCACGCTGCTGGGGAGGGTGCTGTGTATACCACACTGCTGGGGAGGGTGCTGTATATACCACACTGCTGGGGAGGGTGCTGTATATACCACACTGCTGGGGAGGGTGCTGTACATACCACACTGCTGGGGAGGGTGCTGTATATACCACACTGCTGGGGAGGCTGCTGTATATACCACACTGCTGGGGAGGGTGCTGTATATACCACACTGCTGGGGAGGCTGCTGTATATACCACACTGCTGGGGAGGGTGCTGTATATACCACACTGCTGGGGAAGCTGCTGTATATACCACACTGCTGGGGAGGCTGCTGTATATACCACACTGCTGGGGAGGGTGCTGTATATACCACACTGCTGGGGAGGCTGCTGTATATACCACACTGCTGGGGAGGCTGCTGTATATACCACACTGCTGGGGAGGGTGCTGTATATACCACACTGCTGGGGAGGCTGCTGTATATACCATACTGCTGGGGAGGGTGCTGTATATACCACACTGCTGGGGAGGGTGCTGTATATACCACACTGCTGGGGAGGCTGCTGTATATACCACACTGCTGGGGAGGGTGCTGTGTATACCACACTGCTGGGGAGGGTGCTGTGTATACCACACTGCTGGGGAGGGTGCTGTGTATACCACACTGCTGGGGAGGCTGCTGTATATACCACACTGCTGGGGAGGGTGCTGTATATACCACACTGCTGGGGAGGGTGCTGTGTATACCACACTGCTGGGGAGGGTGCTGTATATACCACACTGCTGGGGAGGCTGCTGTATATACCACACTGCTGGGGAGTGTGCTGTATATACCACACTGCTGGGGAGGGTGCTGTATATACCACACTGCTGGGGAGGGTGCTGTATATACCACACTGCTGGGGAGGCTGCTGTATATACCACACTGCTGGGGAGGGTGCTGTATATACCACACTGCTGGGGAGGGTGCTGTGTATACCACACTGCTGGGGAGGGTGCTGTATATACCACACTGCTGGGGAGGCTGCTGTATATACCACACTGCTGGGGAGGGTGCTGTATATACCACACTGCTGGGGAGGGTGCTGTATATACCACACTGCTGGGGAGGGTGCTGTATATACCACACTGCTGGAGAGGGTGCTGTATATACCACACTGCTGGGGAGGCTGCTGTATATACCACACTGCTGGGGAGGCTGCTGTATACCACACTGCTGGGGAGGCTGCTGTATACCACACTGCTGGGGGCTGTATACCTGTGCTGGGGTCCACCTTTGGCTTATACACGAGTCAATGGGTTTTCCCAGGTTTTGGGGGCAAAAGTAGGGGGGTCGGCTTATACACGGGTCGGCTTATACACGAGTATATACGGTAAGTAAACTTAACCTCTAGACGACAGCCTTACGTCTACAGACGTCGGAAAAAAAGGGTACTAAAGCCTAGCCGACGTCTGTAGACGTTGGCAGGAAAAAGCCCTATAGCGCCGCCCCTGGAGCTAATACCTCTAGGTTGTCAGCGTACCGATTGTAGCTGACACCCTAGAGATTAGTAATTAGCTCCTTTTGTACCCGCACCTGTAATGTGATGACCGGTAAACACCGTTTACCGATCATCACATTACAAACAGTGAAAGTGCCGGTAAAAAGTACTTTCACTTTGATCCGACATGAAAACACATGTCGGATCAAAGTGATCCATTAACCCCCAAGGCAGCTAAGACCCCCTGTGCCTAAGATCGAGCCCCCCCGGGCCCCCACACCTCCATCCCCCCCGGTCCATTCAAAAATGGCGGCGGTGCGCTGCCTCCGCTGCATCTCCATGCAGCCTGACATGTCACACATGTCAGGCTGCATGGGAATGTCCTCCCCCGGTGCTCCCCTAGTCCCCTGCAGGGATCCCCCAGCCTCCGGGCATCCCCCGGCCTCCGGGCCTCCGGGCACCGGGCACCGGGCACCCCCGCCCCCCTCCCCTGATACCTTGTGCCCGGTGCCTTTTCCCCAGAGGCCCCGCCGCCTCTAAACTGTTTGTGGGCCCCCCCCCGTGCCCCAGTAAATCCCCCCTCACCACTCTTACCTACCAACGATCCTGATTCCGGTCCCGCGGTCCTCCGGTCCTGGGGGCTTCTCCTTGCCGGCGGCTCCTGCTGCTCTCTGTCTCTTCTGAGGCGCTCGCCTCCTCTGTGCGCGCACCCTGGTGTGCGCGCACGCGTGCACCGCTGTTGACCCCTGCTGTGCGGCCCAGGGAATGACAGGTCATGAACTCAGTGAGTTCATGACCTGTCAGAATCCTAGGGTCACAAGGGGTTAAATGTGCTTTTCATGGTGGTCTCCACATCAGATCACCATCAGTGGTGATCTATCAGGATCCTGGGATCCCATAGGGATCCTGGGATCACCACTGATGGTGATCTGATGTGGAGACCACCATGAACAGCACAGTTAACCCCTTGTTAACTGTGCTCTTTATGGTGATCTCCACATCAGATCACCATCAGTGGTGATCCCAGGATCCCTATGGGATCCCAGGATCCTGATAGATCACCACTGATGGTGATCTGATGTGGAGACCACCATGAACAGCACAGTTAACCCCTTGTTAACTGTGCTCTTCATGGTGATCTCCACATCAGATCACCATCAGTGGTGATCCAAGGATCCCTATGGGATCCCAGGATCCTGATAGATCACCACTGATGTTGACCTGATGTGGAGACCGCCATGAAGAGCACAGTTAACCCCTTGTGACCCGAGGATTCTGATAGGTCATGAACTCACTGAGTTCATGACCTGTCATCCTCCTGGCAATGAACCTGCTTTTATAGCATATGGGGGATGCCCCATATGCTATAAAACTGAGAATCGTCGCGGGACCTCCCACTGGACTACGTCGGACCTTCCCACTGGACTACGTCGGATGTCAAAGAATAATAAAGATGGAGTCCAAATAGTGTTTGTGTTTCTTTTCTAATAAAAATATTTTTCTCTGTCTTGTGTCTTCTTTACAAATTACTAGAGATTCCTAATGGTCCGGTCTAATATTGGCCAGACGTTATGAATCTCGGGCTTAGTGCCAGCTGCGAAAAAGCTGGCATTAACCCCTTATTACCCAGTCTGCCACCGCTACACGGCAGCTGGAAGAGCTGGATACAGCACCAGAAAATGGCGCTTCTATAAATGCGCCATTTTCTGGGGCGGCTGCGGGCTGCAATTCGCAGCGGGGGGGGCCCAGAAAGCTTGGGCCTCCCTACGCTGAGGATTCCAGCCCCCAGCTGCCTAGTTGTACCTGGCTGGCCCAAAAATATGGCGAAGCCCACGCCATTTTTTTTTTTAATTATTTCATGAAATAATTAAAAAAAAAAGGGACTTCCCTATATTTTTGGTTTCCAGCCAGGTAAAACTAGGCAGAAGGGGTTGGTGGCAGCCCGTAGCTGCCTGCTGTACCTGGCTGGACCAAAAATATGGCGAAGCCCCACGTCGTTTTTTTTTTAAAATTTAATAAAGAAATACAAAAAAAATGCACAGGAGGAGACGACCAGGACACGGTGTCTCCGTGTCTTGTGCACATGCTCTAAAAGTGGGAAATTGCGTGAAAAAAATAAAATGTTCAATATGATATTATCAAATTCTGTGAAGTAGCTGTAGGTTCCAAATGCTCACTATACCCCTAGATATAATCCTTGAGGTGTCTAGTTTCCAAAATGGGGTGACTTGTGCGGGAACTCCAATGTGTAGGCACATAGGGGCTCCCTATATGCTGCGACAGGGGCGTATCTAGGGGGGTGCAGCCGGACCTTTTGCCCCGAGCGCAACTCAGCGGGGGGTGCCAGCGGCACCCCCCCCTGCTCCTCAACCAAGGCTGCAACAGGGGCGGCGGGGCTGAAAGCTGACAGCACCCCCCCCCCGGTTCTCACCTACTTTGGGAGGGGGTGCCAAGATAGATCTTTGCCCCGGGCGCCGTCAAACCTAGTTACACTGCTGAGGTGTGACATGGTGTCCGCTAACTATTGGAGTTAATTTTCCATTCAAATTGTTAGTGGACACCATGTCGCATATGGAGAGCCCCTGTATGACTAAACATTGGAGCTCCCCCACAAGTGACCACATTTTGGAAACTAGACCCCCAAGGAACTTATCTAGATGCATAGTGAGCACTTTCAACCCCCAGGTGCTTCACAAATTAGTCTGTAAAAAGGAAAAAAAAGAAAATTTTTGTGAAAAAAAGTACTTTTTCATTTTTACGGATCAATTTGTGAAGCACCTGGGGGTTTAAAGTGCTCACTATGCATCTAGATATGTTCCTTGGGGTGTCTAGTTTCCAAAATGAGGTAACTTGTGGGGGAGCTCCAATGTTTAGGCACCTATGGGCTCTCCATACGTGACATGGTGTCCACTATAAATTGGAATTGTAAGTGGATACCATGTCATGTATGGCGAGCCCCTGTGTGTCTAAACATTAGCGCTCCCCCACAAGTGACCCCATTTTGGAAACTAGACCCCCCAAGGAACTTATCTAGATGCATAGAGAGCACTTTAAACCCCCAGGTGCTTCACAAATTGATCCGTAAAAATGAAAAAGTACTTTCTTTTCCACAAAAATTTTCTTTTTTCATTTTTACGGATTCATTTGTGAAGCACCTGGGGGTTCAAAGTGCTCACCACCAATCTAGATAAGTTCCTTGGGGGGTCTAGTTTCCAAAATGGGGTCACTTGTGGGGGAGCTGCAATGTTTAGGCACACAGGGGCTCTCCATACGTGACATGGTGTCCGCTAACAATTGGAGCTAATTTTCCATTCAAATTGTTAGCGGACACCATGTCGCGTATGGAGAGCCCCTGTGTGTCTAAACATTGGAGCTCCCCCACAAGTGACCCCATTTTGGAAACCAGACCCCCCAAGGAACTTATCTAGATGCATAGAGAGCACTTTAAACCCCAGGTGCTTCACAAATTGATCCGTAAAAATGAAAAAGTACTTTCTTTTCTACAAACATTTTCTTTTTTCATTTTTACGGATTCATTTGTGAAGCACCTGGGGGTTCAAAGTGCTCACCACCAATCTAGATAAGTTCCTTGGGGGGTCTAGTTTCCAAAGTGGGGTCACTTGTGGGGGAGCTGCAATGTTTAGGCACACAGGGGCTTTCCATACGTGACATGGTGTCCGCTAACAATTGGAGCTAATTTTCCATTCAAATTGTTAGCGGACACCATGTCGCGTATGGAGAGCCCCTGTGTGCCTAAACATTGGGGCTCCCCCACAAGTGACCCCATTTTGGAAACTAGACCCCCTAAGGAACTTATCTAGATGCATAGAGAGCACTTTGAACCCTCTGGGGCTTTACAAATTGATCTGTAAAAATGAAAAAGTACTTTTTTTTCGCAAAAATTTTCTTTTGTCCTCAATTTTTTCATTTTCACATAAGCAACAGGATAAAACACATCCTAAAATTTGTTGGCCAATTTCTCCTGAGTACACCGATACCTCATATGTGGTCATAAACCACTGTTTGGGTGCACGGTAGGGCTCAGAAGAGAAGGAGTGCCATTTCACTTTTTGAATGGTAAATTAGCTCCAAAAGTCAAATTGCGCTCCTTCCCTTCTGAGCCCTGCCGTGCGCCCAAACAGTGGTTTATGACCACATATGAGGTATCAGTGTACTCAGGAGAAATTGGCCAACAAATTTTAGGATGCATTCTATCCTGTTGCCCATGTGAAAATGAAAAAATTGAGGCTAAAAGAACATTTTTGTTGGAAAAATTAAAATGGCCATTTTTTGTTTCCACGTTGCTTTAGTTCCTGTGAAGCACCTGAAGGGTTAATAATCTTCTTGAATGTAGTTTTGAGTAGCTTGAGGGGTGTAGTTTTCGGAATGGTGTCACTTTTGGGTGTTTTCTATCATGTACACCCCTCAAAGAGACTTCAAATGTGATGTGGTCACTAAAAAAAAGGTTATGTAAATTTTGCTGGAAAAATGAAAAATTACTAATGAACTTTGAACCCTTATAACGTCCTAACCCAAAAAATTTTTTTTTCCAAAATTGCTGCTGATGTAAAGTAGACATGTGGGAAATGTTATTTATTAATTCTTTTGTGTCACATAAAGCTCTGGTTCAACAGAATAAAAATTACAAATTTGAAAATTGTCAAATTTTCAAAATTTTTGCCAATTATTTTATATTTTCACAAATAAACACACAAATTATCGACCAAAATTTAATACTAACATGAAGCCCAATATGTCACGAAAAAACAATCTCAGAATCGCTAGGATCCGTTGAAGCGTTCCGGAGATATAACCTCATAAAGGGACACTGGTCAGAATTGCAAAAAATGGTCTGGTCATTAAGGTGGAAATTGGCTCCGTCACTAAGGGGTTAATAATTAGAACCTTACAGGTCTCGGAAAATGGTGATGAAAGCACAATTTTTTTTTAGAGAAATTTCTGATTTATTTAAAAAAAATTCGATAAAACTTAAAGTATACATGTTTGACATCCTTGAGCTTGTTTTGACCAGTCAAATAATATTGACAGTTTAGTTTCTCCATATAGTGAACATGATAAATACCCCAAAAATATTTTTTTTGTGTGCAAAATTACCTCACTTGGAGTCTTTTTCCCGTTTCACAGTACGCTCTTATGGTAAAGTGAATTATGTCATTCAAAAGTATATCTCATCCCACAAAAAACAAGCCCTTATATGGATATATTAACTGAAAAACATAAAAGTTATGGCCCTTGGAACAAGGGGAGGAAAAAATGAAAATTAAAAATGGAAAATCGCGGGGTATGGGGAGGGTGAATAAATTAAGAAGGTTTTAGTTAGGAAAATGTGTTCAGAGTGTATGACAATAGTTAAAGTAAGATGAGATGGGAGAATAACGTTAATAATTTCTAAAGGGAATTATACTGTATTTGGGTAAAAAGAGTGATAGGGATTTGGTGTTGGATTTGATTGTTTTTGCTGACAAGAAGATGGAAGAGCTTGAAAGTGAGAATATTATGAGAGTGATCTGTGAAGAAAAGGTTAGAAAGGCTGATAGAAAGTATGGTGTTATATAGGATGACTGGCAAGGATGGCTTGTCTGGGATTTCATATAAAAGATATGGAAAATTGTGGAAAATTGTTTGGTTGAAGTATATGATTTTATATAGTAAAATAGCAAGATGACGGAGATCATGACGAAATGCAGTGAAGTATTTACAAACACCAGGATCCAATAAATCAAGTTCTAAGTGGGCCTTGGGCCCACCTTCTGAAGTAATATTTGGACACTCAAGTTGTGTCATTTTATCTTTTCACCAAAACAATTTTCAAGATACAGTTAGTAACTGACTCTTTTTTAAGGAACCAAAATCTCTACTATGGTCTGCATGGGCTATTCTTAAATTAATCCATCATCGTTTAAAGAAGTAAAGGTCTGGAATTGATTCCAAGGTTGATATTTGCTTTTGGGAGCTGTTGCTGTGAACTCATAACATATGGTCAAAGAATTTCTGAATAGAAGAAAAACAGATCATAATTAGGATAAAGACAATAAATCCATCAGCTTGAAACATCCATGAGCTTGGGAACTTATAAAAGCCTGGATGTCAATGAAAGACAACAGTGTTGGATGATTTCCGAATTCTTTCCACGGTGAAGAAAAACCCTTTCACAATATCCACTCAATTGAAAACCATCTCCAGGAAGTAGAAGTGTCAGTATTTTAGGCTACCATGAAAAAAAGACTTTGTGACAGCTAATGTAGAGGGTTCACAAAAAAGTGCAAACCATTAATCAGCCTTAAAAGAAGAAATTTCAGATTAGGCTGCCAAAAACACCTAAAGAAGTCAACCCAGTTCTGTAAAAAGACATTCTTAGGGTACTTTCACACCAGCGTTTTTTTTAAATCGCGGCAGATGCGGTGAAAAAAATGCATCTGCTGCGATTACCGCATACCGGCTGCACTTGCGGCACAGTTGCGGCAAACCCCATACAAAGTATATGCGGGCTTGCGGCAGGTGCGGCAAGTGCGGCTTTGGCACTTGCGGCAGGTGTGGCCGCGAAAAAAACCGCGGTCAGCCGCGTTTTTTTCGCGGCCGCACCTGCGGCAAGTGCAAAAACCGCACTTGCCGCACCTGCCGCAAGCCCGCATATACATTGTATGGGGCTTGCCGCAACTGTGCCGCAACTGTGCCGCAAGTGCAGCCGGAATGCGGTAATCGCGGCAGATGCGGTTTTTTCACTGCATGTGCCGCGATTTAAAAAAAAACGCTAGTGTGAAAGTACCCTTAGTTATATTAACTTGACTTTACCTGTACCAGATTGATTGGAAGAAGAAAATATGAAGAACGTTTGGAATGGCTCATGATCCAAACCACACCACTAGTGAACGTTCATCAGCAACCTGAGCACCTTCCACAAAAGTCGGCAAAAATTCGGGAAAAAGTTCCAAATTTAAAATGGCCATAAAACTTTACCTGTTTATTTGGGGACAAAACTCTCACCAAA
Source organism: Allobates femoralis (assembly GCA_033576535.1). Lineage (NCBI taxonomy): Eukaryota > Metazoa > Chordata > Amphibia > Anura > Aromobatidae > Allobates > Allobates femoralis. Next base: position 139,975,235 of record JARQOC010000002.1, read on the forward strand.
AGACCCGTTGGCTATGGACTACACCTAACCTATGATTAGGAGTATCCACAGCCATCGGGTCTACTGGCATGTGTATGCTGTAGAACCTTTGGGAATTGTTTTTGAATTTTTTTAGCTTCCTGGAATTTTTCTCTCTGTGTAATGTCTTCTTTACTATTTACTTGAAATTCTTAATGGCTTCGTCTAACATTATCCTGACATGTATTAATTTTGGGCTTAATGTAGCTGGCAATACAAAACTGGCATTATCCCCTTATTACCCAGTTTTCCACCACTATACAGCAACTGGAAGAGCTGGGTAATGCTCCAGGAATTGGTGCTTCTTATCAATGTGCCAATTTCTGGAGTGGCTGCATGCTGTTATTCTATAGCGTGAGGGCTAATAACAATGTGCCCTCACCATGCTGAGAATGCCAGCCCAACTATGGCAATGGTGACCTCACCGCTTACTATGCCTCAAGTCTCAGTGCTTTCATATAGTAAGCGGTGAGGTCACCGTTGCCATAGTAACTTCAAAAAGCAGTTACTATGGCAATGGTGGCCTCATCACTTACTATACCGCAGGTCTCAGCGCTGTTATATAGTAAGCGGTGAGGTCATGGTTGCCATAGTAATCACTATTAGCAGTTACTATGGCAACGGTGATCTCACCGCTTACTATATGACATTGCGTAGACCTGTAGTATTGTAAGCAGTGAGGTCATCATTGCTATGGTAACCACTAATAGTGGTGATGTCACCATTGCCATGCAAACCACTATCAGCGGTTACTATGGCAACGGTAACCTTACCGCTTACTATACTGCAGTTCTCAGTGCTGTTATTCAGTGACCAGAGACCATGGGGAGAGGATGTGTTTTTCCTCCCTGTGGTCTCTGATGTGGTAGGGCTGCGTGAGTCCAGGAAGAGAGAAGACGACAATCGTGAAGTGGTACAAGGGTGGGGAGGGAGTAATAAAGATTGAGTCGCTAAGTGTCTCAGAGTTTTTATTTATAATAAATTGATTTGTCTCTGTGTTTTGTATGTTTTTAACCATTTATTTGAGATTCTTAACCCGGGTTTAACTTGGGACTTAATACCACATGAAAATACAAAGCTGGTATTAATCCCTTACTATCCAGCATGCAACCACCACCAGGGCCGCTGTAAGAGCCTGATAAAGCACCTAAAAATGAATGAATACGCCATTTTAAGGGCAGCTGAGTGCTGCTTTTCTTTCGCGTGGGAGAACCCTCAAACAATGAGCCCTCATCGAATACCAGCCCTCAGCTGCCTTGTTTTACCTTGGCTAGCAATTAAAAATAGGGAAGAGCTCGCACATTTTTTTGCCGGCCAAGACAAAATTATGCAGCTGAGAGTGGTAGCTTGCAGCTGTCAGCTTTCACTGTGATAGACTGACAAATACTGTGAAACCCTATGTGTTTTTTTTTAATTATTTATTTAACATACTATGATGGCAGGTTGGTTGCTATATACTAATATGTATGGCAACCAAGCACAATCAATGTTAAGATTGTGGACAGAGTGTGAGCGTCTGTGATTGGTTGTTGCTGGTCAATGCATTGGATATGCATGAAGTTTTTACATTTTTTTCCTCAAATATATACCGCTTGTTAGCATATGTGCATCATTGGTAGTAGCTGAGTGCTGTAGAGAATTTTTTTTAGTTGTTTGACCCAGTGTCCATGCTGGCACCAGTTCACATTATGTCTGTGAGTGCTGTGCAGTTTTTTCTCTTTTGTGTATAACGTATGGAGTTTCTGGCTCCATGTCTGCAATTTGTATCCTCATCATCCACAGGTGGTCTGAGGTTGAGATGGTGTCCTCCCACTTGAGAGTGGGATAGGGAGAAAAAGAGGGACAGGGATGTCAGCGTTAGGACTCATCAGACCTGGGGTCACCTTGTCGAGGTTGATGAGCAAACGGACATTGGCCAATGTGTGTACCAAGAACCCCAAGAAAATAAAAAAATAAGATTTTTGAGTTTTTTTAAAAAAACTTACGTTTTTAAATTTTTTTCCTCAAATATATACCGCTTGTGTGTGCATGTGTGTGTGCATGTATGTGAATGTATGTTAGTGTGTGTCTGTGTGTGCATGTGTGTGCATGCAAGTGTATGTATGTATGTGCATGTGTGTGACTGTGTGTCTGTATGTTTGTGTGTTTGCATGTGTGTACATCTGTGTGCATTTATGTGCATGTGTGTCTGAAACTTCATCAGCCCAGGAGGTATGTGTTTTTTGTTTACTTTATTTGGGACACTAGCATTTTGGATGGTTTTCTGTTTTTTTGAGCATAAAGTAACATTGACTCCATGCTGATTTGAGTTGTATGACACATAATGCATTTGATTCTGATTTCAACTTAAATGTGATTATAACATTTTGCAGTTTGACAAAAATTGCCCTCTCACCTATGCCTAATTTCATAATGCTTGAGGAAATCCAACTGCACTGCTGTACAATCAATCATATACAAAGGAAATTTGTGAATGTCAGTAGCTTTATTCAATTTGTTTCAAGTTGTATAACTCACCCCTTCATCAGGACAACCACCAATCAACTTCTTAATGCAACACTATGCGATAGAATACACTGCAGGTATGCCACATAGACAAAGAATTTTAACATTAAAGTAAAAAAAAAATGCTTTTTACATTGGATCCCCCTTCTTTTTATCTTCTCTTTAACATTAATAGATGCAATTTCCTGTTAATTCACAAGAAGATAATGTAAACATTAATGAAGCGTTCCCCAACGAGTGGCTCAGGAGTACCAAGTGGCTCTTTGCCCCCCGGCAATGTTATTCACCAGTTGTTGTCGATTCTAGAAACTGTTTTGCACTAATGGCACCTGTAATTCACTAATAATGCAAAAACTTACACATTAAGATAAAGAATATGTCTGGCAATTAACATTAGAATAAAAGCCATGTTTGCAAGTTTTTTTTTGTCTAATGGAACTTCTCATAATGTTGGCCTACACTGGTAGCAAACACTAGGGTTAAACCATATTTACATGGCTATATAATTAATAGGCTTTTAAACATTCACATTTAATGTGACTTAATTCCACCTATCATACATGAAAGCTGTTTGCGACATGCAAAAGGTGGGGTACCACTGCATTAAAGCACAGTCTTAGTAATGCTGTAGGATCATTTATTTTTATAGGTCATTTTATATTCCTACAATTTTTTTATTGAGCAAAATAAAACATAAAAGCAGCCTTAACACAAAAATATTTAAAATTTATGAGCACTGGGTTTATTCTTTTTCATCTTTTTTTCTACAAAATCAAATTATGTTAGACATGTTCTTCTCACCTTGACAAGGACCAGTTTTCCAAATGCAGCATATATAAAATACAAGTTATTTATATGCAGATGAACATCTCTTTTAAGCTCAAATGAAATATCTTTTCAATTCTCAGGTGTAATAAACATAATTGAAAATAATGGTAGATTTGTATTTCTTCGACATCCAAACTAAATGAACCTTTCCGTTCCTGTTATGTTACTTGTAGTGTTTTAGGAGCCGTTTTGCATGCATAATGTATGCCTTTCTGGTATTTAAATATAGCAGGGTAATAAAATGATGACAATATAAAAATCTCAATGCATTGAATATTTATTAGCAGCTCTGTCAGATGTACGGTGTCACTATAAGATATATGCTAATATGTCATGTATGATGAGAAAATTCAAGGTAAGGTGTGGATCAGATTATTATAATAACATGTTTTTAATTGAGATTCCCTTTCAAAAGTGTCAGTTTCATTTCCTTCTCACCGTCACAGTTATTTAGCTGGAAGAACATCAAACTGCTGATACAACTGAACACATTATCATAGTAATATAAAGCAGATGGTAAGAATTCATAGACACTTCATGTACAGTAAGAATACTGCTTTATCAATGCCAAACATCGATGTGTTTTCATGTACTATAGATGGGCTTACTTAGCTGCTTGTAACGTATAGATTATGATTATTTCTATTGTTGTTTATTTTCTGATATTTTGATCATTTGTGAGACGTGATAATTGACCTCGTCCACTTTTAATAAGGTTGCCTTCACACTGCGATTTTCTGTTTTCCGATGCTGTCCGATAAAAATCGGACAGCATCGGACCGATTTTGGCCCCCGTGCAGCCCTATGGACATCGGACCGAAAATAAAATCGGATAAAATCGGATTGGACCAAATCAGATGGCATTTAATGCACATCCGACCCGACCCGATGTTTTTAACTTGGGGCCCTATGGAGCAGGGTCCGAGGAAACATCTGATGTGTCCTCAGACCCGATTTTACTGTACTGAGCATGCTTTAACAGTAAAACTGCTCCTAACCATCTAATTTTACTTCCGCAATGTATATACATACATTGCTGAAGTAAAATTAAGTAAGGTAGAGGTTAAAAATAATAAACCATCTATTCTCACCTGCCCACGAGTCCCTCGGCATCTCCAGCATCTCCGGCCTGTAGGACCTGCCGTGATGTCACAGTCACATGACATCACGACTGTGACAGTGACATCACGAGAGGTCCTAGGATCAGAAGAAGACAGCTGGAAGCGTCGCGGGAGTCGTGGACAGGTGAGAATAAAGATTTTTTTATTTTTTATTCTGGAGGAGAGGGAAAAGGAGGGGGAGTACTGGGGGACATGAGGGGGACACACAGGGGAGAAGAGAGGGGGACACACAGGGGAGAGGATGGGGAAACAGAGGGGAAAAGAGGGGGAAACAGAGGGGAGAACAGCTGACAGGTGACAGGAGGAGCTGGCAAACTGATCCTGCAGAATTTCGGAATCGGATGCCTATTTGGCATCCGATTGCAGGGATCAGTTTAGATCCGATGCTGTCCGATTTATATCAGACAGCATCGGATTTGACAAAATCGTAGTGTGAAAGTAGCCTAAGCCCTTTCAACTTTTTAGAAAAAAGTCAAGTTAAAGCAAAGGGACAAAATCTGTCACTTTTTAGCACTATAAAATGGGAATAAACAGAATAATAATTTCTCTCTAATCATCTACTATAATAATAATAACTTTTATTGACATTTATGGGAGAATTCTCAAGATTATAATATTATTTCTTTTTTGGAGACTGATGAGAGAAAAGTACAGGTCAATACACAATCAATAACAGGTTTATCACAAGATGTACAATATTTGGAGGCTGAGGCTTTTTATTTTCAATAATCCTTTGTTCCCATACAGTAAGCATAGGATGCTCTGATAATTCTTTGTGGCTTTTCTACATCAAGATTAGTGTAGAGAGAAGCAGCATTCATGCTAAAAAAAAACCAAACAAAATAAAAACTGATAAATTGCGCTTCCATTTACCGTATATACTCGCGTATAAGCCGAGTTTTTCAGCCCAAAAATTGGGCTGAAAAGTCCCCCCCTCAGCTTACACGCGAGTCATATACAGGCGCCCCCCATCGGTATACAGGCCCCCCCGCATCAGTATACAGGGCCCCCCCTTGCTGCCGCAAACCTGTAATCATTACACTTATCCCTGTCGTCGTCGCCGCCGCCATCGCGCTCCTCCGGGTCTTCATGCTTCTTTCGGCTTCCTCCTCCGGTGGGCGCAGGCAATGACATCATTGTCTGTGCGCCAGAGGAGGAAGCAGGAAGAAGCATGAAGACCTGGAGGAGCGCGATGGCGGTGGCGGCGACGACAGGGATAAGTATAATGATGTATTACTTTACAGGTTTGCGGCAGCAAGGAGGGGGGCCCTGTATACCGATGAGGGGGGCCTGTATACTACCACTGGGGCTGCTGCTGTATACTACCACTGGGGCTGCTGTTATATACTACCACTGGGGCTGCTGCTGTATACTACCACTGGGGCTGCTGCTGTATACTACCACTGGGGCTGCTGCTGTATATACCACTGGGGATGCTGCTGTATACTACCACTGAGGCTGCTGCTGTATACTACCCCTGGGGCTGCTGCTGTATACTACCACTGGGGCTGCTGCTGTATACTACCACTGGGGCTGCTGCTGTATATACCACTGGGGCGGCTTCTGTAACACTGCTGGGGCTGTATATACCACTGGGGAGGCTGCTGTATACCACACTGCTGGAGGCTGTATACCTGTGCTGGGGTCCACCCTCGGCTTATACACGAGTCAATAGGTTTTCCCAGGTTTTGGGGGCAAAAGTAGGGGGGTCGGCTTATATACGGGTCGGCTTATACACGAGTATATACGCATAGTTCTAGCAGTGCCCAATGTCCAGGCATAGCCATAGTGACTCCAAAAATTAGCCCAAGGGGCTGTATCATGGTTGATGAAGGAAGCAGGCATCAAGGGCCAAACAATTATGGAGCTGGCCTAGGACTACTAGCACAGTAGTTGCAGTGCCCAATGTCCATGCATAGCCATAGTGTCTCCAAAAATTAGCCCAAGGGCTGTATTATGGTTGATGAATGAAGCAGCCTCTCATCACAAGTGCCTCTGATGGAAAATATTAGGTAACGGAACACTGTTTTAAGCTTATTAGCCATGAGGTACATGCAACAGAAGCAGGAGTTGAAAATATGTGTAAGAAGAAATGAGGTTTGTATGGGAAGGGATGAACGTGATTACCAGTTGCATAAAATAACATGTTGGGTGACTTTAGGTTGGGATGCTGTCATCAAGAGGGCTTAAATACTCTTGCGAAATCCAGTCCTTGTTAAATTTTATCAGAGTCAGCCTGTCTGCATTCTCTATAGTCAGCCGTGTTCGTGTATCGGTGATGATTTCCCCAGCAGCACTGAAAATATGCTGTGCCATCACACTAGCAGCAAGGCAGGCCAGCACCTCCAAGGCATATAAGGAGAGGTCTGGCCAACTATGCAGCTTAAATACCCAGTATTTAAACAGAACAGAAGCGTCAGAAAGGAGGCAGGTATGATCACTTAGATAGTCATTGACCATCTTGTTTAACTCAACCCTTCTTGACATTGTTACTGCTCCAGCTAGCCCTTGTTGTTGAGCCGGTTTTGTGAAGATGGCCCAGTTTGTGGACATTTTACCACCACCTCTTTTGGACCTGCTGGGTACTGGTGCTGCTTTGGTTGCCTTTGCCCCAGCCTCTGCTCAGCTTCGTATGGCAGATGCCACAGATGACAAAATTTGGTTCAGAAGCACTAGCTGAAAAAAATTTCCAGACAAAAGCTGAATTGCTCTTGGCAACAGTTGACACACTTCACACTCTGCTCAAGTAGCCCTTGGTGCCTTTGTTGGTGCTCTATATCCATCTTCTTCCTCTGTGCTGGCTATGCATGCCAGCAGTCCAGGCTGGATTGGTGGTCTCGTCATCGACCACCTCGTCGTCCATGTCATCCTCCTTCTGTGTTGATATTTTCGGCTGGCCATATGGCAACTATGTGTCATTACTATCAGCCTCCACCTCTTCACCCAGTATATCACGTGGATGAAAGTGGCTTTCTTCTGGCTGTGGGTTTTCAAATATTTGGCCATGAACATACTATACCTCCTCACGTTCCTCTTTAATGTAAATCAACGAGAGGTCAGAGGCAACGAGAGGATATGGACCAAACAGATCCTCGGAGTGGCCAAGGTTGGGGTCAAATGTTTCCTGTGACTCCTGACAGGGTGATGAACTAGGAACAGGTTGAGAATAGGATGGTCTAGCGTTGTCTGTATGGACAGGAGACTGTGTGGTCATGGACGATTGGGTGCTGCTAGAAAATTTTGTGGAGGCCTTATCAGTCATCCAATACAGTATATGCTCTTGCTCTTCTGGCTTCCAGATCTGTTTACATTCCAGACCTGGAAATTTTACCAGGAACATAGATACATTAACTTTCATCTGTCTCCCAGACTCTGTGCCTTGTCTAGCACCATTGACAACCCATCGCCCACGTCCACGTCCATGTCAACAACCTTTTTAGGAATTTGGGCTTTTCTGACATAGCTGCAGATGTTTAGATGCAGATATTGGGGAACAAGGAGCAATTAGTGCTTTGTGGAAGGTAGCACTACAGCCTAGTACTGCTTTGTGTTTTACTCACAACACCACAACAGCACCAAAAAAATTGCCCTGAGGATTAAGGCGATATATTAAGCGCACCAGTCAGCACACAAGACTGCAGTGCTGCTTGCGTGTCAGTTGTGCAGTATCGTGCATGCTATTCGGTGTGAACACAGCACCGCAACGGCATGAAATATTGCCAAGGTTTAAGGCAATATATTACGTGCGCCAGTAACAACACAAGACAGCAGTGCTGGCTGCATGTCAGTTGTGCAGTACAGTGCATGCTATTCGGTATGAACACAGCACCGTAAGGCACACAAAAATTGCCCTGAGCTTTAAGGCAATATTATTACAGGCAGCACGGTGGCTCAAGTGGTTAGCACTGCAGCCTTTGCAGCACTGGGGTTTTGAGGTCCTGGGTTCAATTCCCATCAAGGACACTAAGGACAGCATCTGCAAGGAGTTTGTATGTTCTCCCTGTGTTTGCGTGGGTTTCCTCAAGGCACTCCAGTTTCCTCCCACATTGTAAAGACATACTGATAGGATGTTTAGATTGTGAGCTCCAAGAGAGACAGAGCATTACTCATGTATGTAAAGTGCTATGGAATTAATAGCGCTATATAAATGAATAAATATATATATATATATATATTACGTGCACCAGTAACCACACAAGACAGCCATGCTGGCTGCCTGTCAGTTGTGCAGTACTGTGCGTGCTATTCAGTGTGAACACAGCAGCACAACGGCAAAAAAATTGGCCTGCAGGGGTAAATGTGACCCCAAAAATAGCTGGGAAAACTGTCACTGCTTCCTGACCTTATACTTTCAGCTCTGGGAAGAGCTGAAATATTTCTGACTGTACTATGTGATACTGTAACGCTCCTTCCTGTCTCCCTGCACTACAGTCACCTAGTACTGGTAGCTCTCACAAGAGCTTTTGAATTTTACAAAGGATTTCTGTATAATTTGCACAAGCACAACTCTCCCTATCAGCTACTACACTAGCGGTGCTCTGCATGCAATGTGCAGAAAATGGTGTCGGCAGAGCTTATATAGAACCTATGAGTAATAGGATATGACTCGTATGATGCTGGGCAGCCAGCCAATCATAGTAATGCCACAACCAAGAAGGCTGTGGCATTACTGTGATTGGCTAATGCTGGGCAGGAGATCCAAATATTGCAATGCGAGTAGTGAAATAATCGCTATGTTCCGAGTACCGCGAGTACCACAGTACTCGCCGAGTACAGAATACTTGCGATTAAACTCGCTCATCTCTAGATAGCATGACACACCCCAGGGCCGGGGTACTCGGATCCCGGGCATAGCTTTAAGGGACTGTTACTGGTGGCCAGTGCCTGGATCTGTGGCCCTGGTGGTCACGAAAAAGGGGTTAAGTAAAAATAGAATAATAAAAGTTTTTTTAACGTGACGCCACCTGCAGTATCTGGTGATGGCACCAGCGCTGCCAGCAGACCTGATGATGGGTAGGCAGCCAGATAGTGTCGCTCCCTGCAGGCGGAGCGAAGTCCCAAGGGCAGTGAGTTAAAGAAATGGTTTTGCACCAGGAGAGGCGCAGTCTTCTCCTTAAGACTGGAACACAGGTGACCGACTTAGTAGAAATGAGACACAGGAGACCTTCTTGCTCTGCACGGGTATTTACTGGCAACTTGTCAAGGCAGTTCTCATCGGTACACAGTCACACAGTCACGGGTAGCTGACCGGGTAGTCACTAAAGGATGCCAAATCTCTCTGAGGCTCTCTTCGATGTTCCTTCTGGTAACACTTTCTGTCCTTTTCACTCACTGTGCTCTCCTTACTATTCGTGCACGGCCCTGCACGGAGCCCTCTTCCTACCAGGCCCATTGGGTATATAGAGGTTACCCTTCTCTTTAAGGGGCTCAACACGGTTTGGAGCTCCTGGTGAGGACATGCATGTCAGACCTGGTCTGGGCTATATGAAAGGCCTTTTACTTACTGGCTTTGGTGGGTCAGAGCTAAACTTTCCTGCACCGCACTCGGAGCCGGTACTCTGTCTTGGACTGGGTTCCCTCCCGGACGGACAATCTTCAGTCCGGCATGGGGTTGCACTAGCCAGGGATCCCCTTTCTGTCTGGGTTGCCTTTCTTTTTCAGGCACCCTCCACCACAATCCTCGCAGGGACCTCCTTGTCCTCCTTCCCTCACGGTACTCTCCTCACATTCTGGCTAACAGTCACTCCCGCTTCTTTCACTTCACCTTAGCTCCTCCCACTGGGACAGGTTCCCTGGCAACAGGTTATCCAAAAGGTGTGCATTCTGAAGCTGGTCTGTACACCCAATGCACCCACCACACTGCGCAGGACTAGAAATGATGTGCCACAGCCGCCAGCAGTGCTTATTACCTGGAAGAAGGAGGAAGGAATTTTACACCAGGGCTTGCTCCTCAATGAATGACCATGCCCACCAGGACACATATATTAGATAGAGTCAATACAAACAGAATGATCTATTTCAAGTTTTTTTCTGTAAATGTTGATGATTATGGCTTATAGACAATGAAAACCCAAAGGTTATTATCTTAGAAAATTAAAGTAGGGATGATGAAGGGTTAAAAACTACGCTGACATATTGCACAAGATATCAAAGACATCAAAGGGTGAATATAATATTGATTTATTAGTATAGTATAATATATTTTATTTTATATATATATACAGTTGTGGCCAAAAGTATTGACACCCCTGTAATTCTGTCAGATAATACTCAGTTTCTTCCTGCAAATGACTGCAATCACAAATTCTTTGGTATTATTATCTTCATTTAATTTGTCTTCAATGAAAAAACACAAAAAGAATTGTCCTAAAGCCAAATTGGATATAATTCCACACCAAACATAAAAAAGGGGGTGGACAAAAGTATTGGCACTGTTAGAAAAATCATGCGATGCTTCTCTAATTTGTGTAATTAACAGCACCTGTAACTTAACTGTGGCACCTAACTGGTGTTGGCAATAACTAAATCACACTTGCAGCCAGTTGACATTGATTAAAGTTGACTCAACCTCTGTCCTGTGTCCTTGTGTGTACCACATTGAGCATGGAGAAAAGAAAGAAGACCAAAGAACTGTCTGAAGACTTGAGAAACTAAATTGTGAGGAAGCATGAGCAAACTCAAGGCTACAAGTCCATCTCCAAAGACCTGAATGTTCCTGTGTCTACCGTGCGCAGTGTCATCAAGAAGTTTAAAGCCCATGGCACTGTGGCTAACCTCCCTAGATGTGGATGGAAAAGAAAAATTGACAAGAGATTTCTACACAAGATTGTGCGGATGGTGGATAAAGAACCTCGACTAACATCCAAACAAGTTCAAGCTGCCCTGCAGTCCGAGGGTACAACAGTGTCAACCCGTACTATCCGTCGGCGTCTGAATGAAAAGGGACTGTATGGTAGGATACTCAGGAAGACCCCACTTCTTACCCCGAGACATAAAAAAGCCAGGCTGGACTTTGCCAAAACTTACCTGAGAAAGCCTAAAACGTTTTGGAAGAATGTTGTCTGGTCAGATGAGACAAAAGTAGAGCTTTTTGGGCAAAGGCATCAACATAGAGTTTACAGGAGAAAAAAAGAGGCATTCAAAGAAAAGAACACGGTCCCTACAGTCAAACATGGCGGAGGTTCCCTGATGTTTTGGGGTTGCTTTGCTGCCTCTGGCACTGGACTGCTTGACCGTGTGCATGGCATTATGAAGTCTGAAGACTACCAACAAATTTTGCAGCATAATGTAGGGCCCAGTGTGAGAAAGCTGGGTCTCCCTCAGAGGTCATGGGTCTTCCAGCAGGACAATGACCCAAAACACACTTCAAAAAGCACTAGAAAATGGTTTGAGAGAAAGCACTGGAGACTTCTAAGGTGGCCAGCAATGAGTCCAGACCTGAATCCCAAATAACACCTGTGGAGAGATCTAAAAATGGCAGTTTGGAGAAGGCACCCTTCAAATATCAGGGACCTGGAGCAGTTTGCCAAAGAAGAATGGTCTAAAATTCCAGCAGAGCATTGTAAGAAACTCATTGATGGTTACCGGAAGCGGTTGATGGTAGTTATTTTGGCTAAAGGTTGTGCAACCAAGTATTAGGCTGAGGGTGCCAATACTTTTGTCCCGCCCATTTTTGGAGTTTTGTGTGAAATGATCAATGTTTTGCTTTTTGCTTCATTCTCTTTTGTGTTTTTTCAGTGAAGACAAATTAAATGAAGATAATAATACCAAAGAATTTGTGATTGCAATCATTTTCAGGAAGAAACTGAGTATTATCTGACAGAATTGCAGGGGTGTCAATACTTTTGGCCACAACTGTATATATATATACATATATATATATAAAATAAAATATATTATACTATACTAACAAATCAATATTATATTCAACCACTGATGTCTTTGATGTATTGTGGAACATGTCAGCGCAGTTTTTAACCCTTCATCATCCCTACTTAACTTTCTGAGATAATAACCTTTGGGTTTTCATTGTCTGTAAGCCATAATCATCAACATTTACAGAAATAAACTTGAAATAGATCATTCTGTTTGTATTGACTCTGTATAATATGTGTGTTTCAATTTATGTACTGAGTTATTGAAAATAATTTTTTTTATGATATTCTAAGTCATTGAGATGCACTTGTATGTGCTGTATCTGTATTTAACAGACCCATAGATTTGTATTCACCCTTTTCATCTGTGTTGCTGGAAAGAAAGGGTTAAACAAAGGTATTAGTTCCGATAATTTTACAAAATATCATCATATCTCTTGATTTTGCTTTAGTTTCATAGTCTTATTGACTTTATACTGAATATGAGTCTATGCTATTTCTATGATGTGTAAACAACAAATGACCTGTAATTTCCTTTAATGAGCAATTTCATTTTAAAATGAATTATTAACATACTATAAAATTCAAGCTGTTAAGTAATGTTTGCTTTGAAAGGGATAAAAGGACAGATAAACAATTAATGTGATGTGCCTTCAATATTTGACATCCCACTTTGCATGGTCATTATCTACCACATTTTGCATGGTGCATCCTTCATACATTGTGAGGATGCCATATGGATAGGCATGTTTGCCTTCAAAGAATTTTTGCATAAACATCTGGTGATATGATTTGTCTGTAATGCACATATTTTTTACGACAGCTTGGAAACATGATAAATACTTTGCTAACTCTACTTTTAATGCAAACAAGAAATGTCTAAGTATAAATCAAATTTAGATTAGTTTCTCTAATGCTGGGAAATTTCTGTGATTTTCTACAAAGCTTGTATAGTATCGTGAACTACAATACAGAGAATAAACAGCTTCAGGTACATTGTACTAAAACACCAATTATATTTGTAGTTTTACATTCAAGTATTGAAAATTTACTGTGAGTTAGGCTGGGGTCACATTTGGAAGGCACAATCCGGTAACCGGATCAATACCCGGATCCGGTATTACCGTGTGCCTTCACATTTGGTATCACATTGCAGATGTGGATCCAGTAATGGATCCAGATCTGCAATGAGAAACATTGTGGCACCAAAAACCAGATCCGGTACTGCAAGGTACATTTACGTTCCGAAAAATGCAGTCTGCATGATTTTTACCGCAGGCTGCAAAACTTGATGCGGTAATTATTCCATTGCCTATGGCTGCGGAGCCGGATCCGGTTTTGACCATTTTTAATAGTCAAAACCTGATCCGGTTTTGAAAACAAAGCAGCAAATGTGACCCTAGCCTTAGGCTGGTTTCACACCACAGTTTATCTGATCCTATTTCGGCCCCATAGTATTCCTACGGGGCTCGATGGAGCTGGATGGCAGCTATTTGCCATCCGGTTTCCATCTGTCTGGGAGGATCCGGGAGAATTCAGATTTTTCTCCCAGAAACAAAAACATTGCTTGCAGCGTTTTTGTGTCCAGTGCAAAAATCGGCACAAATCTGCTCCTCCTAGATCCTCCCAGATCCATCGCGATTCGGCGTCCCCTAACATGGGAGTCTATGGCGCCGGATGACGCCAAATCCAACATAAAATCAGAAGCGGCTCCCGGACACCGGCTGCTGAAGTTTAGCAGTGAGCGCTGCTAAATTTCAGCACCTGGAGCTGTCTCCTGCAGAGATTTTAGGACCACGGCTAGCTTCACGCCGCGATCTTGAAATTTCAGCAGCTGCAGCTGTGATCTGCCGGTTCCGGCAGAAAACAGGAGCGGAGGGCATATTTGCCTTCTGGTTCTGTTTGTCTGGGGCAGTCAGGTTCTGTTCGGTAATTCCTGCAAAACACCGGACAGAACCTGAACTATAAAAACTGTGGTGTTAAACCAGCCTAAGAGGTTCTTTGGTTTTGATACAGGCAACACTGAGGTTGTGGGTTTGCACAAGCTAAACCAGTGATTAAAGGAAATCTGTCAGCAGGTTTTTGCAATGTAGCCTGAGGGCAGCATGATGTAGGGGCTGATATGTTGATTTCAGTGATGTGTCACTTATTAGGCTGTGTGATTGTTATACATTTCATTTTCTTAGGATGTTAGAAGGGTTACAAGGTTACCAACAAATATTTATTTATTTTTCAGGAAAACTTATATAAAAATCTTAAAAACTGCACCCCTAAGTGTATTTAACCCCTTCACCACCAAGCGATTTTATGATTCTTGTCTTCGTTTTTACTCCCCTTCTTCTATGATCCATAACTTTTTTTTAATTGTATTTTATTTTTGAAGGATGATTTGTACCTTTGAATGACACAATTCATTTTACCATATAAAGTACTGGAAAAAAGGGAAAAAATGCAAAAGTTGCAAAAAAGTGTAATTTCATTTTTTTGATTTGATTGTTTTTTGGAGTTTTTTTTTTACTTATTATGTCCACTATGTAGTAAAACTGGCCCGTCAGTGTGTTTCCTGGCCCGTACAAGTTTGCAGATATCTTCATTTTTTCTTTGATCTAAGCGGTGAAAAAAAATCTAAAATTTGTAAAAAAATAAATAAGAATTGCGCATTTGTTGCCATTTTCCAAGTTGCATAAGATTCTCATTTGTCAGGATCTGGAGCTGCATAATGGCTTATTTTTCCATCTTGAGCTGATGTTTTTCATGATACCATTTTAGGGTATATATGGTGTTCTGATCGCCCGTTATTGCATTTTATTGCAATGTTATTACAATCTAAAAAATTTAAATTTGGTGTTTTTACTTTAGTTTCTGATGCACAGTTTACAATCAGATTAATTTATTTATATTTTTATAGATTAGGCCTTTCAGAATGTGGGGATATAAGAAAAGTATACTTTTTTTTCACTCTTTTTTTTTTATTAGTCTAGTTAGGACACCTGAAAACCTGCACTGTCTGATTGCTTTCGCAATACAGTGGTCTGTAAAGCAGAAATTTTAAACTCCCGTGGATGCCGGCACTCAACCAGCTCCTGTCACTAGAAGACAGAAACGAGCAATTAAACCTAAAGAGAAAAATGAATACCTACTCTGAGGATTACAGCCACCTGTACCAGACTAAACTGGTGAGTGGGAAATCATGAGAAGATATATTACATCTAAAAATTGGAGAGTAGAACAAAGTAAAAAGCCATATGTCAAAAAGGTAAAAAAAACATCCCAGAGACCACAGGTGAGATTTGTAACCTACAAGGAAGGCTAGAAGAAAGGAATTTTTTTTGTATGCACCATAAATCCTGTTTTCTCAGTCTTTTGCTTCATTGGAAGATACAAAAAGTCAAGGATGTAATTATCAGTCTAAAGGATGGAAAAGAGGAGAACGCCAGAATAATAAATGTAAAGCGATAGACAGATCATTCAGGTCATACTCCAGGTGACTGCCGTTTGCAGCAACCCTCTGCAAAAGCAGTGTATCCCTAGCTGTATAAACTTATACAATGTCAGAACAAATTTAGCAAATGATGAAAGCCTACAAATGTAGAGATCTCGAGGAGATCCTTCGAAAGAACAAACTGCGAGTTTCAATGAGATTACCATTACCATTAGGCAGTGATGCACCACTCTTTCCATGTCCAACTTGCAGAAAGATTATTCAGAGAAATAAGAGAGAACGACAGAATGAAGGTAAGCTGATCTCTTTAAGGTGGAAAGTTAAGGAATGGATTGGATGAAGACCATCCTAACCTAGAGAAAAAGCAGGAATGTGAAGAAAAAGGTAAGATCTTTCAGCTGGAGTCTGGTCTAATGCAAGTATTTGCTACCAGGACAGCAATCTATGAGGAGACTAAGAGCAGTGAGATGTCCCAGATCTGGTGAAGTGAGTTCTGTAAGACGTCAAAGATCAGGATGAGATTTCATGGATTCAAGGGGAGCTGGTAGAGGAACTGAGTAAACCACAACCTCAAGGGAATAAATGATTTGTTCCTGAAATTAATATATTTCTAAAAAAAAATGTTGACAAGGCACAAACCCGTCCGTTGTAGAAACTGAAAAACAGGCCAAACTCACGACTTGACTGCAAGATAATGCGTAGAGAGAAAGGTGTATAACATAAGTTACATGATTGGACTCACACCAACTCTAAAGGCCTTCCAAGTACAAATTAGGTCACAGGTTAAGGTGGGTATCCCTGCTCTTATCATAGAATGCCTGGAGAAAGCTAAACATTTCATAACTATGGCTTTACAGTCGTGCCGTAGTCTGAGTGACTACAGGGCCAGACTGGGACCAAAAATCAGCCCTGGAAGTAAAGACCCCACCAGCCCACACACTATATCATCTATCAGTCACAATAAGTGAATTTTGTTTTTACATTGGCGTGACCCTCATCACTGTTTTACAAGAGTTATTTGGAGAGCCACATGTGAGTGGCGAGACAGAGGGAGTACTCACCCACAGCTCCATTCACATGATACTCTTCAAAGCTACAGTTTCTCAGGATTGTGGGGTCCCAGCGGTCAGATCCACAGTGAAGAGAAAGTCATCACCTATACAGAAGAGAAGTGGTGACTTCCTTATTCAAGATAATTTAAACAACATATAAATGCTGAAAATCCCGGAATCCAATACCACCTCTCTGACAGCAGGACAGTATACAGGACAAGAGAAGTGGTAATGTGCAGTGTATATACAGAATAATACAGATACTGAGGATTACACCCAGTATACAGGACAGAAGTGGTACTGTGCAGTGTAGATATACAGAATTATACAGATACTGAGGATTACCCCCATTATACAGGACAGGAGAAGTGGTACTGTGCAATGTATATACAGAATAATACAGATACTGAGGATTACACCTAGTATACAGGACAGGAGAAGTGGTACTGTGCAGTGTATATATACAGAATAATAGAGATACTGGGGATTACACCCAGTATACAGGACAGGAGAAGTGGTACTGTGCAGTGTATATATACAGAATAATACAGATACTGAGGATAACACCCAGTAAACCTGACAGGAGAAGTGGTACTGTGCAGTGTATATACACAGAATAATACAGATGCTGAGGATTACACCCAGTATACAGGACAGGAGAAGTGGTACTGTGCAGTGTATATATACAGAATAATACAGACACTGAGGATTACACCCAGTATACAGCACAGGAAAAGGGGTACTGTGCAGTGTATATATACAGAATAATACAGATACTGAGGATTACACCCAGTATACAGCACAGGAGAAGTGGTACTGTGCAGTGTATGTATACAAAATAATACAGATACTGAGGATTACACCCAGTATACAGGACAGGAGAAGTGGTACTGTGCAGAGTGTAGCATATGACTCAAGCAAGGATTGCATTGCACCGCCTGGAGGCTCTCCTGATCTGAGCACGACGGCTTCATGTATTTCTATGCAGCTGACATTTTCAGGTCAGGTTAACCGCCGGCTGATTCTGGGCAGTGCGATGCGATAGCTGCAGAAACAAACACTGCAAAAGCGCCCTGTATGAATATAGTCTAAGGTGATCCCACTAATGTTGTCATGCCCCTGTGGCTGTTAGTGACATGAAGACCAGCATCACCGCCAGCTCTGCACATCTCTGCCTCCCATGATGAAGGCAGTGCGTCTGTGTGGCGCCCCTGCAACCACAGACGAGGTAAGACGGTTGACTGAGGAACAAACACACACCAACCCAACGCCTAGAAACTCTATGTCAGGCAAGGGATGGTGGGAGTTTAGAGAAGTGTGGGTGGAGAGAAAGAGACACGGACAAGTATATGGAGGAACTAGACACGAGTTGGGCCTAGGAACACTACGTTGGAAGAGCAGATCCCAGGAGGAGAGGTTCCCTGGAGGCAGAATACCCAGGAGGGAGCTCAACGTAGAGGAGGCGAGAAAGAAGCACCACAAGCCGAGACACCACACTGAGAATAGTTGTAGAACAACGGGCCCGGCAGCCGCAACTGACATAGCTGACCGGAGGACCCAGAGCTGACTACCGGAGAGAAAGAGGGAGCCTGGTGAGCCCAAATTACACCTGGGTCACTGGAGAGCTAGGCCAGGACAACTAGAGCGCTGGCTCTGTAGAGGTGACCGGGGAGACTTCAAGACCCTAATCACGAGGCATCCTGGCATGTTACGGAGACTCTAAGGCCCGTGACCAAAGTACCGCAGCGGAGTAGGACAAAGCCATCGGACTAGGGCTAGTGACCCTAAAGCAGAGAGAAATATTGGGAAGAAAACGGTGTTCATCAGTCCGCGCTGCCAGGATCCACAAAGAGTCAAATTTTCCTTGAGCAAATTTCCAAGCTTTATTTTCTTCATCCTACGCGTTTCGGCGCCTAGCCTGGCACCTTCATCAAAATAAAGCTTGGAAATTTGCTCAAGGAAAATTTGACTCTTTGTGGATCCTGGCAGCGCGGACTGATGAACACCGTTTTCTTCCCAATATTTCTCTCTGCTTTAGGGTCACTAGCCCTAGTCCGATGGCTTTGTCATACTCCGCTGCGGTACTTTGGTCACGGGCCTTAGAGTCTCCGTAACATGCCAGGATGCCTCGTGATTTTTGTGTTTTGCTACAGATAGGTCCATACGCTTTTCTTTTATTGAGTGACGATTAGAATTATTTCTTGTTCTGAATTTTTGCCCGGTCTCCCCTATGCACATACCACCTGTTTGACATTTGGTACATATAATTAAATACACCACATAGCCTGTGATGCTACTGAAGTTACCTAGGATCTTGTAGTCCTGATCTGTCAAAGGAATCTTTATCTTGTTGGTTGTCATTATAGATGGACAGGTTTTGTACCTGTTCTGGTTGCAGGGAAAGGTTCATGTTGCTGCTGGAGAGGACAGGGTGCTTCTGACAATGATGTTTTTTAGATTAGCCGGTTGTCTAAAACACAAGAGTGGGGGATCCGGAAATATTGATTTTAGTTGGGCATATTTTTGTAGTAGTGGTTGCAGTTTCCGTGCAGCTCCTCTTAGCACTTCCAGACTTGGATTTTAGGTGACTGGGAGAGGAACTCTGTTGTTTTCTTCTCTAGTTTTGTAATGTAGGATATGATTCCTTGATATTCTGGTGGTTCTTTTAATCTGGTTTTCAATTGCTCTTGGATGGTAGCCGTGGGTCAAAAAGGTCTTTCTGAGGTCCTCAAGGTGATTGTCTCTATCTGTAGGGTTGGAGCATATCCGATTGTATCCGATGGCCTGGTTATACACAGTAGAGTTTTTTATGTGTTTTGGATGGAAACTGTCTCATCAGAGATATGTTGGATGGTCAATTGTTTTCTGGTACAGAGATGTCTATATTTCATTCTTCTATGGCTTAATGATGTTGTCTAGAAAGGTGATTTCAGTGTAGGAGTAGTTGAGTGTTAAGTTGATGGTGGGATGAAACTGATTAAAGTGTTCATGGAAAGTCTTTAGCTGTTGCTCAGACTATGTCCAGATGATTAAAATGTCATCGACATACCGGTAGTAGGCCGGAGGCCTGATAGTACAAGAGGATAAGAAGTCACCTTCAAGCTTGGCCATGAAAAGATTTGCATATTGTGGTGCCATTTTGCTTCCCATTGCTGTGCCAGTCTCTTGTAAATATATGTTGTCGTCAAATGTGAAGTAGTTGTGCATGAGGATGAATTTTATAAGCTTCACCACAGAGTCAGCATCAATCCCTGTGTTTTCCAGGAAGGTTTTGCAGGCATTTAATCAATCCTCATGTGGGATGTTACTGTACAGAGATTCCACATCCATGATAGCAAGGATGGTTGCTTCTGGTAGAGGACCTATTGCTGACAGTTTATTCAATGGGTCAGTTGTGTCCTGAACGTAGCTAGGTGTCTCTTTTACCAGGGGTTGGTGAACACCCTCTACCCACCTGCTGGGTGTTTGCCTCCTTCTGGTAGTCAGATTGGTTCATCATGGCTATTGCATCACCCTTGTCTGCAGGTTTGATAATGATTTCTTTGTTGGTTTTCAAAGACTGTATGGCCCTTCTCTCCTGGGCATTGATGATGGATGCTTGACTCTTGTGTGTATCTAAAATAGTGTAAAATATAAAAGGGAGGGGGACAAGAGGCGCAATAGTGCCCTATCACTAGTGACACTAGTGTAATATGGTGGTGCTGTGGAGCCGCTCACCTGGTCCAGTTGTGATCCCCACAACTGGTTTGAAGGCGTTTAGGAATCAATGTTCCAAGCTGCCGCAGGACCTCCACCTACCACTGGATAGTAGTATGATCCAAGAGAAATGATGGGAGTGATGGTGTGCCACGGTCCGCGCTGCTCTGGGTTCAAAATAACTTACCAAAGAGCCAGTCAACTTTTCATCCTCTTTATTCCTCCTTCTCCTACGCGTTTCAGCGCCACACCCGGCGCCTCAGAATATCCCTGAGGAAGGCGCCGGGTGTGGTGCTGAAACGCGTAGGAGAAGGAGGAATAAAGAGGATGAAAAGTTGACTGGCTCTTTGGTGAGTTATTTTGAACCCAGAGCAGCGCGAACCGTGGCACACCATCACTCCCATCATTTCTCTTGTATCTAAAATAGTGGATTTTACCAAATGTCTGAAAGTGTCTATATATTTATCCAAATGGGAGTTACGATTGGGATCAGGTGTCCAGTCTGACCTTTTCTTGGTTGTCAGGATCTTTCTTCCTTTGGCCTAATTGGTTTTGGAATCCTCTTTGTCGCTGAAATATTTCCTTAGGCGTAGTCACTGTCCAATTGTGCATGTTTCTTCAGAAGTGTCTTTGAATCCATAAAGATTTGGTACATTCCAGTATCTTCCATTTTGATAAGGTAAATGGATTCATGGGTTTTTATATAAAATTAGCTGTACTACCCGGCTATGCCCGGGTTAATAAATAACTGCTGTTAGCTATAACAAAATAGAATTTGAATATGTCATATTAATGACCTGTAGGAAAATAGAAGCTGAGCTGTGATTGGTTTCCTATAGGCAGCCTAATAAATCTCCAGCCAACAGTAAACCCTCCCCCCAGCTGGGCAGTATATATTACCTCACACATACACATAAAAGACAGCTCATGTGACTGAAAGAAAAAGGGGGAAGGGGAACAAGAGGCGCAATAGTGCCTTATCACTTAGACACTTATAGTACGGTGGTATAAAGGAACCACTCACCTATTTCAGTTGTGTGACCCACAACTGGTATAAAGACATGTAGTGTTTTATCCGGGTGGCTGCTGCTGGACTCCACCGACCACTTGCACGTGGAATCACACAGTAAAAAATGGGAAAGGAAACGGTGTTCACCAGTCCGCGCTGCCAGGATCCACTTATTCCAGGGAAGAAACTCACGATCAGATGTGATATGATCAAAACCTTTTATTGTATCCAACGCGTTTCAACGCCTTTCCTGGCGTCTTCCTCAGGGATATCCCTGAGGAAGACGCCAGGAAAGGCGTTGAAACGCGTTGGATGCAATAAAAGGTTTTGATCATATCACATCTGATCGTGAGTTTCTTCCCTGGAATAAGTGGATCCTGGCAGCGCGGACTGGTGAACACCGTTTCCTTTCCCATTTTTTAGCTCATGTGACTGACATATGTCCCTGTGGGGCGTGTGTGTGTGTCTCTGTGTCCCTGTGGGGTGTGTATGTGTGCATGTCCCTGTGGTGTGTGTGTCCCTGTGGGGTGAGTGCATGTGTCCCTATAGGGTGTGTATGTGTGTGTATCCCTTTGGGGGGGTGTCTGTGTGGTGAGTGTCTCTGTGTTGTGTGTGTCTGTTTGTGGTGTGTGTGTTCGTGTTCGGGTGCCTGGTGAGTATCTCATGTTGAGCTCCACCTTAGCTGTTACCCCTTGTGTGCATGTGGTGTGTATACATGTCCCCGTGCGTGGTGAATATTCCATGTCAGGGCCCCACCTTAGTGACTATATGCTGGTATATGTTGTTAGTCTTTGGTGCTGTCATTAAGCCCCTCTCATTCACAACTGTCAACTGGTAACTGTCACTTTCTTTCCATTATGTAGATAGGGCCAAAATTGTTTGGTAAATTGGAACACGCGGGGTTAAAATTTCAGCTCACAACATAGCCTATGATGCTTTCGAGATCCAGACGTGTGACTGTGCAAAATTTTGTGGCTGTAGTTGCGACAGTGTAGATGCCAATCCCGGACATACACACACATACACACATTCAGCTTTATATATTAGATGAATGGGCATTTGGGGACATTACAGATTCATGCGTTTTTATACAAATTGAAAGGACACTTGGGGATATCTCATCTCCAAGAGACTCCATTTTGAGGACTATGAACTTTTGCCTTTTCTTATGTGAACCTTGCTCTCCACAACTCACTTAAGTATTTTAAGGTCTCCAGAGGCTACTAACTATAAAGCAATTATACAATTTGTTCCGCTTATCTCAGAAATGTGGTTTCACTTTTCCGTAACGCTGTTGCATTGTCCAATGAGTGCGTATTGGGCGCGGTGTAAACCACTGTGGCATGCCTATCTCCTCACACACCGCTGAACATGTACGCCCACATTGACTTTGGAATTGCGGCGTGTGAAGCGGCGAGGGAATTCGACCGGATTGCTTCCCCTGTGGGTGAGGAGATTTCCGGGGCGACACATCGCCTTTATTTCAGGGCGAGATTGCGGATTGTAATACCGCCATTGGCGATCTGAGGCGGGCATGAAAAACGTGCACGAGCACGTTAGATCGCCTCTTATCGTCAGCCGATCTAGCGGCATGTGAAGGTACCATAAAACCTCCCCATTAAAGCTACCTGCTCCAGGTGACTATTATCATAAATTTAGATATATTACTGATGCCTAGAATTCTACACATACTTAATCATTTATATTATTAACTACCAGCTATTTTCAAATACATACAGGTCCTTCTGTTAGAGCCCGCATAAGAGATTTTCTCTTCATATTTTCTAAGGGACCAACTGAAAAGGTAGTATCCTTTATCCTAATTTCCCATCACATTTTACTTTATTATAACATGGAATCGGATAGTACCTGCATTATTTCTATTTTCACAGAAACTTCTATATATTTGCACCTCTTCTGTTGTCACACTTCGTGAGCCGTCTGCACAGCCTCTATCTTGAGCTCCACTCCTCGTCATTTGAGGTAATTAGATGACATTTATTACATAGTTTTTTTCCTATTGTCATATATGATGTGAATATACTGACATTTGGTGGTTTTCCAATTCATTGTACCGAAAAATGAATACAATATTACTATTTTCTGTTAATTGGTAGTGTATATTTACTTATATTATTGTGTCCTGACTGTCACTTTTTACTAAATGATTGTTAAAGATTCCTTTCCCTGATGAAAAACTTCATAAGTTTTAAACTATCGTCGGGATTGGTTGACACAAAATAGATCTTTTGCATTGACTCTTCTCTCCAGTGTTGTGTGTGCCAGGGTTCTCTATTTTTGCAATGAATACTACAAAATAATGAAGAGATTCCATCACAAGCAGTGTAATCAAATTCAATTTTTTAACAGCTTTAGGCTCAGGGTGGATCAACCTAAGGCATCCTACTTGGAAAAATTCAATTAGAAAATGTATAAAATTCCCTGATACTGTAATAGGAACAATATAACCTGATTGAAGAGTGAGGGAAAATACAGTATTCTGTCATGTAGTTTTACACTGAAAAACAAAATTAAAAGCCTGTAACTCTCACTTGCACTGGAACTTGAACAACAACACTTGATCAGAGAGTGAGAAGATATATTCTGTCATGCAGATTGGCACTTGAATATTTCCTATGTATTCCTCCCTCTCATAGTGGAGGATCGCACAAATAAACACTCTCCTCGCGTGAAGATCAAAAACAACCACTCGGATACAAGTGTCATTAACACAGATGAGCAAACTTTCCCCAAACATGTTCATCAATTTCAAATTCGACACAAACATTACAAATTTGACTTGGGTTCGGAAACACAGGCAACATAACCTAACAAAAAAATTGGCAAATGCGGCTTTGTTCTTTAACTGATCGGATAAAAATTAGCATTACTATATTCAAGTGATACTTTTTTTTCTACCTTCTGACATTATAGGATTGCAAGCAGGAAGTGTTTGATGAGGGGAGGGGTCAGAGAAGCTTCAAACACCATTTTTTTCTGAGGTTTTCTGTGTGGATGTCTGGAAGTTGAAGACACAAGGGCGTGTGTCATTGAGTGGCTTGTTTCATTGGCTGCCAAAGTCCCTCGAAGAAACGGTAATATGCCATCGTCGCAATTTTTAGAGTGTTACTGCTTAGGGACAGTGCTGCTGCCCTTCCGTATTGCTCCGTTACACAAATAGCTAGCTATTCTTTCACTTTTTAGATAGAATAGGAGGATTGGCACGAGGGTCTATTCGGACATAGGCATTTTTTGCTGAGAACAAGAGAACAAGTCTGATTAATAAATCTTTATGCGTTGCCAAAGCCATTTCTCTTCCATTCAGCAAGTGATTGGAAAATCTTAGTGTTTTCCCTAAAAGGTTGTGTTTGGCCTCTAACCAGTAATTGTCAAATCCTTCAGTTTTTACTAGAAAGGCATTTTTACCTCAAAGCAGTTACTGCAAAATCATTCAGTTTCCCCTAAAATTTATGTGGCCTCAAAGCAGTGATTGACAAGTCCTTCAGTTTTTCATAAAAAGTCTGTGTTAGGCCTTGAACCAGCGACTGTCAAATCCTTCAGTATGTACTAAAAAGGCATTTTTGCCTCAAACCAGTGAGTGGAAAACTGTTCAATTCTCAATGAAAGCAGTGATTGTAAAATCCTTAAGTTTTCCCTAAAAAGGCATTTTTTGCATCTAGCCAGTGATTATCAAATCCTTAAAGCACAACTGTCGTAACCCATTCATGACCTGGAAATTTTTCGTTTTTCATTTTTGTTTTTTGCTCCCCTGCTTCCATAACCTTTTTATTTTTCCGTCAATATAGACATATGATGACTTGTTTTCTGCGGGACGAGTTGTACTTTCAGATGCAATCATTTATTTTACCATATAGTGTAGAGAGAAATTGCAAAAAAAATCCAAGTGCAGTGAAATTGCAAAAAAAAGTGCAATTATATATTTGTTTTTTGGGTATTTTAGTCTCCATGCTCACTATATGGTAAAACCGATATGACAGTGTGATACCTTGGGTCAGTATGAGTTCATAGATATCAAACATGCATACCTTTACTGGTATCTAAGTGGTGAAGAAAAATCAGAAATTTGAAAAAAAAAATCCCAGTTTTTGTGCCATGTTCGGCACCCCGTAGCATCCTAATTTTTTGGGATCTGGGGCTGTATGATGGCTTATTTTTTGTGTCTTGAGCTGACATTTCTAACAATACCATATTTAGGTGCATGTGCTGTTTTGATCACCCATTATTGCATTTTATAGCAGTGTTGCAGTGACCAAAAAACTTTGGCGTTTAGACCTTTTTTCCGTTACGCAGTTTATGGCTCTCATTAATTGATTTTATATATTGACAACGCGGCAATACCAAACATGTGTATTTTAAAAAAAAAAATGTAATACTTTTATTGTGAATGGGGAACATATTTTTTTTTCACATGTTTGTAAAAACTTTATTTGTTCATTGATTCTTATTTTTACATAGCCCCTTAGAGAGGCACAGGGATCCACACTCCAATCATTTCTGACAGATACTGGTGAGCTGCAGTTCATCGGTATCTGTCAGAAATGCGAACGGTGAACGGTTGGCAGAGCCTGCCAACCACTCACCGGAAATGCTCCATGACATCTTCCGGGGTCAAGCCAGGTCCCCGGACTGTCATGTGATCGCTGGAGATTCCTCAATATTATAGCAGGATCTCCAGTGTTGGCGGGGAACAAAGCGTTCCCCGCCGCGGCACCTTTGGATCCCGCTGTCATTGATTGGCAGCGGGATGCAAAGGGTTAACAGCACCGATTGGATCCCGGGTCCGATCGGTGTTGTTAGCCCAACATCTCAGCTGATGATATCAGCTGAGATGTTGGGTGTTTGATGTGAGCTCCGCGCCGGAGCTCAAATCAAACAGCGGGACACGGTCCATGATGTTGTATAACGTTATGGGTTGTGAAGGGGTTACATTTTTATTCAATAGTCATGTAGAGCAAGTGAATATAATCATCTTTCAAATATACGTTATTAATGAAATCCGGAAGGAAACACCTTTAAAAAAAACTTCCACTAGATGTTCTCAGTAGGCTATTTCTGAACCACACATATGCTCATTGTGAGGCAGCGCCATCTTCAGGGGGCATGGACTACACTCCATTCACAATGCAGTTGAGAAGACTGTAAAGTTAACCTCATGCTGTCACCCTGCTGAGTTCAAACAGCTGCTGTGAGATCTTATCTGACTCTTCAGTTCACTTGGCTTCTGCTCTGTCATAACAGAGAAGAGCCATGTGAATCGAGGTGTTGGCATGAGGTAATTTAACAGTTTTATCAGAATGCAATTGTGAATGCAGTGTAGGCCACGTCCCCTGAAGACGGAGCGGCCTAACAATGAGCATATGTGTGGTTCAGAATCAGCTTACTGAGAACATTTTGTCGAAGTTTAATTAAAGGTGTTTCCTTCATGATTTCATTAATAAAGTTAATTTGAAAGTTGATTATATTTACTTGCTCCACATTACTATTAAATAAAAATTTAAACGGCGGTTACACTATAAGTTTGTAAATAAAAGGCATTTTTTGCTTCAAAGTAGTGACTGCAAAATCTTTCAGTTCCTCTTAAAAGGCTGTGTTTGGCCTCTGACCAGTGATTGTGAAATCCTTCAGTTTGTATGAATTCATTCAGATTCCCCTAAAAAGCCTGTGTTTGGCCTCAAAGCAGTAATTGTAAGATCATTCAGTTTCTCCTAAAAATGCATTTTTTGCCTCTAACCAATGACTGCAAAATCATTCAGTTTACCCTATAAAAACTGTGTTTGGCCTCAAAGCAATCATTGCAAAATTCTTCAGTTTTCCTAAAAAGGCAGTGTTTGGCCTCTAACCAGTGATAGGTAAATCCTTCAGTTTGAAATAAAAAGAGGCATTTTTAGCCTCAAAGCAGTGATTACAAAATCATTTCGTTTACCATACCAAGACTGTATTTCACGTCAAAGCAATGATTGTCAAATCCTTCATTTTCCTATAAAAAGGCTGTGTTTGGCCTCTAACTAGTGACTTTCAAAATCCTTCAGTTTCCCCTAAAAAGGCTGTGATTGCTTCAAACAAGTGCTTTTCAAATCTGTGTACACAAAATATGAATGGGAACTCCCGACGTTGTGGTGGAAAGGGGAAGGGGAAAAAGCTTGATAGGGGAGTAGACTTGATGTTTAAGGTGTACATGGGGTAGGTGCTACTGCTATTGTTGCTGAATGCTATACTAACCAAACATTGGCTCATCATATCCCAAGGGCAGTGATTACTTCTGTTACTGGTCAGGCTACTCCAGCCTCTTTGTTTGCCAGCAGCAGAGCCATATAAGTTGTGGATGTGGCCCACAAAGAGCTTTTGCTAGAGTTCATGGCAAGTGCTGCATCTAGCCTGTCCTCCTTTACCTCCACCGGAAGTGTGATGCGTTGCAGCACATGAGTTGCTTGCCACACTTTTGTGTATATTGCAGCCACACTTTTGTGTATATTGCCATTGATAAGCAGTGCGGCGCCTGCGCACTGGAGATCTGTGTCTT
Organism: Allobates femoralis; assembly: GCA_033576535.1. Taxonomy (NCBI): domain Eukaryota; kingdom Metazoa; phylum Chordata; class Amphibia; order Anura; family Aromobatidae; genus Allobates; species Allobates femoralis. The sequence goes on from JARQOC010000002.1 coordinate 140,003,321, forward strand.
CTGTTGTGTGGGTACATCTCATTCTATTTTGATACATGTCCAAGGGAGTGTTTTTAGTAAAACTTTAGATTTAAGAAGTAATTCTTAAGAAGTGGTATGTTTAGCTTCTTTGAAGTGATCAAGTAGTACTAGCCAAGTTTTATTACAGCAGATCGCTGATCTATGGCTAGAGATTCTATCCTTTATGGGCTGTGTCGTCTCTCCTACATAGAGAAGTCTACATGGGCATTTGACTACATATACTACAAAGTTGGTGTCACAAGTATAGAAATCTTTTATCATGTATGATTTTCCAGTTCTCTGGTGGTTTCCCTTGATTACATTGGAGTAAGAGGAATAGCTGAAGTATGGGTTGGTGCCCATTCTTTTGTTATGTAGATAGGTTGATTTGTGGTTCTCTTTGTGCTGCCTATATCCACCCTTATAAAATAATCGCTTAGGTTCCTAGGTCTATTAGTACACATAAGGGGTGGTGTTTAGAAAGTTTCCATGTCTGGGTAAGGCTAAGGTCACACTTGGCATGAGTTTTTTTTAGTGCCTTAAAAAAAAGCATGCATTTCTGCATGCTTTTTTCCATTTCTGCATGCATTTTTTAAGGTGTCGGATGGCACCCTGCATTTTAGAATGCGTTTTTAAATCAGCACCCAAAAAAAGTGCATGCACAATTTTTTGGTGCTGCTTTAAAAACGCATGCGTTTTTTAACATGAGCTCCTATGGAAAAAGCATGCGGTTTTTGATGGTACTAAATGGTAAAAATGTAACATGCGTTTTTGCATGCGTTTTTGAAGGCAGCTACTCACATAAGTGCAAAATCTCATGCCAAAAATGCATGGCACTTTAGACATGCGTTTTTGCTATTAAGACATGCGTTTTTGCTATTAGGGCATGTGTTTTTTAACATGGGGGCCAATAGGTGCATTTTTACAGGCTTTTTTTAAAAACGCAGATCTCCAAAAAAGCATGAAAAAAACGCAAGTGTGACCCTAGCCTAAGCCTGATTTAATAAAGGCCCCAGAGACAGCCTCCATATACCCTAGCAGCAGCTTCCATATACCCCAGCTGCAGCCTCCATATACCCCAGCAGCAGTCTCCATATACAGCTAGCACAGCCTTCATATACCCCAGCACAGCTTCCATATACCCAACACAGCCTCCATATATGGCCAGCACAGCCTACATATACCCCAGACACAGCCTCCATATACAGCCAGCAAAGTCTCCATATACCCCAGAAGCAGCCTCCAGATAATATATAATATGGTGGTTCTCTTGCTGGTATGTATGACCCCATCCTGGCCTCACAGTAAAAAAAACAAAACTATTATGCTCACCTTCCTTGGCTCCTCTGGGGCTGTGTCCTCCTCAGATGCTGTCCCCATCCTTGCAGCATGCTCCCTGTGCTTTCTTGCTGCACGACTCCACCAGTGTGAAGACTCATTACTCTGCTGCAGTCAACAGAGGATGAAGCTCTACAGCCCTGAGAGCCAGCACATGGCTAGTCCCAATCACATGCAAATTAGTCATCTGCATGGGCTGCGGAAGCACTCAGCTGCTGGCTGAGTGTACCTGATGTGCCTTTCCTTGACCGGACTGCCTGTCTCTAATGGGCCCCTGACCATCAGGCTTGCCTGTCCCGATGGCCAGTGAGCTGTTCAAGAACCTGGCTCTTGCCCGGGTATGCCAGGTGCAGACGCCAGCCCTGCACCTTCCCATTCCTGAGTTGTTCCTCTTGTTCCAATGTAATCAAGGGTAACACTGTTATTCGCCCGAGAACTGGAAAATCACATATGATTTTCATAAATCATAAAAGATTTCTAACCTTGTGACACTAACTTTGAAGTATATGTAGTCAAGTGCACATGCGGACATATGTATGTAGGAGAGACGATATAACCCATAAAAGGAAACTTGGCTACCACTACTCGATCACTTAAAAAATGGCAAACATACAGTGGCCCATCTACAGTTCCAAGTATTAGAGAAATCAGAGACCCAGGAGACGGGGTAATCAGTCGTATTGGATCTATACACTCTATACACTTGCACCCATGGGCCTTAATAGAGAAATAGAGTGGATAACCTAACTAAACTGACACATACCATTTCTCCCTCATATTCATAGAGAATATCTTTTTTCATCTTCCTTCCTATCCTTATACCTCCCAGTACAGTAAGCAAAAGAATGAACTGATACTATTGTATTATGGAACTGGTTTTCCCCTTCATCTTTCCTTTGCCGATATAGATGGTATATATGTGGAGCAGTGGTTCTTAACCTTTTTTGAGGTACACAACCCACCAGTTTCATATGCACATTCACCGAACCCTTCTTTAGTGATAAATCTACATGCAGCTGTCAGGAGTGTGTTGACCTCCATGGCGGAGGCTCCGCCGAAATCCTGAGACTGACACACCATACCCCTGAGGTTCGATCAAACCCCAGTTAAGAACCACTGATGTAGAGGTTAGACTCCTACTGGATACTTTGTGAATAATACATATATCGATTATCTCTATTTATAAGACCCACACTGAACCAACTATATATCCATATGTGTTTCTCTGAAATTCTATACATTATACAGTACCTCAATATAAGGTTCTGCGTATTCTTCTCATTCCCATACTTGCCCAACAAAGATAAGTTACATCATTGAGGGGACATACAATTAGAATTAAGCAAGCATTTTTCCTTATACAATCATAAGAATCACTCTGCTCCTCTTTTCTCCCCAATACTCTACTTCTTAAATTTAAAGTTTTACTAAAAACACTCCCACACAACAGAAGACACAGATCTCCAGTACGTAGGTGCCACACTGCTTATTACTTATTATTTATTAAGTCACTCAATAGTCCTATACATGTGACTGAACCAGCTGAATAATCTTTCCGTTGATACTCCATGATACTGATATATGGCGGAGCATAACATTTACTGGAGCGGTTGCATTACTTATGAGGGCCCCCTATCCAATAGTTCTACACGTGTCACCCCCCTGTTCCTGATCAATGTTTAACTTTCAAATGCTAGGCCAGACCCTGATCCATACCCTGTGCCTTGCATGCAGGCTGCTCCGTTATACAATTTTTATTCTGGGTCAATTGATGCACTTTGGTGGTATCTGGCACTAATTTTTTGAAATATACACACTCTTCTTGGATCTCCTTGGCTGTTTCCTGAATTTAGCAGGGCTCTGTGAGTACAATGCCCACACATGTCACGCACCCCCTGTTACTAATGAATGTTTAAGCTTGAAATGCTAGGCCAGGCCCTGTTTCAGACCCTGTGCCATGCATGCAGGTTGAACCATTATACAATTTTTATCCAGGGTCAATAGCTGCCATATTTTCGTGGTATCTGGCCCCCATTTTTTGAAATGTGAACACTCTTCTTGGAGTGTCCTTCTTGTCTTTCTCCTGAATTTAGCATCTGAAGCTTGAAATACTGGACCAGGCCAACAAATGAATGGCACAAAGATAGTACCTGTGTGATTATATATATATATATATATATATAAATATATATATATATATATATATATATATATATATATAAATTTTAAGTAAAAAAGAATCAGCACAATCTTATAATTCCTGTGTCCACGGTGCTCAACCGCCACATGCATAAATCCAGAAAAACAGGCAGCACTCCTCAATATAGTGAAGTGGACAATTTTATTCCATCCTCATGTGATGCATCATTTCAAAGATTTCCCTTCTTTGTCAAGCATCACTATATTGAGGAGTGCTGTCTGTTTTTCAGGATTTACTGTATATATATACTAGATGGTGGCCCGATTCTAACGCATCGGGTATTCTAGAATATGTATGTAGTTTATTTATGAAGATTTAAGAATAATGCAATGAATACACGATATCTATCTATCATCTACCTATGTGTCTATCGTCTATGTATGCTATATTTATTCATCATCTCTCTATGCATGTTTTATCTTTCTATCTATCTATCTATCTATCTATCTATCTATCTACTAGAAAAAAATTCTCTGCAGCACTCAGCTACCACCAATGATGTACAAATGCTAACAAGCATATGAGAAAAAAGTTTAAAAACTTACGTTTTTTTTAAAAAACACAAAATTCTTATTTTTTTATTTCTGAAGTTCTTGGTACACACATTGGCCAATGTCTGTTTGCTCATCAACTGCGACAAAGTGACTTCAGGTCTGTCTATCAATCTATCTATCTACAACCAGAAAAAAATCACTGCAGCACTCCATTCAGATGTAATCTCAGCAGTCTTTATTCAGGCATCAGATGAACAGGAGATGGCCAGGTATTGGGCACACACGCCCTCTGTCAAGCAATCACATGCTCTGTAGCTCAGCCTTTTATGCAGTCTACCTCATTACAATAATAATTATGCTTATCTTATAATTGTGTGTAATATACATAAAACTGTGAATTGTATTTGATTATACCTTAATACATCTGATTTAGTGATTATAATTGCGTGTCTTAGTACTTTTCCACCCCCTTCTGTCTCCTTTAATTATTATCTATCTAAAGGAAATACTTTACTAAGGAACTCTAGCACACCTGTTTGTATAAAATTAGTTAATCCCTCTTGCTTTCCAATATAGGAAAGACATAAAAAGAGAAAAAAAGAAAGAAAAAAAGAAAAAAAAGCCAGCCTTACAAGGAACTTTAAGCACCGAGTTTTAATAAAAAAAAATGTCCGGAATGTTTTATTAATTTTTTGTTAATTATGCACAAAGAATAGCACTTTAATGCTCACAGCGTAAAACTATTTCCCCACACTGAACCATAATTATTTTATAAGTAATTTTTTATATAAAAAATTAACATAGTAACACTTTCATCACTTAATATGTTTAAAAAAATTATATCAATTACATTTATTAGCAGTAATATAGTATCAAGAAATTATTATACGTGCATTGCAGATTGAGTGGTTTAACCCTTAAGGCTAAAATGAGAATCTCAGTTGGCAGCTTGGAGTTCTCATCTATATTGTTCACTAAGCTCCTTTTCCCCTAAAAGGGTTAAGGACTTGTGAGGGGTGTTATGATTGTTTTAAGAATGTGGCGAAGCACGATCAAAATAAAGAAAGTGTATACTCTAGTTCACAATATACATAAAATAAGCTTAAAATAAGCATAAGCAAAATTTAAAAACTTACGTTTTTTTTTCAAAAAATGCAATATTCTTATCTTTTTATTTAAGTTTTTAAATTGTTTCCTCATATATAAACCACTTATTAGCATGTGTCCATTTTTGGTAGTAACTGAGTGCTGCAGTGAATTTTTTTTGGTTGTTTGTTCCAGCATCGCAGCTTGCACCAGTTCACACTATATCTTGAGTGCTGTGCAGCTTTTTTTCTATTTATGTTTTATATGTGGAGTTGCTGGCTCCACAGCTATACTTAGCATCCTCATCGCCCCCAGGTAGATATATGCCAACACGGTGTAGAGTTTGACCTTGTGACTTGTTTATAGTCAATGCAAAAGCTGGTTTACTGGAAACTGTTGACGCCGAAACCTAAATGGAAGACCTGTGTCTGAAAGATATAAATCAATACTTGGAATAAACACTTCGTCTCCTTTTGCTGATCCACTGATGACTCTTGCTTGAATTAGGTGGAAATGGAGTCCAGTAACAATAAGGTGAGTTCCATTACATAGACCATTTTTTATATTTAGATTTCGAAGCAACATTACAATTAATCCAACTTATAGTTGTAACCTGTGGGATGGGATTCCTGATGGCGTAAGACTATTTAAAAATTCAACTGGATAATGTTCTTGTTCTTCTTCATTATCCACATCCACTGAATCATCACTTGTGTACAGCTTATACTCTCCAGGCATTCTATCCATCACACAGGAATTTAGCAGAGCCACATCATCGTTCTCAGGACAGAGGATTGCATGGGAAGAGAACCTCTCAACACTAGTTTGGTTGTTCACATCAATTTCAATGCGTTGTCCTTAAACATCAGTTACAGTGCAGTCAGTGCACAACATGTCTTCTGGTATTTCAATATCTTCTCCAAGGTTGTATTCGTTGCTAAGTTTCACCGTTACCAAGTTTAAGAAGCCAAATGCTGTACTCTGGGTCTGAAGATCGCATGTTGTTAATGAGTTGGAGTTGAGTAAACTGTTTCCAAAGATCATATGAGAACAAATATGGACCCAGGTTTGACCATGTTAAGGGCAGTCTACTCAAAAGACATTATAAGAAACCAAGAGAATGAGAGTTCTAATGCCCATATAACTTACACGCATTTACTGTCCACACTAGTGTATATTGCAAAAATAAGAATTTTATTAAATGCAGTGGATACAATAAATAAACGTGTCACAAATAGGATTTGACAAGAATTGAAGGTAAAAGAGGGAGACAAATGACAAGAAGGCAAAAAGGCAGGAACAATAAAGTGAGGTCCAGAGGGGTAGTTAAAGTGCAGGTGCTTATGGTGCATAGGCCGGGGTAGTCAGGTGGAGTTCAGCCCAAATGGGTCTGATCTCAAACCCTAGTCTAAGTCTGTAGATGAAAAGAGCATAGTCAGTAGCTTACCCATGAACCTGGTAAAGGGGTCCTCACCAATCTGCCTACTGGTCTGGACCTCACTTTACTGTTCCTGCCTTTTTGCCTACTTGTCATTTGTCTCCCTCTTTTACCTTCAATTCTTGTCAAATCCTATTTGTGACACATTTATTTATTGTATCCACTGCATTTAATAAAATTCTTATTTTTGCAATATACACTAGTGTGGACAGTAAATGCGTGTAAGTTATATGGGCATTAGAACTCTCGTTCTCTTGGTTTATTATAATGTTTCCAAAGATCTGCCATTTTTAAGCTGGACTCAATAACATCTGCTCTTGTTCCATTTGGTATGACTGGAAGGCATTGCCTAAAATCTCCACCAATGACAAAAACTTTACCTCCAAACGGAATTTAATTCTTTTCAGCAACATTTGTAGTTATTACTTCATGGAGAAGTCTGTCAATTGAGGTCAAAGCATATTTGGGTGCCATGGTGCACTCATCAAGTATCAAAAGATGTGCGTTGTTTATCTGTTTTCCAGGAAATGTGTCTTGTCTTATTCTGGAAACGGAAATTTTGTTGACAGGAAATGGTATCCCAAAGAGTGAATGCCTAGTGCGACCTCCTCGTAAAAGATTTGCTGTAATACCTGTTGTAGCCAATGGCAATACGACTTTTCCCAACCCTCTAACGTGATGCATTAAAACTTCATATAGGTATGTTTTACCGCTCCCTCCTGGACCGTTAATAAAGAAACATTTTGTCCTTGCATGGTTTTCTTTGGCACTCACAATAGTATCACATGCAATATGTAGCTGTTCATTTAAGGAGTTTATTTTCAGTGTTACCAACAATAATTTGTAAGCTTCATCATACTCTGGAAGTTGTGAAACTTGAGTTGCAGGCTGTGGCAAATTGAAGTCTGAAAATGTTTTTACATGCAGTAGTAAGACATTTTAGACATCTTGCATGGCATAAGATTGACAATTTTGACAATCTCCACCTTTGCTGTGAAGACGTCAGCAGTAATCCTCGATTAGATGTTCTTTGAAATTTGTCCAAAGTCGAGTGGGATTTGTAGGTGGTCCAAATACACAGATGTAGGCAAACAATTGGCAAAGTTGCTTAGGCATACGTAGGGTAACTGCATCTTCTAAAGTAAGTGTCCAAACAGTATCATCCAATAAAAGTCCTAAAGCCAAAGCTGCAGCTTTAAATGTATCGTGCAATACTCTGTTAACTGTTTTCAAATAATCATAACTTGTAGCTCCTTTGACATGCAGCAGGAACAGCTGAAGGCAATATCTTTCTTGATCCTTAACACTAACAGTATACATGCGTCCAATTATTTTGCTAACTCCTCGTTGTCTTGGCTTCCGAGTTTTATTCCAAACATAATGCTCTGGAAACTCACAATACAAATACTGCCTTGCGTTGTCGTCACGTTGGTTCAGCAAAAAACATTCCATTAATATTGACGTCGTGCTTAAAGTTTTTGAGACATCTTCGACTTGACAATTTTCATAGAAATAAAGCTGTTGTTGATTAGGTAAATGGATAGCTAAACATATAATGGTATGGGACTGTGAATGCATTGGAAATGCAAATATCCTCCAAGCAGCTTCTGGAGCACTCACATATCTCAAGAAAAGTCAAGAAAAGTTCATGATTCATCGTGATTGACTGTTGTCTGTTGTATTTCAACATTAGCTTTGTCATGGCCCTTGTAGATGTACTTGAAAAGATATTTGACACTTTTTATTGAAGAGTAGATTTCTACATTGATGTGACAGTTGTAGCGTTTTGATAAATACGGGTTGTATGGGACTATCCATGATTTTTTTTTAAATTTTATTTTTTGTGAACAATGTTATCAATGTGTGCTCACCGGTAGGATGGGTTGCCATCCAAGTCTTTAACAGTGTGCTGTTTTAACTCCTTTGGAAAGCCTTTAGTACACTTGCCATTTTCCATGCATGGAACCATATGAGAGATGACACTATCATACAGTTCAGGATATTTTTCTTGGTTAGGAATCCACATCTAAGATAATAAGTATATGCACATGTGGGAGACCTCGTTTCTGAAACTCAATGACGTGTACCATTGCAACAAATGTTTCAAAAAGGCCATGTTTGATATCTTTCAAAAGGTTGGTGAGTTTGAGTCGAAATACGCGAGCAACTAAGTCCGGCCTGTGTACCACTTGTTTGCCAGGGTTCTAGATTTTCAGTAATTTCCGGCCATTTAGGAATACAGGTCTTTATCACAAAAATGTCAGGTCTTCCATACTTTGTGACTATTGCCATTGCATCTTGATAACGCTGTTGCATGTTGCGGGGCTACCTTCAAACGACGACCGGAGAATTACTGTTTTTCCAATGGGAATTCTCTTTTGAATTGATTGGTTTTGCAAATGTTCTTGAAGAACACAGTAGTCTTCAACTTTAAGTTGTTTTTGGTTCATTCGTATAAAATTTAAGCGATTAGCTTCAGTTTTAACATATGCGTCGACTAAGTACTGTTGTGTCAGTTTGCCACCGTTTAAAATAGGATTGAAGTAATTTTGTACAGACAAAAGAAAACTGTACTACTGCAGTTGTGTAATTCATCTTAAAGTGCCTTGCTGGTGTAGGTTTTCATGCCACCCTTGATCACCTCCTTGAAAGAATAGCGGATACAGAAGAGCATAAAGGTTGCTGTGCAAAATGCTAATTCGCTGTGTCTTAGGAAGCAAAGGGTTGTTAAGGTCTGGCTTAAGATGGACTAATAGTAAGTTTTTAAACTTTTTTCTCATATACATACAGCTAGTTAGCATATGTACATCATTGGTAGTAGCTGAATGCTGCAGAGTATTTTTTTCTAGTTGTTTGAACCAGTGTCCCTGCTGGCACCAGTTCACATTGTCTGTGAGTGCTGTGCAGTTTTTTTCTCTATTGTATCGTGTGGAGTTGCTGGCTCCATTTCTGCAATTTGCACCCTCATCGCCTACAGGTGATCTAGGGTCTAGATCAGGGGTCTCAAACTCCAGGCCTCGAGGGCCGCACACAGTCCAGGTTTTCAGGATTTCCTTACAATTTGACAGTTGGTAGTTCGATTACCAACTGTCAAATGCTATGGACATCCTGAAAACCTGGACTGTGTGCGGCCCTCGAGGCTTGGCGTTTGAGACCCCTGGTCTAGATGGTGGCTGCCCACTTAGTAGTGGGGTAGGGAGGACAAGGAGGACAGGGATGTCAGCGGTAGGACTCATCAGACCTGAAGTCACTTTGTCGCAGTTGATGAGCAAGCAGACATTGGCCAATGTGTGTACTAAGAACTTCAGAAAAAAAAAGATAAGAATTTTGTGTTCTTTTAAAAAAACGTAAGTTTTTAAACTTTTCTCCCATATACATACAGCTTGTTAGCATTTGTACATCATTGGTAGTAGCTGAGTGCTGCAGAGAATTTTATTTCTAGTTATATATATATATATATATATATTATATATATATATTTAAACCATGCATGTTTTCTGGTTGAAACAAGGATTATTTTTCATACGCCCATATGACCATGGTCTTATGCATATATAACTTTACAATTAGACTTGACTGAAAAAGTTAAGCAAATTAATCAAAGTCTTCTCTTATTCCAGGAGTTGTGATAAAAGTAATGCACAGCAATCTTCACAACATTAATATTGCTGGCATTGTAGCTGTGCAACTTTACATTGAGGAGCCTTAATTACCTGAGTCTATTGACATATTGTCATATCAGGACTCAGTAAAATGTTAATGTAAGATTGTTTGATAAATGTAAAACATATCCTTGTCTTTTACTACAAAACGTTTAGAAATAGTTACTAAATGAACTTAGAAACATTGCATACCTGCTTAAATACGCACTGTAATAAACTTAGAAAAGTAGATTTTTATTTGACTAAGTGTGCTCTCACACTGGCGATTAAAACTAATCTGTGCAGTGCAATAGAAAATCGCATTGCACATAGACTAATGTTAATAAATGTGTCCTCCCATAACTGTGATTCTTTCCTTAGCTCCAATAAGACTGAGAAAACAATCGCAACATGTTGCAATTGTCAGCGAGTCACAGACTCGACTAGCCAATACAAGTCTACAGATGCGGGAATAAAAAGCAAGCCCCACCGACAGCACAGTACACAGAGGATGATTTTAAACAGATCTTTTACATGGTCCAAAAATCAAGATAGATAGACAGACAGACAGACAGACAAACAGAGAAATAGATGATAGATATAGTTCAGGTGATATATATAGTAAGGGTGGGGAGGGACGTGAAAGATGACTTTTGCAACCCTTAAAAGAAAAAAAAAGACCTCAGCTGTAACTTTAACTTGGCTGGTTTTCCAAAATGGGGTGGACTCCACATTTTTCTTTTTCAAATTATTTATAAATGAATCATTTGCTAAAATAGCATGAACTGCCCTCTATTTTGGCTTATCAGCCAAGGAAAAGCAGCCATCTGCAGTCTGCTTTACTCTAGCTAGTGAGCAAAAATAGGGTGGACCCCACATTTTTTTCACTAAATACAAGGCTAAACACCCTTTGGTGCTACCCGAATGGCACTACAGAGTGCAAGCTTATAATATATAGGAGGGTGGGACATTATATAGGCATGTCACCTCTATCTATCTTAGCATCTAACAAGAAAAAATTCTCTCAGTTACTACCAAAAATGTACACATGCTATTAAGCGGTTTATATATAAGGAAAAAATGTAAAAACTGATGAGTCCTACGCTGACATCCCTGTCCTCCTTGTCCTCCCTATCCCACTTCTAAGTGGGTGGACACCATCTCAATCTCGGACCACCTGGGGGCGATGAGGGTGCTAAGTGTAGCTGTAGAGCCAGCAACTCCACATATTTGACATAAACAGAAAAAAAAGCTGCACTCAAAAATGTACACATGCTAATAAGCGGTTTATATATGAGGAAAAAATTTAAAAACTTACGTTTTTTTAAAAAAACTCAATATTCTTATCTTTTTATTTACTGGGGTTCTTGGTACGTATATTGGCCTCATCAGATCTGGGGTCACCGTGGAGTGGTTGATGAGCAAGCAGATATTGGCCAATATATGTACCAAGAACCCCAGCAAATAAAAAGATAAGATTATTGAGTTGTTTTTAAAAAAAAGGAAGTTTTTAAATTTTTTCTTCATATATAAACCGCTTATTAGCATGTGTGCAGTTTTGGTAATTACTGAGTGCTGCAGTGAATCTTTTCTGGTTGTTTGTTCCAGCATCGCAGCTTTCACCAGTTCACACTATATCTTGAGTGCTGAGCAGCTTTTTTTCTGTTTATATCTTAGCATCTATCTATATCTTTATATGCTTGCTTTCTTCTTGGAATAAAAATGTACATAGAGTAATGTAGTATGTAAAATATAATGTTAAAAACGCATAACACATGGTTTGCATACGGATGTTACGCAGATTGCACACAGACCCTAGGTGAGGAAAAAATCACACTAGCTTACACTCACATTACATACAGATTGAAAATCGCATGTCACTTGTTACTCAGAGACGTTTTCAATAGCAACAAATGTCTGATTTTTCATTTCATACGCCAGTGTGTGTAAATTACAGTGTATTTGTTTGTGATTATTCAGATTACTTTTGTATTATTTTCCTAAATTGTTTAATGAACAAATCTTAGTGTATAGCAAATAAAATTATTAATTATAGTCTTTTACCATGTGGGTCTAATGTACTGCACTGTGGGAGTTTAACCAATGAAGCTAGATTTATTTTCAATATTATTTGTTGTCAGTGGGCAGTGATAGCATATAAATTAATTAATTAGAGAAATTGAATATTTGAAATATATTAATGTGCATGAAGTAATATATTATTGTCATAGAGATAACGTGTTTAGAATTTTCTGTACACAGTCTGTAGCAAATAATTTTGGATAATAATATAAAAGATGATATAAAAATGTTTTTCAATTATTATATCCACAGGTGTCTAAGGAATTTATTTGAGAAGTGTTTAAATACACTTATAAACATATCAGAAAGGGTAACAAAAAGTATACAGTATCTGTTATTAAATGCTCTTTTATTACAACAGACAGAATATAATATACTAGTGCATCTCTATAAATTAGATTATTATAAAAATCAACATCACATTGCCATGTTTCAGGGTATTTCTGGGAGCCTTGAAACTCATTAATTAATGAATCAATTTTATATTCTGCCTTCGATGTCTTGTGGAATATGGCAGCACAATTTTTAAGCCTTCATCCTCCCTACTTTAATCTTTTAAAATAATGGCCTTTGGGTTTTCATTGGCTGTAAGCCATAATCATCAACATTTACAGAAATAAACAATTGAAATAGATCCCTCTGTTTTCTGTTTGTAATGAGTCTATATAAGGGTCCTTTCACACTTGTGGTTTTTTCCTGATTTGGAAGATCAGGAAAAAATCCAATTCCTGTGGCAGCTTTACACGTCCCAATATCGTCCCGATATTGGATACAACAGCATGGAAGCGTGCACATTTTTGGCAGTAATCCAAGATCGCATAGGAGCTGTCACACAGGGAGATATCGGCAGGCAACACAACTGGGATGTCTACGCCCCTTGTACCCGCGAACTAGGGAATGACCATTTAACATGGGAGAGAATAGGGGAAGTTGTGCTCCAAATCATTGTTGGGCTGTCACACAGCACGTTCTTTCCGGATTGTCCATCCAATATCGGCCAGTTGGAGAGCCTGCACAATTCTCCAACTATATTGTTTTGGCATCGTTCTTGCATCAAAGTGCACATTTACACCACACAATGCACAAACGATATCGGCGGCAACGGCCGAACCACGTGACTTTTTATCGTTGTTGGACAACGATATCGGGACGTGTAAAGTGTCCATTACAGTATTTTGCACATTCACTTTAATTTTGTCAGGTAGAATCTTGCTGCTTCATGTTTTCTCCTGAAATCATTAAAGAGAATGGGCAAAAAAAATTAATCCTGTAAGAATCAGGCTTTTTCCTGATCTTCCAAATCAGGAAAAAAACGCAAGTGTGAAAGGCCCTTAATATATGGGTTTCACTTTATGTATTGAGTTACTGAAATATATTAACTTTTATGATGATATTCTAATTCATTGAGATGCACTTGTAATCAGTAATGAATTAGACTTTTTCTCTACATATTCTGCATGAAACACCATTCCCTACTAAGGGGAGAACATATTCACATATCCCTCGCAGCTCCCTGGCTCTGCTACATCCAGAGCTCTGGCACACACTGACGCACCAAGAGCTGCAGAAATGAGAGCGATGACGTAAGTGAGGTCACATCTGGGATAGGCCAGGGTCACACATGAGCCTTGGATCCGCTAAAAGCATCACTTTTTCAACTCAGAATTTGTTGAAAAATGGATCCGTTAACAGATCCATAGGCCCCAATGCAAAAAACATAATGTCAAAAGTGCACTAAAAAAACACTATGCATTTTTGTAATGGCCGCAAAAGCTGCAAGCAGCGTTTTTGGTTGCAGGAAAAAAAAAGTATAGCGTTTTTTTAACATGCGGCCCTATGGGAAACGCATCCTTTATTGCATGGTACATATAGGTACCATGCATTAACACATAGTGTTTTTGGGATGCAAACATAACATTTTCCAAAAACGGATTCAGTTTTTGTAAGGCAGAAAAACGGACGGCCATATGTGACCCTAGCCATACTGGATACACCAGCTGTAACTTCAGGTGACCTCACTAACATTACCGCTCTCACACGTGTGACTCTTGGTGATGTAAATGTGTGCCAGATTGCACATAGAGCTGTCACTTAATGTGATAAGTCAGTGCGAGCTCTGCATTTAGCAAAGTCAGGGAGTTGCTGGCCTGAAGTAAGGAAGGCCTAGTAAGTAACCCTGGGTGCGGTGACCAATTACTTTTTGTATTCATTGTGGATTATTGTCATAGCTTACCACATTTACTAAACTCTTCCTGCTCCAATCCATCCTGAATGCAGCAACCAGGATCATATACCTCTCCAACCACTTCACTGATGCCTTTACCATGTATCAATCATTACACTGGTTTCCAGTCCGCTAAAGAGTACAATATAAAGTTATCACTCTCACCCACAGAATCCTCCACAGTTCTGCACTGCCCTACATCTTCTACCCCTTCTAGGTCTATCGCCCTACACATGCCCTCTGTTCCACAAATAGACTAATATCCTAGGTAATCAGAACCTTCCACTCTGTCCCCAAGACTTCTATCAAGCTGTGCCAATTCTCTTGAATGTACTAGAGAGAACAATTTGATTATTTCCCAATACCCACAGTTTTAAGTGGGCTCTAAAAATTCATTTTAGTCAGTCAGTAAAGGGTTAATAACCGGGCACCACAATCCCTCTACGGGGTATCCCAAATCACTTTGATCCTATATTAGTTTTAGTGTGTTCATCTGACTATGGTGTTGCACGCTTAATAGCCAAACATTGTTACTTTTTCCAGAAAAAGAAAGAAGCATTAATGAACAGGACCCGTTGAAATGGTAACCCCGCAAAATGGCGAGGCCTCGTCCACCGACTCCTCACTCCCCCTCCCCGCAATGATCATTCCGCTGTGACACTGGCAGCTTTACTTCAAATGATGAGTGTCGCTTCTGTCTTTCTCTGAAAAACTAAAAATAAATTTCTTTAGGCTGGCTTCACACCACGGCACAATCCGATTCGGGGCTGTCCGATGTAAACCAGACAGTCCCGGACCGTATTTTGGCCCCATAGTATCCTCTGGGGTCGGATGGAGCCAGATGGCAGCTCTCTGCCATCCGGATTCCATGTGTCCGGGAGAATCTGGGAAAAATCGGATTTGTCTCCCGTAAACAAACTCAGAGCATGCACCATTTTTTGTGTCCGGGGAGAAAAATCTCCCTAAATTGAATCCTCCTGGATCCGGACACCTGCGGCTGCACGCTGATGTAATTTCAGGACCACGGCTAACTCCCCACGAGCCGCAACCCTGAATTATCAGCAGCTGCGTCCGACTGGACACCGGACCGGAGGGCATATTAGCCCTCAGTTCTGTGTGCTGATCCGGTCCGGGGCTGTCAGGTTCATCGCTGACAGCCCCGGATCGGATTGTGCCGTGGTGTGAAGCCAGCCTTAGACTGGCCTATCACCTCACCTCACTTATCTAACTATTCCCATTCTGTCCTTCACAATATTTTCTTGCAAATCTGTCTGCTTGTGTCACCTGTTTACATATTCCATGCACTTAAAAGCACTTTATCTGTACTTTTAATGCCACATCAGATACTTCAATCTCGATCACGATATCGTCTGGAAAGTCACGTGATCGAGATCGGTAGAACAATTTATTGATTTCGCTTGAGCGGTGTCACAAGCATAGATCTCGTTAACGATGTTAACATTGGCAACGCCCCAGCGATCGTGCGCACTATTAAGCGATCGACACCATCTAGCATCAGGAATAGACGAAGTCAAGATTGAGATCGTTTGAGAGGTTTCACACAGCACGATGCAGCAGGTTAAACGCAGGTTAATTGAACAATGAACGATGGATTTCAGGTCAGGATCACAAATCTGCGACAAGCGATCAAATGATTTTTCATCAGAAAATCATTCAGTAACGATGCACAAACGATATCGCTTAAGCGATAAAAATCTGGGTCCCTTAAGCGATATCGTTCACAAACAATATTGAAGCGTGTGACGTGGCCTTAACAGATCCTGGCTGGTGGACGATTCATGCAACATTATGTGAATCCCCTATTTATTATATTGATGGCTGGACCATATATAACAACCATTTTGTGCCACCCCTATTTCCTCATAGTTTGTAAGTAGGGATGAGCGAGTATACTCGCTACTATTTTGTATTCGCCGAATAGTAGCAGTACTCGGGCTACTCGCTACTCTCCGAATACTTATGTGTCCTAATATTTTCGCAGTGTATCCATGGATACACTGCGAAAGTAGCCTAAAAGTGAGTAAAAGTTGTTAAAAAACAATAAACTTACATACTCACCAGTCCGACGCCTGCACCAGGAGCGGAAAACCTCACCTCCGCTCGCTGGACAAGGACCTTTCACTACCAGCCAATCAGATGGTCGGTAGCGATCTGGCCAATCAGATGGCGCCAACTATTGTCAGGTGGAGCAATGAATAACAGATACCGGCACAGTGGATGGAGGGGTGCAGTCTAACTGTAAGAAATCACAGATTCTGTCATAGTGGGTGGGTGGGGAAACAAACGAATATGAATGAGGTTTAATGATAATAAGCAGACCTGAAAGTAGTGTAACCGCAGAGCGGAAACTGGTAAGTATTATTGTCCTGCTTTTAATCTCCATTTTGCTTTCTATAATGTCCATACCTGTGGGACCTGTCTCCAGGAGACAGGGAGATTGGGTTTTGTCATGATGCAGGCATCCCCCTGCTATCCGCTCCCTTACTCACGCGATCCACCCTCCTGTGTTGTCTCTCCATGCTGCTGCACCATCTTGTCGCATCTCCTCTGCTTTTTCTCACTTCCGAGTTTTAGGAGAGCGAGCATAGGCAGTGCGCCACAGATTAATCTAATTTACAATGCCAGCGCATCCCTTTTTCGAAATAACCAATTACTTATAGGTTTTTGTGTATTTATGGCCCTCACTTCCTCATGGAGGTGCCTTAGCAACTTTGTACTGTGGTTCAAACATTGCAGTGCTCAGGTCCTTGGATCAACTCATGCTCGCTATTGCCTTGCCATTGTTTGCTGTTAATGCATGGTGTTTCCTTTTATTGCTGGTGTCTCCATCCGGATATTATGGCTGCCTGGAGTTTCACCATTTTTATCTTCATCCCTGCGAGCTCAGTCGGTACTCTCCAGATCCCTCTGGACCATCCCTCGGTAACACAGCCTCGTGCCTATTCCTGATTTTTCTGGCTATCCCGATTCCTCACTGGTTCGTCCCATTCTGTCCACTGAACCTTTTGCTCTCCCTCATAAATTCTGTTCCCCTTGGGTGACCCCTCTGGTCTTGGGGTCGTTGCGCTGAGAGCCTTGAGGCTATTCTGGGTCAACTCCTGTATAGGAGATTCCTGTTGTTCCTTTGCAGTATCCTCATCTCATCACCTCTGCTGACAGAAGACCCTTCAAGGATTCTATTCTAGGCAGAGGTGGAACTTCAGATTGGTGCTCTCCATAAAGAGAAAATCGCTTATTGCCAATATTGCCAATATTGCTTATTGCCAATATTAGACATGACCGCCATGAATTTCTATTAAATTGTTTTTAAAAAAACACAACACAGAAATTTTTTTTTATTAGAAATAAAAAAAAAGCCATTAGAGACTCCATCTTTAATTAAAAAAATCCTCTTCCTTCCGACGTAGTCCAAAACTCGATGTCCACTCTGCTTCATCCCTGTGCATAGATATACATGTCTGTACACAGGGATAGCAGGCTTGAGAACAATCTCAGCTCTGCTACATCATCTCTGTGCACAGACAAGTATGTCTGTACACAGGGAGAGCAGGCTGGGCTCTAGGACCCTGGAGCTGCCGCAGCCTGCAAGACCCGGAGCCCAGCACAGAGCACACAGCAGAAGCCGGAAGAGAGGTAAGGAGCATTTCTTCCCCCTCCCTTCCTTCGCTCCCCGCTCGCTTCCCCCAGCCCAGTCCTAACTTAGGACTGGGAAGGGGGGGCGGACTCGTTACTGTGCGAGTAATCCCTGCGACTCCTCCACCTCCCTGTTGTAACAAGATGGCCATCCACCAACCATTAATTACTCCATCCATCTAGACCATCCAGGGTTGCTTGACGCTCATCAGCAAAACAAGACTGTTTGAAAATTAGTCTTCATGTATGTCTAGGCCCACTGCAACCGTTTCTGCTTGTGAGCACTGTTTAGGGGTGGCCAAATAGTAGGTTTATGCACCACAGCAAGCCTTTGAAGGATCCTACACCTTGAGGTTCTTGGGACTCAGGAGGTACCAGCAGCTTTAAATATCTGTTTGCTGGTATGTAAGGCCTTTTTAGCAGCTGCTCTCTTAATCCGATGAACTTGCCTGGCAGAAACCTTGCTCATTCTGCCTTTATCTGCACAAACACATCTGTGCTCAGAATCAACCACAAATATCTTCACAGTACGATGATAACGCTTAAGTTTTCGTCAAATATCTAATGTTTTTATCCCTTGTCCAAGGCATGGCACTATTTGTTGCTTTTCAGCAGCAGAGAGATTCTTTTTCTTTCCCATGTTACTTGAAAACTGTGGCCTGCTTAATATTGTGGAACATCCAGTTTTCCTTTTATTGGGCTCACCTGCCAAACTAATTATCACAGGCATCTGAGATTGATTTCACTGGTCCAAAGAACCCTGAGACACAATACAATCAATGGGTTTCATTGACTAAAAAAAACCCTATGACACTTGAAACCAATTTGCATAATAATTTGGAACATTGTTTAAAGCCAGGTCTCAGGACTTTCATATAGTAAGCAGTTTTTAGAGATGGGAGAAAAAGGTCACTCAGGTAGTCCTGAAATTGTACAGGGATTGACACCAGTGTGCCGTGTTCTGGAGACGCTCAATAAAAAAGAGACAAGGTACCGTCACACGCGGCAATATTGCTAGCCATTTCACTGGCAATTTGCTGGTTGCAGTGAAATCATGGACATATTGTTCCATTTGTACACGCCAACAAAATAGAATAATGTGTCCATGATTTCACTGAACCAGCAAATCGCCAGTCAAATTGCTAGCAAAATTGCTGCGTGTGACAGTACCTACAGAGTCCAGGTGTTTACAAGAAAGAGTCTCACCATTTATTTGTAACAAGTGCTTATATAGGTTTCTGAAGTTTCTAAAAATAGATTGATACATTGCACAATCAGCAGGGCATTTTGGACAGGTATTCATTTTAGACAGCTTACAGTAATTTATGAGGTTTGGCAAAACAAGATCGTCAAATTTTGGCTAACTTGTACATTCTTTTTTGGTCATTTTGGCCTTGACAAAATAACAATGAATATGGGTTAAAGGATAGGGAGGAAGTGCTTATTTCATGCATTTCTGAGATTCCATCTTATCCCTGGTTCCCATCCAGACCCTCTATTTCTTGCCAAATAGAACATTGGTCAGAAACTTCATATGAGAATAGAACATGATAACACAGAAATGGCTTATAGAGACAAGATGGCTGAAGGTATAAATTGCAATATGATGATTTCTTTAACACAGTGAGGTCACGGTTGCCATAGTAACCGCTGTTGCTATGGCAACAGTGACCTCACTGCTTACTATATGACAGCGCTGAGACCAGCGCTTTACCGCTTTACTATTGCACTGGCCTCACCGTTGCCATAGTAACAGTGGTTACTATGGCAATGGTGAACTCACGGCTTGCTATATGGATACATTCACACACAGTGTTTTGGCTGCATTTTGTGAGAATCCATATCTGGAGCAAAAACTGCACCAAGAACAGATTGTCACAAAATGCAGTCAAAACGCTTTGCGTGAATGCTGCTGCGCTTTTTATTCACCTACCTGTGCTCCCACGGCGATCTCCAGCAATGTTTCTTTTACCAGAGGCTGCAGTTTTTGGTGCCGCCAGTGTCGAGCCCAGGCTTTGGGGTACTCAGGTGTCAGGCGGCAATTGATCCCGTGTCCTGGGCCTATCTTTGAAAAGGGGGATTTATGTACAAGGGATTATTTACTAGTTTATTGTCATGACGCCACCAGCAGTTTCTGGTGAAGTAGCACCAGCACCGCACAGTCCTCCGGAGGTCGGTGGTATTGCGGCTGAGATGGTGTAGTCCTCCGCAGGTAGGACTGGGACCTCCGGGGCAGTGGTGTGAGGAGGGACAGCTTGGAGTGGAGCTGGGGTTGTCTAGGGAGTATTGGAGCAGTCCATGGGGAGTTCTGGGAGTGGAGAAGAAGGGTACACACACGCAGGAAAGTCTCTTTTATCTTTTACTGATGTTAAGCATGTAAAAACGGTCCAGGGCACTGACGGGTGGACAGGTTGCACAGTGGGTCCCCACAGCAAGTGGGTATAAGGCCTCCTCTGTTCCTGTGTATGATTGAAGCACTGGTTATAGGAATCACTGCACACATACAAGGGAAATAGTGCTTTTTCGTGAGAATTTTATTTATAGTGTTTCTTCACTGCGACAAGGTTATGACGTTTCGGCCCAGTATGGGCCTTGATCACATCGTCGCTGCAAAGATAATGAATATGTACAATGAGAAACTTTGTAATCTACAGTTATCACATCATATTTACAATATATGTACAAGTCATATATACAAGTAAACGTTAGATATACTTCCATGCATAGTATTCACAGTATGTGTAAGCAGAGCTACTATATACGTACCAAGTTATGGTAAATAGAACAGATAGTGGTAAGCGTGTCAGGGTAAATGGAATATATGTAATAGTGTTTATAAGACTGCTATAATGGTATAAACTGACCCTAACCTTGATTTGGATGAAACCAAGATATGGCCCTTAGGAACTGCTTGCTGTGGTAGTTTTGCAGGGTAAAACCTGTTGGAGAATGTTTGGGAGGTTATAAAGGGTTAAAGGTTGCTTACAGAGGTGATTATACGTTGGTGCTAAAAGGGTCTAAAGGGATAAGTGACTCAAGTTCTCATGCAAGTGGAAAGTGTCCAGTTATAGTGACTTATTAGTGTATGGATAACTGCAGAGAAGGTGTTGGTCAAAGGGTGTTTAATACCCCTGGTGAAGGAACCAATCCTAGGTATGTAATGTTACCCCTTCTGATCCAGTTGAAGTTGTGCCCAAGGGGAGTGCACTTAGTAACTTTTGCAGTCTGGTCACTGTTAAGGGATAGGCCAGGCTCAGAGCTGTCACTCTGGAAGAGCTGTAAATGGTTAAATATATTAGTACAAGTTAGTGTTATAATAGTACTTATCTTTTCTTAGGTCAAGGTCCTTTGTTGTGCACCTACAGGAGCGGCCTGGTGGACAGTGTTTCCACATGAGATGTCCAGATAGCAGGAGGCAAAGAAGGCTCTGTTAGAGCTCCTTTTATTGGTCCCGGCCGATCATGTGACCGGAAGTGACCTCATGTGGTTCTCTGTTGTTTTGGTTTTCATGGTGATTGCACATGCTCAGTGGCGCACCATGTAATGAATAGGATAAGATAAAGTGGCCTGGCGCAAGGAGGTGTTTGGAGCAAAACAACAGGGATAAGGAAGCTGGGGATCAGTTAGATTAGAATGACCTGCCAGGACATGCACAGTGTGGACCAGTTTAACCTGAAGAGGGGATAATAGCACATTAGTAATTGCGAAAGCCACTTAGTATGGGATAGTTATTGATTTGTATAGGTTGCTACTACTATGTTTTTAGGAGGCTGATGTATATGTTGAATATGAAGGATTGGCATGTATGTGAATGTGTGATGACCAAATGTGTGTAACATTATTCATGCTAAGCAATTAATCAACATATGGTGGTCCTTCAACAATTTCATACATTGTGGCATAGTACAACATAATAAAACAAGTAGGAGTCCAAACCAAGGAAAATTAATACATTTAAAAGGGAATAAACAAAGGAGGGGGGGGGGAAGGAACAAAAAGTTATAGCTATTGAGTACTAATCTATTTATTATTATCTTACCAAGAGGATGTGGAACCAAGCCTGCCAAGTTTTTCTAGGGATTAAGTGACCTAGGAGAAAGGTTATACACATTAAGTTAACCAGTCAATCTCACGGTTGAGACCCCTAGGTGATAGGGTGTCCAGTGTGTAAATCCAGTATGTTTCCCGTTGTTTCAGTAGTTGGATGTGATTTCCCCCCCGTCTGGGTCTGTGGACTTTTTCTAACACCTGGAACGTAAGTTGTGAAACGTTGTGTCGCGCTTTCTTGAAATGCGCGGGTAAAGGGAGCCAGGTTTTCTCACACCTGATGGTGGACTTGTGACTAGACATTCTGTCACATATGGCCTGTATGGTTTTACCTACGTACAGTAGTCCACAGGGGCACTTCACAACATAGACCACATAGTTGGTTGCACAGGTGTAGTAGTCCTTGATTGGGTACGCCTTACCAGAATGGGGTGAACTACCTCACTGCCCCTGATAACATTGGAACATGACATGCAACCCAGGCACGGGAATGTCCCTGTTCGTATTTGTCCAGTCATAGTCCTTGTGTGGGTGGGTTTGGTAGATCCTATCTCCGCCCTAACCACTTGGTCACATATGTTGGGTGGTCATCTCGTGCACATGATTGGTGGGTTCTTAAATACGTCAATGTTTGGATAAGATCTAGTAAGTAGTGGCCAATGTTGTCGAATTAAGTTGTGAACTCTGTTGATGGATGGGTGGTGGTAGTGTACGAATGGTAGTCTGCTGGGTTTAATTATGTTGACTGGTGGGCTGGTGGCTTCTGCTTAGGCTCTCTGTAGTTCATTATCCAGTAATCTTTTGGGGTATTTGAAGTTGCTGAATTTGTTGGCCAACTCAGTTAATCTGGACTCTCTTTTATGGGGATTTGACACAATTCTAGTGACCCTTTTAAATTGTGACCTAGGCAAACTATTTTTGATGGATCTGGGGTGACAACTATCGTATGATAGGAGGCGATTACAATCTGTTGGCTTGGTGTAGATATCAGTTGAGAGTAGTACCTGTTCGTTTTTAGATACTTTTGTGTCAAGAAATGTGATGGTGTGGGGATCATGAGAGAGGGTGAACTTGAGTTCAGGTCTGACTAGGTCCATGGTGTTGCAGAATTGGAGTAGACTATGTTGGTCACCCTGCTAGATACAGAAAATATTGTCTATGTATCTTACCCAAAGTAGTGCGTGTTGTTTGAATATGGGGTCAGGATAGACATATTCCCATTCAAATCGATCCATGTAGAGGTTTGCGTATGCCGGGGGTACGTTCAAGCCCATCGTGGTCCCGCAGGTTTGAACATAGAATTCATCCTCAAAAAGGAAGAAATTCTTGCGTAGAACGATATTCAATAAATCTAAGCAGAGGTCCTGGGTCTGGGTGTTGGTTTGGGCTTCCTCGAGGGTAAGTTTGACTGCTTCTACACCTTTGCTGTGGTCGATTGAGGTATACAAGCTATTTACATCTCATGTGCTAAGGATGCAATTTGTGGGGACAGTACCTATTTCTTTTAATTTTTGTAGGAATGCACCTGTGTCTCAGATGAAAGACCTTGTTTTTAGGGTGTGTGGTGTCAACAACTTTTCCAAGAAAATAGATAGAGGGTTCAGTATAGAATCAGTCGAGGCAACTATAGGGCACCCTGGGGGATTCTGCAGATTTTTGTGAATGTTAGGTAGGACGTATATTACCGGCGTGAGGGGATACTGGTTCGATAGGAATGTCCTTATTTTGTCATCAATTGTCCAAATCAAGGTTAGGGTTAGTTTATACCATTATACCAGTCTTATAAACACCATTACATATATTCCATTTACCCTGACACGCTTACCACTATCTGTTCCTTTTACCATAACTTGGTATGTATATAGTAGCTCTGCTTACACATACTGTGAATTCTATGCATGGAAGTATATCTAACGTTTACTTGTATATATGACTTGTACATATATTGTAAATATGATGTGATAACTGTAGATTACAAAGTTTCTGATTGTACATATTCATTATCTTTGCAGCGACCATGTGATCAAGGCCCTTAATGGGCCGAAACGTCATAACCTTGTCGCAGTGAGCAAACACTATAAATAAAATTCTCACGAAAAAGCACTATTTCCCTTGTACGTGTGCAGTGATTCTTATAGCCATTGACTCTGGAGCTTTTGGTTCATTTCACTTGCACCGTTAACCTCACTAACTCGAGTGCTAACCATTGCCTTCCTATGATCGACACACAGCCTGCTTGCAGCCTGACTTGCCACCTCTCTCTTCCTGGCTGTAGTGTGTTTCTCTCCTCCTGTGCGGTCTCCGGGTTATCTTCTCTGACCACTGCAGCTTTGCCCTGCTGTGTCTGGCTCCCTCTCTCGGCCCACAGAGGATACCGGGTAGCCGAAGCCTCCACGGTGCAACGGGGTTTTCTGTGGTCCTATAGTGTCCCACAGGTGCGGATCCCCAATATCCGGTATTTCTCCAGGGAAGAACTCCCACAAGTTCCTCTCTCCCTTTCTGTCCTGAGCTCCTTGCCTTCAGTCCCACTCAGGCTTGCGGTACGTAGAAGGGCCACTCCGGGTCACTGGCTCGGGCCTAATCGCAGCACCAACCACCAGGACGTCCTTGCAGCTCTCCTAGCAGCAATATTTATAGGGGATTTTGCCTAAAGTCAGCTAGTGGTGCTCCCCCTATTGTGCCGGGGTGGAAGGTGTTGTATGTAGTAGGTACCTGCTGTGGAAACCCAGCTGTGCATTAGGGAGATCTGTAGTTACCTGCGTGAGCAGGGCGCCACACCAGGACTAGTGCAGTCACAGGTCCTCGACCATCAAGCAGAGGTCTTGTGGTCCTGCAGTCTCTGAGATTGGAAAACTTCATTGGAGATCACCTTTACCCATGGTGATCTCCAGCAATATTCTCTCATCCCAGAGACTGCCTGCACACTGCTAGAGAACCTTTGACTGGACCATGTGACTATAGTAAAGCGATAAAATGCTGGCCTCATAGCTGTCATATACTACCGTGTTTTCCCGATAGTAAGACCCCCGAAAGTAAGACAGGGTGGGGGAGACGGGGGGTCTGCTAATGTAAGACCCCCCCCGAATGTAAGGCAAGGTAGGGGGGAGGGGGGGTCTTACTATCGGGGAAACACGGGGGGGGTGTACATACATACATACACACATACAGACACAAGCATACACATATATACACACCACACACACCACACACACAGTCACACATGGCACCGCTTCTTACCGGGTCCGGTGTGGGGTCCCCGATGGTCCTATGCCGTCCTCTGTGCTCCAGTCCGGTCCCCGAGATGATCCGCTGCAGTCCGCCATGTTCCGGTGCCGTTTTGCACCGGTATTGCCGGTCCTAGGCTCCATGGTCCCTGCTCTTCCGGAGTTCAGGCCGCAGCTCCGCCCAGGTCATAGTGTGGGCCAATCAGCATAGCGGCGCTGACGTCAGAGGCAAGCGTCTCGGGCCAGGACATCAAAACCTTTAGGGACCACAACAGTGAGAGGAAGAGGAGAAAGAGTGGAACCGCAAATGATACACTGAAAGAGCGGTCAGAAAGATAGGAAGAGAACCATGAGAGAGTGGTGTCCTTTATGCCGATGGAGTGCAGCATCGCGAGTAGGAGATGGTGGTCAACAGTGTCAAAAGCTGCAGAGAGACCAAGAAGAAGCAGCCGAGCATAGTCACCATTGCGTTTTGCTGCCAGAAGGTCATTGGTCACTTTGATAATGGCAGTTTCTGTACAGTGTGAGAGATGGAAACCGCACTGGAATGGATCTAGAAGAGAGTGAGTAAAGAGGTAATATGTGAGGCATGAGTAGACTAGACATTCCAAGAGTTTAAAGATGAAGAGGAAAATGGAGACTAGTCTGTAATTATTTGTACAAGATAGGTCAAAAACATTTTTCTTTAATAATGAAGTAACACTAGAGTGTTTGAAGGAGGAGAGGAAGATGCCAGAAGAGAGAGAGAGAAATTGAAGATTTTGGTTAGGTGAATGGTGACAACTGGAGAGAGAGACTGGAGTAGGTGAGAGGGAATGGGGTCAGTGGTGCATGTAGTGGGACAAGAAGAAGAGAGGAGCCTGGAGACTTCTTCTTCTGTGACTAGGTCATATGTGAATAGTGAATCAGAGGAAATGTGGGAGGGAATGGAAGTAGCAGTGCATGGAGGCTGGGAGCTGATTTCCTGATGGATGTTTGCTATGTTCTCTGTGATGTAAGAAGCCAGATCATCAGCACAGAGGTCATTGATAGGGGCCTGCACTTTAGGACTGAGGAGAGAGTGAAAGGTGTCAAAAAGTCTTTGGCTTGTTGAATTGTGAGGAGATCAGGGTGGTGAAGTAGGTCTGTTTGGTAAGCTGAAAGGCAGAGTTGTAAGTTCTTAGCATAAATTCATAGTGAATTATGTTTTTTGGTGTGTGGGTTTTCCCCCATAGGTGTTCAGCACTCCTAGAGCATCATTGAAGGAATCGAGTTTGTGATGTGAGCCAGGGCTGTTTTACTTTATGTTTGGAGGTTCCGAGGTGAGGGGCGCTGCTTGGTCCAGGGTGCTTTTGCTGTGGTTCGCAGCCAGATCCGGCAGAAAAATTATGATATTAGGGAAATGAGTGTAGAGAGTTTGTGAGTGTATGAGGGTTGATGTCTAGGGATGAGCGAGTATGCTCTGCGCTACTCGTTACTCGCACGAGTATCCCGGTACTCGGGATGCTTGGCGAGCACCGAGTACCGCCGAGATGCTCGGACTGCTCGGTAATAATAAGCGATCTGACACACATACATAGCTCCCTTTAGTGCACACAGTGAGCTGGCACCACACAGGGAGCAGATTCATTGTTAGGATCCCTCCTGGGGGGCACAGCAAGGTGTTATATGTTGCGGCAATTTAAAAAAGCCCCCCTCCCGCCCTTTCCCAGCAATGCTCGTTTTATACCCGGAAGTCTGTGGGCGGAGCCTGTCACTCATTGACTTACACTGGGCTCGGTGCTCTGGCCGAGTACACGAGTATCTTGAGATGCTCGGCCAGAGCACCGAGCACCCGAGCATTTTAGTGCTCGCTCATCACTATTGATGACCTGATGATTTTTGAATGTTTGATAAGTAGGAGTTTGCTGGGGTGGGCGAGGATTTGTGATCATGAAGGGGAGAATGTTGTGGTTAGGGAGGGGAATAGGTGAGTTATCTAAGAAGGAGGTTAAACAGAGCCAAAGACCAGGTCAAGGGTGTTACCATTTTTGTGTGTCTCAGAGGTTGAGAGCTGTGAATGGCCAAGACAAGTGGTTAGAGATAGGAGCTGGAATGAAGATGGGAAGTTATGTTTGTTTATGGGGATGTTGAAGTCTTTCAGAATAAGGGTTGGTAGTTCCGAGGACATGGAGTGTGGCAGTCGCACAGAGAAATGATCGAGGAACTGGGTATGTGACCCGGGGGGGTCAGAACTAAACCTTAAGGAAAAAGCATATACAAATGTGTAAAAATAGCCCTGTCATAAATTAATGAAAAGCTAGTGACATTAAATGCAGGGTACTTAGTACATACGATTTTGCAAAAAAGTACAAAGCCATCCCACCAATTCAAGGTGTACCCACTTTGGGATGGTACTTACCTTAACTAATTTGAACCTGCTCATGTGTCGACTGACCTCAATGAAATCAGGGTGCAGAGTGGCCCAGGTCCCAAAATGGACACAATGGGGGGCAATATGAGTACTTGGCTCAGTAAGAGGGGGTTGGGTGCACTCCCTATCTTGTAATAAAACAAGTCAGAATTAAATACATACAAAAAATTGATCCAGAGCAAACATAAGTGAACATTCCTGGAGGACCATGTTCACAGTGACCATTAGAACTAAGTGTTAGGGGAAAAACTTATATGCAAACTTGTAAAAATACCCTGTAATAAATAAATAAAAAAAATAAAAAGCTAGGGCCATTAAAATTAGTGTGCTTAGTACATAATTATTTGCAAAGAAGTACATAGCTATCCCACCACTTCACCCATCCTCTATCTTCAATTTAGGTGATTACTTACACATAATGTTTTGGAATTCTTTATACATTTTAGTAGTTACCAGTTTGAACTACAGTGACTACCATATGCACCTGGGGCACTCATAGCTTCTGTTTAGTGCATCCAATATTGCATTTCCTGTTGAATCCAGATTGAAACTTCTAGATCTATGATACCAAGAATCACTACAAATTCCACCTGTAGAAGGTCGTAACCTTTCTGAGCACCAATGTCATAGATCTTTAATAAAAATTATAATTAGTATTATCATAATTAAGCAAAGCCAGTCTTTACCATGTAACAACTAAAAGCATACAAAGGAAACAAGTGTCCTAGTGACAGTTTGAATTTAATATGCAAATAGAGACAAAAGTATATCTGGATTGATAACTACATAGATCATATAAATCAGCATGAGCCAGTTAGTATCCGTTTATTCACAGATATGAAGTGCATTATGATGTAGGGGATACTTTACTTACTGAACTCAATTGCCAATTTTTTAAACAAACCCTAAAAAATGTAGACTTTTAACTTTTACCAATGCAGTAGACCACTGGCGTACACAGGCAGAAATGGGTGTGGCACCCCAGGGTTCATGTTCCACAGTAACACCACAGAGCGTTAACTCCCCACACAAACCACAACACTACACTAGTGCCTCCAGGCCATAAAGGGGAGCTAAAGCTGCTTCCATATATATTCTTGTGTGGAGAGGAAGTGGACAGTTCAGTTCCCAGGAGGACTGTGAAAGAAGGACCTGGGTGTAAAAGGGCTGCATTAGGCTCAACCCACGGTCCACTGTCCAGTTCCAGGCTGGCTATGGTCTGAGGAAAGGAGAAGGAGCAGAGAGAAACACACCTGGGAGACTGAGTTCCCTCAGACTCGCCCCAGAGAAGCGCAAAGAACGGATACCGGATCAGGGATTGTGTCTGACACAAACAGCACAGTAAACACCAGATTAGTGAAGGTCCCACGTCTTCACTGTACCACAGCGAAGCAACACGGCGGGGTGAGGAACACGGAATAAGACTCAAGTTGCCTAGCAAGTTGTTAACCGTGAGGGGAAACAGGGCCGGCAGCTTAGCTAAAGCAGCAGCAGGGCCACACACACACAGCGCAGAAACAGGGAGCCAAACACTTGGCCAGGGTGGGAGCAACCCGGCCCCTGCACAGACTCCGTGGACAGTACTCAGCTGATGTACCATCTTCAGTAAAAGACTTGGAAAACTACAAAACTGTGAGTCTGTGTAATCCTTGCGCTTGAGCCCCGTTCTCCCTCACAAACTGTTTCACCACTACTGCCCCGGGGGATCAGGCTCTGCCGCGCGGAGAGCCGTCACATCACAGGCTGCTATCCATCATCCCTGGAGGTTCCGCAGCAGAGGTGGTCACCCTGACCACATACCACAGGTGGCATCATGACTCTATCCCCTGAAAATAACCCGCAACCTTTATTTGTGGGCTTAGGACATGGTCCGGACCAAGACCGCCGTGATACCCCGGTCCGGCACTGAGTACCCCGTTCCAGTGGGCTCCACAAATGTCCTAGTGAAGAACAGTATATGGGTCTTTTTCTGTCCATAACCTAATAATAATACACAATTCCTCTAGCTTTAGGGGTAGAAAAGTGTAGAAAATGGGCCCATTTCCTCCTTGGACCCCTGTGTGACTGTAAAGTTTGCACCAATGATATATCCACCCCTGCAGCAAACCAAGAACAAGTTATTGTAACATGCTGGCAAACTCCTCTACAGAGTTTAGCCCACAAAACAACTATTGCATGGTCACTAGAGATGAGTAAGATCTTCTGGAAAAATTCCCCATAGATTTTATTTATACTCAGTCCACTTTCCAACCTGTCCAAGCATTCAAATGCTTGTTACAATTACTGAGCACCTGAGCAAGGTAGTGCTCCCCCATCACTAGTGGCTACATATAAAATAAACATTGTTCAACAGCTTATTACATGCTCATGTTATGTTAATAAAGCTAGATATCTTTCACAACTAATCTGGGTCACTCAAATATATAAAAACAAGAGAAAAAGTAAGTATTTATGTACATTTTCTAATTAGAGTAGGGTATTAAAAATCTATGGATGACAGAAGAAGCGCACATATGGTCTTATCTCTGTAAGTAGAGGAAAGTCAAGATATAGTGGGGGCTTACCTGGGTCGATTGTGCCAGCCACAACCACTATAAGTGCATATGATCCCGGACGTAGCAGCCACAATGAGGTAGAAATTGAAGAAAAGGCATAGGGGAGGAGCAATGCCATGCTGCCAGTATTTTTCTACGCATTTCGGAGCACTAAATGGCTCCTTCTTTTGGAAAAATTCACATTCAAGACAAGAGAATTAGAGATTTGTCACAAATATTCTTCAAAATGTTTTGTCACTTTATTCTCATGACTACAGAAAAAGTAGGCCTTAAATCCAATTTGACATTGATGTCAATCACTAGTTACAGCACCAGGGAAGAAGAGCTGAAGGAGATGAAGATCAGCATGAAGTTAAGACAATAGAAGACGTGACATTCTAGGACAGAAGAAAATAAAATATTTAGATATACTGTATTTTAACTTCATTCTTTCTTCTGTTTATTATGATTTGAGGTATGGAGAGATTTGTTATAAGTTCTACTTTATTAAGAAATAAAAAAAAATTCTAAATATTCTGAAAGTTTTGTAAGATTAAGTTAAATAATACAGTTGCAAGATTAGAGTAAAGTAGAAAAATGTCTTTTGTATTTGTATATTCTTGACGTGGGAGAAATTCTTGCGAACCTTAGTGATGCACCCACACAATAACACCTACATTCTTGATCGCTTGACTTATAAAGATAACAATGTATTTGATGCATTAGTAGAAAATCTAGAATTTAAATTGTCTTACTTCTTATGATAAGTTTTTTCACTATTTTGCTTAAATGTAAAGATAATTAAAAATTATTAATTTCTTTAAACACTTTAAAATGTGCACATCTAAAGATATGGTACATGAATTCCATAGATAGATAGGTAGATAGATAGATAGATAGATAGATAGATAGATAGATAGATAGATAGATAAAAGTTCACAGCAGCACACAGTCACTGCCAATCATGTGTGTATACATACGTATAGATAGATAGAAGTGTAACAGCTATGCATTTGAGAAAACATAGAAAAAAATGCGTTTTTTCAAAAAACTCAATTTTTGGATTTTTTTATATTTTATCTTTGTAAAGTAAGGTTCTTAGTACACATATTGGCCAATACTTGTTTGCCCATCAACCAGCTTCAAGGTGACCATAGATCTGATAGGTCCCTATCCTACCATGCCACTCTTTCCTTGGACTTAGCTAAGGCTAGGGTCACACCTGTGGTATTTTTTTACATCCGGATCAGGTTTTGAGCATTGAACATGCTCCAAACCGCATTTGGATCCGCAGCCCATAGGCTTCAATAGAAAAAACGGATTGCACTATTTGCAATCCGGTTACCACATCCATTTTTGCAGCCTGTAGTAAAAATCATGCAGGTTGCATTTTTCGGAGCGGGTGCAAAACCGGAGGCTGTTTATTTTTACTTGGGCGCCTATGGGAACCGGATCCAGATCCGGAGCCTCCATTTTTATCATTTCTATGGGAAGTGGGAGGACTCACTTTAATCAAAGACCTCCTGGGGTTGATGGGGGTGCAGAGTAAAGCTGTGGAGCCAGTAACTCCAACAATTATATAGAAATAAAGAAAGCTAAATAGCACTCAAGGTCTAATCTGAACTGGTGCAAGCTGCAATACTGAACAATACACCGAAAAAAGTTCATAACAGCAAACAGTCACTGCCAATCATCTGTCTATATATAAGTATAGATAGAAGTGTAACATTTAGGCATTTGAGAAAAAATATAAAAACGTGCTTTTTTCAAAAAACTCAATTTTTGGATTTTTTGGGATATTTTATCTTTGTAAAGTAAGGTTCTATCTATATGTATGTATACACACATGATTGGCAGTGACTGTGTGCTGCTGTGAACTTTTTTCTGTGTATTGTTCTGTATTGTAGCTTGTACCAGTTCAGACTAGACCTTGAGTGCTGTTTAGCTTTTTTATTTTTATATAATTGTTGGAGTTTCTGGCTCCACAGCTTTACTCTGCACCCTCATTGACCCTAGGTGGTCTTTGATTGAAGTGAGTCCTCCCACTTCTTATAGAAATGATAAAAATGGAGGCTTAGCTAAGCCCAAGGAAAGAGTGATATGGTAGGATAGGGACCCATAGGATCTAAGGTCACCTTGAAGCTGGTTGATGGGCAAACAGGTATTGGTCAATATGTGTACCAAGAACCTTAGGTTCCAAAGATAAAATATAAAAAAAAAAAATCCAGAAATGTATTTTTTCTGAAAAAACGCATGCTTTTATATTTTTTGTCAAATGCAGAACTGTTACACCTCTATCTATATGTATGTATACACACATGATTGGCAGTGACTGTGTGCTGCTGTGAACTTTTTCTGTGTATTGTTCAGTATTGCAGCTTGCACAAGTTCAGATTAGATCTTGAGTACTGTTTAGCTTTTTTTTTTAAATTTCTACATAGATAGATAGATAGATAGATAGATACCAAGAAAAAAAAATCTCTGCAGCACACAGCTACTACCAATATCGTACATATGCTAACAGGCAAAAAAAGAGAACAAATTTTAAAACCTTACGCTTTTTAAAAAAAAACTCATTATTCTTAATTTTTATTTTCTGGGGGTTTTAGTACATACATTGGCCAATGTCTGCTCGCTCACCAACCACGTCACAGTGCCCCCAGGTCTGATGAGTCCTGCGTAGTGATGGGCGAGTCCTAAATTACTCGGAATCGCTTGACTCTAGCGAGTCCGAGCCCGGGACTTGCTACTCGTTGCAAGTCTAGCGAGTCCAATGTTAATGAATGGGGAAGCGAGTAATAGCGAGTAGTGTGCGATTTACAAATCACAGATGTGTCTCGGAAGCTTCAGCCTGAATCAATCCTAGTTTTGTCAGAGACTCTGACAAAACTAGGATTGCCATTGATTTGCATTGGACTCGTTTACTGTGCAAGTAATCGCTGGGAAACTCGCACAGTAAGGAGTCAAGCTGTCTCCTCTGTGCTGGCTGCCGCAGCTCCAGGGTCCTAGAGCCCGCCTGCTGCCTGATGTAGCAGAGCTGAGATTGTTCTCAGTCTGCTTATTCCCTGTGCATAGACATCTATATCTATGCCAAGGGATGTATCAGAGAGGACATAGCGTTTTGGACTGCGTCGGACGGAAGAGGATTTTTTAATTAAAGATGGAGTCCCTAATGGCTTTTTTTTTTTTATTTCTAATAAAATTTTTTCTCTGTGTTGTGTTTTTTTAAAAACAATTTAATAGAAATTCATGGCGGTCATGTCTAATATTGGCGTGACTGCCATAAATTTCGGGCTTAGGGCCAGCTGATAATACAAAGCTGTCCCTAACCTCTTTATTACCCAGCGTGCCACCGCCACCAGGGCCGCTGGAAGAGTGGGGTTCAGCACCAGAGGATGGCGCTTCAATGAACGCGCCATCTTCTGGGGCGGCTGCGGGCTGCAATTTGCAGCGGGGGGTGCCCAGAAAGCTTGGGCATCCCTGCGCTGTGGATTCCAGCCCCCAGCTGCTTAGCTGTACCTGGCTAGACATAGAAACTGCGCGGAGCCCCACGCATTTTTTTTTATTATTTCATGAAATTCATGAAATAATAAAAAAAAAGGGCTCCCCTATATTCTTGTGTCTGGCCAGGTACAAATAGGCACCTGGAGGTTGGGGGCAGCCCGTCGCTGCCTGCTGGACCCGGCTGGTTCCAGAAATACGGCGAAGCCCATGTAATTTTTTTTCTGAAAAATCAATAAAACAATCCTAAAAAAGGGACTGCATCTTTATTAACCCCTCGCCCATGGTCCAGGGGTTAATAAAGATGCAGTCCCTTTTATTTACATTGTTTTATGTATTTGTCAGAAAAAAATTTCGCGTGGGCTTCGCCGTATTTCTGGAACCAGCCGGATCCAGCAGGCAGCGACGGGCTGCCCCCCAACCCCCAGGTGCCTATTTGTACCTGGCCGGACACAAGAATATAGGGGAGCCCTTTTTTTTAATTATTTCATGAATTTCATGAAATAATAAAAAAAAAATGCATGGGGATCCGCGCAATTTCTATGTCTAGCCAAGTACAGCTAAGCAGCTGGGGGCTGGAATCCGCAGCGCAGGGAGGCCCAAGCTTTCTGGGCACCCCCCGCTGCAAATTGCAGCCCGCAGCCGCCCCAGAAGATGGCGCGTTCATTGAAGCGCCATCCTCTGGCGCTAAACCCCGCTCTTCCAGCGGCCCTGGTGGCAGTGGCACGCTGGGTAATAAAGGGGTTAATACCAGCTTTGTTATACAAGCTGGTATTAAGCCCGAGATTCTTAATGTCAGGCCACGTTTGACCCAGCCACTAAGAATCTCCAATAAAGGGTTAAAAAAACACAACACAGAGAAAATTTTTTATTAGAAATAAAAAAAAAGCCATTAGGGACTCCATCTTTAATTAAAAAAATCCTCTTCCGTCCGACGTAGTCCAAAACGCGATGTCCTCTCTGCTACATCCCCTGTGCATAGATATAGATGTCTATGCACAGGGATGAGCAGACTGAGAACAATCGCAGCTCTGCTACATCATCTCTGTGAGCAGGCGGGCTTTAGGACCCTGGAGCTGCGGCAGCCTGCACAGAGCAGACAGCCGGACTCAGCTCGCAAAGTAACAGCAGTTACTTTGCGAGTTTCCCTGTGATTACTTGCACAGTAATCAGACCAATGCAAGTCAAAGGCAATCTTTGTCTCTGACAAAACTAGTATTGCCATTGATTTGCATTGGACTCGTTGCTGTGCGAGTAATCACAGGGAAACTCGCAGAGTACCGAGTCCTGCGAGTCCCTTACTACTCGCCGAGTAACGAGTCCTAGCGAGTAGATTCGCCCATCCCTAGTCCTGCGCTGACATCCCTGTCCTCCTTTTCCTCCCTGTCCCACTGTTAGTTGGGTGGACCCCATCTCAATCTCAGACCCCCAGAAAATAAAAATTAAGAATAATGAGTTTGTTTTTTTTAAAAACTTAAGGTTTTAAATTTTTTTCAAATTTTTTGCTTGTTAGCATATGTACGATATTGGTAGTAGCTATGTGCTGCAGAGACATTTTTTTCTTGGTACCGTATATACTCGTGTATAAGCCGAGTTTTTCAGCCCAAAATTTGGGCTGAAAAGTCTCCCCCTCGGCTTATACACGAGTCAATACGGTGGTGGGGGCTGTGGAGGCTGGAGGAGGTGGGGGGAGGCTGCTGTATGAGCGGCCCCGTCACGTGGGGCCGCTCATTATATATGCACTGCTTCCCCCTGTCAATCAGCGGCAGGGGGAAGCAGTTCTTATATGCCCCCAAATGCTGGCACTCTCCCCCCTTGTAAGGGCCCCCCCCCCCGCTGGTTATATTACCATCCCGGTCTTCTGATCAGAGCCACTCCTCGCTGCTCCGTCCGTCCAGCTATATCCGGGATCCCCGGCCGTCGCAGGCATATGACGTCATCGTGCGACGGCCGGAGATCCCGGATGCAGCGAGGACGGAGGACGGAGCATGAAGAACGGAGCACCGAGGAGCGGCGCTGATCAGAAGACCGGGATGGTAAGATAAGCAGATGGGGCGTGAGTGCCAGCATTTGGGGGCAGCTGGGTACCCCTTGGGGGCTGCTGGATACCCCCAGGGGGCTGCTGGATACCCCCTGGGGGCTGCTGTATTACCCCTGGGGCTGCTGTATACCCCCAGGGCTGCTGTATATACTGCTGGGGCCTGTATACCAGTGGGGCTGCTGTATACTACTGCTGGGGCTGCTATATACTACCACTGGGCTGCTATATAGTACCGCTGGGGCTGCTGTATAATACCACTGGGGCTGCTATATACTACCACTGGGGCTGCTGGGGCTGCTATATACTACCACTGGGACTGCTGGGGCTGCTTCATACTACCGCTGGGGCTGCTATATACTACCACTGGGGCTGCTATATACTACCACTGGGGCTGCTATATACTACCACTGGGACTGCTGGGGATGCTATATACTACCACTGGGGCTGCTATATACTACCACTGGGGCTGCTGGGGATGCTATATACTACCACTGGGGCTGCTGGGGCTGCTGTATACTACCACTGGGGCTGCTGTATACTACCACTGGGGAGGCCTGTATACCACTGGGGGGGGCCTGTATACCACTCTCCTGGGGGCTGTATACCTGTGCTGAGGTCCACCCTCGGCTTATACACGAGTCAATAGGTTTTTCCAGATTTTTGGGGCAAAAGTAGGGGGGTCGGCTTATACACGGGTCGGCTAATACACGAGTATATATGGTATTTGACCCAGCGTCACTGCTAGCACCAGTTCACATTGTGTCTTGAGTGCTGTGCAGGTTTTTTTGCTTTGTAGATAGATAGATATGAGTGATTTGATCCATGGAGGATGAAATTCATGTTGATTCCATTCATGAGGTCAAGAAAAATGTCTTGTGCTATTTCACACATGCTGCATAAGGCTGGGTTCACATTGCATATTTTTTTCTGTCTGTGGGGATCCTACTTTTTGTAGGACTCCACGGACAGGAACGGACACCACAGGAGGTGACCTTTTCTGTGTCCGGACACAGAAAGCGCTGTTCGGGGTCCTTTCACTTCCGCAATGTATATACATACATTGCGGAAGTGAAATGTAGTAAAAGAAAGGGTTAAAAATAAAAAAATCTCTATGCTCACCTGTTCAGGATCCACCGATGGCTCCAGAAAGCTGCGGTGTGACTACAGGAACTGCCGTGACATCACAACCCGGCAGCGTCATCGGGTCACAACGTGGTAACCGGTCATGTGACCCGATCAGCTGATCGGGATGTGACGTCACAACAGGTCCTGTAGTCACACCGCAGCTTGCTGGAGCCATCGGTGGATCCCGAACAGGTGAGCATAGAGATTTTTTTATTTTTAATCATTTCTTTAACTTAATTTCGCTTCCGCAATGTATATATATACATTGCGGAAGTAAAATTAGATTGTGGTTATTAGCAGTTTTAGTGTACTGAGCATGCTCAGTACACTAAAATCGGGTCCGAGAAACGTTCCTGTCTTTTCTCGGACCCGTGCTCCATTGGCCCCCATGTTAAAAGCCGAGTATCTGATCGGATTTGGCCTAATTGCCATCCGATTTTGTCAGATCTGATTTATGTCCGATTTTTTTCTGTCTCCAAAATCGGAGCAGTGTCCGATTTTGGGTACAGCAAAAAATTGGACACAAATCGGATCCCACAAAATCAGATGGCAATTAGGCCAAATCTGATCTGATCCGATCCCCATAGGATAACATGGGGGCCAAATTGGATCCGTCGCTGTTCGTTTTACAACAGACAGCCACGGATCCTTCAAAATTGCAATGTGAAACCAACCTAAGGTAAAAGTAGCATCTCATCATCTATCAATACAGCTCGTTACCGCACCCTGCTTAGCTCAAACAGCTCCTGTTAAATCTTATCTGACTCCTCCATTCACATGGCTCTGCTCTGTGCTCTGTGATAACACAGAGCAGAGCCATGTGAATCCATGAGGTAACTTGAGAGTCTTTGCTGCATTGTGAACATTGTGTAATCCCCGTCCCAGTGAAGATGGATCTGACTGAGAATGAGCTTCAGACACAGTCTACTGAGGACATATTGTGGAAGTTTTTTTTATAGGTTTTCTTGCAGATTGTATTCATGTTTTGTATTAATATTTGAAAGTTGATTATAATCACTTGCTCTACATCAATATAATAATTTAAAGAAGACTGGCACACCTACAGGTTCAGCTGGAAAAAAACTATATGTAGTAGAAAGTGATCCGCTGCTCACTAAACACAATATATGACATAATGAAGTGTTTGACTAACATATAAGAAACTAATGCAAATTTTGAAGATGAAAATTGACATTGCAGAAACTGCTTCAGGAAACAACATAAAAAATGAGAATCTTAGTTAATACATTGGCCATTGCATGTTAAGCCCGATAACCTGTGCCAAGGTGTTCTCATGTATATCGGATCCCTGTCTCCATTACCTTATGCCTTTGTCTGTGGTGCAAATGCTTATGAGGACAATAGCCTCTGAGTACAATTTAAAACCTACATGTATGGGTGTGGTATGAGGTGGGACTACAATAAGATGGTGGAAAAAACATGGCTAATCTTGACTAGACTAGGAAAACAGTAATATAGTAATTTAAAGAAGACTGGCACACCTACAGGTTCGGCCAGTTTCACACATCCGTGCCTCCAGCACATGTGCAGTCCATGCTGACACATGCTGGAGGTACGGACATAAGGGGACACATGTTCATTATGTCATATATTGTGTTTAGTGTGCAGCGGATCACTTTCTACTACATATAGTTTTTTTCCAGCTAGCAACTGAACCTGTAGGTGTGCCAGTCTTCTTTAAATTATTATATTGCTGTTTTTGACTGAGCACACTTCCCTGATAGCCTAGTCAAGATTAGCCATGTTTTTTCCACCATCTTATTGCAGGCCAGCCTCATACCACACCCATACACGTAGGTTTTAAATTGCACTTGTCGAGCCCATTGGGACAGGGTACTCGGTACTGGACCGGGTCTGCTACTGGGGAAGTCACGGGTGGTCCTGGTCCGGACCGTGTCCCGGACCCTGGCAATAATAAGGGGTATTTGCAAGGGAAATGTCAGTCGTGACGCCACCCACTGTATGCGGCCAGTAATGGGGCCGCCGCTGCCGCAGAACCTCCGGGGATGATGTAATGGCAGCAAGGATGGAATAGTTCTCCGTGGGCAGAACTGTGTTCCCCAGGGCAGTGTTGATTAAAGTCTATTGTGTAGTGTGCAGGCCTTGTGCTGAGTGCAGTACACTTACTGTCCAGATGCTGCAGGAATCTTCCTTCAGCGATGGTGGAGATCTGCTACAAACCTGTATGGAATGCAATAATAAATGTGGTATATAGAAATGAGCGCTAGGGATAATGGAACAAGCCGAACGCTTTTGTAGACATTACCTATAGGTTTATTACGATAAACACAGTACAGGTCCTTCTCCCACAACGCGTTTCGACGCTACATGCGTCTTCCTCAAGTGGATCCACTTGAGGAAGACACATGTAGCGTCGAAACGCGTTGTGAAAGAAGGACCTGTACTGTATTTATCGTAATAAACCTATAGGTAATGTCTACAAAAGCGTTCAGCTTGTTCCATTATCCCTAGCGCTCATTTCTATATACCACATTTATTATTGCATTACGTTCCTTTCTCCCTTTGGGGAGAGTGGTACGAGCAGCTCTGGGAGAGGACCTTGCTGAAGAAAACAGAAACCTGGCCCTGCACGTGCACGGGACGGTGCACGTGTGAGAGGCGGAGCACAGACCTGGGTGAAAAGGGGAGACAGGCAATAGATGAAGACAAGGATCCTGCATAAAAAATCTCACCTACTTGCGGCTAATCTAGTTGTGCAGAGGGCACAACCAACTTAGGTGAGTGATACGTACAGTGTAACGGG
Organism: Allobates femoralis; assembly: GCA_033576535.1. NCBI lineage: Eukaryota > Metazoa > Chordata > Amphibia > Anura > Aromobatidae > Allobates > Allobates femoralis. The sequence goes on from JARQOC010000002.1 coordinate 140,043,127, forward strand.
AATTTATACCCCTAATTTTGCAGTGTGGTGCAACCATCTATTTTGATTTTTTTGCACAAACCTGTATGGAGGGAGTCGTGTTCTGGCAGAGACATGCAAGGGAGTCATGTTCAGGGTTCACCGTGTTTACTTCTCAAGTTCTCAAGTTCAGTTTACAGTTCAGCACAGTTCTTACAGTTCAGTTCAGTACACGGGCACACTTTTCCCTCCGGGTTCCCTTTACTCCCTGCAGCCAGGTGTCTCCTACTATGACCCCTCACTCTGTCTCTGTGTCCTTTCCGGGCTGTTGCCTCTCTCTTTCTCTGTTCACTTTAGTGTGCATCTCCAGACAGTATGGCGGTGACTTGGGCCCTTCTGGGTCCTCTGGGTTGTCACTGAGCTCCCTGTCCTTTGGGGTAGGGACCCTAACATGTAGTTGTGATCCCCCGTCGGTTGTCTGGGGGGTGAAACTACCTCCTGCAGTCTGGTCGTCTCGGCTGTAGTTCTAGGGCCCGGTATCACTGTCCCTCTCTTCCCTCACACTCCGGGGTGCTGGCTTCGGACGTGCTTTCTCTGTGCGGCTCACACTGGCTCTGTTCAGATTCTGCGCTCCTTACACCCCACTTGTCCAGGACGTGTGATCCAGTCTTTACTGCTCAGCCTACACCGGCCTACTCACTACATTCTCCTCCCCTTCACTATTTCTACCTTCTGTCACCTGACTACGTGTTTGCCCACTCACTGCTCTAAACCCACCACCCCTCGCCTGCCTAGAGTTCCCAGGCTCCGGGTTGGGTGTTGCCCTCTACTGTACGTGGGTTGTGTGGGCTGTGAGGGTGTTGGTGTGCAACTGTCATCCTACCTGCCTGGCTGCAGTTCCCTTTGTGGCCTCCTTGACGCAGGGGCGCCACACTCTCCCGGAGTTAAACTAGCGCGTCCCGCGCTGCCCGCCATGGATCCACCTGAAACATTTTATTTTATAACATTAACATTACGAATTCTTGATTTCTTCTCATCCGGGAGGTAAGAGTCTCTTTTAACATTGCATAATTTAACTATTTACAGTTGCATGGGTACATATACATCTCTACCCTTCTGGACCTCTTCCGGGTCTAATGCTACAACGCATTCACTTCACTTTACTGTAGCTAAGACATAATAAACATTACTTTCTTATAAAAAAGTATAAAACATTCTTTCTTCTTCAAAAGTGCAAGAAACTTCAAAAAGCAGTTCACGATTCAAACAGTCAGTCTCATGCACCGTCTCTCACGTGCAAGCTGGTCTTAAAACCAAAGGGGAGCACACTAGGTGCTCAACTATTTACAAGGGAGTTCGTATCACATAATTGTCTGTGATATTGATTGTTCAATTTAAACATATAAAAGACAGACAAGAGAAAACTAACATTCACTCAGGATTGGGATGGGGACAGCAAGGATTACACCTCATTCACACTTACAAGTCTTCTCTTCTTTAGAATGCAGAACCCGGGTCTTTACTCTTTCTTTTCTCCTTTCTTAATCTTCCATGGGAGTATCTGTGGTTCTCTCCTCCTTGGGAACAGTTCAAGGTCTTGCAGCGCTTGGATTAACAAGTAACTCTCCGGAGTTTGCGTAGCTGCATCAGCTGTAGATTTCACTGGAACAGTCTCTATATTGATCGTAGGACCCGTGTTAGCAATTGGGTCCAGTGGTACTACTGGATCTGGGTAAAGTATTGGATCAGGATCCTCTTCTTCCGTTGCAGTTAAACAAAGTCTCTGTACTCTTATGTCATAGGGGCCTCTTGCTCCTTGTACTATGATATAGGAGACCCACTCTCCAACATGCACTTCCCTGTCCGGGTGTTTTTCTGGAAGGTGCGCTTCCACATCACAACACTCTACTTCAGCCCAGCCTCCAGCAGTCCTCCCGTGTGAGGCTCTACCAGGCTCTCTCTACTGTGTCTTCAGATATCATAGGAGGGCTACTCCGCCTGCAGTCTGGTCGTCTCGGCTGTAGTTCTAGGGCCCGGTATCACCATCCCTCTCTTCATTCACACTCCCGGGGTGCTGGATTCCGACGTGCTTTGTCTCTGCGGCTCGCACTGGCTCTGTTCAGATTCTGCGCTCCTTACACCCCACTTGTCCAGGACGTGTGATCCAGTCTTTACTGCTCAGCCTACACCGGCCTACTCACTATTTTCTCCTCCCCCTTCAGTATTTCTACCTTCTGTCACCTGACTACCTGTTTGCCCACCCACTGCTCTAACCCACCACCCCTCGCCTGCCTAGAGTTCCCAGGCTCCGGGTTGGGTGCTGCCCTCTACTGTACATGGGTTGTGTGGGCTGTGAGGGTGTTGGTGTGCAACTCTCGTCCTACCTGCCTGGCTGCAGCTCCCTTTGTGGCCTCCTGGACGCAGGGGCGCCACACACTCAGAGGCTAGTGTCCTCATAAGCATTTGCACCACAGACAGAGGCATAAGGTAAGGGAGATTCTAGTTACGTTTTTGCTGCATTCTAATTTTTTAAAGGCACATGACTTTTTCTTATTCACTTTCAATATTTAACGTCACTCTTTAAATTTGGAATAACTTATATTAAGCATTGTAAATCTTATTAAACTACCTTTTAGTTTTTTTTTTTTTTTTTTTTTAAATAACAGGCTAAGACTAGGGATGAGCGAGTAGTGAAAAATTCGAACTCGCTGAACTCGTAACGAGTAGATTAAAATACTCGCATATTCATTGTGAGTAGCAAGTACAATGCAAGTCAATGGGAAATGCAAGTTATTTTCTGCTGGATCCTACAAAGCAGTCTGGGGGCCTGAGGAAAAGGGTGAAATGGAAGCATGATTGTTTAAAAGCCGGCTTTTTTAAATGATCATCTGCTGCATGTTCCCCGCCCGGTCCTTTGCTCCCCACTGGATCCTTTGCTTGATCCTTCATTTGCATGTAGCAGCTGATCATTTAAAAAAGCTAGTGGCTGTTTACCACCTGGTTTTAAACCATCATGCATCCATTTCCTCAGGCCCCCAGTCCGCTTTGTAGGGTCCAGCAGGATAGTACTGGCATGTCCCATTTACTTGCATTGTACTCTCTACTCATAACGAGTAATAACAAGTAACTCGCCAAGTAACTAATGTCCCGAACACTGTACTATTCTGTGAGTAGTGAGTAGTAATGAGTATATATCGAATATACTCGAATATATCCTGTGAGAGAGTGGACAATTCAATAAAGTAATAAAAAGTGGTACCTTGTGCAACACAGACAGGAACAAATAAGGTTACTGGCAGATATAACTAGTCCACAGTCCTTTCCCATAAACCAACCGCAGACTCTCACAGCACAAGAAGGGACAAGCGCATCCACAGCACACACCATTAATCCAGGAAAGGAGTTACCAGATAGTATAAGTAGAATGACATTAATTGATAATGCTTATACCAATATTTCTCCAGCCAAAATAATACAGGGCTCCCAGAACACGGCAAGGTACTGATGTTATACATCTACGCCTATTCCCTTTACAAAACATAGTGGGACCTAGGGGGCAAAAGTGGAAGATGAGAAAACCATATACATGCATAGATTTATTTGAAATAAGTAAACAAGTTGGGGATTATAAGAAAAATCCATGTAAAGCATGGGACACGTTGACCAAAATCTATCACACACACCAGATGTATGGACAGGATATATTACAGGTTTTACACACTGTTTTCACCCTGCACAGGTACAAGAACTTGTCAAAGATACTGACTATGCTGGGCCGGAGCCATAGTTTTCAGCAGCAGCTGTTCCAGCCCAGTGGGAGAAAATACGGCAAAATTATTTTGTAGCATTCAACCATTACCCTGACTGGAATGTCATCAGTAGCATACAATAGAGTTTTTACCAGGCTATTTGCGCTCCCAGAGGTCTATGATCCAAAAATTCTTGTAATTCATAAACAGTTTTTATTATTTCTTAAGAAAAGCATATACCGCGTTTCGACAGTAAAAAATGTCTTCCTCAGGTATATTGTACAATATACCTGAGGAAAACATTTTTTACTGTCGAAACGCGTTGTATGTGCTTTACTTAAGAAATAATAAAAATCCTTTATGAATTACAAGACGTTTTACATCATAGACCTCTGGGAGCGCAAATAGTCTGGTAAAAACTCTATTGGATCTATACTCCTATGGTAACTCGATCTGAGCTACATACTAGCTACCAGGGATTTGCAGCATACCGACCACTGAGGAAATCTACGCCTGGATACTTAATGGTCCCTAGTGACCGATACGCAAGTGAACAAGACCTAAAAAAGGTGAGTGCCATCTACATCCACCTACAATCTAATTATACATTTACATTTAGATCGGTGCGCTTTCTTCCTTTCCTTCTACCAAAATCAGTAGCATACAGCAGGGACCTAGTGAATCTGTAAGAGAATACTTTCACAGGTTTTC